>CM074436.1:18648914-19309414 GCA_037101425.1 Elopichthys bambusa
ATGTGACACACAGAGACAGACAGACAGACAGACACACACCTCATTGCTATATTTATACTGTAGGGGTTTTTACAACATTTTTACACAGTGATGGTATTTAACACTATACTCTAACTGTATGTATACAAAAAGTAGAAGTAAAAGTAGTAGTAGTAGTAGTGGTAGTAGTAGTTATAATAATAACAGTAGTAGTAGTAGTATCAGTAATCTGGTGGATTTTTAGACAGGTTAAGACTGGATTTAGATTTTTAAAATGTACTGTAAAGGAATACGAATGTTTTATGTTTAATAAAAATATGAGAATAATAATTGCATGAATATTTAAATGTTGAATTTCGCAGGTAGTTTAAGACTGGATTTAGATTTTTAAAAATGTACTGTAAGGGAATACTATTTTTCATGTTTTAAAAGCTATTACAATTATGAAATAATGTTTTGTAAGTTGTAATAAATGTAAAACATTTCTCATAATGTAAAAATTATTACATTATGAGCTCAAGATTTTATTACGTTTTGAGAAAATTATTACATTATTATTACAATAATAATGTAATACTTATTACATTATGTGCAGTGATTACATTATAAGTTGCTACAGCCCCCTTATTATCTCCCTGCCCCCATGTCACTTAATTTTGCTAGGGTGCTAGTTCCTTGTTTGTTAGGTGTTCAACAGTGACTGAAAGTTTTTTTCCATGCAGAACTTTGAGCTGTAGGGTTTAAAAAAAAACTTCATCCATCTCATAGATATTCCATATATAGGCTGTTTACAGCTGGATGTGGAAGTCTTTACCAAAGTGATTCCTAAACGTGGTATGCTTATTGTCAAAGATCCCCCAGACACTTCCTCTTGGGTTTCCGGTGTTCTGGGCATGAATGTTATAACAAATTGTTTGGACAGTATGAGCCAGCTCTTTCTGCAGCAGCTTTAGTACAGCATGTCCCTAATCCTTTGAAACAAGCTCTACAGAAATGCCACCAAGTTCAATCTCATGCCCCTTGAGATTTTTTGGCCTGAGTTCGGGTCCGAGGAGGTAGATGTATTCATGTACAGGCTCACCATGAAGTTCATTCCTGCTACTTGTTCCCAGCATTACTCTGGATTGACTATAGTGTTTGAGACAAGGGTCTCCAACACGTCGCTTGTGAGCTACCAATAGCTCATGGCCTGTTTGGAGGTAGCTCGCAAAGACAGGTGTCCCACCCCCTCTAATACAAATTACGTATGTGTTACAAACGTAGGCGAAAGATCTGTGCGCCTAATTTGCAATGGAAAATAATTATTATTGATTCATGATATATTAATGATTATTATTAAAAGATTATATTGATTTGTAAAAAAAAAAAAAAAAAAAAATTAATACTGTTCAGCATTAAGCAAAATAGGTTTCGTAGGTTTCATTTTGTAAGTAAATTTTATTTATATAGCACAATTAAATAAAGTTCTGAACAGAGTATAGAAAAAAAAAAAAAAAACAGATCAAAACAACATAGAAGACAATAATACAATAAAACCATAGTAAAATTAAAACGAAGATTAAAACATCTGGGAGAAAATATTTCGTGTTCAGACTTGTGATGGCCCACGATGCAGCCACACATCAGTGAGCGGTAAAGTATGCACACACACACACACACACACAGGCAAGCACTGATTATCTAAATATTTTCTTTTGATCGTTTGATACATTTATTTTGTTTTTGTTTTTCCCCCCCATATATTTAGTAATAAGACACAGACTCTGTTCATTCAGAATACTTTATTAAATATCAGTACATGTTAATTAGTTGGACACAATTTAGTTCACTGTGCTGTAAATTTC
This sequence comes from Elopichthys bambusa, assembly GCA_037101425.1. Taxonomy (NCBI): domain Eukaryota; kingdom Metazoa; phylum Chordata; class Actinopteri; order Cypriniformes; family Xenocyprididae; genus Elopichthys; species Elopichthys bambusa. The sequence continues at coordinate 18,650,738 of CM074436.1, forward strand.
TGTTAATATTGGTTTCTTTTGAGCTTAAGTTACCGTGGTGTGGGCTGTGTGGAGAATAGTGGAGGTTTCCGAGCTTCTGTCATGGGGTCCGTCCGTCTAAAGGACCAATGTGCTGCTTCCGCCACTCTTTGGTTCCACTGGCCGGTACCAATGGACTGATGAATTATAGGGAGGATTGAACGGCTTATGTTCATATGGATGTTGATGATTCACTTGAGTATGAGGAAGTTAAATCTGCCATCTTAAGAAAATATGACATCAACCGAGAAACTTCTAGACAAAGGTTCCGTTCTCTTGTTGAACCCCTTGAGAGTCCCAAAGAATTATATGTGTGATTAAAAGAACTTTATGTGAAGTGGATGCAGCCAAAAAGTAAGTCAGTTGAGGAAGTTGGGAAAATTATAATTCTGGAACAGTACCTAAGAATGCTTTCTCTTGAGTTACAGGTTTGGGTCTGGGAACATGATCCAAAGTCGTCTTTACAAATTGCAACACTGTCGGATGTGTCTGTGGCGGAACATAAGGAAAACCAGTCTTGGAGTTGGAAAACCAGCAGGGATGGCTGCCGACCAAATTTCCCCCAGCAATCTCAGAGAAATGTTCCTGGTACTGGTAAGCCTCCGGGAGGAAGGCCCCGCATTTGTGACTGCTGTTAAGGGTCATAGGAAGGTGCCAATCTGCTATCTGTGTGGTCAAGGGGGTTATACAAAACCAATGTGCCCTAAATATACAGCCAAGACTATTCACCTGTGTTATACTCCCCAAGGTCAAACGAGTCCAGAAGGAGAAGCTGGGTGGGCACCACAGATGACCACCGTGGAGGTGAATGGAAAGGAGTTGCAAGCCCTTGTAGACAGTGGAGGTGATCAGACCTTGGTGCATCACAAGTATATTCCACCAGCAGAGCTCTACCTCACTGATAAGAAATCCATTCGCTGTGTTTATGGTGATGAAAAATGGCTTCCTACTGCAGAAGTGTATATTAAAGTGAAGGGGCAAACTTATCTACTTGAGGTGGGCGTAGCAGACAATCTACCATTCCCTGTGGTTCTGGGCCATGGTCTACCAGTGCTCTTGGACTTGTTGCAGTCAGTACAATCATGTGATATGGTTGTTACTAGAGCTCAAGCAAGCAAAGGAGAAGAAAGTCAACAGCTGCTTAGTACCCTACCTTTCTTTGAGGAAGAGGGAGAACCCTTTGGTGCGGCAAAGCCCAGGAAATCCCGTCAACAGAAAAGATTGGAAAAAAATCAATATAATGCTTCTAAATTACCAGCTGAGTCACTTTCTGACTTTCCCCCACAATTCAAATTATCTACCAACATTGCTCAGCTATAGCAGGAGGATGCCAGTTCCTCTCCAACCACTGCCAATTATAGGCACTCCGTTTGAAAGATTGGGAATGGATGTTGTCAGGCCGGTGGAAAGGAGTTGTTCAGGTAACAGATTTATGCTTCTTGTTACAGACTACACTACAAGGTATACCGAAGTGTTCCCACTAAAGTCTATTAAAGCAAAGTATGTGGCGACCTGCTTAGTGCAACTGTTCTCCAGAGTTGGTTTTCCTCATGAAATCTTGACAGATCAAGGAACTAACTTTATTTCTACCCTTCTGAAACAGGTATACAAACTGCTGGGTATCAAGAGTCTGAGAACAACTCCTTACCAGCCCCAGACAGATGGACTCACAGAAAGGTTTAACCACACTCTGAAACAGATGCTGCGCAAGTTCGTTTGTGACTCTAGCAAAGATTGGGACCAACGGCTCACTTATCTCCAAATAAGCTCACTTATTTGCCTATAGAGAGGTGCCACAGTTATCTACCGGCTTTGCCCCCTTTGAACTCTTATATGGGCATGAGGTCCTCTCTCTCTGCTTCGAGAGATATGGGAGGGAGACCAGTGAGGAGGGGAGCTGATTAATGTTGTATCCTATGTGGTACAGACGCGAGAACACTTGGAGAAGATGACCGCACTGGCTCAAGCTCATTTAGTAGAAGCTCAAACAAGGCAGAAAACCTGGTACGATCAATCTGCTCGTGAGTGCGGTTTTGAACCTGGTGAAAAGATATTGGTGATGCTGCCCAGTCAAGAAAGTAAATTGTTGGCGAAATGGCAGGGTCCGTTTGAAGTTAAAAGGAGACTTGGACCCACCACCTATGAAATTTCTCTGTCTGGCCAAGACCGTCCTTCCCGAACTCTGCACATTAATCTGATTAAGCAGTGGGTTTTTAGTCCTGACAAGTCTGCTCAGATCTTGATGATTAAGCAAGTGCAGGAAGAAGAAGAATTGGATGACCAATATTTACCTCAGCCTGCTCCAGGAGATCTCAGTCTGAGTCACTTGTCACTACAGTACCAGCAGGAGGTAAGGGCAATTTGCCAACCTAAAGTTTTCTCTGAATATCCTGGGTTCAGATCTTTAGTTAAATATGACATCATGTTGAAATCTGATGCTGTTGTAAGGAGAATGAGTTACCGTGTTCCAGAGCGTCTCCAAGAATCACTAAAGAAGGAAGTTGAGCTGATGTTGAAGTTGGGGATCATAGAGCCGTCCTAGAGTGAGTGGTGTCACCCTGTGGTCCTGGTTCCAAAAAAAGATGGCACAATAAGATTTTGTATAGACTTTCGTTACTTTAATTCTGTAACAAAGTTTGATGCTTATCCAACTCCCCGTATAGGGGACCTCCCCTGGGTACCTCAAAGTTCTTGACAAGCATCGACCTTTCAAAGGGTTACTGGCAGATCCCGTTGACTCAGTGGTCCAGAGAACTGACAGCATTCAAAACCCGTTGGGGCTATTCCAAGGTTCTTGCTTTCGGACTGCACTGGGCACCTGTTAGCTTCCAAAGACTTATGGACCAGGTACTGCACAGGTTGACCTATACAGCTGCTTATCTATATGATATTGTGATTTACAGTAACACATGGGAACAACATCTGTAGCATGTTCAGGAGGTTCTGCGACGGCTCCAGAGGACTGGTTTGACTGTTAATCCCCAAAAATGTGCCATAGGTTTGTCATTGGCAATGGGGTAATAAGGCCTTAGGTGGAAAAGGTCCGGACCATTAAAGGTTGCCCCCAACCACGAACTCGCAAGGAGCTGCGATCATTTTTGGGCATGGCTGGATTTTATAATAAATTCATTCCCAATTTCTCCAGCAGGGCTGCAGCATTGACTGATATGGTGGGCTCAAGGAGTCCCAATCAGCTCCGATGGACTAAAGAAGCGAAAGCCGCATTCCAAGATATTAGAACTGCCTTGAGCAATGAGTCTAAGCTGCATAATCCTGATTTTAACGAACTTTTTATTCTCTAAACAGACACTTCGGACAGAGGCCTAGGAGCAGTTTTGTTGCAGGGTGCCCCTGATGCTCGGTGTCCCATTGCTTTCCTCAGTTGCAAGCTCTTCCCCAGAGAAGTCCGCTATTCTATAGTGGAAAAGGAATGCTTGGCTGTGAAGTGGGCTTTGGACTCCCTGAAATACCATCTCTTAGGAAGGGAATTTATACTGGAGACTGATCATAAGGCTGTACAGTGGCTCCAAAGAATGAAGGACAGCCGAATCGTTTGTTGGTACCTTGCCATGCAACCCTTTCACTTTACCATCCAACATGTCCCTGGCAAATTAAAACTTACGGCGGATTACCTTTCTCGTTGTGCCAGTGACATTCCCGAGGGGAGGGAGTATGTGATGGCCCACGATGCGGCCACACATCAGTGAGCGGTAAAGTACGCACACACACGCGGGCTCGCGCTCACACACACACACACACACACACACACACACACACACACACACACACACACACACACACACACACACAGAGAGAGGCAAGCATTGATTATCTTGATAAATATTGATATTTTTCCCCATATATATAGTAATAAGACACAGACTCTGTTTGCTTTTCATTCAGAATACTTTATTAAATATCAGTAGATGTTAACTAGTTGGAGTGCAGACAATTTAGTTTGCTGTGTTGTATATTTCTGAATTTGATCATTTAACTAGTTTGTTTTTGTTATTGTACTTTGTAGTTTTTTTATTTTTTTTTTATTTTGTCTTGTGTGTAATGTGGACTAGTCCAATTGTATAAATGTATCTTCACTGTTTCATTAGTTGGGTCAGTTCAGTTTGTTTGTCATGGCTTCAGTTATTTAAGTTCAGTTTTGATCTGTTGACCTCTTTTATCAGGCCTAAATCAGTTGATTTTGATTTCTTTTGTGAACTTTGATTTTTTTTTTCTCTAATTTTGTAAATGTTTTCTTTGATTCATTAAAAAATATTTTTTTGGGAAACTTGTTTATTCTATGCCTTATTATTTTTGACTGGCGCCCTGACAAGACATGATAATATAAGGTGCAAGGTGAATTGTGGCAACTGATTCCATAAGTGAGGGGCAGCAACTGAAAAAGCTCTGTCACCCTTGGTTTTTAAACATGATCGAGGGACATACAAGAGATACCAATTAGAGGACCTTAATGATCTGCTGGATAAATGTGGAATAAGATGATAAGAGGGGACTTGATCAATAAGATCTTAAAAAACAAACAACAGAATTTTAAACTGTATCCTTAAATGGACTGGGAGCCAAAGAAGAGATGCTAAGATTGGGGTGACATGGTCAAATTTCTTTGCTCTGGTTAACATCCTTGCTGAACCATCTGGAGGCAAAGAGTAATAACTTCTGTAACAACAGTTTATTGAGGCAAAATTTGTAGTTAATATTCACTATTAACTATGTGTTCTCCCAAACCAAAGGTGGAATACTGACATCTACTGTACATAAGGATGTCAATCAGATAATGGCACTGGATAATTTGTGTGCCTTTATCATATGTGCACTATTAATTTCTTCCTTCCCCTAATCAGTTCTCATCACTAGATACTAACAGTGCTACTACTGATGCTCTAAAAGCACCTCTTACATCTTGCTAAGACATCTTTTGCCCCATTTCATCCAGTCCAACCTGTGCCACCCCCTGGCTATCTGATGTTCTCCAAAAGCATCGTTCTAAACTCAGGACAGCAGAGAGGAAGTGCCGCAAATGGAAACATCCCACTGACCTTAGTTTGTATCAGTCACTCCTCTCTGCCTTCTCCACAAATGTCTCCACTGCTAAAACAACCATCTACTACAACAAACTTAAAGTGCCCCTATTAAGGCACTTTATAGTTTCCTATTTTTGTTTTGGGAGTCCCCAACAACAGGTTTACAAGCATGCAAGGTCAAAAAACACTTTCATTGTCTTATAATATGCATTTATTTTTTTACCTTATTTGCTCAATGACTCCCAAACGATTCGCTCAATGATTAATTTTTCCAAACCCCTTGTTTGCGTGACGCTAATCTACGGTGATTGGTCAGATGACCCAGTCAGTGTTTGCATCACTTACAATAATGATATTATAATAATGATGGTGGTGCTCTGCTCTGTTTTAAAAATAAACACAAAACAAATTATTTCCTTTCTGAGTCTTTATGTTAGCGAACCTAGCCCACAGCTCGGTGGTAAACACCCAAACAGTCTAGAGAATAGAGCAATATGTTGGTGTACAACTGCAGTGCTTTATCAATACGTTTCTGCATTGGGCTAACGCATAGATCTTTATCATAACTCTGAGTAATAACAACAACAAACACACAACTAAATACATATTGTGCATGCTACAGAGAACATAACAGCAACAATTATAAAAAATAAAAGTAAACTTTAACCAGTGATTCTTCACGTATTGACAGTGTTTGAGGGGTTTCACGTTTTCCCTCGTGTCTGTGCATACAATAAGTGGGCGGGCAATATGCTAATGTTTCGTTTTGACGTCACAACGAAATGGCTTGGGATTTGTTTTACAAACAACTTGTTTAATTGACTATTGACTACTTTTGAGAGACAATAACTTTATATACGGTGCACTTTCAGATTTAAAGTCCCCCTGTAGTCAATTATTTTATCCCTTAAAACTCATCTTTGATCACCAAAATGACATTTTAAAAACAATTCAAGTGAAACAAAGTTCTTCATGCTATAAAATAGCTTGAATGTAACTCTACACCCTTTCCTCATTTAATATACACGGATCAATGAATATGCAAATTAGCCCCGCCTCCACTCGCTCACGCCAGCTCGGAGAGTCTACTGTTGCTATAGTGACGAGCAATTTGTTGTTTGTGCTGTGGATATTTAAGAAAAAAAGCTTGCTTCGCTTCATATATTCAGTTTAACAGCTGTGCAACTAAACTGCTCATATTTTCTGATGCTTAAATTGTGTTTTAAATTATGATTAAAACGCCTTTGCAAAACGGTCTGAATCACTTGTATTTGTTTGGACTGCTCTCTCGCTGAATCACCTGAAGCGATTTCTCAGTAAAACAAACAGTATCGAGAGAACAAGCAGCCGTTTTCCTCTGTGAACATGCACTAAATGGATGTTTGACAATTTCGTTGCTTTTTGGAGTTTTCAGATGTAAAAAAAAAAACATTTAGATGAAATCCTGCCGGCGCCTGTGCCTTCTCCGTACATTAAATAAATGCACATTCTTGAATGAGCGCGGATTTATCAGGTAGGCTAATATCTATGGTTTGATCCATTCCAGAGGCGGCCAAAGTCAGAATTTATAATGGACTGAATAGCTCTCTCAGAACTTGATGTGCGATTCCACACTGACTGAATATGCACAAGAATCACGGTCACACGCACACGCTCAGAGCAATATTGTTTTAGCTATGTTTTATAGTATTAAAATATTTCGAAGGACAAAAACATGAACTTTACTGGCTTTACTTCAAGTCAGCTGTCACTTTACTTTGGCGCGAGGTCCACACTTTGCACAGCCCTTGCGACGGTTCTGTCATTAATTAATATGAATTAATATGATTAGCATTTTGCTTGACTACATTATCAAACAGCTAATAATGTGTTGCTAATGTTACACACACCGTTCCTGTTCTTCATCTCAGAGTCAGACAGCTGCCTTCTAACAATCAGTATCCTTACAAATGCTTTGAACTCAGAACGTCAGTGGAGAAAGGCATATAGTTCATCATAACATTGTAATATGCTATATTGATAAATCTAAACAATTTTTCATATATATATAAATAATATATATATATATATATATATATATATATATATATATATATATATATATATATATATATATATATATATATATATATATATATATATATATCGGGATAGTCTGGCTTCTCGAGACTTTCCTGCTTCAGAGCAGTCATAGTTAATGATATGCTAAAGCCTGCTGGCACGTTGTTGTGATTGGTTACAAGGTAGTCTGTGATGTCACAAACACCACCGATTTCAAACCGTGGGTCAGACTGTCTTTGGTTTACTGCAGTTTCAAACATAAAATACTCAGCAATGGTGCTGACTTATGAATTTGCACATGGTTTGTCTTAAAGCATATTAAAAACACTACATAGACATATACATAACATTAAAAAATTTATTTTTCACCACAGGGGGTCTTTAAAACTTTGCAGAATGTTTCCATTCACTTAGAGTTATGTTATACACTACATTTTAATTTAAAAAAATCCATAATTGGGGCACTTTAACAATTCTCTCGCACTCTTTTCAAAACCTTTTCCTGTCTTCTTTGTCCTCCTCCTTTGTCCTTCTCGTCCCATTCTTCCTCAACTCTAAAAGCTGACGACTTTGCCACATTCGTCAAAAATAAAACAAGAACCATTAGTGGCCAATTCTCTACACTACAAACTATCAAAGACAACTTAACAGCAAACACACACACTCTGCCTTCCTTCTCTCCAATCTCAGAGGCAGAAGTCTCCAAACTCATCCTTTCCAAACTCCCAACTACCTGTCCGCTTGATCCTATCCCCACTCATCTCCTTCAAGCCATTTCTTCTTCAGTTGTACCTGCACTCACTCACATCATCAACACCTCTCTTTACACTGGTACCTTTCCCACAGCATTTAATCAGGCTCGGATAACCCCACTGCTTAAGAAACTAAAATCTCTAAATCCTGCGCTGTTAGAAAACTACAGACCACTATCCATTCTTCCATTCATTGCTAAGACACTTAAACAAGTCGTGTCCAAACAAGTCTCTCCCTTTTCACACAGAACAACCTCTTGGACAACAACCCGTCTGGCTTCAGAAGCGGCCACTCAACCGAGACTGCCTTGTTCTCAGTTACTGAAGCTCTGAAACAGGAACAGCTTCCAAGTCTTCAGTACTCATCTTGCTATATCTGTCTGCTGCTTTTGACATGGTTAACAACCAGATCCTCTTGTCAATCCTCATGACAATGGGCACCTCAGGAACCATAGTCCAGTGGTTCAAATCTTACCTCTCAGGTAGGTCCTTCAGGGTGTCTTGGAGGGGTGAGGTGTCTAAATTGCAACATCTATCACTGGGGTGCCTCAGGGCTCAGTGCTTTGGCAAGATGTGCATAAATTCTGAATGTGCGCATAAAAAAAACAAACGCGATGGCATGACATAACTGGACCAACCAGCGGACCGATTTTTAATTGTACAGCATCTGAAATACTCTTTTGGTCATTCTGTAATGCCTGAGCAAAGTCTATCGTTAAAGTCGTTTAGTTTAATTCCCTCCCATAAGCGCCTCACACGATTGCGTTCCCAAATGCCAGGAATCTGAATGCAAGATAACATGACAGTGTTTCTGCACGCTCTGTGCCCACAAGTTAAATTTGCAACTTTGGATGGAAACATAGCTATAGAGAGAGAGAATGATGTGTGCCAAATCAGTTGCTGTAGGAATACTTCAATGGTTGTGGACCAAATAGCTCAATGCGAGAGGCAATGCAAACGCGAAAAGACATGTAAAATAAACATCAGGGTGTATATCAGGGATGTTTAGATAACTATAAAATAATTCACATGTTCACATTTCTTAAAAATAATAAGTAAAAAGATATCAGTTTAAATGCTTCAATTTGTTTTATTATATTATATATTATTTTATTTTATATTATATTTTGCCTAATAAAGAATTGATCTCACAAGTGGATTGTTTAGGGCTACTTGCCATAAAAAATCTGAAAATCCATGATATAGACAATCCTGCAATAAATAAACATTGCATTTTGATGGTTTAATGCTGTCCTTAGCCAATAACCGACCAAACAAAAACACATTATGGTTGTCCCAAACGATCTCAGTGGTTCTCAACCGGGGGGCCTAAGTGATCCTCCAGGGGGGCCGCGAAAATTCATATGAATATGTTAAAGGTGCAGGAAGTAGATTTTGAAAAAAAATGCTGTTGGACATTGTTGATATCTGAAATCAACCCAAACAAACCCACCCCTCTCTTCATTGCTCCACCTCCAAAACTCACTCTCCAATCCTAACCTCCCTGCTCCGATTGCTGCTGGCATGCAAGGCGAGTGTACTAACAATGATGCTAAACACCGCATTCTATAGCAGTTGTCAGTGCGCAGTGGTTTACCTGCACAACTATCTGGCCACTAATATCAACGTGGGTCCTAAAGATCTTGCCCAGTCATAACCCTTCATTCCAGTGATATTCAACTGAGCTCTTTTGTATTGTGTCTCATCATCTCTATTTCAGCTGTTTTTTTTTCTTCTCAAATCTCCCTCTTGCTCGTTCTGTCTCCTCGAGCGTTATAGCTATGCCCCTAATGCTGATTGGTTACACGTTTGTTGTTGGTGTCGGCCCGACTAACTTCCAAACAGTGTTTTTCAAAATCTACTTGCCACACCTTTAAATTAAAAAAAATGAACAAACCACCACCTCTCACCTCTCTACGTATTCTGTGATTATTTTAGAGCAGCCCAAGCCGTTTCTCATCGCGCTGTGTAAAATACAAACTGAACGGCGGCTCAAAACACCCAACATAAACATAGGATAGGCTACGCAAACTGCATCTCTCAGTTGGATAAAGAAAACCAGTGTCGCTAATAATGTTTTGATGGATGATGATTGTAATGAAGGTCAAGACGATACAGGAGTCATACATTAGGCATGTGCAAGTCCGTTATTATTGATGCGCAAACAAATCATCCATGTTTTATAATGGATGCTCGCTGAAGAAGCGTGTTTTGGAGAAGTTTGTGAGGATCAGTGGTGTTTATGTACACATGGGCATCAGATGCTCTAAACATAGACACGATTGCTTGTTCTGACAGAGGAACTGTTCACTGATGAGTACTGACCTGCCGGAGATTTTTTTAATGATTTTTTTAATAGAATTTCTTGGTAGAGACTAGTTTAGTTAACACAGCACTGTAAAACTGCTTTTTTTCAAAAGGTCTGGCTATAGTTTTTGCTCAAATGGCAAAAATGTCTGCCCAATAGAGAAAAGCAAGAAAAAAAATGAGAGGGAACATTGTTTGTGACCATTTTAGTCACAGTCTGGAGCCCTGCTAAAAGAAACACAACATTAGAATCAAAGTGCATTTTGCCTGTACTCACACTCTCCACGAAACTGGGCTTGAATCCATCTGGTTGGCGTCTCATGTCAAGGTGCTCTCTATGACGCATCATATCTTCCTCACGTCTACGTCTCTCTTCCTCATGCCTAAGCATATATAACTCAAATTCAGTTAAACTGCACATGCTCAGATCAACCATCTGGTACACCAAAACGTGAATATTTCAACACGAGTCAAGCACAAAGCTTTGTTTACAAAAGAAATAATAGGTTAGCAATGATAGGTTACATTGGAACCATGAAAACATTTGGATTCGTGCCAAATGAGAAAAAGGTACACAAGCACACATATTTACAGATTTTGTGCTAGAGTAGGTAAGGCACATCAAATTTAAAAAGTGCATTTTACACACACCGGTAATTTAGTTTCGCCTTCCCTTTCAGCACAACATCAAACAAAATGTCAAATAAAATGCCTAAATGTCTTGCACCAGTGGAAGATAAAATTGGCTCTTCAAACCTACAAGAAGTTGCTTTGGAACATCGGGAGAAGACATTACACAAGAGATGGTCTCTGTCCTGCTCGTGTCCCACATTCCTTTCAAAGAGCAGAGCATTATATATGACAACGTATTTATCTATGTGGGGAAATATAAAATAAATAATTTTTTTTAATGTAATATTTAACTTTCTTATATTATTTAGATGACCATTTTTACTGATATTTATTTCAGTGTTTTACAGGCTGTAGAGTGTTGTTCAACTGACACAAGTGCTAAAATAAACACACACATTTTTGTTTTGTTTCATTACAAAACTGACGTTTGAGCCTAATTTATTAATTTTTTTTATATTACATAATGCATTACACACATACCTAAATACAGTGGTGGACGAAGTACACAAATCAAGTACTTGAGTAAAAGTATAGATACCCTAATAAAATATTATTCCAGTAAACATTTTTTTAGTACTCCTTTCCAATTTTACATGAGTAAAAGTACAAAAGTACTTGATTTTTAATGTAATTAAGTTTTAGAAGTTAAAAGTACTGATCGATGAATGTTTGTTTTGTAATGTACTTATATACTGTTACATTAATTTTATATTATATATTTTATATTATATATAAACTGCTCAAAATACCTGGGAGATGGTATCATCATTAGGAATTATTATGAATTGTCAAGTAGCCAGCACTAGTCAGTAAGGAAGTGGATGCAGATACATAATATATAATGTGTGTTGACAAACAATAAAAACAGATGTCACACAGGTCTAAATGCATAACATTTTAAAACGAACGCGATGCAAACATACTTTTATATCATTTGAAACTGCTACGGCAGCAGGGAAGATTGCAAGTGCAATATTTTGCGTTATTTGAATGTGTGTTTTTTTTTTTTTTTTTTTTTAAATAAAATCTACACCATTGAGATGGTGATATGGACATGCCCGCATTCAAGCATTACAGCTGACCCTTTGGCAGCAGATTTATTTCGCAAAGAACTGACGATTGCACAGTGACTTGAAGATGAGTATGAACAAAGGTCTTACAGGCGTGGAAAGACATGATAGTGTGTAATTTGAACACATTTTAGTCTTTTTTTCCCCACTAGGTTTGGCTCATTTCAATTCAGTTAACTACTGGAGACTCATTCTGTACAGATCATTGAGTCAGCGAGTTATTGACTCGAGACAACGAACAGGTTAATTGAAAAGAATCAGTTTGTTCACGAATCACGCCTGCTATTGCATCTCTGAGAATGTGATGATTTCTTCCGTTTAAAACAACAAGTAATGATATGTTTTTATTAAATGTAGTGGAGTAAAAAGTGATATGCTTTGGAATGTACTGAAATAAAAGTAAAAGTTTCTCAAAATAAAAATACTCCAGTAAAATACAGATACTTGAAAAATTCTTATGAAGTATTGATTAATTGTCATTAATAATTTAATCTATGCACTTTACAATAGTCGATTACTCAAAGGTCATCATTAGAGTGGTAGCTTCAAGAGCGGCCACTCAACTGAGACTGCCTTGCTCTCAGTTACTGTAGCCCCAAGACTTGCACGAGCAGCTTCCAAATCATTAGTACTCATCTTGCTGGATCTGTCCGCTGCCTTTGACAGAGTGAACCACCAGATCCTCCTGTCAACCCTCATGACAAATGGCATCTCTGGAACCGCACTCCAATGGTTCAAGTCTTACCTCTCAGGTAGGTCCTTCAGGGTATATTGCAGGGCAGAGGTGTCTAAGTCGCATCATCTTGCTACTGGGGTACCTCAGGGCTCAGTGCTAGGACCACTTCTCTTCTCCATCTACATGTCATCACTAGGATCTGTCATTCAGGTTTTTTCCTATCACTGATATGCTGATGATGCACAACTCTACCTCTACATTCAACTTGATTCTTCAACCATAATTCCTTCCATGACAGCCAGAAACCTTGGAGTTGTGATGGATGATTATTTAAGCTTCACAGATCATTGTTAGGATAGCTGAAAGGATAATTGGTGTGCACCTGCCCAACCTTCAGGACTTGTATAACGCCAGAGTGCAGAAATGAGCAGGTAACATCATCACAGACCCCTTTCACCCTGGACACAACCTGTTTGCACTTCTGCCCTCAGGCAGACGTTACAGATTTCTGTGCACTAGAACATCTAGGCATAAGAAGAGTTTTTTTCCCCAATGCTATCTCCAGCTTAAACAGCTAACATAGCAATTACCCCTCTTTTAGTATTCACTTTTAGTACTTGAGAGAGAGTAAAAATGAGTATAATATATATATATATATAATATATATATATATATATATATATACACATACATACATATATACACAGTGGGTACGGAAAGTATTCAGACCCCCTTAATTTTTTCACTCCGTTATATTGCAGCCATTTGCTAAAATCATTTAAGTTCTTTTTTTTTTCCTCATTAATGTTCACACAGCACCCCATATTGACAGAAAAACACAGAATTGTTGACATTTTTGCAGATTTATTAAAAAAGAAAAAATGAAATATCACATGGTCCTAAGTATTCAGACCCTTTGCTGTGACACTCATATATTTAACTCAGGTGCTGTCCATTTCTTCTCATCATCCTTGAGATGGTTCTATACCTTCATTTGAGTCCAGCTGTGTTTGATTATACTGATTGGACTTGATTAGGAAAGCCACACACCTGTCTATATAAGACCTTACAGCTCACAGTGCATGTCAAAGCAAATGAGAATCATGAGGTCAAAGGAACTGCCTGAAGAGCTCAGAGACAGAATTGTGGCAAGGCACAGATCTGGTCAAGGTTACAAAAAAATTTCTGCTGCACTTAAGGTTCCTAAGAGCACAGTGGCCTCCATAATCCTTAAATGGAAGACGTTTGGGACGACCAGAACCCTTCCTAGAGCTGGCCGTCCGGCCAAACTGAGTTATCGGGGGAGAAGAGCCTTGGTGAGAGAGGTAAAGAAGAACCCAAAGATCACTGTGGCTGAGCTCCGGAGATGCAGTCGGGAGATGGGAGAAAGTTGTAGAAAGTCAACCATCACTGCAGCCCTCCACCAGTCGGGGCTTTATGGCAGAGTGGCCCGACGGAAGCCTCTCCTCACTGCAAGACACATGAAAGCCTGCATGGAGTTTGCTAAAAAAACACCTGAAGGACTCCAAGATGGTGAGAAATAAGATTCTCTGGTCTGATGAGACCAAGATAGAACTTTTTGGCCTTAATTCTAAGCGGTATGTGTGGAGAAAACCAGGCACTGCTCATCACCTGTCCAATACAGTCCCAACAGTGAAGCATGGTGGTGGCAGCATCATGCTGTGGGGGTGTTTTTCAGCTGCAGGGACAGGACAACTGGTTGCAGTCAAGGGAAAGATGAATGCGGCCAAGTACAGGGATATCCTGGACGAAAACCTTCTCCAGAGTGCTCAGGACCTCAGACTGGGCCGAAGGTTTACCTTCCAACAAGACAATGACCCTAAGCACACAGCTAAAATAACGAAGGAGTGGCTTCACAACAACTCCGTGACTGTTCTTGAATGGCCCAGCCAGAGCCCTGACTTAAACCCAATTGAGCATCTCTGAAGAGACCTAAAAATGGCTGTCCACCAACGTTTACCATCCAACCTGACAGAACTGGAGAGGATCTGCAAGGAGGAATGGCAGAGGATCCCCAAATCCAGCTGTGAAAAACTTGTTGCATCTTTCCCAAAAAGACTCATGGCTGTATTAGATCAAAAGGGTGCTTCTACTAAATACTGAGCAAAGTATTTATATATATATATATATATATATATATATATATATATATATATATATATATATATATATATTTTTTTTTTTTTTTTTTTCATCCTGCTGTATATACAGGACAAATCTGTATGTCTTCTGTTCCAGATGTATACCACATTAGTATTATTATTTATTTTATTTATTTATTATCATTTTCTTAGTTTACTTGTTTAAATGTTCTTTCTGTTCTCATGTCATATGTATGTTTGTACCAAGAGCTCCTGTAGAAAACCACAACAAATTCCTTGTGTGTTTGTGCACACCTGGCGAATAAAGCTCATTCTGATTCTGATTCTAATATTGCTACAATGGCCCAGTCCTGTAGATTTGCCTTGTACAACATTAGGAAGATTACACCCTTCCTTTTGGAGCATTCCACAAAAATTGAAGTGAACGGCACCTTGTGGTGCTATTCCAAAGAGGCACAAAATCACTCTCACGGACCCTCTCCTTGTCTGTTCCCTGCTGGTGGAATGACCTGCCTAGCTCTATTCGAGCAGCTGAGTCTTAAGCAGTTAAAAAAAAAAAAAAAAAAGAAGATCTGATTGCTATCATCATTCTATTGTTCTCATTTGTAAGTCGCTTTGGAGAAAAGCGTCTGGCTAAATTATTAAATGTAAATGTAATGCCAGTGTTGTGCCCAATTTCAAGTCCCTGCCAAATTATTCTGGAAACAGAGAGTTTCCTTTCTATGCCCATCTGAATAATTAGAAAAATCAGGTTTTTGAAGGGCTTTTATTTTATAATTCAACATCAGACAGTTCTGACATTAGGATATTCACATTCTGGGGTGGTGTACTATTAATAAGAAGTGAAAGTGGTTTGTGGAAACAGGGAATTTCCTTTTTATACCTACAGTAGGTAGTCAACCAAAATGCCTATCACTGCTGCGTGTATTGCCGCAGCCTCTGTTGCGAAATCACTTGTAAATAAAGATAAAATAATGAAACATATTACTGGTATTAATATTAATAATACTATAGAATTAGCTATAACATTTAATCTCAGCTAATCATGATATAAATGCATAATGTTCCAGCTATTTGACTACTGTTACAGTAAAATATTACATTACTAGTACTAGCCAGTATTATATGTTATTACACGAGGCATGCATTATGCCATAACAAATAATTTAAAAAAAATAAATAATTAAAAAAATAGAAAGGTGGATTACTCTGAATGGGAACATTGAGAGTAATATAGGCTAGTTCCCTTTTGAAAGGGAACTCGCACTGCATCCCCTGAGAGTCACTATGGGGAATATCTCCATTACCAGTGTCTGAAGCATGAGTCTAAACACGACAATGAACTTGACATTGGCAGGCGGCAGCCTATGACGTCATCACCGCGTGAAGGAGTATAAAAAGGGCACCTGTGAAATACGGAATCACATTCAGCGAAAAATCACTTTTATTTTGAAATGAGTTTTTAGACACTAATACCACAATGCCTAGTATATGCGCATAAACCGCATGGAGGCTGACCGTGTATTTTAAAGTGGAGGATGGCTAGACCGCAGTTGATCACACAGAGGTCAAAATTGGGCACAACACCGGCTCATGAGCAAAACATGCAGCAGACACACAAGGAAAAATGAAGCAAGCATGCCATAGTTAATGAAGCTAAAAGAGGCTGTAGCGTTACAGGAAAAATTATAGTCTGTGTTCATTAAAATACAGTTTAATTTAAAAAATAATCCAATCTGTTTTGTCATTGAATGAACATATTATAGTGGAAGATTAAACAAATTGATATAAATATATTAAGAACTACACAGGAAGATAATTTATAGCTGAAGGAAATATCAAAGTAGTCTAAAGGCTCAGATTTACTTCAAACAAAATATAACATGTTATGGAGATTAATGAGTAAAAGTATGCTTTTTCGTATTCTCCTAATTTTTCCATAATATGCACAATATCCTACGCACATTTGGTAAGAAACTAAAAGCAAAACAACCTATCTGCTCACATGGACGCATTATCTACCATACAAACGGAGACATACAGTATAGACACACACATGGAAACAAACACACTGCAGTAAATTCAATCAAAGGGAAATATGATTAATTCTAACATATTATAATTATAAATATATGGATCAGTTGTAAGTAGGGCTGGGCGTTTTGACGATACCGTTATCATGAAATAAAATGTCTATCGTTAGAGACTTTATATCGTATATATCGCAGTATGTAAATATATACTGCACTTATTACACTTCAGAGTGATGAAATGCATGAATGAGAATATAAAGAGCGGGATGGGCTTGATGTTAAAAGGAGTTATAAGCGCAATATATCCTGTAAAGGAACTCGGTGCAGCACTTGTGCTGACTGGCACACTGCCAAAGTGCGTGCACAGAAAGCTGCCTCTCTCAGAAGGCGATTGTGAATTGGGGACGTGCTCGATGTTAAAGTGTTAAGCACAATAAGTAGGGGATAAACTGGTAGACACGATTAGCCGGTAGAAATTTTGGACTATCGCCTCGGTCGCGGTAACGCTCAAGTGAGGTTGCTATGCTGCTCTGTCATGAAAGCTTATTTGCATGAATTTTTAAGCATTGCGGTTTAAAAACAAGTGGTTTTAAACCATTAAAGCACAATTAGCAGCGAAAGACAACTTATGTCAGCATGTGCGCGCGCTCTCTGAGAGACATTAGGCTGCTGCTCATAGAGTGTGTGAGGAGTGAACTGAGTGCTTTTTGGGCTTGAACGGTTAAATACACATACCTGTGTGTCAAAGTGACCAAGTATTTACAAGTAAACAGAGCCATTTACGTCTTTAGTGAAGGTACCATTGAGAAAGACAAGGCTTGAGTATAAGGGATCAGTGCAGTCAGTCTTAAAGGGACAACATCCAAATTTACCTGCTGTCATTACCAACAAAAATCAGATGAAAATCTCTCACTGCTTGCTTTTGTAACATTAATAATAATAATTGTATATTAAACTTACACAGTAAAGACTATGCATTGTTACTATAATAACTATATTGTGATATATATCGTTATCGTGATACAAGATTTTGGTCATATTGCCCACCCCTAGTTGTAAGAATCAACTTGATGTAGCAGAATTAACAATACAATTAACCTGTTCGTCCAGCTAACACAGTATTAAATCATAACAACGCTAAGGTTTTTTCCATGGCCACAGAAAAATAACTCTTCCTTACAGTGTGTAATACTACTCAGAGCATGCAGCTGTGATCGCATCGTTAAAGGGATTTTGATTTACAAACAGTAACTACAGAATCAACACGAATGAATGAACATGAACGTGCACAAGTTTTTTTTTTGTTTTTTTTTTACTAAAACATGAACACATAACTAGTCTATAACAAACACTATACACAATCACGCATACATTGGTAAAATGGAAAGTTAAAATGAATGAATGAAGCAGAAACAGTGGAATTAAGCTATGGGTCGTTAGTATTAGTTAACCACCTGAACAAAACCATCAGTTTCTTAATTTAAAGCACCTTGGTAACAAGGAGTCTACAGCTTAGACTAAACCTCTGTTTGTTTAGTTAAATGAGTGATACTTGCAATGCCTTATTCCTGGTTTATACTCACCGCATCTGCACAAGCAGTGTGTGCCGCAAAAATTACGTCATCAGGCGGTTTAGGCGGTCGCCCGCATTGAGTTCACGAGACCACATTTTGCATTGCAGCGTGTACTGCATTTTCTGTAACTTTGCACATGGCTCCGCTGGAAGATGCATTAGTTTGAGGCGACATTGGCCAAGCAGATACGTCTGTACCGGCATCTTATCGGCACCCAGTTCTAAATTAATTGCTTACATTTACACATTTTTTTATTATTGAAAATAATGGTTCATGTTTAATTAAAATGTTCATGAAATTAAATGAAAATGTTTATTGAAATTAGAAAATATTTAGGAGACTGTTGTTTAATTTAGTTTAATACACATTCTCATATCCATATATTTTGTTCTAATGTCACAAGTAATAATCTCAAGGTTTACAGGGTTTTACATAGTTTTTAGATTTTTTGTAGTGTGGGTTTGGTGAAGTGTACTAAAAACAAACATCGCCATGTGTGTACCTTCTCACCGCTGCTTCCTAATGGTTTAGAGGATAATTACTCCGAGTCACCCCCTGTCATTTCAAAGAACAGTACAATGGCGAGTGCGTCAAGTAGAGGCTGAGCCAGACATTGTAAACATTCGGGGCTTAGCCCAAATATAGTTTGTCCAAGGACATTTTAATTTGGCGTCAGCTTTAATGACTTAAAAGGAACTTTGTTGTATGTGCTGGAGTAAAGTTCATAAAATGATTAGTTTTTCCTACAGGATTTTGTAAAACTATGTTGGGTGGACCTATGCTCCTCCAGGGGGGTCCAGGGGCATGACTGTAAGATTACTACAAAAAAGAGGAATTTTTATCCGACCAGCCTCCCACTGACAGCAGCCATCAGCTTACATTCCGGAGAAGGGAAAACACGGCTGCCTACATTCAAAAGGATAAGAAAGAAAATGTCTCTTCAAGAATCTACTTGCTGCACAAACTGCCACAGACTTCTACAAAGGATTGCAGTTCTTGAAACAAAGTTACTTGCAGGACTACGAAACCAGGCGGAACACACAGCAGAGCTTCGCCATGGACCCCCTCAGCATACAGCCAGTGAGTCCCATGAATCTAGTGCTCCTCAACAGGCCATACTGAGTGTAGAGAAACAAGCCGTAAATGATCAACACACTAATCGATGGCACAAACAGGGAGCGAGACCCAAAGGCACTCGAGACGTCAGATTGTCACGAGTATCACATATTGCCACAATAGCATCCTCTACCCCAGATACGGATTGCAAACATTGGTATCCTACCACCATCTACACATCTTGAGAACAGATTAATGAATGAATACAAGGAATCCCCAAACGTGATGAATGTGGGTGAGGAATCCCCAAACGTGATCAGACACAGATCAAATCAGCCAGCAGCTAACACTGATGCTAACTGGCGCTCAAGGCCAAGCAGACAGTGGCACTCAGCTTAGAACGCAGCCGAGCACAGGACTCTGATAGTGGGTGACTCCATTATCAGAAACATAAGTAGCAGGACTACAACTACATGCTGCCTTCCACAAGCAAAAGTTTCTGATGTAAACAGGGAACTTCAGAATACTGATAAAGGCAAATTATCAGTGCTGGTACTACTCGACCTCAGTGTTGCGTTTGACACAGAATATTTCTTGACAGGCTAGAAAACTGGGTCTGGTTTTCTGGGATGGTCCTCAAATGGTTCAGGTCATACTTAGAAGGGAGAGATTATTGTGTGAGTATAGGTGATCATAAGTCTGAGAGGACTTGTTCTGTATATGCTCTTGTTCTGTATATGCTGCCACGGAGTCAAATAATAATAAAAAACCAAATTGCCTATCACAACTATGCAGATGACACCCAGATTTACCTAGACCTATCGCCAAAATGACTACAGCCCCATCGACTCCCTGTGCCAAAACTTTCTTCAGTTAAACAAAGAAAAAAAATTCAGTAGTTTCATTTGGAAATAAAGATGAAGTTCTCAAGGTGAACAAGGTCATACCTTGACTCTAGTGCTCAAACAACAAAAAAAATCAAGTCAGGAATCTTGGTGTGATTTTAGAGTCAGACCTTAGTTTCAGTAGTCATGTAAAAGCAGTAACTAAACCAGCATATTATCATTTCAATAATATTGCAAGAATTAGATGTTCCCTTTCGATACTTCACTTGTACTGCGTATGGGGAAAAGCTCCTTTTTCCTCGATGCTGAAGCCATTTTCAATAGCGCAGTGTAACTGGAAAACTTTTTGAACCAATGACAGTGTGGCGTAGCTGCGCGATGCAGTGTGCCAAAGCACACCAAAATGGACGGGACTATATAAGCAGGCATTTCGCCATAGGATTTCAGATCACTCTCCTTCAGCGACGACTTCTTTTCGCCAGGGCCCCCGGCTAAGGATTGTGCTGGACCCCATGCCTTCAAAGTCTTTCTGATCCCATGGGAAGAAAGAGGAAGGGGCCAAGTCCCGCCGTGGCCAGACCACCCCAAAAGCTCTCTCACCTAGTTCCCCCGCCACCCCGTTCAGTTCCGGGTGCTGGGGACCAAGTGTTTGTTCTGCACCCTGGACCCACTGCCCAACGCTGTGGTTATGGCGAACACAATAAATATTTTACATTCTCAAAAAGAGAGCACACTCGTCAGTGTTCAGGCCCCTGAACAGCGGTCTGTCATCCGACGTTATTCAACTCCTTGTCACGAGGGCCGAGGCCTGGCAGGCCATCCCCGGGGTGTCAAAGTCGGTATTGAGGATAATAAATCATGGCTACTCTCTGCAGTTCGCCCAAAGACCCCCGCGTTTCCGCGGGGTGATTCCCACTTTGGTAGAACCGGATGACGCTCATGTCCTCTGCGCCGAGGTGATGATTCTGCTAGGGAAGGGAGCCATAGAAATAGTTCCCCCCTCAGAAAGCGAATCGGGGTTCTACAGCCATTTTCCCCAAGAAAGATGGCGTTCTCAGACCCATCTTAGATCTTAGACTCCTGAACCTCTCCCTCATGAGATGGAAGTTCAAGATGTTAACATTGAAGCAAATCCTCACGCAGATTTGCCTCGAGGACTGGTTCTTTTCGTTGGATCTGAGAGACGCTTACTTTTACATCCAGATAGCCCCCCCATCACAGACGATTCTTGAGATTCGCATTCGAGGGCGTGGCTTACCAATATACAGTCCTTCCCTTCGGGCTGTCCCTAGCTCCTCACACTTTTACAAAGTGCATGAACGCGGTGCTTTCCCCTCTGAGACAGATGGGAATCCGGGTTCTGAATTACCTTGATGACTGGCTCATTCTGGCCCAGTCGTGAACCGAGCTAGACCATCACAGATCCATGCTCCTCAGCCATTTGGAGTGCCTAGGACTCAGGGTCAACTTTGCCAAGAGCTCGCTTCTCCCCAGCCAACGTATTACGTTCCTGGGTGCAGTTTTCGACTGAGTCCGAATGAGGACTGTAGTCTCGCCAGAGTGTGCCCTGGCAATTCAGCAGCTCATGGCTTCCACCAGGAACAAAGCCTGTTTCCCTCTGAAGTTTTTCCAGAGGATGCTAGGGCTGATGGCTTCCGCCTCCCCAGTTATGCAGCTCTGCTTTCTGTGGATGCAGCCTCTGCCATACTGGCTAAAACTCCGGGTCCCACCTCACGCTTGGCGGCATGGCCATTTTCACGTCAGGGTCAATCAGGCCTGTTTGGCAGCCCTGAAACCTTGGATGAACCCTGTTTGGTTTAGTCGTGGAGTACCCCTGGAGGCGTTTCCAGAAGGACGGTGCTCTCAACAGATGCATCCAACTCGGGTTGGGGCGTTCTGTGCAAGGGCAGACCAGCCTTCGTCTAGTGGTCACATGAGGGGAGCAATCTCCACATCAACTGCCTTGAGATGCTGGCAGTGGATCGAGCCCTTCACTCCTTCCAGGCGATCCTGAAGGGGTGCCATGTCTTATGTCTTCATGTCCAATTGGACAGCATGACGGTGGTGTCCTACATAGATCACCAAGGTGGCCTTTTGTCCAGCCACCTCTGCACACTGCCTCTTGGAATGGACATTACCCAGGCTGTGGTCGCTCAAAGCGACGCACATACCAGGCAGAATCTGGGAGCAGATATGCTATCTCGGAGCAATGTCCCCTCGGACGAGTGGATGCTCCATCCCCAGACGGTTCTCAGAATCTGGGAGATCTTCGGGAAGGCAGAGGTCGACCTCTTCGCCTCAGAAGACAACTCTCGTTGCCCAACCTATTTTTTGAAGGATGCAGATGCGCTGGCCCACAACTGGCCCAGCCTCCTTCTTTACGCTTTTCCCCCGATCGTTCTGATCCCCCAGGTCATCAAACGAGTCAGGGAAGACAAGCACAGAGTCCTCCTGGTGGCTCCACTCTGGAGGAGCCAAGTTTGGTCCTCGGAGCTATTCAGGCTTTCCACGAAAGCCCCATGGCCGATCTCCCTGAGACGGGACCTCCTCTCTCAGGCGAACAGGACAATCTGGCATCCTCAGCCAGAACTCTGGGCTCTGCACCTATGGTCCCTCAATGGGAGCCTTTAAACCTCCCCGGGGACGTGCTAAATACCATTTCTCAGGCGAAAGACCCATCTACGAGACGCCTCTACGCCCAGAAGTGGTCAGTCTTTGTTGACTGGTGCTCTGCACGAAACAAAGACCCTGTTGAGTGTGATGTATCCCCGATACTGTCATTTCTCCAGGAAAGTCTGGACAAGGGCCTCACCCCCTTCCACGCTCAAGGTGTACGTAGCAGCCATTGCAGTGTTCCACGCTCCAATTGCTGGCCATTCAGTGGGCCGAAACAGCCTCATTGTATGTTTCCTGAGAGGTTCTAGGTGGTTGAACCCCCCACGTCCTCTCACTGTTCCCACTTGGGACCTTTCCACGGTCCTCAGAGCACTCAAAGGCCCCCCCTTTGAGCCGCTGCGGTCATCTGACCTTCGGCCCTTAACGCTCAAGACCGCTCCACTTTTGTCAGATTTTATAACCTTAGACGTTCCGACCTTGCATGCTCGGGTCCTCTCGGTACGATACAACGGCCTCTGTCGAACTCCGTCATCATGCCACTCCCAGGGAGCTAGCTCCCTCTTAGCAAGTGTAGCATAAGGGTTTGACAGCTCCAGCCTTCTCACTTGTAATATCATAAGACAGCTGCAGCTCATATGAACCCCCGACTAAGCCTGGTTTCTCCCAAGGTTTTTTCTCCATTTTAACACCTGTTTGCCACCTGATGTCACCTGTTGGAGTTTGGGTTCCTTGCCGCTGTCGCCTTTGGCTTGCTTAGTTGGGGACACTTGACAATTGACATTTGATATTCAACAGTGCTTTGATCTGCCTGCATTGACACTATTCCTTACGAGCTGCTGTGCAGCCAAAATAATGTACCAGTTATCACTGTAAAGCTGCTTTGACACAATCTACATTGTAAAAAGCGCTATATAAATAATGGTGACTTGACTTGACTTGACTCATACAGAACGCTGCTGCCAGGATTCTGAGCAGAACCAGAAAATATAAACATATCACACCAGTCCTCAGGCACTGGCTTCCAGTTGCATTTAGAATTGATTTTAAAGTACTGTTACTTGTTTATACAGTCATACCAAAAATTATTCAGACATTTTTTATATATTTTACTAGTGGGTGCAGGACACTATAGTTCATTTTATGTAAGTGAGGATAGCAAAATAAACTGTGACATATTATACCCCAAAATGATCCATACAGTGGACTACCAGTAAAATTGATAAAAATTTGGAACCAAAAATTATTCAGACACTTTGAACTGACCATGTTTTGACCAAGTGTTATCTGACATAATTAAGATTATTTTTTATGACACAGTTTAACTCTGAGATCTTGTCATATTTTATTACCATTTTTTTAAACTACAGTGAATAAACTGTATTAATAAATGAAATGTTTAAGGTGTCTGAATAAATTTTGGTTTGACTTTAAAATCACTCAATGGCCTAGGATGTCAATATATTGCAGATATGCTCACTGAATATAAACAGATCACTAAGATCAATAGGATCACATCAGTTAGAAATACCAAGGGTTCGCTCTAAACAAGGAGAGTCTGCTTTTAGCTATTATACCACACAGCACACATAGTTGGAACCAGCTTCTGAAGAGATCAGATGTGCTCCAACAGTGGCCATATTCAAATCCAGACTCAAAACACGTTTAGCTGTGCATTTACTGGATGAGCAATGTTCTACAGGTGCATCTCAATAAATTAGAATATCATGAAAATGTTTTTTACTCTGTGTCACTTTCATTAAAAGCAAAAGACCGCAGACTTTAGACATATCTCGGAATATTTCAGAAGATAACAACAGAAATATTGTCCTCTTCTCTTGTATTGTAATCTACTATTGGTGAGTAGCTACCCTGATCTTTTGAACATTCACTCATGTTATAAACTTCAAATAATATAGATTTTAATATAAATTATTGTGTTTTGTTCGCCCTTGCTAGCCTAGTGGTGATAAAAAAATAGAGATAATGTCTAATCTAAACATAGATTAATGCGTTAAACAGGCATTTTTTTAATAAAATGCAGAAAATTGGGGTATGTATAGAATTAATCAGTAAAAAAAATAATAATTTCCTGATTCATCGACTATCAAAATAATCTGAAGTCCCCTTCTGTAACAGCAAATGGCATTGAGTCTCCTATCAGACAAAATCGCACCTCATCTCAACCTGCTTGCGTTTCTGCAGCTCTTGATTCCTGAGCTCCTCCAAGCGTCGCAGTTCCTCCTGACGTCTCATGAGATCTATTGGTATAAGTCCACAAATATTTGCATTGACAAAAAGAATATACTTCAAGTACTGTTCCCTGAAGTACAGAAATGAGACAACACACTGGTTGTGGTAGGGCTGGGCAGTTTATCGAGTTTGTACGATATATCAATATATTTTTTGTATATGATATGGAATGAGGCAATACCGTTTATATCAATATACAGTAGTTTTATACGAGCACATCTGAAACATAGCGGTGGATGTCGCAGAGTGCTGCTGCGGGGAAAACGCATAATACAATTTGTCCTAAACATGAGACACGCTTAATATTAAGGGCTTTAAAAACAGCCTAACTCATAAGATTAAGATATAGTTAACACGTATAATTTACAGCGGCTTACCCCGTCAGATGGTCTTGGTCTGACAGATTCATGTGCTGACAGATACTTGCACTGTTTAATGTATTTGTGATGTGGTGTTTTCCTCAGCGCATAACTTATATTTCACAGGTATATTCTCCATTTGTAATTGTTAGAAAGTCCTACAAATATTTCCATTTTGCTGTCAGGAGTTGTCACTTCAGTGAACGAGCGCCGCCGTGCGCATTAGCGCCAAACAGACGGAGCGCAACAGAAGAGGATCGACTGAATGAAATATATATTTTGCTAAAATGTTTGTTGCTGAACAATAAATGTGCCATATGTAGAATTTTAAACCTACAAATATGTAGGTTATGTAGGTGTAGTTTTACGATAGCAGCAACTGTAAAGTTACTATTTGAGGTAATCAAAATAGCCTAGCTAATTGGTCTGTGCTTTTGTTTTTATTTTCATTTTTAGTCTAGTGAATTTAACTTCTGCTTTAAAAAGCAATTTTATTTTTAGATTGTAATGTTAGACTACAATGTTAGAATGTAATGTAATTTTCCCTTTTTTGCACATATATAGTGTGCCAGACTACATGGTTACATTAACTATTTTACAAACTGTTTTATTTGCCTTCAATATGAACACTGTTTGTAGGACAACACAAATACCGAGATATCGCCATTTAGCCAAAAATACAGAGATATGATTTTCTTTGGCCATATCGCCCAGCCCTAGGTTGTGGGAGATCACAGTCAGTGTGTACTCATGTCTGTTATCTTCATTACAGTAACAATATAATAGAAATAATTTTAGCTGCCTTTGCAAACACAAAAATGTTATATCAAATATTTAAGTATTTCCCTCACAACATTGTGGTGGGCAAAATAAGTGGCTCTTTCAGAAAACTAGTATGTTTTAAAACTGCATACTACCTTGTCTCATCATCATGAGTTGATGCTCATGTTTGGCAGCCTCCATTTCAGCCTCCAATTTCTCTTTTGCCTCCTGTATGTTCCGTTCTACTTGCTCCCTCTGCTGCTTCTCCATCTCATCCAGAGCCTTCCAGCGAGATGAGTACTCAAACTCAAAGGTGCCTGGCTGTGCAAAGCGTGGCTGATGCTCCCGTTCCCTGTATTGCAGATTCTTGTGGTTCATTTCTGGTTAATTTAAAACTACACTGAGACAATTCTTTTTTTTTTTTTTTTTTTAGATATACTATATGCACATGGAATACAATTATTCTCAATGATCTAAAGACATACTTGTGATACTGTCCTGATTTTTGCAACAGCTTTTCTGGTAGACCATCTTCTTCATCGAACTGTTCTGTTGGCTCAAGAATGACTGGACGAGGGGACCTGAAGGACAAAAAAAAGAAAAAAGATCCATGTCTTTTATTTGACTTCACATATTTGATATCTAGAGACAGGTCGATCACTGATAAATACCGATCATACTGTGAAAATGACAAGTTATTACATTGTAAGCAAAAGAGCTCCATCTGCACAGCGGTCCAAGGCTTTTCGGGCAGCAGGCTTATTGGCAAACTCCACAATCCCCTTGCCTGTGGGTCGGCCTCGGTCATCAACCACCACGACTGCCCGCTCAACTGGGCCGAACTGTGAAAAGGCCTGTTCCAGCAGCTCATTGGATACCACTGGTGAGAGGTTTCGTACTGTGAGTGCAGCCCCATGTGTGGCAAAACGAATCCGGATGGGCCTGTTGCCCAGCATTGTGCCGTCCAGCTCAGCCTTAGCAATCTCTGCAAGTGTCCTTGTCTCCTGAATAATCAAAATAGTGAAAATCAAAAATATGGATGTGTAAATGCTACAAGCAATCTGTTTACAAACAAAAGTGAGCAAAGTCTGCAAAATTCTTTATGGTTTTCATGGCAAGTGTACAGTAAATAAAATCCAGTTTAGTCCAAAAATCTACAAAAATACAGATTCATCTCTCTTTGTTTACTTTTTATTTAGATATAATAAAATAGCAACCTGATCTAATAAAAATGTGACCCCAGTTCGGGTGGAAGATAGCATTCTCAAAACAATATAAATCATTTAGAAAATAAATATTTGTTGGGTGGGTCAAAAGGTTGGGATCCACTGATCTAACCCAACAAGCGGCAGATGCAGAGAACAAGAAGAAAAAGAGCACAATCACATTTGATCGCCTCATTTTAGTGGGGTTATAAAGTTTTTGTTCACGTTGCCTCTGCATATACTGTACATGCACATAGAACTTCAGTTTAAAGAGGACTTATTATGCTTTTTTCAAACTTTCTTTAGTGTGTAATGTTACTGTTTGAGCATGAAAAAGGTCTGCAAATTTATAGTGGTGAAAAAAAAAAATCAATTCACATATGAATCGTGATTCTATCTTTCGCCTATTTAAATTGAATTTTAAATTTTGAAAATCGATTTTCTAACTCTTTTCTTTTCTAAAATGTATTAATGACATGATGTTGTCGGGTCAAAGGAAAGTCACCCGGGAGAGCAGTTCAGCAGCTGGACAGATTAGAGGAGCGCACAGGCTTGCGACGGAGGAAGCATTATGAATGAAGCTTACTTGACAACAACAGTTGCTGTATCAGTAATTTAATGAATAAAAAAAATAGGCTTAAATAAT
Organism: Elopichthys bambusa; assembly: GCA_037101425.1. Classification (NCBI taxonomy): domain Eukaryota; kingdom Metazoa; phylum Chordata; class Actinopteri; order Cypriniformes; family Xenocyprididae; genus Elopichthys; species Elopichthys bambusa. Next base: position 18,678,763 of record CM074436.1, read on the forward strand.
CTTTAGTTACAAGCTTTTCTTGCAATCTTGCCATGTACGTGTACTTTTTACACACAAAAAGTGCGTTCAAATACCCGTCTATAAAAGTGAATGAACATATCTGAAACTAAAGTACTAAATATTGAGAATCCAACAGCACATATATATATTTCTAACCCCAAACGATCATCCACTGATTGGATCCAACAGATAATCACTTACTTTGATTTTACTTTGAGTAAAATAACACGCCTACAAGGTGTGTATAATTTAAATTACTTTATTAAATAAGTCTGATTGGCACTAACAGTAGCTATTGCTCTTCTGCACTCTTCCTGAAAGCGACAGGTGAAGGTTGCCAGATTTCACAAAAAACCTAAACAAGTCGCTTAAAACATAATATAGCAAAACTACAAGGGAAATGAATATAAACAATATAACTAGTATTACATCCTAGTATTACAAGTTAAAAGGCAGAAAATGTAATTTATTATGAATATAACAGTTTAATAGCCTATAAGATATTTTATTTACATATTATAAACTGATTGAGAATGAGATTGAAAAATAATAATTCAACAAACACCTGTGAGTTGTATTTAATATCAATTGAGGGTACAGGATTTCTTATACATGGGGGCGGGGGTGCAAGAATCGATTTTGAATCGAATCCCGACCCCAAGAATCGATGTGAATTGTATCGTGAAGTTCCAAAAGATTCCCACCCCTATAAAGTTACAAAGCACACTCCAAAGTCACTCATAGAGAGTTATTCTCTATATCAGTAAGCACTGTTTCTAAACTCTCTGAAATGCAGATTGCAGACTTGAGTTTTCTTCTGGGAATAAAGGGGCGAGACCTGCTAGAGTTGCGTTAGTAGTGCAGGGCTCAACGCTAAGGATTTTTTCTACTGGCCCGGTCGGGCCAGTGATTCAAATTTTTACTGGCCCCACAATAAAAAATAAATAATAAAAGTAAAAGTAAAGAAACTGGGCCTATAAAATAAGCCTAGTTATTGTTTTCGTTGTTTTTGATACATGTAACCTTAATAAATGTAAAGGTTATGACACCAAAAGCTACTAGATTAACTCACTTAAATGTTAAATATTGTTAGACAAGTAAACAGTAAGTAATAAAATAGGAACAAATAATCAAATTACAAGTAATGGCACAAATAAACACAGCTAGAGATCGACCGATATATCAATTTACCGATATTTTCCCTGATATTTATGCATTTACCATAATTGGATATCAGTTTTGTAATATCGGATTTACCGATAAACGCTGCCATCTTGTGGGTGTTTTGAGAATTGCGTGCAGGATCGCCCTTACAGCGCATCTGAGGGGAGACAAGACAACGGCGTGCACAGGTAAAGTATGCTTACCTGCTTTGCTGTAATTAGTAAACTTTATTTAACTTAACATAGCCATTAATGCACAAATTAGATGTGTTACATAAATGCCTGAAATGTAGCTAGTTTATGCAGCTTGTCTCTAAGAAATAGAGACAAGCTCACGGAGTCACGTAAGATAATCCGTCAAGTCCTGTCCAAATAAAGATGTAAATTTGCATGAGAGAGACTCGCGAGAGGTGTGTGAACTCTGAGGACTTGCGAGATCTAACATGGCAACGCTCTGAAAGTAAACAACTTCTTATAACTCAGCAAAATACAACAGACAAATCACGGAAACGAAAGAAACTTTGGAATACTTCATAGACAGTTACTACTTGGGATTACTTACCATGCCCCAGCCAAAGAAAAAACAACCGCCCAGGGAAGACTCAGCAGAATCAGAAGACAACACAACAACGAACATAGAGGTATGTGTACTAGAGTCAATCAACAATAAACTGGCAATCCTCGAACTATTACATCAAGACATAATAGACTTAAAGACAAGCCTGGAATTTAGTCAAACACAAATTGAAACAATACAAAATGAGAACAAAGAACTGCAAAATAAGATAACAACAATCACTACATAACTGGTCCAAATCACAGAGGAAAACAAAATCATGAAAGAGACAATATTAGATCTTCAATGTCGTAGTATGCGCGACAATCTAATATTTTCCAGGATACCAGAACAAATACAAGACAACCCAGAAGAGACATTAAAGTAATTTATGCATTCAGCTTTGAAGATCCCGGAAGAAACAATAGAAAGAAAAAAAAAAGAGAAAAAAAAAAAAATCACCTTTCATTGCGTCCACCGTCTCGGTAAAAAAAAAACCCTTTCAACAGGCATCAAACATCCCCGACCAATTGTGGCTAAATTCGAACACTACAAACACTACAAAGAACTAGTCAAAAGTAAAGGGAAAGAGCTACGCGGCACGTGGGGACATAAATCATGATCATGTCGCTTACTAAAATCATTAAATAACAAATGTCCGTCATATTTCTACCTAAGCAATAACAACAATAAATTTAAGTCACCAATGTCTTACATGTTACACTGGATCTGCGTTTACTGTAAAGTGAGAACTGTAATCCTGTCACGTTTTTGTTTTGTAATGTACAAATAGGGAGTTAAACAATTACACGTAAGGTTAACGAATTGGAAAATCAATATACACTCAAATGAAATGTATGTGTTCACGCGCTCGCAAATGAATATATGTATGTGTATGAATTTACTTGGATATTATTTCACTAAGTATGTCACAGATTAAGTTTGTCAGCTGGAATGTGAGGGGCATCAATTCACCAATTAAAAGAAATAAGATACTAAACTACCTTAAAAAACTAAATGCTGATATATGTATGTTACAAAAAAAAACACATTTACTTCAGTCTGAAATGAATAAATTACAGTCAACAAAATATAATGTTTACAGTGCTTCATTTAACTCAAAAAAGAGAGGAGTCATGATATTAATAAACAAAAATATATCAATTACAAACAAAGTAGAAATTTCAGATCCAGAAGGACGCTATATTATTATAAATGCATCTATAAATAATACAGAAATGACTATTGCTAACATTTATGGACCAAATACAGACAATAATGAAATATTCCATAAGGTGTTTTCAATAGTGTCCACTTTTCCACAGTCCAAAATCATCATTGGAGGAGATTTTAACACAGTTCTTAATCCTTCATTAGATAAATCAAATAACACAATTCAATTTAAAACATGGCAATCCACAGATACAATAAAACAGTACAGGTGCTGGTCATATAATTAGAATATCATCAAAAAGTTGATTTATTTCACTAATTCCATTCAAAAAGTGAAACTTGTATATTATATTCATTCATTACACACAGACTGATATATTTCAAATGTTTATTTCTTTTAATTTTGATGATTATAACTGATAACTAAGGAAAATCCCAAATTCAGTATCTCAGAAAATTAGAATATTGTGAAAAGGTTCAATATTGAAGACAACTGGTGCCACACTCTAATCAGCTAATTGGCTCAAAACACTTGCAAAGGCCTTTAAATGGTCTCTCAGTCTAGTTCTGTAGGCTACACAATCATGGGGAAGACTGCTGACTTGACAGTTGTCCAAAATACGACCATTGACACCTTGCACAAGGAGGGCAAGACACAAAAGGTCATTGAAAAAGAGGCTGGCTATCCACAGAGCTCTGTGTCCAAGCACATTAATAGAGAGGCAAAGGGAAGGAAAAGATGTGGTAGAAAAAAGTATACAAGCAATAGGAATAACCACACCCTGGAGAGGATTGTGAAACAAAACCCATTCAAAAATGTGGGGGAGATTCACAAAGAGTGGACTGCAGCTGGAGTCAGTGCTTCAAGAACCACTACGCACAGACGTATGCAAGACATGGGTTTCAGCTGTCGCATTCCTTGTGTCAAGCCACTCTAAAAGCATCAGAAGCGTCTCGCCTGGGCTAAAGACAAAAAGGACTGGACTGCTGCTGAGTGGTCCAAAGTTATGTTCTCTGATGAAAGTCAATTTTGCATTTCCTTTGGAAATCAGGGTCCCAGAGTCTGGAGGAAGAGAGGAGAGGCACACAATCCACGTTGCTTGAGGTCCAGTGTAAAGTTTCCACAGTCAGTGATGGTTTGGGGTGCCATGTCATCTGCTGGTGTTGGTCCACTGTGTTTTCTGAGGTCCAAGGTCAACACAGCCGTATACCAGGAAGTTTTAGAGCACTTCATGCTTCCTGCTGCTGACCAACTTTATGGAGATGCAGATTTCATTTTCCAACAGGACTTGGCACCTGCACACAGTGCCAAAGCTACCAGTACCTGGTTTAAGGACCATGGTATCCCTGTTCTTAATTGGCCAGCAAACTCGCCTGACCTTAACCACATAGAAAATCTATGGGGTATTGTGAAGAGGAAGATGCGATATGCCAGACCCAACAATGCAGAAGAGCTGAAGGCCACTATCAGAGCAACCTGGGCTCTTATAACACTTGAGCAGTGCCACAGACTGATCGACTCCATGCCATGCCGCATTGCTGCAGTAATTCAGGCAAAAGGAGCCCCAACTAAGTATTGAGTGCTGTACATGCTCATACTTTTCATGTTCATACTTTTCATTTGGCCAAGATTTCTAAAAATCCTTTCTTTGTATTGATCTTAAGTAATATTCTAATTTTCTGAGATACTGAATTTGGGATTTTCCTTAGTTGTCAGTTATAATCATCAAAATTAAAAGAAATAAACATTTGAAATATATCCGTCTGTGTGTAATGAATGAATATCATATCACTTTTTGAATGGAATTAGTGAAATAAATCAACTTTTTGATGATATTCTAATTATATGACCAGCACCTGTAATTAGAATATCATTAAAAAGTTGATTTATTTCACTAATTCCATTCAAAAAGTGAAACTTGTATATTATATTCATTTATTACACATAGACTGATATATTTCAAATGTTTATTTCTTTTAATTTTGAAAATTAGAATATTACTTAAGACCAATCCCACAAAACAATCCCACTACAAGAGATTATACTTATTTCTCACCAGTACATAAAACATACTTGCGTATAGATTTTTTTAAAATAAGCAATTCAATCATCCAAGATATAACAGATACAAAAATCAACCCAATCGTTATTTCAGACCATGCACCTATTTCATTGACATTCAACAATAAAAATCATGAAAAAACACCTCAATGATGGAGAATGAACACATTACTACAAGATAAAGAATTTAATGAGTACTTTAAAAAAGAATGGACATCTTTCATAGAAATAAATGATACACCAGACATATCCGCATCAATACTTTGCGAAACTGCTAAAGCGGTTTTAAGAGGAAAAATAATATCATATTCAGCATATAAACACAAGTTAAATCAACAAAAAGAAAAAGAGTTAGAAAATATATTAAAAACATTAAATAATATATACTCCCAAAATCCTAGAGAACAGACATTAAATGAATTAAATAAAATCAAATTGGAATTGTGTGTGCGTCAACAATGGAATAAATTTGTAAATTTGTTTTTTTAATACACAAATATCGTACTTTTCACTTCACTACGTTTCTATCAAGGTCCTCGAAAGTCGTTACTATGCAACAGCTTTGAAAATCTGTGGATGATTTTTTTTTCTTCTCTAAAACGGTTTTCTTTTTTTATTTCTTCTTTTTTTTTTGCAGGTGACAGCAAAAAAAAAAAAGCATCAAATCAGCATATTAGAATGATTTCTGAAGGATCATGTGACACTGAAGACTGGAGTAATGATGCAGAAAATTCAGCTTTGCCATCACAGGAATAAATTACTTTATAAAATATATTCAAACAGAAAACAATTGTGATAATATTTCACAATATTACTGTTTTTTCGTATTTTTAATTAAATAAATGCAGCCTTGGTGAGCAGACGAAACTTCTTTTAAAAACATTAAAAATCCAAACTTTTGACTGGTAGTGATTGGTCACTCATGCTAATGCCAAATGTCGGTTTTATTGGTGCCAACAGTGCAAATCTTGCGCTGTAGAGAATGTGAAACATGTATTGTTTTCTAGGGATGTAACGGTATTATCAATATTGTGGTATCGTGTGGTAAATTGTCTCAATATCATCGTGGTCACATGACTGTATGAAACGATTTGTCTTCCGGGTTGGGAACCGAGAACTGGTTCTTATCCAGAACGAGGTGCGAGGAGCGAATCCTTTAATAGAGACGTCTCACCTCATGAATATTATAGCAATGAATGCACTGAAAAGCCCTCACGCTACTCATATACGTCAATGCAGGGGGAGAGAGAGGTGCACAAAGCTGCACGATTAGTCTTTAAAAGACTGCGTTCTCGATTTCATCGTCAATTTGATCTAATTCCTAAAAATGACAACGATTCGCCCGTGTAGGCTATATTAGACCTTTGACAAAAATAAAATTGTGACATTCAAATCTGCTTTCGCGCTGCCGTTGATCTGAAGAGAGTTGTCATATTTAGATAAACCACAAACAATCCTTTCAAACACACAGTATCATTATTTCTGTTACAAATATTCCAGTTATCACAGAAGTATACAAAAGTTTATTATTCAGATAAACGCTGATGTATATGTTACCGATCAAAACAGAATAAATCACCTTTAGAAAATACTTCAAATAGGCTAACTAATATATCGCTTGCATTGTTGCGCCACTAGGTGGCAACAAATTACTGTTAAAACTGTATCACTGAATCATTCTTTTAGAAACAAGTGACATCTTTATTAATCCAATGTGTGTTGAATTTGTGGTAACACTTTACAATAAGGCTCATTTGTTAACTTTAGTTAATGTATTAACTAACATTAACTAACCATGAGCAATACATTTGTTACTGTATTTGTTAATCTTTGTTGATGTTAGTTATTCAAAATACAGCTGTTCATATTGTTCAGGATAGTTTACAGTGCATTAAATAATGTTAACAAATACAACTCTTGATTTTAATGATGTATTAGTAAATGTTGAAATTAACTCTAAAGATTAATGAATGCTGTAGAAATGCAGTTCATTTATTAGTTAATGTAGTTAACTAATAAACCTTATTTGTAAAGTGTTAGTGAATTTGTTGAGATTAGCAGTCTGTTAAACTCATTTTACAAGTATAATAAACACAAAAAGGAGTTGAGTATTGTGCATTTTTCCCCCTTACTTCCATTTTTATTGGTTGTTTAATATTTTTTCCTTATTATGAAAACTGAAAACAATGGAAGTTCCTGTTTCAAACTGGCAATGTCTTCATTTATCTTTTTTTTTTTTTAATCGCAATAAATATTGTATCGTGGACTTTATATAGAGATATTATCGTATCGTGAGATTTTGATATTGTTTTCTGATGAGTCCACTTTCAGTGTCCTTCCCAAATCCATGGGAGTTACAGTGTGGAGAAGCCCCAAAGAGGCTTAACACCTGGACTGTTGCATGCCCAGAGTGAAGCACAGGGGTGGATCAGTGATGGTTTAAGCTGCAATATCATGGCATTCCCTACTGCGTTTGATGGGCGCATCATTTCCAAGGACTATACTGAACCATTCTGGAAGACCATGTGCACCTAATGGTTTAAACACTGTACCCTGAAGGGTGTGCCATGTTAGGGTGTGCATGATAATGCACTAATACACACAGCAAGACTTGTGAAGCTTAACTTCCACGGCCTGCACAGTCACCAGATCTAAATGTTGAGCAAGTTAACACAATGACCAATCAGATGTGTTTAAGTTCACTCAAAATCCCCCTAGCATTTTGAGTGCTAGGGGGATTCTGAGTGAACTTAAACACCTCTGAAATGCTGGTATCGTCACATTTTTAACATTTCAGTACCGACTTGGTTTGACAACCCTAATGCTCAGTTCAGAAAAGTTCAGAAAGCACATCCTGTTTGTTTTCTTTATTTTAAAAACACACAACGTTTTCTTGTTATTTTCTTGTTATTATATTTAAGTTTCCATGTCTTGCAGTAAGCACTAATAATACTCTATGCACACTAGGGCTGGGCGATACAGCTAAAAAAATTATCACAATATAATGTTTCATATTGATCGGTATCGATAATTATTGAAAAAATTTTAGTAGAAAAAAAAAGTTTGAATTTAACCAATGCATTTTTAATTAATGCAAACAAATAATTTTTAAAACAAAGCTAAATAAAATGTAAACATATCTTTTATATTTTATATGAAGATTAAATAAATAAGTGTTAAAGAAACTTAGAGCTGCACAGTTCTGGATAAATTGAGAAACTTTTTTGTTTGTTTCAAACAGAGATCACAGTTCTGAATGTCAACTAAACTAAATAACGTAATTTACTAGAGGTTCTGACAAAATATTAATTGCTGCAGTCTATTTTAAAATTTTAAATATATTTGAATTACATTTTTTTTTTTTTAAATCTGTTAGGATGTATGATTCAATGACACACCCATAAATACTCTTGTTTCATTACTGGATGAATCAGTGTATTTAAAAGAATCTGTTGAATGAAGATTCAACGTCAAATAAATTTTTTAACACTCACCACCTGGTGGTGAAACAATGTAATCGATAAATGCGTCATTTTCAGCGCGTTCAAGTTTCTATCAAAAGCTGATTTGCTCTATTTTGATCAATAACAGACATTAGTGTTTTATCTGAACTATAAACTTTCATCTCTGTACTTCTGTGATAATTTGAATATTTGTAGCACAGAAATAAAGATGCTGTGTGACTGAAAACACTGTTTGTGCAGCTGTTAATAGCGACATGACAACTGCTCTCTCAAGACGAACTTTGAAGTAGATCAACTGTAAGACGTAAGGAAACCATGAAACTGCCACACTGATGAGCTGACGTACTTTTTTATTCACAATTTCCTTGTAACCGGCAGGTACAGCACTCATTTTCATGTGTTTGTGTGTTCTGAATTCACGTGTTTATTGCGCAACTGAACTCCACAGCAACTTGTTTGCTGTCACTCATAGCGCGTCATTTAAGTAAAACTATATCGAGTTATATCAAACATTTTTTCTATCGTTATCGGTTAAAGTGTACCGTCGATAAATATCGATACCGTTTTATCGCCCAGGCCTAATGCACACTCTACACAAACATATGGATATGCGCCTAATAATAGCACACATTTATCTAGGTCAGGGGTGTCCAACCCTGCTCCTGGAGAGCTACCATCCTGCAGACTTCAGTTCCAATCCTGCTCCAACACACCTGTCTATAATTATCAATTATCAACCTTGAACACCTTGATTAGCTGGTTCAGGTGTGTTTGATTGGGGTTAAAGCTGAAATCTGGATGGTAGCTCTTCAGAAGCAGGGTTGGACCAGGGTTGGACCAGGGTTGGACCAGGGTTGGATCTAGGTTATCATTAGAGCAAGTGGCCATGTAAAGTTGCTACTACTTACATGTTAAGGGGGGAGCCCTAGTATTTATATCAAAAAATGTATTTAGGCTACTGTTTTTCATTACAAATACCATAGAATATGTTACAATTATAGAATAGAATATAGTTACAATTTACCATGGTAGTGAGGTGCTATATGCGTACGTGGTTTTACCCATGGTTATCATGATCTAAGATACTCCGGATGAACAATTGTTCATTTTAATAAAAGTAGAGTCCTAACACACATAACATTTAAATTTTACCCTATGAAGTTATTGCAATTTTTTCAGATTTACATCTGCATGCCAGCTCAAGCTATCACTACTGTAAACTCTCAAGCTACTGTCAAATGTGCATTTCTAAGAGACAAAATACATAATATTATTAATATTGCAACTTGCATTGCAAACTGTACCAAAGATACACGTCAAAGTCAGACAACACAAATCACCCATTAGAACATGCAGAAACTAAGAAATTACGTTAACACTTTAGTATGGGGAACACATTCACTATTAACTACGACTTTTCCCTCAATAAACTCCAAATTTACTGCTTATTAATAGTTAGTAAGGTAATTGTTAGGTTTAGGTACTGGGTAGAATTAAGAATGTAGAATAAGGTCATGCAGAATAAGGCATTAATATGTGCTTAATAAGTACTAATAAACAGCGAATATTCTAGTAAACATGCATGCTAATAAGCAACTAGTTAAAAGACCCTAAAATAAAGTATTATCGAAATTATTTTTTTATAATTTATTTCTTTTGTTAAGAAAAAAATACTGAAAAGGGATTTTACTTAAAATATTAGTTTACTTCAAAATGAAAATTACCGCATGATTTACCCACCCTCAAGCCATCCTAGGTGTATATGACTTTGAATGCACGTTTTTTAACATTTTTAATTAAGGTAATGTGTTACATAGGCCTAATTACTATCACTGTCATATTACTACTGTGATATTTAATACATTCGTAATATTGCTGCGGAAATAATCGTGGGTTATTCATGGTATGTGGTAGTAATTTGATAATACTTTTACACTTTTAAATGTCCTTTTAAATGTTCAACGGTTAAAGGGTGAGTAGAATAATGTTATCTCAATTGTACCCGGTTATTGAAAATGCTGCACAGTTGGTTTTGTCTTAAAGGGTTAGTTCACCCCAAAATTAAAATTCTGTCATTAATTAACTCACCCTCATGTCGTTCCAAACCCGTAAGACTTTCGTTCATCTTTGGAACACAAATGAAGATCTTTTTGATGAAACCTGAGAGATGTCTGTCTCTCTGTAGACTGCCTTTGCAACTTGATCTTTGACGCTTCAAAAAGTTCATAAAGAGTTAGGAAAACTAATCCATGAGTCGAGCGGTTTAGTCCAAATTTTCTGAAGAGACTTGATTGCTTTTTATAATAAACAGATTTAATTTAGGCTTTTACTCACATATAAATGGAAGTTCGAGCTTCCGGAAGCTCAAGAGAATAAACCTCATTGGTTACGCAGCACGTTTGATGTATCTTAAGGTGTGTTCATGCGGCCTCGTAATTCCTGTAGTTACGAGATTCTAGCTTGTAAAAAGCGTTCACGTCCTCGTAGAGCTCGTAATTACAGCTTGTAAGCTGGGAGTTTTCTGAAAGCTCCCAGATGTACCACGTGGCCGCTGTACCACCTGACCACTGTAGATTAATTTAGGCACTGATAGTGGTGCCATGGAAACGCATAATTCCCAGTCCAAGGACGTGAACAGCTCCGAATATAACGTCACGTGTTGTCATCTCAAGATTCCGGTAAATACGAGGTGGTGTAAATGCAGCATTATTTCACTAACACGCCACTGGGCGGGGCCAAAGATACAATGATGTAGAAGTAGGCGTTGATCTGATTCTTCAGAGGCAATCTTTCGTCACACATAATGTGACAATATCCGAAAGGAGTCGTTTTCGGAGCTTGGTTTAAATAAAAGCTGTTTTTGGACTAACAAAGAAGCTGTGAGTTCTAAAACTTACAGGATAGGACAATGACTTGCATGTGAAAAGATCAAGGAAAATTTTATTTCTGAATCTATGACCCCTTTAAAGAGATTTATTGACTTATTGAACTGGACACTGTCATGAGGGTCAACAGGTTGCAATAAGATGATCAATATGCCCTTGAAAATAAGAAAAAGTACACCTAAAGATATCTTCAGTTCTTGGAACCCTAAGTAAAAAGGCCAACGCGAAATTTGTAGGGAGGAAAACAGGGTGCTCCACCTCGTGTCTAAAAATTGGTATTACATTCAAGGATTTGATGTATGTGTAATTTTTATGTACCAACTTAATAATTAAATATTAGACTAGAAAATCCAGACCCAAGAGATTTTAAAAGTCCATAAACGCAACTACTTATGATGCTCTGAAAAAATAACAAGCTATTAAGACTTTTTTTCCCCATACATGATTTTTAAAGCAGTCTCACCAGGCGTATGAAGCCGAATCCTCGATCTCTGTTGATGAAAACCTCATTTGCCTCGCCATATTTGGAGAAAAGCTTCTTGAAATCTTCCTCCGTCATATCTGATGGGAGATTACCAACAAACAGTCTGCACCGCTGAGTGAATGTTTTCTCCCCAGGTCTCCTGAAGTTCTTGAGGTCTAGAGCCATCTCCTGAGGCGCAGTGTTTGCAGGACTGGAGTCCCGCGGTGATGGAGCTGCTGCCTCCATCTTTTCGCTGGGATCTGCGGGAGATTCCGCGCTGCGCTTCACATTCTGCGGGTGCGGGGATGTAGCATTGCTTTGAATATTCACCTGTTTTAGGTTACGGTTTGCCATTGCGCTGCAGCCTTAACTATGACTACTACAACACTGGCTCGGTTTTTAGTTTCTTTTAATCGAAATAGACACTTTGTATTATGGTTTATTTATTACTATTATTGTGATCTTAACTCAACTGAACTTAAAAGAAGACGATTCCAGCGCTGCATCTTCTTCTTCTTCTATTTGATAGCGGTTCACATACTATGTGCATACTGCCATCTGCTGGGGTGTTCTGCAATCACTGCCATAGAGCAATCAGTTATCCTATTTCAAAAATGAATGCATGTTCATGAATGAACTGAGCGAAGTAATGAAGTAAACAGAACGATTTTAAACAGTTTTCATTTTGATATACAAACATTTAGAACAAGTATTCCATTCTCATTAATGGAGTTAAGTACTCAAATTACATAAAGTCATTATCCAGAAGTTAAACAAAAATTATATCAATTTAGATAGCTTTTGGATATGCAAAAGAATTGTGTGTATCATTCGTTCAGTTGTTTTTTTATTTATTTATCGTAAATACGAGTTTCCTATAAAAAATTGCACATGAGCCCTCCCATTTCGAAACTTCAATGCGATGTGCTCGTAAGCACATCGCATTGAGCACATTTCCGATAGTTTTTATTATTATTATTTATTGCAGGATTTATACATACATACAAGATCAGGGAAATTAATTGTGGTTGATCTGTTACAATAAACAATCATAACAATAAATAAAATAAAAAAATCCTGGGTTTGCATACATCACTGTAATTACAAAGAAAGGGGGAAAAAGCACAATAATAAGGTTAAATCACATCTTTAAATAAACTGTAATAATGCATCAAAAACTTTGCACTTTTTTGTTATTTAAAAGTCTAAGGGATAAAATAAAGGAGTGAAATGCAGCAAGAAAAAGAGGAAAGCTTAGGGGAGATTCAAGCCACTTTTGTTTGTGAATGAAGAATTTTGCATACAAGATAAAGAAATTAACAACATATTCAAGGGACAGCAGCTTTGGGTTTTCATAGTAAAAGATAACTTCTTTAAGGATGAAAGTGTGGGTCACATTTGTAGGGGTAAAAACATAAGAACTTAAAGTACACATGAAATCAAAATTGACCTTATTTATTTTGTTAGCTCAAATTGCTAGTTTTGTGGTGAACAATTCATCCGTCAACAAGTCAATCCACACAAAAAAATTGTTTGGCTTTGTAATATTTCATTAAAATCTGAAAATGCTCCTCTCCTCTGCAACAGTGCCCCTTATCTAATGACATCAGTTTGACGGCTTGGGTTGAAAACGCGTAAACCACTCCCCTCCAACTGTTAGTCTGCTATGAGCGAGAGATGGAGAGGAGGAGCGCTGAAGTAAAACTCTGCCCTCTATTCAATATTCTGTTTCACTTGGAAATACGTCACAACACTGGAGAAAAGTCGTTTGCAACTTGTAGTTCACGCGGACTTTAAATCAGCCCAAAACTGATTGGTTAAATTACAATCGCAAAATAAATGGGCAGCTGTTTCTTCAACAAAACCACAAAAATAGCAAGTTTTATAAAATTTCAGAATATTTAGAAATGGATGAGTAAACAGGATAGATTTTATTAAGGATTTTATAATGAATTTCCTTAACTTTGTTAGATATACAAATATCTATGTACATTTACAGATGTACAGAATATAGAATTTTCAAATTTCGTACAATGTTCCTATAGATAAAAGTTGCACATGAACGCCATCTGATGACGTGTGTACCACTGGAAAGTTCGGAAATCATTTTGATACCCAAATTCCCGAGATGCGGGCGGTCGGGGCATAAACTTTAAACATGGTGCTGTGACAGGCGTGATTAGTGTTTTTCCCACAACAGATTGTCTTGTCTTGTCATTAATGTAGTGCATATTAAATATATGAATAATCAATTGAGGCATATTGCTTGTTTTATAGCACAATAAAAAAAAAGGCTACATTTGACCGGATCAGAATCGTCCTCAAGCGGATTAGATCGTCATGAAGGTTTATATGATTGTAAATGCATGGGACACTAATTAAAATTATGATTTTGGCTTTAATAAGATTATAAACAGGCAAGAATAAATCTAGCGTACTCCATAATTCCTGTTCATTCTGAGAACAAAGCACTTAAATGCAAAGAGCTCTTAATCACGACTTCAGAATTGGAAATAATGAACTAGGGCAAAAAAGCAATGGCTGCATCCGAAAACCTAGGCAGCCGACTTGCTGCCTCGCTGCCCTATCAGGCAATGACTTGTAAGGCAGCGTTTGTGCATGAAGGCACCTCACCAAACTGATTTCGGACAGACTTCTGAGGCAGCATAACAGTTTAATGATCTTCCGCAAAACAGCACGAGCTTTGGTGAAAATTAAACAAATATTTAATTACTACAGTAGTAATTTCTTGTGTTGGTCAGAAATGTACATTTACACACAAACTGACCAGCAAACGCAACTTTCAGACGGCATTTTTATTTTATTTTTTAGCTCAACTGTCACAGAATGTAAAGCACAGAATTGTGGGATATCAAAGGCAGCGAAGGATACATCTGTGCTGCCTTCAAAAATTGATCAGATGAAGGTATCTTAGGAAACAGGAAGTGAAGCTAACATTTAATTCGGACATGCCTTGTTGCCCTTCTACCTTGAAATGTGTCCTCCGAAGGCAGCTTTTTCCAGTTTTCGGACACAGCCAATGTCATCATTACTGAGAGTTAATTTCTTAATATAATCGGCGGAGTCTGTGCTACCTAGGCTTCCAAAGTAATTGATGCTAGCCATTTCCTCACTGTCACACACCTAGCTAGCTGTCACGTATGTCTCATGTCTTGTACAATATGTTTACAGTATCAATTTTCTTTCAAATGTGGTGGGTCGTGACGTAGAAAGGCTCAACTGTTGTTAGCTAACGTTTTACATAATGTTATATTAATATGCAAATGAAACACAAACAGATCCGACTATAAAAAGGCAGTTTATTTTTGAATCAACAAAAATTTACAAACATTGCGAAATCTACATTAATTACAATGGTTGATTAACGTTACAGTCTTCTATAAGTGTTATTCCGAGTTCTGCATAATGTTATGCCAAGAATGGCATGCACCTCCAAGTACTATTTAAAAACGTACTATTTAAAAATGATATAATATTCTTTGCGGGGTTCATTAATGGTGATAAATAATTTGGCAGAACAGATGTTGTAGGCTACCTGCAGAGATTTGCATCTTCTCAGCATAAATGACTGTTACCTCCCGTGAGGTGCATGCAGACCTTGCCATAACGGCACGTTCTAAAACACTTAACGTGAAAAAGCTTAATGTGGTTTAATTTACTAAGACAGTTATTAACAAACCAAACTTAGTAAACACCATACTAATAAATCATACTATGTACAGAAAAGCAGATGAGCCCATAATATGAACGCAACACGTTTATTAAGCATTTTCCTCCCATAAAGAAAACGCTTTAACGTGGCTTAAAGGTGCTGTAAGTGTTAATTGAACAATACTGTTGGACATTGTTGAAATTTGAAATCAACCCAAACAAATCCACCCCTCTCTTTATTTCTCTGCCTCCAAAACTCACACTCCAATCCTCTGCTCTGAGTCGGTCTCAAACCCCAGCCCGATCACTGCTGGCATGCAAGACGAATGCACTACCAATGACACTAAAACCCACATTCTCTAGCGGTCGTCAGTGTGCAGTAGTTTAACAGCAAAACTCCCACTATCTGGCCAATGTTACACACGCAATGCGAGTTTACATTTAGTAGGCTACATTAAGCAAATTAAACTTTTTCATTATAACGGTTTTCTTTGGGAGGATAACCGAAATGCGTTCATTTTCTGGGCTCATGTGCTTTGCTGTACATAGTATGGTTTATTAGTATGATCTTTACTGAGTTTGGTCTGTTAATATGTCTTAGTACATTAAGCCACATTAAGTGTTTTTCCGGCATAAGACTCATTAGCAGTTTTGCCCCCTGAATGCGCACACGTCCAGTATTGTTTGTATACAAGAAGACTGTCTATGGAGTCAAAATCATGCCATATAATTTTGCAAAAGAATAAAGTATTGCAAAATAAAATAAAGTATTGAGCAAAAAAAATTTGTTTTGCAAACAAAAATAAAGAATCGCAAAAATAAAGTATTGAGAGGAAACTTAAATAAGCACAAAACTACACATGTAAATATTTTTTCGTATTATGATTTATTCTTATCAAAAAAGCAAGTGACACTTGACGCTGTCGTGGCAAATTCGATGTCTCTGTGTCCCTTCAGTTCTGGTCTCAAAGAAAAACTCTCAGAGTCGAAGTTCCAGGTCCCAGGTCCCAAGAGTTTAACTTTATTGACAAGCAACAAAGTGAGATGCCAGCTCCACATCTGAATCTCTCTTAGCTGGGGCACAGTTTTTATACATTTTTCTTATCTCTTAACACACCAAAGTAATATCGTTGGCTGGTAATATTCATCCTTACATTTTCCCATATTCTCACTTACAGGTGCTCTCCCCCCACTCATCTTTCCCATGTACTCCCCGACCTTTCACTAATACAATAGCAGGTGTTGCTTATGTAAGAGACAACTGTCTTAGTAAGGGTGACCAACTTCTAGCTACTGTACATCTTTTACCTTAATCTCTCATGGCCTTCTGCCAATTGATGGTCAACCTTTTTCCCATTTGCCAAATGAAACATTATATCAAAACAGTCAATACTCCCCGGAGGCAAGAAGCCTTCACGTGACACTGTTAATAATGGTCTTAAATAATGGTCCATTTCACAGCCACCTGTTATCTGGTGGAAAATTACCAACAAAATATGCTCAGTGGCCAAGTTAACTTGTATGACCCTTACAGTTACATAGGCCAAGAGGCCTCAAAACACTTCTAGCTTTTATAGTAAGCAAACTAATTCTACAATTGTTTTCTATAGGATGGATAAAATACTCCATCAAATCCCCCCTCTGGGAATCTCTTAATTCCCACTTCCATTTCCCTTTTCCCAGAGTGCAACCTCACAAGTCAGCCCTCTCATATTCTGTCTAAGGACCAATAGTGGTCCTCCTTTTCACTACCAAATGGCTGCCTTATGTGACTGTACTCCAGAAGAGGTCAGAGTCAAACATCACTGCCCACAATTTTTACTAGGGAAGTGTAAAAGGCTCTGCTTCCCTAACTAAACACTCTAGGGGGTCAACAAAATCAAAAACAAATGAACAATTTGTGTTAAAGCATGTGCGTGGAATGTCTTGGCCTTGCCCATGGTTGTCATGATTATGTAGAATATATCAGTGATTAAACTCATTATATTTAATATAAGATGCGTAAGGATGTTAATTATGGTGCACAGGTTTTTTCCACGGTGTCAGAGGAACTCTCAGGCGCTTCCGGTGGCCTGGAGCGCTATCTGGGCTGCTCCACCGTTGCCAGAGGTACCCTGGTTTTGCCTAGGGCACTATCTGGTGTTGGGACTGACTGCAGGTTTTTAAACCACCAGTAGAGTCTGCCCAAGCTGCCAAGCACTGATGTGCTCGTCGATCCTTTCTTCTTTTGAGTTCCATGGGACTTTTCAGTAGATTAGTACACATTACAATTTCAAAGTAATGATGAGTAAATTAATGAGTATAGTAATAAATGAAATTTAAGAAAACATTCTTGTTGTTTCCTTTCAAATCTGGTGGCATTACCTTGTAACACGGCTCTCAGTCATATAGTGTAATATAAGTATAATAACTTGAACAAACATAATAATAATAATAAAAGATAAAAATGTTTAGGCCAAAATAATAAACAAAACACCCACTTACTAACTGCCTACTCTACCCATGTTCTACATTGCTTACTTTGTTTTTGCCCCAAATAAAAGACATGATGTGACTAACTCCCTGTCTCACCAAAAACATCATCAAACTTTGTGATAAAAATAAAAAAGGCACCCCTTCCATCTCTTTATGTAGTCGGTCTTACAGAAATTCGTCCAGTTCATCCAGCCCTGGACCAATTGGATACACTTACAGATACATTGATCATCTGTTATCTAAATATCAAGGTGCAAATACCACCAATTATAACAAAATTCTAATGACATGATCTACTGAACATAGGCCATGTGGCATTCCCCATTTGACAGTGTCTAAATGTTTTCAATAATACAGCTGATCGGTATTAGTTGCCATGTAGTTGTGTTAAACACCACAGTCGTAAACCCTAAATGTTCCAATTATCTAACAAATCAAATGATCTGCTATGTCTGGGACATATCGCAATGTGGATCGCAAGGAACCAATTTCAACTCTCAAAGCTAATTTGTCATTCTTCTGTTAATTTAATCTTTTGTCATAAGCCTTTTTTCCTGTTAGTCATAAGCTGCTCTGTGAATTGACTTTAGATCTCACCATTATTTTGAATTCATGACCAACATCCGATGTCAGTCTATGATGGCATTCAAGGGCCTGGTGTCATGGTGTGACAGTGGTTTGACTCTGGATGCTATTGTCTCTCTGCCTCTCCTCAGTCTGACTTTTGATCAAGCTGCGGAGGAGACCACTTGCATGATAACAGCATGTTTTCTTGGTCATTACCACATTGACTCTGTCTTTGTCCATATCAGCCCCTCAGAAGTTTTCAACTTCCTCTTTCACAGGGTATGAGGGCCCATCAACCAATACCTCTTCTCCTCTCTGCAGCCATGTCCTTGTGTTTCTTGCTCTCACTTGTTGCACAGTCCAGTTGCTTTCAGTTACTATGTCAAGGCAGTCGTCCCAGAAGTCATCTGGGGTCATCTGGAAAGTGAACACTCAGAGAACCGCATTGATCAAATTTATCCTTTATAAATACTACAAAGTCTCATCTGGTTGATAACAGCAGTTTCCCCATGCTATTTTAATAAAGCAAGTTCTTTTATTTGCAGAAAAGAGCAAGCATTTTCTTCTTTGCAGAATGCAAAAAAAAAAAAAAAAATAGCAGCCTTTCAGTCTGTCTGGGTTGTCTTGTTTTCAGTCCCATATATACCATAGTATTTTAATCACTCGTTATATTGATCCCTACTCTCTCAAACCTTTTAGGGTTAAATCAATGAGTCTCATTGTTGTAAAATCTGTATAACATGTCTGTTAAAAATGTCTGTTTAGCTTGGTCACTAAATCCTGCTCATTCAACACAATGCACAAGTTATTTTAATTAACACAATCCAAAAATCTTAGAATCTGTCTTCATATGACAGGTCAGTTTCAGCAATACAATTATAAAACCCACATCTAGCAATATCTCTATTTTATTTTTATTTTTTTAATCTATCAGATATTTCTATAATCCTTTTTGTCAGTTATTTGGATTTCCTCAGAGTACTGCACAAACCACTTATACTAGGGAGAAAACTCCAGTGTTTTTGGTGGCCACCAGTTTGTGCAATCCTCCGGATCAATCCCTGTTAGCAGGCCTGCTTATTAATTTGATTCCCTATGGACCGGTCAACTAACGTTTATACAATATTATATTTATTATTATTTCTTATCCATTTTTGTTCTAGTTTAGCTTTTTCTTCAATCCTACATATGTACTTGTTTTTCCATTTCTCTTAGTACATCAGCTGTTTTTGAATACAGTTTTTGAGAGGTTTGTCTATGGCTTCTAATTGACATTTTTTTTAATGCTCGTTTCATCATTATACCTAAATATTTTAAGTGGCATCCTCTACATACAAAGTGTCATGTGGAATTGAATTTGGAAATTTGAAACTTAACTTTTTCAACCTTCATTGCTGCCCCTTGTGGGCCTATTGTTATATTATGGAATTAACAGGACCTTCCGCCCCTTTTGTGTCATTTAGACTCCTATTTTCGAGTTATGGGTCCATACCTAAATCGTTATAATTAAATTATAAATTATACAATGCTGTGAAGAAATTCAATTCTGAAAAACTGTGGAGACTGACAACCACACACTGGCTCAACAAATGACCTCCAAATAACCATCCTCGTGCAAAAAGATACACTGCACCAATCACAGCTCAAGGTCCTCATCCAAATTCAAAATATGTACCCTCACCGAGCACCTCCAACTGTCCAAAGTGAAAAATCTGTGTTGGCTAAATAAGTCTAAAACACAAAAGACTGACATTTTTTCCTTTTGGACAGTGAGACAGACAAAATTTCCACCACAATTTAAAACATCCAACTGGACCGATAACATGGCTTGGCAAACCAAACCTTTCTGTCAGCTCAACATACCAACTCAACTTACCGAAACTCAACCAGGCCAACCGAAAAACAGAAACCCCTGACTTGGAGAGGTCCCAAACATTTTACATTGAATGAAATTCAGTTTTTGGCATACATGGCTCTTTTATGTACTTTCTTCATTTGATAATTGTTTTCTCTACATCTTTTCCCTAAGTCTCCTAACCAGTATACATTAGCTCACAATCATTTACTTAACTCTTTGGTGGTCTTGCGTTGTATTTTAACCTTTGATTGTCTGTCTGTTGCTTTCTCTGAAATCCATTTTTTTCCAGCTCTTTTCTCAGGGCTTACTTCCCTTTCTTTATCCATTTATCAGTCCTTCCTATGTCTCACTCTAACTCCATTATATTAGACAGACTTGAATTAGATGTCTCTCTTTTCTTTAGTCTTTCTTTGTACGGCCTTGGTGTCTCTTTTCTTGTCTCCCCCATGGCTTGATGCCTTCATTTCCCTTTTATTCTCATGTGTTCTATGTGCATCTGCTAACTTCTCCCTGTAACTTGATGTGCTTATCTCTCTTTCTTCATTACCCTCCATTACAGCTTGTGATATCTGAGTTATTTTAATTGTCAAAAAGTTGTAAAAGGTCAAAGTTTTAGGCCAATGCATACAGCAGGGAATAGACTGGGCACACGACTGTTACTTATGTGATTAGCTTGACATTAACATAGAGTTATTAAACACAATTAACCTCAGAAAACAACCCATTGTGGTACTCACACCATCTGACACACATCCGAAATGTGTGCACAGAAAAGCTGCCCCTCGGACAGCACGCAATCCCAAATCCAGTTCTCCTTCGCAGCCCTCTAAGAGTCAAAATACCTGTCTTGTTGAGTATTCATATGAGCATAGTAGGCTATGTCGTTTTAGTTTTTAATGATATTCTAATATCGATCTAGCTTACTGCAGTGTGCAACAAGTAAACGCTCAGCAGCAACTCACTCAAATATATTTAATATGATAAACAGCACTGTGTTACCTCTTGCCTGGAAGAAGTGGAAACAGCGACTGCGGCATAATAAAAGTTCCACAGCTCTCGGAACCACGTATCGCACTCGTCTCTCATTAGCAATCACTCCAGCGACCTCGTTCAGCTGCCACATCGCTCGCCCTGCTCTGCTTTGTACTACAGTAACATTAATAATCCCATCCATGAACATGATTTCTGCTCGAGTCCTATACCGATTCTTTTCCACCGGCTGTGAGGTAAACACAACCTCTCCTAAGAATCTGCACTCAAACTTTGTGTCATCAAGCTACGCCTTTGTTTTGAATAGGCAACCTAGGCAAAATGACTACATACTGTGCCTTTAATCCTCTATGGTACGGTGTTGCCTTCAGGCAACATGTTCTATTTTAGTTTGTTTTTAATAAAATAAGCCACCAATTGACTGATCAAACGTATCTCAGGAAAGAATAACTCAAATACTGATCAATAAAAGTACAAAAAAGACCATAACATGACCAACAGGGGTCCATTTTGTGTCCTGTTTCAGCACATGTGCACATGTCACATGACTCCATATTTTCTCCAATGAAAAATGTTTTTTCACTTGTTTGTATCCATTTAATCACCCACAAAAAAAATACGAGTCACCTTTACTGGCAAGTAAAGAAGTATTTTCAAGAACTGTACATTATATATCATCAAATGTTTTAGAGAAAATAACAAAACAAAACAAAAGAAAACTGTGTGTTGCCTCAAGGCAACATTGTACCATAATGGAATCACATAAGGCTATACAGGAATAATAGGTTTGAATACAAATGTATTATATTTGTAAGGAAAAGAGTTCGAATTATCTAAATATATTTGCATTTTCACATGATATTGTAATGCACTTATAAGAATAATAATTCACATACTATATCTGCATATATTATGATCTGCACATTTTCTATAGCACTTCATAAAGCTGTAAAACACACGTAGCACTTGCAGTTGATGAGGGTGATGATGAGGGGTCATACTGTGATGAGGAAGATGAAATCATAGTGACAATCCATCAGGGAGAGAGTGAGGGTAAGAAAGAAGATGGAGATGAGGATGAAGATGGATATGATAACTTGATATAATAACATAATAATATGATGGTTTGGTAATACTTGTGTTCCACTATGGTACAATGTTGCCTGAGGGCAACAGCTGGATATAAAATGTTACTTTTTATTAAATATGAAACTTTTAATACATTAAAAACTGGATAAATTTGGATAAAGTGTCTAGTTAAAGAAATGTTTTCAATAAATATATTTATTTTTTCTACATGAAAATGCCACGTTTCAATTTTTACATTGTGGTACAATGTTGCCTTGAGGCAACAAACTTATAATTTTTTTTTTTTAATTAAAAATTTATGAAAATGTTTATTGATATTGTTAAAGTGTCCAATTTTAAGCAGGAAAAACAATACATTTTTTTTTTTCCCTCACTGATATCATATCGCATACCATAGAGAGTTAAGGGTCAAAGACATTTAGTCTACGTCAATAGAAATTTACAAAAGTGATTTTATATACCTAGAAACCACATTAAATGCAAGTGAAATGTCTACTTTTAAGGTTTCAAATAAGTTTTGGAAGAATAAAATGTCAAAATGTGTGTGAAATAATGTTCCATTGTCAGTCAGTGTAACACTTATATTTATGTAAATATTGAAACAACATAGTTGTCACAGACACGCCAGGCTCTACCATCACCCAACCACAGCGCACGTCATCACCTGAGTTCTAATCACACACACATGCATCCCATCAGCACAGTCATCAGCAGCAGCACAAAAGGCATACGCACACACACAGTCACTGTCCGGTCTCGTTGGCATATAGACTTAACAAAATGCTCACCTCAAGGACCCCTTCCAAGATACTTACCTGTCTCCAGCATGTTCCCAAGTCTCCTTCGTTGTTCCTCGTCTCGTGTGAGTTCCTCTGTGTCTTCTCAGCTCCAGTCCGTCACCAGCCTGCGATATCTGCAAGAGAAAAGACAAGTATCACTCCAGTATCCATATCTGCCACCTGTTATATCTGCCTTCACTTACCTGCACTCCGTTACAGCTCCTGGTTGTTCAATAAACTATATTACCTGCACTCCAGTGTCTCTGTCCCCTTCTGTGTTGTAACAATAGTCTGACCTGTGCATATTAAAATATATAAAAGAATAATTGAGCATACTAAATTTTATTGCATTTATCATTGCAGTAAAACATTCCTGCTGACAAATGGGTAAAACCTAGTGGCAATTTTAAAAATGTGAATTACAAGTAATTAGCATTTGGGGTAAAAGTAATTAGTCTTTAATATGGCATAAATAGATTTTTTTTTTTTTTTTTTTTTTTTTTACAATGCAGGCTCAATCACACACTCTGAAAACCCGGGTGTGTGGTTGTTTTAACTCATGCAGCATACATTAAAAATTACTATACACCAGTTTTTGCAAAAAATGGAAAAACAGAGTTTTCTCCATTACCTTTTCCTTAATTGTTTTGACTTATTAAGGGCTGTGTTCCCCTGTCTGGATCACAGCGCTTACAGTCTGGAAAGTGTCAAAATAAACAACAGAGCCCATTTCTGGGAATGTTCGTAGTTTTTTCAACAGTTCTTTTACAATATTTTACATTCCTTTTATTATGTTGGATTTCAGTGTCCATTAAAAACTTGCCTTTCCATTTTACAAAACCAACAGGAATATTCACATATATTTTTCTCATACGCATTCTCATGTGCTTTTGCCAACTTTACACCAAGCAATAAAAATTTATTTTACACCAATTTTTGCAAAAATGGAAAAACAGTTTTCTCTGTTACCTTTTCCGTTATTGTTTTGACTTATCAAGGGAAAGTGTCCAAATTAACGACAAAACCAATTTATAGGAATGTTCTTAGTTCTTTCATTAGTTCTTACACAAACTTTTACATTTTACATCACATTTATAATTTTGAATTTTAGTGTCCATTAACAATCTTGTTTTTCCATTTCACAAAACCTGCAGGAATATTCACATATGCTTCCGAACAACACTCTCATATGCTATTCACAGCTTTTATGTACACAAAGCAACTTAACACTGCCTGATTAATTTTAAAGCAACATAAGCAATACTTTCAGCAATTTTATTTCATCTGCACATTATTTCTTCAAACTAATTCTGCATTATATACAATATTATACATCACTGTTTTCTAGAGTCACCCTCCCTTCTCAAAGCTTTCCATATTTTAAAACTCAGTTCTTGTCTATCTGACAACTAGCCAGGAGCCCCCGCTCAACGCCAGGTTCTCCCGTCTGCTCTGGCTATCACACGGACAAGCGTGATAGCGTTAAACACTTAGACGAACGCACTTTATACGTATATAGACGAACGCACCTCATGCGTTAAACACTTAGACGAAGGCACCTCATGCGTAGTTAGACGAACACACCTCATGCGTTAAACACTTAGACGAATGCACTTCATGCGTATATAGACAAACGCACCTCATGCGTTAAACACTTAGACGAAGGCACCTCATGCGTAGTTAGACGAACGCACCTCATGCGTTAAACACTTAGACGAACGCACTTCATGCATACTTAGACGAACGCACCTCATGCGCTAAACACTTAGACGAACGCACCTCATGCGTTAGACACTTAAACAAACGCACTTCATGCGTATTTAGAAAAAACACTTACACACACGCATGCGTGTGTGTAAGTGTAACTGGGACCTGGAGGTTAATTCTCTTTTCTTTTTACTCAATTCAATCAATTATTTCAATCAACTATTTTAAATTCTATTAATTTCATTTTGGTTCGTTTCGGTGAAGTCTTAGACAGTCACCACGCAGGCATTAGCTCACAAGGGGCCACACAAAACAAATATAAGCAGAATCGCTTATCTTATTTGTATGGCGCCTTTGTTTTGTGACAGTTGTCTTAGTAAGGGTGACCAACTTCTAGCTACTGTACATCTTCTACCTTAATCTCTCATGGCCTTCTGCCAATTGATGGTCAACCCTTTTCCCATTGGCCAAATGAAACATTGTATCAAAACAGTCAATACTCCCGGAGGCAAGAAGCCTTCACGTGACACTGTTAATAATGGTCTTATTCATTTCACAGCCACCTGTTATCTGGTGGAAAATTACCAACAAAATATGCTCAGTGGCCAAGTTAACTTGTATGACCCTTACAGTTACATAGGCCAAGAGGCCTCAAAATACTTTTAACTTTTATAGTAAGCAAACTAAGCAAACTAATTCTACAATTGTTTTTTATAGGATGGATAAAATACTCCATCAACACCTGTGTGAGGTTTCGCGTTATTTGAATCAGAATACGAAGCAGCCACGTGGTTGTGCGAAAACGAAGCTTCGGACCTTACAGATCACATGGTTATGGCAAAACGAATCAAGCTCTGGTACAGTGCTTCACTGTGAGACGTTTGGTTTTTTTGATACAAGCTTCGATGTCAAATGTCACATTACTACATGGTGTTTCGGAGTGCAAACAAGCGTCAAGCTGCATGTGAACCTATTATCTCTTACTCTTTTCTACTTTTACAGCACAAAATAAACAGCAAAAACTATGTTGAAAGATACAGTACAACTTACTGAAATTAATCCATCTCTAATGTAATCAGAGTTTCAACCACAGAAATACATCAATAAAACAGCTTGCAAACAATATGTCAATTACCATAAACTCAATAGTTTAAAGAAAAAGAACTTAAAAGAGGACAATATTATATATTCATATTTTTACTCTTTTACACAATTGCCAGACTTCATAATCAGTGAAATAACCCACTGATTAATCAGTGAATGTTCTGATGAGCGCCAACCTGGTTCCACGTCATCGGGAGTCAAGGACTTCTCGCACAGTGGCGTTCTGTAGATGATGGGCTGAGTCCCAGACCCTCTCACTCTCCTGGAACCAGTGATTAACAGATAGTACATCTGATGGTTCCCCAGACCATGGGAACATGGGTGGCTGGTACCAGAGCACGCACTGGAATGAGTGAGGGCTGTAGCTTGCTGGCGGAGTGAATTTTGTGCGCACTCTGCCCATGCTAGGAACTGGCTCCAGGAGTACTGGTGGTTATGGCAGAAGGTCCGGAGGAAGCTGATCTCCTGTACCTTCCGTTCCATCTGCCCATTTGTCTGAGGGTGGTAACCTGAAGACAGACTTATGGTCACATCTAGGAGCTTCATAAAGGCTTTCCATACTCTGGAGATGAACTGGGGGCCTCTGTCGGATACAGATGTCCATAGATATTCCGAAGTATCTGAATACATGGTTGAACAGAAGTTCAGCAGTTTCCATGGCTGTGGGTAAACCCTTGAGGGGAAGACAGGATTTAGAGAACCGGTCCACAATCACCAGGATGCAAGTGTTACCTTGTGAAGCCAGGAGATCTGGGACAGGCAGAAGAAGGAGTTTACCGGAAGGCAGATGTCGTGGTGTTTTGGAGATGGCGCAATCCGTACATCCACTCACGAACCTTCTGATGTCTTGTGCCATATTGGGCCACCAGAAGCAGTCTTGTAGCAGTGAGAGGGTTTGATTTCCCCTTGAGTGACCAGTACCAACAGAGGAGCGAGCATTTTGAATGAGGCGGATTCTTTGAGCCCTTGGCACATACTGTCATCCAGGTGGGAGGATTCTCAGTGGCACTGGCTTGGACATTCTCAGCACACCACTGGATGGGACTGACAAACAGACGAGAGTTGAAGATGGATTCTGGCTGTTCAGGAGTTTCGTAAAGAGAGTGAAGATGTGATGCGTCAGCTCTACCATTCTTGGTATCAGGGCGATAGGCTATCTTCGCTCTCTCCGTAGGAAATTGTTGCGGCTGCATTTCAAGGGCCTGCGAGCATTGTAGTAGAAATCAAACCAGAGTAAGGTGCAGGGTTAGCCATGGGACTAGTGACTACAGTAAGCGACAAAGAAGTGACCGGTGCAGTGACTGTTGTGGTGGTGACAGGATGTGTGACGAAGATGATCCATATGAGCTTGAAACGGGTCTGGTGGTGAAGTACTCATTCTGCAGTTCTGTCTAGGTCTAGCCTTCTGTCAGGAAACACAGACTAGATGATGTAAGTTAAATACAGTAAGTTTATTTAAAAGTTAGTCAGTAAGTAATTAATAACTTTCCTTTTCTTTCTTGTAAAATGTCAAGGGGATCTGGAGAAGTAAACTGGAGATGGAGACTGGAGACAGGAAACGAGGATCACACAGGTATGTAACAACAGGTAGGTATAATGAAGAGGTACACAGAGGGAGTCCAAGATGACACTAGAAGATGAGTGTGAGTTTGGTGAGTGCTTAAATACTGTGCAGGTGAGATGAGTGACAGGTTGACGGTGATTAGTAATAAGGGGATTGTGATTGTTGATACTGGGTGAGGGTGGACAGTACGCGCATACTCTTCTGATGATGAAATTCGCATCATTTTTTTGTTGTTGCAGTAATTAATTTATCCACAAGGTGGCAACCGTGGTCCTGGGGGCATCGATTCACAAGGTAGTCATAGAAAAACTGCATAAACAGTACAGACCGCAAAGCATGCAAGCTACTGTGACGATGGAGGCCTACATAGACGAGGGATTGTGCGAAGAGGTTAGAAAGTACCTTCATTTGTACAACTCTGACATGAAAGAATACAAAGATGTTTGCATGGGTTGTAACTCATGGTGAGAGATTGCTCAAAACTGTGCATGCGTCGAGTGCCTGTGTATGCGTACATGCGTTCAACAAATTCGTCTCTCCCCTGTCAATCTGCTAGGTCATTTCTGCTAGGCTCCCGCATCAGCATCACACGCATGCATCGTGCTGCTCACGTGACCAGAGCCGGCCAATATTGAGCCTGCATTCGGCCTTAAACACAGAAGCTCTGCAATGTAAATAGTGTAGAAGAATGACAGGGGAGAGACGAATTTGTTGAATAAAGTAATTATTTTAGTTTTATTTTTGCATACAAAAAATATTCTCGTCACTTCGTAATATTAATGTTGAACCATTGTAATCAAGTTGACTATTTTAACTGTGTTTTTACTACTTTTCTGAATTATGTTTCTTTCATTGGAGGATAAAAAAAAAACTCTCAGATTTCATCAAAATAACTTAATTTGTGTTCCAAAGATGAACAAAGGTCTTACGGGTGTGGAACCACATGAGGGTGAGTACTTAATAACAGACATTTCATTTTTGGGTGAACTAACCCTTTAAAAAAAAAAAAAAAAAAAAAAAAAAAATGACACTGAGCCCTCATCATAATTTCAAGAGCAGTTGTTCAATACAACTGTTTTGCGAAACTGAGAAGTTTCTAATTAGTAACTAAGGTTAATAAGTGTTCAAAGTATACAATGTGTGTAGTTTTGGTGAAATAAAATAACTTTAATCAATAAAATGTGTCATAATTATGTAAATTGTTTTATGGTGTGTAATTAAACTCCTTATTCTTTATTATTCTCAGGTTAGGTAAGTAAGTCAAATCTGTTATTATAAGCACTAAATTATAAGCACTTTAAAATACTGTTTCAGGCTCAATGACTTTAATGCCACGTGAGGCAGTGTTTAGTTATAAAGTTATAAGTTCATTTATTTATTACAATTAGTATTTCTAGCAGTACATGTATTCTACAAACATTGAATAAAGTATAAATATCAAAAAGTTCTTCAATCAAGGCAATATCAGCGATGGCTCTGGTGCTGTAACGTCTGAGTTGTTTTCTGTTTAGTTGTTCATGTCTAGAGTTTGTTTTTCATTGGTCACATGTTCTCTTTGTTCAGTTTTTCCCGCCACTTGTTTGTATCCATGGTTTCTGTTTTGATTAGTGTTTGAGTTCAGCTGTGTTTAGTTAATTAGTCCTGTATTCCCCTTCATCTAGCCCCATCAGAAACGCACATGGCCTGGTCAGCTCACCCCATGCCGGTTCCCTCCACATACCCCTCCAATGGATCCGTCCATCCGCTCCAGTCACCGAGGCTGCTCCAGACTCCACTCCAGAGGGGGCTCCTGTCTCCGTCCCGAGCCGAGCCCGGAGGGGGCTCCAGTGCCTGTTCCAGGGACCGCACCAGCCCAAGAAACAGTTCCAGAGACAGCCGACAGCCAATCCCTGGCATGAACCTGATAGGCCCTCCCAAGAAAATTTTGTATTTCTTAATAAACAATTCTTATTAAACATATCTTATTAAACACATCTCAATAAATGATAACTGTTGTATTGTCCTTCCTAATAAACATCTCACACACAGAGGTATACTTAACAGAAAAATTGCATATTTTCCACAACAAAATACACGTATGTTATTTAGAACAATATTATACTAGCTTGCTATTTTATCTAGATATGATCTCGCCAGTTAGGTAACATATTCTACTGTAATGTTATCTAATGTTTGGCAAGTCGGTTCCTACTTGAGCAAGCTATAACTAGTAGTTAAATCAGAGATGGTTGGCTAGTTTACTACACCTCGTTAATCACTCTAAATTAACATGTTTAAAGCCTTGTAGTATATTGGCTAACAGCTTACACTATATAAAATCCTATTTTCAGATGAACATTTTTTAGATGGCAGACACTGCCAATCAGGAGGAGATAGAGGGCTCATGAGGTATGATATGACCCATGACAGACCAGTAAATGAGAAGTAGGTTTATTTATCAATACTTTTTTTCACTTTTCACATTCTTTTTTGATGTTACAAGTTGGTCACAGACCTGCACAATTAATTGTTAAAAGATTGTGATCTTGATTTAAACACCCATTTATTTCTAAAAGATAATGATTTGTCTATTAAACATTTGTCAAGTACAATCACAGCGGAACATTTAAATCTGTGTTTGACCCAGAAAGAGCAGTTGTCATGTACAGTTATGAAAAAGCTTCAGTCTTTAGTCTTTTCAAACACCTATCATTATTTTTGTGTTGGAAACATTCAAACAATCACAGCAGCACTGGGATGAATGTTTGTAGTTTGGATACACTGATGTCTAAATAGTGATCAAATTAGAGTAAATCACCTTTTGAAAGTGACTTGATGCTTCAAATAAAGATTGTATCCATTAAAGTGTAGAAGTGACTATTAAAAAAGAGATTTGTTCAATATGAGTCACTGAATCATTAATTCAGACTGATTTCATTAAAATAATTTGTTGAATATAAAATATTTTTTAAATAGATTCCAGCAATTACTATTTTGTCAGAACCAATAAATTACATGTTAATTTGTTTAGTTGTCAATTTTTCACCCCAGAATTTCTAATCTAAACAAAAAATTGTGATTCTCAGTTTATCCAGAATTGTGCAGCTCTAGTTGACCACGTCACGTAAACAAATAAAATCTGTAATTTTTGACCCAGCCCCCCAGCCCAACCCACCCACTTTTTTAACCTCTATTTTAGACAGATCAAGCATCAAAGATGTGGTCAGTGAGGGTCAGCATCCAGAAGGTACTCAATGCTTGGTATCCAATAGTCAATCAGTATGCTAAATAATGACATTTTAACTAAGGCTTAGACCCAAGTTATTCACTTGCAAGTATTCTTCTTAAAACAGTTAGTTCAGACATATTGATGACTAATACTATATAAGCAACCCCTCACCAAATAATTACTGGTGTGGTTTCAAAACAACAACAACAAAAAATCCACTAAGAAAATTGTATATAATGTTAGATATAAAGATATTCATGTGACATGCTAAGCATCCTAAATTTGTACATCATTTGTTTATACTTTATAGATCAGATTGTGAGGATAAGGGAAGAGCATGAGACTGCTGAAAGAACAGGAGATGACATAGGGAGAGCTAGAAAAAACAAGGATGACCAAGGTGGGACAGGCCCTAATCAAGTGAAACTTGCCCAATATCCAATGAGCTATTTCAAGTTTCAAATGCAGAAGAGCATTTTTGAACAGTTTTGACTAGCTTGAGTACTCAATAGATAAAGATGCAGCATTTTGTTATTGTTGTCGCCTATTTGGAAAACAACATACTCGAATCAACAGTGACAAACTCAAGGGCTACAGAGTCAGGGCTACAAAAATTGGAAGGAAATTCATTCAGAGAACACGAAAAAACGGCTGTTCACAGTGCCAGCATGGCCTCATGGCAAGGCTTTAAGAGTACAAAAGAGCATGGAGATATATGCATGCAACTGCACTATAAATTAAATCCAGGAAAGGCGTGAATACCATTGTTGCAATAACAGGATTTCTAGCAAGATAAGGTGTATACATTTTGGGGGCATAGTGAAAAAGAGAGCAGTGAGAATCAAGGAAATTTTTACTTCAAGAGTAGTAGTAGTAGTAGAGTAGATGTAATGGCAGATGAGGCCAGAGATGGAAAGACAGAACAATTAGCTGTTTGCGTACGATACATGAACTCAGATGGTAAAGTGATGGAACATTTCCCGGGACTTCAAGACCATTTTTGATGCAACGACAATTACAAACACAATTAAGGCACTGCTTGATGCCAACAAGATGTGAAATCTGACATATGTCGGTGCATCTGTGATGAGCGGCACATCTGGTGGTGTGCAGGCTCTTTTCCGAGCCAGTCACCCAGAAGCCATTTACATACACTGCTAAGCACATGAATTAAACCTTGTCCTGTGTTACATGCACAGGGTGCCTAGAATGCTTACACATTTTTCAACACTTCTCTTGTAAAACATGAGAAGCTGAGTGCTGTACAGAAACAACTTGGACTACGTGGCCATGAACTTGCTCAGCTTTCAAGAACTCGCTGGTCCTGTCATCCTGTTGCAGTAGGCTGTAGGCTATGAAGTTTTCTGTGGTCTACATGATGGTAATGTTTGAGTATCTGTTGTCCATCACAGATGGGTTGCACAAATATCTGCAAAGAATAAATCTGGTAATGTATAAAGAAGCTGTCTTTGACACGCTGAAGGCAAAACAAACTGACGAAATGACACAAAGCCTGTACAACAGAGCAAAGGCTAATTCTAATGCTATTTCATGTATTCTGACTTATTTACACTGTTAAAGAGTTGGATTCTCATGCTAAACATGGCCAAAGTTTCAAAACACAAGTTGGACATATGAGTATTTTCTTCCCAAATCTTTTTTCCGACTATGGAGCTGTATGACGTCATAAAGGTTGGAATTCCTTGTACGGGCACTTCTCCCTCAAGAGCGTGCACGCACACGTCGACCAGAGGGAGAGAGCACGCCCATCAACGCGTGTTCGGCTTTACGGAAGTCATCGGCAGCGCTGCACAGGTCACAGGACTTCACAAAATCAAAAATGTCACCAAAGAAGTGTGTTTTTGGTTGTGAGGAAAAGATAACCTTGCTTGCCAAATAACCCAGCGTTAAGTGGAGCTGAGAGTTTTGTGCTCACGCTCTCGATATTTGTTACTAAAATAACCATAGAAACTGATAGTTGCAATCACTTATTTATTGGTCAAAATGAATGGAGAATATCTTTTGTTTTTCCATGGCTGCTCGAGCTCTCAGGATCGGCGCTCATGGTTTCATAAACAAGGCCCAGTTCTTCGCTGGATTTACAGATCGTTTGAAACTGAAAGATGGAGCGGTCACAGTGGTAATGATCCCGGTCGTGAGTCTGAACTGCAGGTGGTGAGTAAAACTGCTTCAAATGTCTGTTTAGTTTGCAATAGGCGCCTAAGTGCATATAATGTAAACAATACGAACATAGTGAATTTATAAATTCATTATTCATCATTCACTATACGCTATATTCATTATAGTGATTCAATAGTTATCCATGGATAATGCGATGGTGTATTGTGTGTGTTTAAATACATTTGTTTAGCTGACCATTGATAGCTTGCAGACGATCGCTACACAAAAGCTGCGCGTGCTTGTCACTCTTTAGCTCTGCTAAAAGCGCTCGGCTGTTTTTGGAAAGACTCGGTACAGCGTATGTAACTTTTATAAATATGATAAAACTACAGACTTTTTGGAGATATGAAGGATGCACTACTACTCTATAGGTACTCAAGATTAACATGAGATTGGCAGAAACTGTGTGTCAAAATTCAATAAATGCAGAGTACCATAAGTATGTTTGTTATCCAAAAATTAATACGCATTTCCGGTTATCCGGGGGTGACGCACGGTGACGTGCTGCCAAGATGGCTCCGCCTACTTTGGGCTTCAAAAATGAGGCTTGTTTGAGATGCATTGGCACTACGCAGACCGATCGGTGTATGACATCAAAGTACCGCGGGAATGATTGGAGAGCAGATGACTCTGTGCTTTTGAATTGCTCTCGCGGTACTTTGATGTCATTCGCCGATCAATCTGCGCAGCGCCGATGCATCTCGAACAAACACATCCTCTTCAGAATCCTACGGGTGACGTCACGGACACTACGTCCATGTTTTATAGTTTATGCTAATACTGCACAGGTTCTGATGACGACACATCTGTACCACGACTGACTGGATTCATCGCATGACAACAATCATGTGTGTTTCGTATTTATTCTGAAACCTTCAGTTCCACTAATGCTCACAAATCTGTATTTGTATAACAGTAAAAGCTACTTTCATGTAGTCATGATGTTATATTGTGTCATGTTTATCAAAATAAAACTGATAAAAAATGTAGGCCCCACTTCTTTGGCATTTAAGAGTATATGCTTATGTTGAACTTTATTCTTGTACAAACAGGTGCTGTAAACAGTACATAAAGTACTGAATGAAAATGTCTCTGAAACATCTGTGTATTTGACAAAATTGCATTTATTTCACTTCATCTGTGATAAAGTATGCAAACGCAACGTGAGCATCACTACGGGAAGTGTCTGCTTTCAAGTCTCGATTTTCAGCTCCTCCCCAACTGCAAGTCTCGCCAATCGGTTGCATCCAGCCACAGGCAATGTCGAACACACAAGATGTTTCTTTTTTTTTTTTTTCTTTTGATACAAGCTTCGAAGCCAGAGTCCTGCACGGG
This sequence comes from Elopichthys bambusa, assembly GCA_037101425.1. Classification (NCBI taxonomy): domain Eukaryota; kingdom Metazoa; phylum Chordata; class Actinopteri; order Cypriniformes; family Xenocyprididae; genus Elopichthys; species Elopichthys bambusa. The sequence continues at coordinate 18,713,058 of CM074436.1, forward strand.
TCCTGTTTGATAAACCCAAACCTGCCCCGCACCCGCAGTAATTAACAGAAATTTGTCATTAATTACTCACCCTTATGTTGTTGCAAACCCATAAGACCTTCCTTCATCTTCGGAACACAAATTAAGATATTTTTTATTAAATCCGAGAGTTTTTTTCTGCCATAGAAAGTTGGGATGCACAGAAATGATTTTTTTTTTTTTTTTTTTTTTTTTTTTTTGCCGAAACCGAAAATTCTGGATGTGCTTGGCTGAATACTGAAACCGAAAATGACTTTTTATTCATTATTCATTTTATTTTTTGCATATTTCTATAATTATTAGACTTTTAAATTGAATTCAGTAATTTTACTGAATCTGAATTTAAAAAATACAAGCCATATAATAACCACTCTTTACTAAACTATTCTAATACTAAAGTAACTAAATTTGGACAGAAAATAAGCCTGTATTAAAATAATGTTAAATATCAATATATTAATATCAATATATTATTCTTCATTCAGTACTATGCACCAGAATCAGATTTAACAGATTTATTTTTTGACCAATTATCAGAGGTGTAAAGAGTACCTGAAAAGCATACTTGAGTAAAAGTACAGATACCTTACACCGAAAATGACTCCATTACAAGTTACAAGTAACCATTTCCAATACGACTTGAGTATAAGTCTTAAAGTATCTGATTTTGACAGTACTTTAGTATTTTACTCATACTGAATGTAGGCTCAAAGATGCACTAGTCCTCAACACCTGAGAGACATGTCAGTGAAAATAAGAAACAGTTGATTTGTAAGATGAGAAATCATGTTTATTTTGAATACCTCAATACTGCAATAAATCAAGGTCAGAACAACCTTTTAAACATCTACAAACTCTCAAGTCTCAGTTAAGCTCAATTGCACAAAAAGGCCATAAGTAAATCAATATCCATCAAAAAGGTCTTATCAATATAGCAGATAAATAAAACAATGTTAAGTAAAATTAAATAGTCAATGTCTACTTACACTAGGACATGCTGCAGTCATGACCTCACATCCTAAATCATACATCTGCGATTCAGAAACTACCTGCTAATGCACTCACATTCACGTAAAGTACCCTTGCTGACAAGTTTGGGTGAGTAAAGGCAAAACGCACAAGATATAGTACCTTCATTGCCCCTAGATGGCGATATCACTTCTTTATATCAGAAACAAACTGCTGCAGAAAAAGTTAGTTTTTTATCAGTTTTTTTTTAAGGAAGGGATCATTGATTCGCTACCTGGATACTTGGAAGCCCTGCTCACAGGGCTTAACCAGCACATTTCCCGTTTCCGTCTGACTGTACATTTCATAAGAACAGCTGCCTCTCTGACTAGAATGTTCAACAAAATGTCTGAAAAATCAAAAACCAGAAAAATGTTGTCTGGTGTGTGTTGCCTTATGTCCAGTAGTTCTTCTCTGATGAAACTGATAGGAAAAGAATGACTAAACAGGATAGACAAACAAAAAGAGCAAAAGAATTGGAGAGCTCCACACCGAGGCAGACGTTCGCGGCACCATCTTAGCTTGCCAAAAGTAAGGTTAAACATAATTAACATTAAACATACATCATTTTCACAAACACACAAAGTAAAATAAAACAATATAAAATATAGTAATAGTAGAGTAATATAAAATAAACATTTTAATAGGTTATGGCATTTGTTTGTGATGTTTATGTTGTATTTATTGTGCATTAGCCACTACTTATATTATGCTGGGACATCTCAATTCTCACAAAGATGCAATCTGTGATTCCCTGCATCCTTCCGAGTTTGTTCTTTCAAGGTAGCCAGGCAAGACCGATCTCCGCGAGAATCAAAGTCAGTTCTTTGCGTTCCTTAAAATGAGAAACAGCCATAGTGAGAATTGATGCTCCCTAGATTTCAAGGTGCATTGTGGGACTTTTTAGGGAGTGAACAATTCAGTCCACTGGAAGGATTTTGCCATTGAGACGGCCCTTAAAATGGCCAACTGGTTTGAGCTTCTGCAAAAACCAATGAAGTTTGTTCTCGCGCATCAGATAAGTACAGTTGAACTTCTGTGTTTGCTGATCAATAAAAGCCCGTGAATAAAAACCTGATTTCAACCTGTTCATCGTATAAAGCGATCGAGCCTCTTCAGAAAATTTGGAATAAACCTGGATTAGTTTTATGATCTCTTTATAAACTTTTTGAAGTGACAGAGGTAGGTGCATTGACTGTAAACATCTTTGTGTTTCAAAGATGAACTCAAGTCATGCGGGTTTGGAACAACATGAGGGTGAGTTATTGATGACTTTTAATTTTTGGGTGAACTAACCCTTTAAAAGATTAAATTCCTCTTCGTCTAGATCTTGGTGGACTAACAGAAACAAATATCTACAAAAAATCCAAAAATGTTTGCATGTGTCTTTTTGTTAAAAAAAAGAAAAGAAAAAAAAAGTCAGTTTCAGCCTTAGGGCTTTTTACACTTGAAATAGTTTACCCCGAGTCATTCTATACCCTGGGTAAATGGAATCCCGGGTTATCTTTTTTCATGTTTCACACTGCTGATAATTTACCCAGGGTTAACAATTAATCCGGTGTATTCATAAACTGATGTTTTGCATATTTGCGGTTTCAGTGTAATTGATTGGATAAATACAGCACACAACCTATTTACATAGCTCTAGAATTGCAGCATCTTTGTATTGACAACTGTACTATCGAGTTTATACTGAGTGGACATTTCAGACTATAAAAGGTAAGAATTAAACGTCTCTTCTTCACTCAAATGGTTATGTTTTCTGTCAGCATTTGACATTTTTCCTCTCAATCGCTGAATTTACTGTTTATATACAATGCACAGTGTTTCTGTGACTGTCCAAAGCAGGCAAATGTGAGTATGCGATTGGTTGCCTGTTGCTAAGCATCTAGCTGTAACATTCTAACACTGCATCGTTTTACACTGTACAAGTTTGGCACTGCAATGTGGGGTTAACACTAACAAAGTGGTGCTTTCATAACCGCGGGTAAAAAAAAAAACGGCGCTAACCCCGCTTCTAAATTACAAGTGTGAAACGTTCCTTTACCCGGGGTTAAAAGTGGCATTTAGAATGGCGATAACCGTTAAGAGCATTGTGAAAAGCCCTTTTGTGTAGAAGGAAAATTCATTACATTTTCAATTTCTTTAAAATATGCAAGAGTACATTTGAGGATGGACAAACATTGAAATAGAAGAGACCAAGGGCACCTAATCAGAGAACAAAATTTTTTTTATTTACAGCATGTTGAAATCATATTTAGGAAACCATGAAATACATTAAAACGGAAATCAACATTAATTGAGGCACATATGTTTCACAGATGGAGAACTAACATAGCCTAAGATATTCATTGTGGCTAAAGAGCTTTTTATTAAAGCTACTCAACGGTTGCTTTAAATGTGTGATTTTTAAAACATGCGTGATGCTTTAAAAATGTAATGGGCTAGTTTGGTTCCAGACTAAAGCCAATTTTAGACTGAAAAGTTTTATTTTAAAGAAGAATCATTTTAAACTACATTTTAGTCCAGGACTGCGTTCCTCAAAAGCACTGTGAGCTAAGTTGATCGTAGAGACCATTGGAGGCAATGGTTCTATGATCTACTTAGGCTTACAATGCTTTTGGGAAACGTAGCCCAGGACTATTCTGGGTCTAACAAAAGAGAGAGCATCAAGTGTGAAAGCAAAAAGAACCAAATGAAAAAACAGCATAAGGACATTAGGACAACTGGTGATGTTTAGTTTGCAAGATGTCATTCACTCCTTTTAATACTTCTTCCACTCTACATCATCAGGTGGGTTCATCTCTACTTTCCGTTTACCAACATCTATCCAATTGGTGCTGAGGACTGTGCCTCCTGATTCCATCTGCGGAAGAATATTGAAGATGTACAACTTTACTAAAGTTGTATGACAGCAGAAGGGTTTGAAATCAGAATGAATGTGTCAATGTGAACAGACGACGTGAGAACATCAAAAGAGAGATCAAAATCTATGCATACATGGGCAGCCCTGCAATACTTACAAAGGATTTGTTCATTGCCCGTTTGACATCGTCCGAGCCATCTGAGTAGATCTGCTGGAACAGCTTGTTGAGAGCAGCATCCCCCTCCAGGTTCTCGTTCTTTTCCTCCTCTTTTATTTCACCCACCAACTTGTCCCATTTGTGTGTGTAGTGGGAGGATGATGGATACTGGTCTAATAAATATAGATGGAAATAACAGGGAAAAATAATAATAACCTGGTTTAAACCACTTTGGCAAAAACAATGGAAAATGTTGGCTTTATTCTGTGCGCTTTTCAATACTGACTGGGATTAAAGTGCTTCACGTTAGAAAGCGTGCCTTCTCCTTGCAGTTTTTCCCAATGTATGGCTGCAGTCTTCTTCATCTTAATCTCTATCTGAGGAAAGACGAGGGGAAGAACATAGGAAGATCACAAAATTAGAGATCAAGTGCCTTTGCACACAATGCATGCTTCAGAAGAGCAGCAGGAAATGCAAGAACCACGGCAATCAGTTAGGGTTTGTTTAATGAAAATTACTAATCATAGCTTAATTACAAAATGTTTCTGGCTTCCTGATAAAGACACACAATACAAACGAGCTCACACAATACAAACAAAATGCTGACATTTGTAGGGATGTGAAGGGCAAAAGAAGGTAATGGTTTTTTCTCCTCGATTCCAGTTTTTGTAGATCTTCAATTAACAATTTAGTACTTGTAATAAACATTTGGAAAAAAAAGAATTGCAATTTCATTACCAATAGTTACTAATCAAATTATTTCAGATATTTCAAAGAGCCTTATAGCTATGGCATTATTTTTTACTGACAAATGTCGAGAGCGCATTGAGACGCAAGAGCACATCCATGTAATGCGCGAGCGTGAATCTCTCCGCTCGTGCACGATTTTCTTTGTTCCCGCACAAAACTGGACATGCGCTCTCAAATATACAGTGCTCTCTTATGAACTGCCTCTCCTCTTGCTGAAAGTTTGTGTACGCTCAAACTGTGTCCTGTGCACTCTTGAATCTCTACATGCTCTTGCACTAGAAATTAATTCGCTTCTGGATTAAATGCTGTGAAAGGTTATCAACCAATCAGAACAGACAACTGATCAATGAAAATGGTACATGGAATCTTATTGGCTGAGAGTGAACTGCACCTGGAATTATTTAGACAAAGATGGATGTTTAATCTCTTTACAAATTAATAATATTAATCAAATGTGACTTTAGAAATGACTCAGAATTGGGGTGCTTGGATGGTTTGTACATTTAAATAACCTAGTCTCACTGCATCACATTACAGGTCAAACCCCTGTGAACAATTTACTTAAACAACAACAAAAAAGGTTCTTAAAGTTAATGTGGTCATACATTTTGTGTACTTGTGTTGAAATAATGCTAAATGCTAGAGCTAAATGCTGTAGAAGTGCAGTTCATTATCAGTTAAATGCTAACTAATGCAGTTAACTAATGTTAACTGATTGAAACCTTGTTGTAAAGCGTTACCAAAAATATCTTATGATTTAAGACCGAACTATTTAGATCAGGGTCAGATCATCATTCCCTAAATACTTAAAATGTGGAGATCAAATATACCACCAAGTGAATTTGTTTTAAGGTACTTTTGAGGTACATACAGGCGTATGCACGATTAATCATTAAGAGCATGTGATCTTATTCCTAAATGACAACGATTTGGCCATGTCTATTAAACCTTTAAAATTACGATCATACCGGAATATTTAAATGTGCTTTTGCACTGCTGCTGAAAGCAGTGGTCATGTAAGCTATGTTTTAAACAGCTTGACAAAGTGTTTTCAACAACACACTATTGCTACTTCTGTGTTGTAAACAGTAAATCAGAGGTCTTTAACCCTGCTCCTGGGGACCCATTGTCCTGCAGAGTTTAGCTCCAACCCTAATCAAACACACCTGAACCAGCTAACCAAGCTCTTCTGGATTGCTTGAAAATCACAGGCAGTTGTACTGAAGCTGGTTGGAAATAAATTTTGCAGGACAGTGGGTCCCCAGGAGCAGCGTTGAAGACAAAATGAGTAAATGTCCATTGAAACTAATGTTATTACACTGTTCTGCCAGTAGGTGGCAACCAGTGACTTAAAATGTATTTGATCTATCACAGAATCATTCATTCAAAAGATTCGTTCAAAACACTGGTCTTCATTAATTTCAAACAATTTTGTAATGAATTCATTTAAATTAGTAAAAATTTTTTAATATGCTTTAAAATTTTACACATTTCTAAATAGACCGATTTATAACATTAAATTAGTTGTTCAATCTTTTCTTTTAAATTAATATTTAAATGAATGTTTTGGTTTATGACATTGTCTAATATGTTGGTTTTGGATAAATTGTTTAGATGGGCTTGACCTGTAATGTGATTCAGTTAGACATACAATTAGCTTAATATATAAACCATCCAAGCGGCCCATTCTGAGCCATTTCTAAGATAAGCCTAGGCTACATTTGATTAATATTATTAAATATTATAAAATGTAAAGAAATTAAATATCCATCTTTGTCAAAATAATTCCAGGTACAGTTCACTCTCAGCCATGTAGCATTTTCATCGATCAGTCGTCTATTCTGATATCCTTTGACAGCGTTTAATCCAGAAGCGAATTAATTTCTAGTGCAAGAGCATGGAGAGATTCACAAGTGCACAGGACAGTTTGAGTGCGCACACATAATATCTGAGCGAGAGGTAGTTCATAAGAAAGTGCACATCCGTTATTTCAACATCATAACTTGTAATTGTGTATCAAGTATAATAAAAGACTCGCACTATTCAACGTCTTCAGTGGTGCAACAGTAACGCGTTGGCTCGCAATTTCAGCTTTTACCGCAATCGCTGCGGTTTTGAATCCGTCTTTTGCCGAGTTCGCTCTTCTCTATTTTCCCATCACATATCAGAAAGGCATTTATTTTCAATACAAATGAAGATGTTCTAAAAGTGGAAATAACCTGCCTAACGAGTGTTTAATAACATTAAATGTATTTATTAGGTCAGGTTAGCAGCATGTTCTCTTTCGATATTAGCCACTAGAGGGCAGAATAAGACACGGAATCAATTAAAGAACGCAATAGTTATGTTGACCTACTAGAGTGTTTAATAATATTAAAAGTGTTTATTGGTTAGGGGAAGGTGTAGGGAGGATTTTTATTCTCCCAATAAGGCAGAATCCATTTAATAATTTTAATAAATATAATCAATCATTTACACTATGATATTGCATCCTGTTAATGTACAAAAATACTGAGGTGCAAATAGTATCTGCCAATACAATGTACAGCATCTAATTACTATTTACACTTCTTGCAAAGAACTGCTACTTTTACATGGTGTAAATGGAATATATCACTAATTTCACTTAGTGTAAATAGCATCTACAGGGGCGTCAAACTCATTTTAGTTTGAGGGCTGGATATGAAAAAATTAACCATATGCGGGCCGAATTACCTTTTTCTTATAATAACCTTAGTGCGCTGACAGTTGCATTAATATTAACCATATAAACAACAAATTAATTTGCAAGAAAACTGTATTTGTTTTTACAGCGAAAAGACTATTAGATTTTTAAAATAATGCTATATTTAATATTTTTTATTAGCACCTATTTTGATTTTTCATGGCCAATTCCAATTTTTATTAGAAGCAAATCGTCCGATTCTGATACTGGTTGCAGATTTTTTTTTAAGCAAATTTATTTGTTGTTTATTTTTTCACAGGCCAAACTGGCCTAAATTTTGTCATAATCCCAACAAATATGTTATGTGCCTGTGTTAAAGTCCTGTTTACAGACTTTGTAAATACACAAATTAAATTTTGGGAAATTATTACAAAGCAGTCTGTTTGCAAGCCCGGAATAAAGAACATTTATAAATAAATAATAATAATAATAATAATAAAAACGATTTTGACCCCTGGACTAGTGCATCTCTTTTTTATTATAGTTCAAATCAGATTGGACACCGGGCCGTAAGTTTGACACCCCTGATCTACAGCTATTTGGACTGTAAATCATTTTATTTACTATGGGCTACACAAATTTAACCTCAAATTTAAATAAATGCCTTTCTGATATGTGATGGGAAAATAGAGAAGAGCGAACTCGGCAAAAGGCAGAATCGAAACCGCGACGATTGCAGGAAAAGCTAGAATTGCAAGCCAACACTGTTGCGCCACTGAAGACGTTGAATAGTGCACGTCTTTTATTACACTCGATACACAATAACGAGTTAGGTTGCAATAACGAGATATGTCGTAATAACGACTTAATCTCTTGAAATAACGAGATTTAACGTTTTTTTTTGTTTTTGTTTGTGAAAAACTGTGAAACTTAAAAGTTAAACTACTTGCTTCCAAGAAATGTCATGTAGCTTTTCAGATGTAATATATTTTATATATATATATATATATATATATATATATATATATATATATATATATATATATATATATATATATATATATATATATATATATATATATATATATATATATATATATATCTCTCTACATGACATTTCTTGGAAACAAGTAGTTTAACTTTTTTGTTAAGTTTCACAATTACTGGAGAGAATTAGGTAATTCTCACCTGCTTAATCTCTCTCTCTCAAAAAAGGGGTTATAGTTAGCACTTTGTCTATTGAGCTTTGCAATTAGCAACTGAGGCTTGGGATGTTTAGAAGAAACAAGGATAGAAAAGTCATTCTACACACAAGAATGTTTTAGGACAAATCTTAGAAAATGCTTAATAAAACACCTGAAAATATCTTGGTGTAGTAACCGTGGTATAAGAAAAATAATTAACTCTAGTCTAGACCATTGAATTACTGAAAAATAATGCTCACCAAAAATGCATTACCACCGGTGTTCATTATTTTTAAAACAAGCAGTGGCCTGTAGTCAATTATTTCTTACATCATTAACTTAACTTAGATCTGGCCACTATTAATGACATACAAATGAATAACAGCATGAAGGAAGTTAGTTTAAAAATAAAGAACGTAGACAAACTAGACAAGCATATATTTTAAGACTGACCTTGGTTGAAAGGATCCTGTATGTACTCTGCTGTGTGACAACAGGATGCAGAAGATGGACCTTTAGGCTGTAATTTTCTCCTGATGGAAGCTTTACCACAGCTGTCAGCTAAGACTCAGAAAAGAGAACAGACTCATTAGATTTTAATTTTGGTAGATAAAACTCAGGCTAGTTTGATATGTCATTATTTTCTGGCTTTTACAACCCTCACAACTTTACTAATCCTAATACAATGATAGCTTTGACTTAATCAAGGTTTACATATACCGAGTTCTGTCATGAAACTCTAGATGGAGCAGGCTGATGGGCCCTAATGCATCTCAACGATATTTACATCACTAACTACATGCCACAAGCTGATTAGTTCATGTCGCATGTGCAGCCAATGAGCTTGTTTTTCAACATTTAAATAACTGGTCAGCATTCACTAGAGCAGTTTGCAGCACGCTTTCAGAGTTCCCCTGAAATCCTCCACCTTCCCTAGCTTCACCTGTATAGATCTGCTATGGGTAATTTTATATGCTATTTGTCCTGAAGCAGTATGTCTTCCATGCTCACAGCAGCATATCGGTGTATGTTATTGGCAGTAGCAAGTTCCTGTACTCACTCTGCAGCAGCAGCAATCTACAACAGCAGCAATAATAATAATCAACAGCAGCAACAATAATCAACAGCAGCAGCGTAGCAGATCTGTTCTGCCAAAACCAAATACATTAACATTGTCATATCCATTACCATGCTAAAAATCTTCAGAGTTGTCATGAATGAAATATATTTATCATTACTGTACATGGTCAAACAGAGGTAATCACTTAAGCTTGCCTCACAGAGGCTAGGTTCTCCTTCATAAGATTTAAAATCTTTAAGTATAGCAAGTATCCACAATATTTATACCTCTTATGACAAGACCAGATGAGAATTTTATCCCTCACACTCTTGATGGTTTGAAGTTAAGATGAAAACTTCTTGAAAGCGTAATTTCGTCATTTATTTTAATATTTTCAAAATTGATGTAATGCACATTTTTGAGTCAGGAACAAAGTGTTTAAAGTTTCAATCGTTAAATAACATTTCAAAGTGTTTAAATTATTCTTTTAATTTTTAACTTTTGTCAGGTGGTAAAACCAAATATTTGTAGATATATACTCCTAATTTTATTGTGAAATTGTGAAGTAACCCTTACAGTGTCTACAGTGCCTAACACATTCTGTGGTTGTGTACTTTATTCATATTAATTTATAACATTCTATTGGCCAGTTATGTAGTATCTTTAGCATCTTTACTTTTAAAGAAAAATAAATATACAACTATACCAGTAAATGCATTCAATACATTGATTACTCACAATCTAGTATTCAGCCATTTGTTCACTTTGAGCTATTATTTGTTGTTTTAAATAAAGAATTTACATGGTTGCACCGCAACATCAGTTGTGCCACCTGAAAACATCATTAATGACAGGGAATATGCTGGAAACATTTTTTTTCCTTTCCATTACATATAAAAATAAAATACATAAGTGTTTTAGTTAACAGTCTTGAAGTAGTAAACTGATTAAAAACAAAATATCGCATGACCACATTTGGAATGTAGGAACTGGAAGAGTCTAAAGTGCAATAGATTGGTTAGATACACAGTAATCTATTGTGATTAAATAATAAAGTCATGTTTTATATTGATATAAAAAGAATCATCAGTTTAAGTCAGTTGAGAAATTTAAAGGGGCTCTATGTAAGTTTTTGACTGTACTAAAGCATAAAAATACCATATGTTTGCAGATATTTATTAAACGTGCTCAGTTCACATACTCGTTTCTCTGAAAACCAGTGCTACAGCCAGTTATTTTACTTTAAAATTAGCGTTTCGTGTCAGAATTTCTGTTTTTGGTTTGGTCTCTGCAAGACTGCATGTTGCTAATTTTCCCAATAGTATTTCTCCACCCCTTAGCATCCATCTAAAAATCTCTACAAACGAGAGCATATTAAAATGCGATATCAACTCATCATAAGTCACCTTGCCTTCCATTGTCGCTCCTGTAGTGTGTCTTCAAACTGGCAACCCGCAAGAGCGTCAATCCTGAGGAGGGGGCCGGGCGAACAATATTTTTGAATTTGAACTGCAGTACCCATTTCAAACACTAGCTGTCATTCTTACATAGAGCCCCTTTAAATTAAAATATCAAAACCAAATTAGAAAGTGTATCAAAATATAAAAAATATGGAAAGTTTATCAACCTACCTATACTTGAAAGTAACTATTTTTATCAGTAACTCCTATTTTCTGTAATTTAGACACTCACCGGCCACTTTATTAGGCACACCTATTCAACTGCTCGTTAACGCAAATATCTAACCATCCAATCACATGGCAGCAACTCCATAGTGCTGTAAAGTCACAGTTCTTTTCAATGAACCGGTTCAAAAAAAAAAAAAAAAAAAAAAAAAAAAGTATGTTCCTTAACATCACGCTACGGAGCTCCGCACATGACATGCAGGGAAAAAAAGTAAATTGTGCTTTTCTCCATGTTTTAATAAAAATGTAGGACTATTTAATAAAACTAGTCATAAGTACATTTACAGTATGTTTTGTTTGTTATTAAAGAAATGTATATTGTGCATCAGGCTTATTTAAGTCCTCTGTGACACGTGTATAGTGTCAGCAACTCGCTTGTTAGAATCCTCAGCAAACTTCAGCTTATATGATTCTTTTTGAGTCGGAGCTGACTTTCAACCCCGTCTTACTCTGACTGCCTACAACAAGTATCATCAAGTTTAACTGATAACTGTGGCCTAAATATTCATTAAATGCATTTTTAAATTAAAAAAAAAAAAAAAAAAAAAGTTAAAGTCAGACAGGTTGTTTTCCTAAACGCAAACCTTCCCTAAAATCAGGACAAATGTAAATTCCCATGTATAGTGTATCGTTTAAGCACCTTTTGTTTTTGCTGAACTGAACACCTAAATATTGCAATAAATCAAGTTCAACACAACAGTCTCTTAAAACGTCTACAAACACTCAAGTTCAGTTAAGCTCAAGTTCTCAAAAAGGGCATAAGTAAACTATCATCCTTCAAAAAGTTATCTTCAGTATAATGGATAAATAATATATTGTTAAAGTAAAATGAAATAATATCTTTGATACTGAGTCAAACTACAGGAGCCAAAAAGATACTTAAGTAAATTACATTTACTCAAATACTTTACACCACTGGTTAAGACATAAATTTAAGGGGCATATGACTGTTTTAAAATCCAATGAGAGACGGGGCTGGTAGAGTGTACGAGACCGAGAGAGTGAGTTTGAACCAGAAGCATCTCTGTAGCTTTCGCATTCCTGCTTTTAATATTTATTTCACAATGGTTTTAGTTTTCATTTTTTATTAATCATTACTTGATTAAAAACATTAAAATATAGAGAGAATATTCTATACATTAATTTTGCAATTAAATGAAATGATATGGATATGGTAACTGTTAATGGCATAAAAGATACTTAAAATATACAAAATTATTTGTTAACCACCTGTACAGGGTATCTGCAGTGTTTGGTAACATGGTAACATTCTAAACCATAAAGTGACTGTAGAAACAACGATTTCAACAACAATTCATAATAGTTGAGAAAAAATATTTTTCTAAAAATGAATATTAAAAATAATCGATAAAAACCACCTTTCAGCCTTTAAACCATTTTTTAGGAAAACGGATGTCAAAATTATAAATGATTATACATATTTGTGTAAAATATTATACAGGTGCTGGTCATATAATTAGAATATCATCAAAAAGTTTATTTATTTCACTAATTCCATTTAAAAAGTGAAACTTGTATATTATATTCATTTATTACACACAGACTGATATATTTCAAATGTTTATTTCTTTTAATTTTGATGATTATAACTGACAACTAAGGAAAATCCCAAATTCAGTATCTCAGAAAATTAGAATATTACTTAAGATCAATACAAAGAAAGGATTTTTAGAAATCTTGGCCAACTGAAAAGTATGAACATGAAAAGTATGAGCATGTACAGCACTCAATACTTACTTGGGGCTCCTTTTGCCTCAATTACTGCAGCAATGCGGTGTGGCATGGAGTCGATCAGTCTGTGGCACTGCTCAGGTGTTATAAGAGCCCAGGTTGCTCTGATAGTGGCCTTCAGCTCTTCTGCATTGTTGGGTCTGGCATATCGCATCTTCCTCTTCACAATACCCCATAGATTTTCTATGGGGTTAAGGTCAGGCGAGTTTGCTGGCCAATTAAGAACAGGGATACCATGGTCCTTAAACCAGGTACTGGTAGCTTTGGCACTGTGTGCAGGTGCCAAGTCCTGTTGGAAAATGAAATCTGCATCTCCATAAAGTTGGTCAGCAGCAGGAAGCATGAAGTGCTCTAAAACTTCCTGGTATACGGCTGATTGTGTGCCTCTCCTCTCTTCCTCCAGACTCTGGGACCCTGATTTCCAAAGGAAATGCAAAACTGACTTTTATCAGAGAACATAACTTTGGACCACTCAGCAGCAGTCCAGTTCTTTTTGTTTTTAGCCCAGGCGAGACGCTTCTGACGCTGTCTGTTGTTCAAGAATGGCTTGACAAGGAATGCGACAGCTGAAACCCATGTCTTGCATACGTCTGTGCGTAGTGGTTCTTGAAGCACTGACTCCAGCTGCAGTCTACTCTTTGTGAATCTCCCCCACATTTTTGAATGGGTTTTGTTTCACAATCCTCCCCAGAGTGCAGTTATCCCTATTGCTTGTACACTTTTTTCTACCACATCTTTTCCTTCCCTTCGCCTCTCTGAATGTGCTTGGACACAGAGCTCTGTGAACAGCCAGCCTCTTTTGCAATGACCTTTTGTGTCTTGCCCTCCTTGTGCAAGGTGTCAATGGTCGTCTTTTGGACAACTGTTGAGTCAGCAGTCTTCCCCATGATTGTGTAGCCTACAGAACTAGACTGAGAGACCATTTAAAGGCATTTGCAGGTGCTTTGAGTTAATTAGCTGATTAGAGTGTGGCACCAGGTGTCTTCAATATTGAACCTTTTCACAATATTCTAATTTTCTGAGCTACTGAATTTTGGGATTTTCCTTAGTTGTCAGTTATAATCAAAATCAAAAGAAATAAACATTTGAAATATATCAGTCTGTGTGTAATGAATTAATATAATATACAAGTTTCACTTTTTGAATGGAATTAGAGAAATAAATCAACTTTTTGATGATATTCTAATTTTATGACCAGCACCTGTATATATATAATATTCTAGATACCTTATTATTAGGGCTGGGACAATAAGTCGTTGAGTCGTGAATCGAGAAATGATTCTGGATCGATTCTGATATTTTCTGAATGTAACTCAATTCCCCCTCTAATCGATTCTGAGCTTAGTTTTTAACAGCAGATGGCACTGTGTACTTTAGAAGCAGCCGTGTTCTGCTTGCTTCCAATTCCTTATACACACCACTTGAACCTTCTATGAAATAATCTTTCATAAAATTCGAAAAGGTTGAAGCAAATTTCAGAATTGATTCAAGAGAGAATCACGATGCATTCAGAAAATATCAGAATCAATCCACAAATTGAGATGAATCAATTTATTGTCCCAGCCCTACTTATTATTCTATATTGTTTTGAAAGCACATTAGCTCAATCCACCAGTTAACATTTAAAATGCTGCGTGAAAATATGGGTTGATCTTCATATTGGTTTGAACAAAAACGGGAGACGAGCTGAATGAAGATGTAACAAATGTTTCTGCTTATGTGATGAAGATGTAATGAGCTGAATGAAGATGTAACAATCTCTGACAGTAGTGGTGCTTATGGAACAGCAGAAATACACTATATTGCCAAAAGTATTGGGACACCCCTCCAAATCATTGAATTCAGGTGTTCCAATCACTTCCATGGCCACAGGTATATAAAATCAAGCACCTAGGCATGCAGACTGCTTCTACAAACATTTGTGAAAGAATGGGTCACAGTGAATTCAAGCGTGGTACAGTGATAGGTTGCCACCTGTGCAATAAGTCCATTCGTGAAATTTCCTCACTACTAAATATTCCACGATCAACTGTTAGTAGTATCAAAGTGGAAGCAATTGGGAACAGCAGCCTTTTAGTGGTAGGCCACATAAAATGACAGAGCGGGGTCAGCGCATGCTGAGGCGCACAGTGCGCAGAAGTCGCCAACTTTCTGCAGAATCAGTAGCTACAGACCTCCAAACTTTGTGTGGCCTTTAGATTAGCTCAAGTACAGTTCAGAGAAAGCTTCATGGAATGGGTTTCCATGGCCGAGCAGCTGCATTCAAGCCTTACATCACCAAGTGCAATGCAAAGCGTCAGATGCAGTGGTGTAAAGCGTGTTATCTGAAGTGACGAATCACGCTTCTTTGTCTGGCAATCCGATGGACAAGTCTGGGTTTGGCGTTTGCCAGGAGAACGGTACTTGCCTGACTGCATTGTGCAAAGTGTAAAGTTTGGTGGAGGGGGGATTATGGTGTGGGGTTGTTTTTCAGGGGATGGGCTTGGCCCCTTAGTTTCAGTGAAAGGAAATTTAATGCTTCAGCATACCAAGACATTTTGGACAATTTCATGCTCCCAAATTCGTGGGAACAGTTTGGGGATGGTCCCTTCCTGTTCCAACATGACTGCACACCAGTGCACAAAGCAAGGTCCATAAAGACATGGATGAGTGAGTTTGGTGTGGAGGAACTTGACTGGCCTGCACAGAGTCCTGACCTCAACCCAATAGAACACCTTTGTGATGAATTAGAGCGGAGACTGCGAGCCAGGCCTTCTCACCAACATCACTGCTTGACCTCACAAATGCGCTTCTAGAAGAATGGTCAAAACTTCCCATAAACATACTCCTAAACCTTGTGGAAAGCCTCCCCAGAAGAGTTGAGGCTGTTATAGCTGCAAAGGGTGGGCCAACTCCATGTTAAACCCTACAGATTAAGAATGGGATGTCATTAAAGTTCATGTGCGTAAAGAAAAATATTTGGCAGTATAGTGTATATTGGTTTCCCCAGTTACCTCTGTAAACAAAGCAGTGCTGCGCTTATAAATGCTACTTTATTAGGCAATATTTGTTGGAACTTTGATTAACCTTTTTTTTTTTTTATGTAGCTCAATACTGAGCCAAGCATCACTGAATTTGCACTTCCCTGGCACTGGGGCAGTTGTGGCCTAATGGTTAGAGAGTAAGACTTGTAATACCAGCAGGAAAATCTAGATGGAATCTAGTGAATGAACAGCACTCTCTTCCACTCCTTGAGCAAGGCACCTAACCCCCAATCGCTCCCCGGGCGTCGCAGCAAATGGCAGGTGTGTTTCTTTACAGTTTGTAGTGTGCGTGTTTTACTACTCATTAGAAGTGAGTGGCAGTTCTGTGGGTGAAAATGCCTTGTTGATGCCAGAGGTCAGAGGATAATGGCCAGACTGGTTCGAGCTGATAGAAAGGCAACAGTAAATCAAATAACCACTCTTTACAGCCGAGGTATACAGAATAGTATCCCTGAATTCACAACACATCAAACCTTGAGGCAGTTGGGCGAAAGCAGCAGAAAACCACACTAGTGCCACTCTTGAACAGCAAACTAAGGCTACAATTCACACAAGCTCACCAACATTTTTGACAATAGAAGTTTGGAAAAACGTTGACTGGTCTGATGGGTCTCGATTTCTGCTGCGATATTCAGATGGTAGGGTTAGAATTTGGTGTAAACAACAAAGCATGGATCCATCCTGCCTTGAATCAACAGTTCAGGCTGCTGGTGGTGATGTAATGGTGTGGGGGATATTTTCTTGGCACACTTTGGTCCCTTTACCAATTGAGCATTGTTTAAACGCTACAGCCTACTTATGTATTGTTACTGACATGTCCATTTCTTAATCACTATAATTACATGTGCACCAATAATGTGATTATTTCTTATAATCAGAGTAAGGACTTAAATCGCAGTAAGATGTTTACATGACACGAGCAGAACTCTTCACTCCAGTTTACATGCGATTTTCATTATTTTGATTATTCGCCAATAAGTATGGTTATACCACACTAAGACAGGTATACAGTATGCATGTTACTGTCTATTGTTTTAATCTACTATCAAATTCAAAACAAATTTATGGACATACTGGATAGGATATTATTCAGCGGTGTGATGAACATTGAAATGTTGGGTTTGCCTAAGCTGCCGTTGCGTTCTTTGCACCATCTGGATGAAGATACGGAGCAGAGACTGCACAGCGAGATGTGTTGACAGAGTTTAGTGATTTGGAGAAGAGAATTTCAGAAAAATGTCACAGAGTTCATTCATGAAGTTGTGTGAACAATACACGACATCAGTATAGAACCGAGCACATGCAATGCGCACTTGGTCAGAGAGGTAATAACATGATTAAGGTGTGTTTATTGCAATTAAAATCGGTGTGCGCCACATAGTTTAATGCGAATATGGTAATACAATTATGAGCTTAATTGCATTAGTTTGATCGAAGTATTGCTTTTACATGAGGTAAAGTTTAAAATCACAATATTGCCAAAATCCTATTATAATCGCATTATGAGGGTGCATGTAAACACACTCAATGACCACAGTGTACCCATCTTCTGATGGCTACTTCCAGCAGGATAACACGCAGTCACAAAGCTCAAATCATCTTTCAAATCAAATCAATGGTTTCTTGAACATGACAATGAGTTCACTATACTCAAATGGCCTCAGCAATCAACAGATCTTAATAGAAGAGAGCACCTTTATAATGTGGTGGAATGGAAGATTTGCATCATGAATGTGCATCCAATAAATCTGCAGCAACTGCGTGATGCTATCATGTCAATATGGACCAAAATCCCTGAGGAATGTTTCCAGCACCTTGTTGAATCTATTCCACAAAGTATTGAGGAAGTTCTGAAGAATAAAAAAAAGGTCCAACCCATTACTAGCAAGGTGTACCTGATAAAGTGGCCGGTGAGTAAGCCACTTTAAACAAAGAGGAGACAATTTGGTTTTCCTCTATTATCTAAAAGAGAGGAATAAGATGGATGGAATAACTGATGATGGATAATTTATGTCATTTTCTTGTTCTCATTCCATTAATTTGGAATGTGGACTTGTACTTGTATGCTACTGTGCTAAAACATCAAGTGTCGTTAAGCATGTTATGTCCATTTGTCTTTCTTCAGCGAGCTCCTGCAAGCCAACTGGCTTCTTAATTGAAGTTTAAAATGTTTTATTCATATACATTTTATTTGTTGGCATCTTTTCAACATTTAGAACTTTAAAAGTAGACTCATCTCTGTCAGTGCTATTAACATGATGAATACATTAGTGACATGAAGAAAAGCATGAACATTACCTCTCTCTCACCAAAGCAGACAGTTACATCCTCCTTCTTGGCGTTTTTTACCATGATGATCACTGCAACATGAGACTCTGTCTGGTACCAGTCATGTCTGAAGTAGAGTAGGTACTCAAATGTGACATGATTTTTGACATGATCTTAATGTATTGAATCATAATTTGTATAACAACTAAAAGATGAAAAGTGGGTTTAAAATATAACGGTAAAAGTATAACAGTAAAATATAATAGTGAGAATCATCACCACTTACTTGACAGAAAGGGTTGTAGTTTGCTGTTGTTTAAACACAGTTAATTTTTGTGAAATCCAGTGGAGACAAAGAAGAAAAAGACAAACATTACCAAACAGTTTACAGACTTGTCATCTCTCATGTTTCTAAGGACTCCATTTCATGAAATACAACAAACAAATATAAAAATGATAAAAACCAAGCAATAAAAAGGCAGTTATAGCAAATTATTCTTTAATAAGAGCTCACTTAAATACAAGGAAAGACAAAAAAAAAAAAAAAAAAAAACACTTACCAAATCTGAAGTATTGTCTGGAACGTGTGCTGAAAATTCAGAGAACAAGAGGATATAAGTTCAAGCAATAAACACAAAAAAAAACTTCATATTGACTAATGTAGAAAATGCATATGACACATGGATGGAAAGGCCTGGATACATACTCGCCATTTTGTTCTCACAGTGCTGGATCCATGTTTGAAATCCTTCAACAGAGCCTTTGTAAGACAAATGCATATCAAAATGCTGTATTTTACATGCAAACCAAATGAAGATCACTCTGTGAAATGGCTGATCTTTCAACTACAATTCTAAAATATCTGATTAAAGGCATCAATAAACTCACTGTCATGGAGTCTATAAATGGACACAGCAATCTTACAGCTTACATTAAATGCACTTCTACATGTTGTAAAACCTCACATGAATTCAGATGAAACTAATAGATTTGTTCCAATTACACTTCAACTGCATTATTCCCATTTAGACCTGGTATCTTTTTTTCTTTTTTTTTTTCCAGAATCATACACAAATTCTAGTAACAGTTTAAGGCGACGTCACACTAGATGATTTTACAGCCAATTTCCAGTCAAAAGCCTTGTTTAGATAATCACCGCAGGTGAAAAAGGTGAAAACTTTGCATCCCTGTAGAAAAAAAATTAGTCCAAAATAAGGTTTGTTTTAAGAGTTAGAAACAGCTTGCCAAAGCAAACTTTACAGAAAATGTTTGTTTATCATCATGTTATAGGGGGGATGGCGCACAGCACATCCTTACATAAAATATGTTGTGCTAAATATTTAGATAGAAATAGAAAATATAATGCCCAGCCATACCACCTAGTCTTACCCATAATCACAATAGAGTCATTTTGAATCATATAATGCTACGCCACCTTTAAACTGTATACTTAAGCTCAGACATGAACTCATTGACACTCACAATCAAGCTCTTTTCCAGCTGTGAGGGCCTGAAGAGCAGCAGTGAAGTTATGTAGATGATACTCTGCAATTCTTCAAAAAGAATAACACATCAGGCATTAAACACATTAAGCCTGCTATTTATAGTTATTTGGAATGGCATGCAGTAAACATCCTGACAGATATCACAGACCTCTCTCTGGCCTAGTACACACTGTAAAGTTTCAGGAATAACAACAGTTATTTAAATGTGGGAGTGAGTCCCCTAAATAAGGGGGACTCACCTCTGAAACGGCGATGACTGACACCGTGGTAACCATAGCAACATTCTGGCATCTCACGTGTTTCGTATCCACTATTTTGACCAAAGTAATATTACAGTCACCAAAGACTTAGCAATTTTAACTAAAGCACAGTCGACGGATGCGTAATATTTTGTTTATGCTTAAAGGCTGCTTCACAGAGCACGCTCTTGCAGTGTTGCCATGTCCCTTATTATAAGCGTTTTTGGGGTTGTTGTTTAAGCTAGAGATGTACGTTATCTCTCGTATGTCATCTCACCTAATTAACAACTAGTTGGTCAGTTCAATTCCATACACTGCGCAGAACTAAATACGGTTGTCACTCCCGTAAATTACTGAAATGTGTGTGTACGGAACAGGATTAAGCACTAAAAGGTGAACAGACAACCAAATTTATCTGCAGTGTGTACGAGGCCTCTGTGACAACAGACAAAAACTTGACTGCTGTGAACAGATCGTGTAAATATCTTATGTAAATATTTTCTCTTTGACCTTAAAGTGTGAGTTGATATCCCGAAGCTGAGCTTGGTCTGTTTTTGACTCAGAAAGCTAGGATTTAACACTGAGATTTAAACATATCGACAATGAAACCACACAGTGTAGTTCCACTACACTTAAACAGAAAGGAGAAATTCAATTTTTCTAAAATCCTAAACAGTTTTAAAATTAGATATTCATGTTTGCACTAGGGTTTGAAAGATTTCAGATTTTTTAAAATTGACATTTATGTGATGAAAGTTGAGTCAACATCGACTAGTCGCTGATGACGTCATTAATGAAGGAAGGCTATTGCTCCTACAAAACAGCTTATTTTTATGAGTTCTTTTGTCTTTGGGTCATTATATTTCTCAGATATTTGCTCATTGTAAATCAGATATACATAAAGTAGCACTGTAAAGATTATATTTACAGTTGCATGAAAAGTATAGGAACCACTTGCAGAATCTGTGAAAATGTGAATAATTTTAACAAAATAAGAGAGATCATACAACATGCATGTTATTTTTTATTTAGTACTGTCCTGAGTAAGATATATTTTACATGGATCTCAGTATCATACAGTCACTGCTGGAAAGGGTTCAAATATGCAAAAAACCTGAAGGATTTGAAGAACAGTGGGTAATTTAACTGCTCAGAACAAACAAGGGACTCATGAATAACCATCAAAATCATTTAGGTAACCACACACAGTAACCAATGTTTGCCAAACTTTTGAATGGGGTTATTTTAATAAATTTATAATTTTTTTTTGTCTTGAACTATGTGTAAATATCTTTTGTGTAAAATATCTTACTCAGGACAGTACTAAATAAAAAAAAATAACATGCATTTTGTATGATCTCTCTTATTTTGTTAAAATTAATCATTTTCACAGATTCTGCAAGATTCCTATACTTTTTCATGCAGCTGTATATGAATGCATTAGTGAGCGCAACTGCGTGTGAATTAATTCTACTTGGCAGTGTCTCTACTAATAGTGAAGTTTTTTTTTTTTTTTTTAGTAACTGGTTATAGTTACTAAGAAATATGTGCTAGAACTTTTCAGGTTTTAATTGTGATAAAAATCACAGAACAGCGTTGATAATACATTTCTGCGGTACTGAATGATTATGCGTGCGACCTGCATACTACTGTCTGTGTGAGTGCGTTATAATGCAGCACGCATTTAGAATGGCAGCGAAACATATACCAACCAAGAACGAAGGCTGAACAGCTTTTACTTGCGTTGCCTTCGCTGCATTCTTAGCATAAAGTGGAGCAACAAAGTACCCAACACCTGGGTCCTTGCTTGTCTTCCCACCATGTACACGCGGTGCAGAAAATGCAGGATGCGCTGACTCTGCCATGTGCACTGGATGGAACATGGCCGTATCCCAAAGGATATCCTGTATGGTGAACTAGCCTCTGGAAAGAGATCTGTTGGCCGTCCCCAGCTGCATTATAAGGATGTCTGCAAGCGTGATATGAAAGCTTTGCACATCAGTTCAGAGAACTGGGAAGACATTGCAGCTAAAAGCAACAGGTGGAGTAGTGTTCTTCAGAAACAGTTTAGATTCGGGGAAGAGCAGATCCAGACCTTAGCGGAGGAAAAGAGAGCTAGACAAAGGTCGCTCCCCCAATGACACCGCCACAATTAGACATACATAGAGCCTGTCTTTCCCGCATTGGCCTTGCCAGCCACAGTCGGTGTTGTTCTAAAGGTGTCGACATGACTTTACGACAGGGCACATCTTCCATAGTCAGCAACGACTGAAGGAGGCCTACTACTACAATAAGCTGTTTAAAATGTACATTCTCCCGATCAATTCTGAGCATCCAGATGGTCAAACATGTCTTGGAGCGTTCTTGGAGGATGCAATTATTTGGAAATGGAGCGTAAAAGTTGACTTCAGCGATTTCTTATTCTGTTGCGCCCTCTATAAGCTTGACGTCGACTAGTCACTGGTCATGGTCTAAAGCGTCATGGCAGAGCATTTAAGTCGACTAGTCTGTGCAACCCCTAGTTCACACTGAACTGCCAAATCTGAAATTGATTGCAAATTAATTTAGTAATTTGATTCTAAAGTTCAAATAGTTTATTTGTCTTCTGCTCAGCTTACACTAGGAATACTGGCCATTTAAATGCTTACGACAAAACTTAGTTCACAGAAACAAGGTGCAGGAAAAAAAAACATTCAGTCAGACAACAGAGTCATATAATATACAGACAGCAATTCAGACATAGTATGTTTCATACTATATTATTATTCCATGTAGTGATAAAAAAAAAAATATACTGTTGAGGTAAAGACGTAAAGTTACAGCAATTAAAAAAAACAAAACAAAAAAAAAAACAATTGTAAAACAAAACTGGTATATTGTTGGCTTAATAAAGTGTAGTAGTGTGTATTGCGTAGTAAAGTGTAGGCGTGCAGAAGGAGATGATTAGTGGCTGTTGAGTAGCCTGAAGACTTGAAGGTAAAAACTTTTCTTTAATCCAATAGTTTGTCTGAACCTCAGCAATAATGATATTAAATGGGTCATGAATTGCATCTTTTAACACAAGAATATCCTCTGCATAAAAAATTGGAAAAATCACTAAGATGGATCTGTGCTGCTGCTCTCTTGCTCCATCTCTTATTATAATGGTCTCAGTATTACAAAAGTGAGCATGTTCACGTGCACACTAGTAGGCCAATAACTCACAAAAATCAGTTTACTGAAAAAACCTGTTTTCTAGGGTTTACATGCAAACCAATAACCAAAGACTATAGAATAACACAAGACAATACGGCATCGCGCCTCAGACTAAAAGGCTTCAGGTCTCAGGAAAAACAACGTCAGGTGTCAGGTCTCGTATTAGGTATTGGACAGAACAGCCTCAGACTAAAAAGCATCAGTTTTTTTTGTTTGTTTTTTTGTATAGCCTAACTTTCTATTGGCTTTTATCCCATCATAAAGCCATCATTTAGTTGTCTTTTTCTTTCTCCCCCTTTTTTTATATTTAACTGTAACTATTCCCAAATTGATGTAATTAACATGCATGCATGTTAATTATGTAGAATTTATCTATTGATGGCATTCATGTAGGCTATTTATGTAATCCCTTGGCAATGTTCTTTATGTTATTGTTAATCGAGCATTAAAAAAAAAAAAAAAAAAAAAAAAAAAAAAGCAGAGAGAGGGGCCAAAGGTAAGCTATCTGATGTTTTATTCTTACAGCTTTAATTAAATATTACACTGGTTAGGTTCTATACAGAAAAGAACACACATTTTCACACTGGTCTGCAGAAAAACAGCAACGGGCTGAATGAAAATGTAATCGACTCTCTGACAGTAGGTGGTGCTGGAACAGCAGAAATAAAGCAGTTTCCTTGGTAACTTCTGTACACAAAGCAGCTGTGCTTATAACAACACAGTCTAATAGCTTGAAAGATTTTTTTTTTTACCTCCCTTATGAAAATTAACCATGGTTTTACTACAAATAAAACAAAAAACATGGTTATTGTAGTTAACCATGGTAACCACAGATTAACCATGGTTTTGCTACACTATAGTTCAGAGGTATTTGTTATACAAATAGTATCAATCTGACAAAAAAAAAAACAACAACAAAAAAAACCAAACCTATTTAACACTTAACCATGGTTAATTTTCGTAAGTGCTCACGATAGTTTGCAATGCAAGCTTAGTCGCAATGTGTTGTTTAGCTAACTTTTTACACATGCAAATAAAACTAGCGAATAATACAAATTTACAAAATCTCAGTGGGATGTGTTTTACAACTTAGTGTAACATTTAACAGTTAGAAACTGTGTGCATGTGACGTCGCATTGAGGCAGGGCAATTCGCTTCTTTCCAAGTCCGTTTTGTCTGATGCCTTTTAGTCTGAGGTGGTTTTGTCCAATGCCTTTTTAATCGGAGTGTGTTTCGTCTGATACCTTTTGGTCTGAGGCTGTTTTGTTCGATGCCTAATTGAACTGAGACCTGACACGGTTTTTCCTGAGACCTGAAGCCTTTCAGTCTGAGGCGCAATCCCGTTTTGTCCAGTGACTAAAACCTTTTAGTCTAAGGCATGATGCCTTTTCGTTGTATGACTGAGGTCTAAGGATGTCCTAAAATACACACCATAATTATGGTTCAAGAAAGAGTCTGGGTTTGAGATATATTTTCTCCTCCTTTAATGCAAAACGTTTACTCTGTATGGATGCGCTTAAATCCACAGTATAAAGATGCGTTCCTGTCACATATCACACATGCGCACTTCAATAAGCCGACAGAAAGCAGGTTAAGGCGTTTACATGCTGGGCGGAATCAGTGTAAGGGGCAAAAATCGATTGGGCTATGCTTAAGCGGTTTATGACTTTACTTATGGTCTTATGACCTTAAGGAAACGGGTAAATGCATTTACATGAACACATGCATTTTCGACTTAAGCATAATCAGGTTAAGAATGTACTTGTAAACGATTTCAGTATATTTGAAGAGTATTTCAGTATTCTAGAATCCCCAGAATGCACAGCATTTCAATGACTTATTAATGATGCTGGGACATACAAATGCACAGGTTTGTGTTTTATGTGAGAAAACTATATTGTGAACTTACCCTGTTCTTAAGAAGGCAAGCGCAAGACCCGGCTGCAGCTGTTGGGCTTTCTTGGCATCATCAATTGCTTCTAAAAAGATAAAAACAGATATATTTCACACTAAATAAACAATCTATCCACAGTCTTAAAGAATTATATGATAAAGTTCATTAAAAAAAATCATTTGACCATAACACACAATCATAAATCAAGGCACTTTCCACAGACAGGGTACAAAACCGAGCCTGAAACTCTGTACCTCCATTTGAACTCAAACTCAGACCCAAGAGATAGCATACCCAAACTAAAATAGTTCATGAAGCCTCTGGACTACAAGCGTAGTTGTGGACTTATTTGAAAGAAGACACTTGGCAGGGTCTGTTATCAATTCAGAATTTATTACAATCATACAATTAAATTTAAGACCAATTTCACAGTATCATATTTACAAAGAGAACGTTTCCATCCTTAAAAACAAACACACTGTCTGGCATAAAGAAAAAAAGAAAAAAAAAAAAAACTTGGTAAAAAACATTCAAATATCATATTTAAAAATGCTCAGTTTTTTCCAAATTAATTGATTTTTGGTCATTTAAAATAAATTCAATTTAACAATTTTTCTGACAATCAAACCGTAAAATTCAAACGTACAAGGTATTTGAACCATTGTTCTCAATGCCTTTGTCATCCACCTTTTTTTTGTTTTGTTATAGACATTCAAATAATCAAAAAATGACTAGAATAACAGTTTTTGTCTGCACACTGATGTCTATGGTATTTAGGTAAATAAACAGTTGCACACATAGTGGAAATCACATCTCAATGAAATATGATCATTACAATAATTCTTCTGACTAGCTGTACAGTTAGAGATGGAGAGGACAAACACACCGCAAATTGATGCATGAATGAATTGAACAACAAACCATTATTTTAATAATCAGTCTGTCGATTAACAGTTCTAATAATCGTTAGTTAACTATTTCTCAGATTAATCAGTAGGCTTTGATTGCTTATTCAGCTTTAGTAATTAGTTAAAATATTGAGCTATATCTATTCTTACTAATAAATAAAACATGGAAATCACTTCAGCTTTTATAAGTGTTTTTTTCAAATAACTTTGAGCCAACTAAATAGACCAATCTCCTCCAGGTTTTCTGTCCTCAGAAGAAAGTCAAACTGCTTTGCTTAAAACTGAAACAGAAAAACAAGAGGCATTTAACTTCAAGACACAAAAGGCTAAAATATTAATTTACAAACAATTATTTTTACTAGTATACAATTCAAAATTACTTTTTTCTTCTTTTTTTTTGTTACAGGTTACACAATACAAGTGTGGTAACCCATGCTCAGAATTTGTCCTCTGCATTTAACCCATCCAAGTTTGTGCACACACATTAGGAGCAGTGAGTAGTGAACACACACTGCAAACCATGGACACACAAATGGAGCCAATAGGGTCTAGCTGCAGACTTGCACCCTCAATCACCTGCACTTCCTCTGCAAGTGACGTTGCACCCTATACAAAAGTGTTGTCACGATCCTGGAATTTCTAACTACAATACCTTAAAGTATTGATATTCAATACCATTTTCAATACTATGGGGAAGAACCGTTGTATATCGTGTCATATAGACATTTTTAATATTATCTAAGTTTTGTCCATCCATTGAAAGCCTAGGCAATCAAGGCTTTTCAATGTAGGCTTTTATTCATATATAAACATAGCTCAATTACCAATACCACTCTCTCACCTAAATGTTTGCTCACTCAATGTATTTGTGTTTTTACAATGGGCAAATTGTTGCAATAGCACAAAATAGTTTGATTAATTTTTTTTTTTTTTTTTTTTTTTTAAAAGACACGGTCCGCAATAAAATAAATAAAACTAAGCTTAGCACAAATACATCAGAATAAAGATACACATGAAATAAACCGCTTAAAATTGTTCAGGTAGGTCTAAGAGTAGTAGAGCTATTCGGGTAAGAAAATACTATAGAAACGGAATAAAGTAATCAAATGTAAAATAACACTGGATACTCTTCATTGTAAAAATTAAATACAGATTAATCAATTCAAGTTATAAAAGTTAATCAGTCAAGAGCAGCAAGTAATTTTCTCTTCGTCTTTCGTTGTTTAACATTAATAAAGTGAAAGCATGTGCCGCTCTCTTAGACCAGTATACATATGCGTTTTCTTTCTCAACTGTTTATGTTCACTTAGGACGATTGAGCTTGTGAATACTCCGCAAGACGGACATTGTGAAATAATTTTTCTGTGTATTTGACCATTTAAAGTGCATTTGGCACTCGCAAACTGTATGAGAGGCGGCTTTGGTGCATGCTCTGGATGTAAGCACGGGAATGAAAATTATGCACAACCCCCGCAATCCTGCGGCAAGATTCAGACTAACCTTTCTTATGATTTGCATTTTTACTATCCATTTGTGTGTGTTCTTGGTTATTATTAGAGACAGAGATAAAGATTCCGGTTGGGAATCACTGCTTTAATCGATGCAAAACAAACTATCACTTAACTGTATCAGTATGTTTTGTGGGGGTTTTTTTTTCATTAACAAATAAATAGATTCAACTCTAGCTACTTCCAGCTGGAACACTCACCTCTCACCATTTCCATCTCCTCTCATGCTGTTATGTTTCCTCTTTAATGTTCCAACATGCATGTAATGCTCCCATGAAATGCCAGTTCCATCTTACATGTATTAGACGACAACTTTTTTTCGTTAGAAGTTTTGTTAAACTTTCCCACACTCTACTGGTTTGGCTTTGTTTGGGTTTGGGTTAGTGATATGCTATTGCCTATACTGTATGTATGCTGATAAAGTTAGACATAAATTGTATATCCAAATTTATATAAAGAGCAGGGCAATAGTATAGTTATATTTTGCAACAACAACAAAAATAGATTTGCTATAAAGTAAAGCTATATTGCTTTACATTTTATATACACATTTATATTACATTATATTATATTAAATTAACACACAAATATGTTGGTCCCCATTTTGCTGCCAAAACAGCCCTGACCTATCAAGGCATGGACTTCACTAGACCTCTGAAGGTATGAAGGTCTGAAATGAGTGGTCTTTCACTGCTGACTGCAATTCATAGACATAAAATCACTTGTTTTAAACCGCAATGCTTAAAAACGCATGCAAATGCTGTTTTAGTGACAACACAGCACAGCAACCTTATGTGAACGAGTAACTTAAGAAGGCACAAGTCTGTTGATAGGCTTGTTTGAGATGCATCGGCGCTGCGCAGACCGATCGGTGTATGACATAAAATTACCGTGAGAGCGATTTAAACACACACTTTCAAAAACTCATCGGATCTACATGAATCACAATAATGACCTATTCTGGATCGAAAACAGCTAATTTCGCCGAAAGGTGACATACATCCCTGCATAGTACATCCTAGTGCCATGTGTTCCCCAGGTAAGTGACGCACTCGTAATGCGTCATTCATTTTGAATGAATGAATTCATTTTGAATGAATTAATATGACTCAGGAACATATATTTATTTTATTTCATTTATTTTTTAGCTTGCATAATAATTGATTTTCCTGTATGAAGACTGAACATATTGGTCTTTGTATTAAAAAGACTGGTCAGATGGGACAGTGGTATAACAAATGTTAATTGCACATTTTTTAATAATGATAAATCCTAAATACAATACAACACAGTCAAGTAATACAAATGTAATGTATTTGTTGCGAGACAGTGAGTCAGGAAGCGGTCACATGAAAAAAGAATTAATGACTCGAACCGAACCCGAAGACTTGAGAGATGAACTAATCTTTTCTGTTTCTGCATTCAGCCTATGTGGCTGTGACAGGATGAACGAAAGACTCGAGAGGCGAACTAATCATTTCTGTTTCCGGTTACCGGTAACGTATTGCAGACACTGACGACGGAACTAACGACTCGAACCTGAAGACACGAGAGGTGAACTAATCTTTCTGGGGAACAGACATGATAAATGTGTGACAAAAAAAAAAAAAAAAAAAGAGAGAAAGAGCGACTCGGATCGGGAGGTGAGGTGAACTAACAGACTGCATAGCTTGAAGACCCTGCTAAGCAATTAATTAATAATTTCTTACTCATAATTTAGCCTTCATGGCTGTATTAGCCTATAGTTTATTTTTTATTACAAATGTGATAAACGTTTGCCTAAGTAGTATGTATTGGAATTTAACATTTAACATATTAATTATATTCTCCT
Organism: Elopichthys bambusa; assembly: GCA_037101425.1. Lineage (NCBI taxonomy): Eukaryota > Metazoa > Chordata > Actinopteri > Cypriniformes > Xenocyprididae > Elopichthys > Elopichthys bambusa. The sequence goes on from CM074436.1 coordinate 18,742,574, forward strand.
TACGCTTGCCCATTTTTCCTGCTTGTAACATCAACTTTGAGGACAAAATGTTCACTTGCTGCCTAATATATCCCAACCACTAAGAGGTGCCATGATGAAGAGATAGTCAGTGTTATACACTTCACCTGTCAGTGGTCATAATGTTATGCCTGATTGGTGTATATATATTAAGAGTTCAGATGCAAAAACTTTAAGTCCATCTGACATGTTCTCTTTTAAATGAGCAAAATTTTTTTTTTTTTATTTTTTTTTTTTTTAAATCAGGCATGTTTAGGTTCAGTAATTTTACTTTAATGGCAAAGAAAAGGTTATTAGTCAGTTATTGAAATGCCTCATTTTCAAAAATCTCACTTTAGTCAATTCATTGGTATTTAACAAATTTGTCCATCTCTTTGGACAACAACATAGTAAAAACGTCCGTTTCTGTCGGTTTTACAGCAGTAAAAGGAACACTTGTGTATACTTGCTATTCTCGAAATCGAATAATTGAAAGCCGGCTCATATGCACACTGTCATTCATCTTGAAATCATATGATTCGATTTGCGTCTTCCAATTGATTCTTCTGTGGACTTATTGGCTTTTGCTGATAAAGGGAAGTGCCGTTTAGTGGTTTGTTGGCAGAAACCAGTTTTCCTGAATGGGCTGACGCTGGGATTTAGCGGATTTGAAGTGAAAGTATTTGATGAACATATACTATGTGTGGAGAGCATTTGCTCAATATCATTATCTCATTTTTGACTGAGGTGGCGTTTAGCAGCTTTTGCATCTGAACTCTTCATATTTTATATAGAGCTGCAAAAATTCAGTTTTTACATTATAATATATGTTTGAATATATCTGTCATGAAAATATTACAGACACTGTTTAAATGTTTATATTTCAACAAAAAATTGGAGTAGAAACAATTAAGTTGATATAAAAACTATGTATGCAATTTAAATGTTTGTATACACACCAGTGTTGTATTTGAGTGTCGAATATTATATCTAAAAACATAGTAATTTAATGTAATAGTTAGGAGTGTAAATTTTAGCCCTTATTATAAGAATGTACCAAATAACACAGATCTCTGTATAGTTTATATTATCAGTTAGTTAAGGTTTTCCTTAATAAAAAATTATATGCACCAGGGCTGGGTGATATGGCCAAAAAAAGTAAAAAAATAAAAAAAATAGTTTATACTGATAATTAATCACGATAAAAGTAAAATTTTTAGTTTCTTAGTTTAAAGGCAGATTTTTGCTCCTGAGATAAAGAAACCAGACAGTTAATTGTGGTTTTATCATCAGAACATGACACTTTTCCAAATAAATCTGTTTTATGGCCTAACATTACATAAAAAACGAGCAGAAACAATTGTCATAAAAAAAATTTCTTATACCGTTATTATAAAAACTTCCTTATGTGTAGCTTACAAATCAATTTTAACCCTTAATATTATAATGATGTACCAGCTGTGGTTCCCTGTATAGTTTACAGCATTAGTTAAGATTTTTTTTTTTTTTCTTTGAAGAAAATGTACCATGTACTATACCTGATAGGCCCCAAATTAATCAATATTGATTTGAAGATAATCAAATTGCAAGCTTCTGAATCAAAATCGAATCCAATTGTGAAATTTGTGTCAATTCCCAGCCCTAGTGTCAATGAATTTTTTTTTTTTTTTTTTTACTTAGAGCAAATTTTGTTTTGATTTGTTTTTCTATTTTCTTGTCAGAGTGCACCATAATGCTTCGTTTACATGTTTATAAAAAAATAATAAATAAATAAATTTTCTAATGGGGGAGGATGCCACCAGATCTCTACAACAATTTAGTTCGTACACGCCTTTTTCACCATGTTGAGTACAGGTATGGTGTTTGTGACTTGAAAATACGCATGTGCACGTTCATTTGGTACCCCAACGGAAGAGTCCCAAAAAAGTGGTATGGTTCAGAATTAGGGTATCATTCACAACTTCTGACAATGGAAACGACAAAAATTGCGTACTGTACCGAACGGAACTGCTTAGTGGAAACGAGCCATAATTTACGCTTTTATTCACATATAGACATTAAGCACAGCAAATATTGTAAATGGGGGCTCAAAGCTTGTTTGACACATAAATAAACTTCTGCTCAAGCTTAATATTTGTTAATCAAATCTGTGTCTTGTTAGAAGACTTGGATTAAACCGCTTTATTCATATAGATGTTTTTATGTACCTCTTGAAGTGAAATTTTGATTGCCTAGACTTTCAATAAATGGGCAAAATGATGAGTATTAAAAATATATTTTTTGTTTCAAAGCTGAACAAGAGTCTTGTTTGGTATGTCATAAGTGAGTAAATGATGACAATTTTCATTTTGGGGTGAACTATCCATTTAAAGTGTTAGTTCACCCAAAAATAAAAATTCTGACATTAATTACTCACCCTCATGTCGTTCCACACTCGTAAGACCTTCGTTCATCTTCGGAACACAAACTAAGATATTTTTGATGAAAGCCGATGGCTCAGGGAGGCCTGCATTGCCAGCAAGATAATGAACACTTTCAGATGTCCAAAAAGGTACTAAAGATGTATTTAAAACAGTTCATGTGACTACAGTGGTTCAACCTTGATATTATAAAGCGACAAGAATACTTTTTGTGCACCAAACCTTTTCAACAATATCTAGTGATGGCCGACTTCAAAACACTGCTTAATGAAGCTTCAAAGTTTTACGAATCTTTTGTTTCGAATTAGTGGTCCGGAGCGGGTGAACTAACCCTTTAAGCACCACTTTTCTTTAGTTAGTGTAATAAATTAATAACTTTAGTTTGATGCCAAATTAAATATTATTCATGAAAATTAACATTCAATTCAAGGTCTAGAACATTCAGCTAATCTTTTTTTAATTGACGTTTAGTCATTACGTTTAGTCATTACGTTTAGTCATTACGTTTAGTCATTACGTTTAGTCATTACGTTTAGTCATTACGTTTAGTCATTACGTTTAGTCATTACGTTTAGTCAAACTGCAGTTACCAACATTAATTTTGGTAGCTATTTTTTATATAGTCTTTATTTACGGCATTTTACCTGCTAGAAATACATGCTTACTTATAATGTAATTTTATGGTGTAGTAGAATTAAATGAATGGCAAAACATTTTGTTCACGTACCCCAGTTTGAGAACCACTGCTGGATATCAGCCTACTTTGATCTCAGATTTAGTCAGCAAACAAGCAGCGCAAGCGGCTCGTGACAGAACACAGACTGACTGAGTGACACTTATTTAATTAGAAAATCTCAAATGAAGATCGCTGAACTCCAGCTTACTTGTCTGTGTTTTCAGATCATCCACGCTTCTTCCTCAGTGTAGAGAGGGCGCGTGTGCATTCAGATTTGTGTTTGTCAGATAGCAAAGATTAAGTAAAACGTTCTTTTAACAGAAGAGCTCTGATTCGGGGTTTCGCTTGAAAGCTCATAAAAACAGTCTGTAATGTTTGTCCTAAAACCTTCTTCTTAGGACAACTTTGATTAACTTTTTTGATCCACTTCAAATGTTGACTACTGTAGTTATAACTAAGTATTTATATTTCTTTTGATCTCTTGATCGCTTTCTAATTTGCTACTTACAGTATCTCACAGAAGTGAGTACACCCCTCACATTTTTGTAAATATTTTATTATATCTTTTCATGTGGCAACACTGAAGAAATGACACTTTGCTACAATGTAAAGTAGTGAGTGTACAGCTTGTATAACAGTGTAAATTTATTGTCCCCTCAAAATAACTCAACACACAGCCATTAATGTCTAAACTGCTGGCCACAAAAGTGAGTACACCCCTAAGTGAAAATATCCAATTGGGGTTAGTGTTACAAGGTCTCAGGTGAGAATGGGGAGCAGGTGTGTTAAATTTGGTGTTATCGCTCTCACTCTCTCATACCGGTCACTGGAAGTTCAACATGGCACCTAATGGCAAAGAACTGAGGATCTGAAAAAAAGAATTGTTGCTCTACATAAAGATGGCATAGGCTATAAGAAGATTGCCAAGACCCTGAAACTGAGCTGCAGTATGGCGGCCAAGACCATACAGCGGTTTAACAGGACAGGTTCCACTCAGAACAGGCCTCGCCATGGTCGACCAAAGAAGTTGAGTGCACATGCTCAGCGTCATATCCAGAGGTTGTGTTTGGGAAATGGATGTATGAGTGCTTCCAACATTGCTGCAAAGGTTGAAGGGGTGGGGTGGGGTCAGCCTATCAGTGCTCAGACCATACACCCCACACTGCATCGAATTGGTCTGCATGGCTGTCGTCCCAGAAGGAAGCCTCTTCTAAAGATGATGCACAAAAAACCTTCAAACTGTTTGCTGAAGACAAGCAGACTAAGGACATTGATTACTGGAACCATGTCCTGTTGTCTGATGAGACCAAGATAAACATATTTGGTTCAGATGGTGTCAAGCATGTGTGGCGGCAACCAGGTGAGGAGTACACTGAGGAGCTACAGTTCATTGAGGGAACCTTGAACGCCAACATGTACTGTGACATACTGAAGCAGAGCATGATCCCCTCCCTTCGGAGACTGGGCCGCAGGGCAGTATTCCAACATAACGACCCTAAACATCCATCCAAGATGACCACTGCCTTGCTAAAGAAGCTGAGGGTACCTAAACCCTATTGAACATCTGTGGGGCATCCTCAAACGGAAGGTGGAAAAGCGCAAGGTCTCTAACATCCACCAGCTCCGTGATGTCATCATGGAGGAGTGGAAGAGGACTCCAGTAGCAACCTGTGAACCTCTGGTGAACTCCATGCCCAAGAGTAAAGGCAGCGCTGGAAAATAATGGTGGCCACACAAAATATTGACACTTTGGGCCCAATTTGGACATTTTCACTTAGGGGTGTACTCACTTTTGTGGCCAGCGGTTTAGACAATAATGGCTGTGTGTTGAGTTATTTTGAGGGGACAGCAAATTTTGACAAAAAGTGCACATTCGATAATCCCAGTCAGAATACGATATGCAATACGCATTTAGGTCACTAGTTGCTGGCTTGTCTAAATGCAGTGATACCTTGAATTGACATCTCTACTGTAACAAAGTGTCTTGAGACATTTTTAGCATATGTTCAAATGGTATCAGTATTAATTTAATTTTAGCAAAGAAACCCTAATATCAGTTTTAAGCATAAGTCTGTTCTGACAAAGGAATCTCCACTCAGCTGCATGTAAACTGTACCAGAATTGATTATGATGCTTTGGTTGAAGAAATCTTAATTGAAGTATTGCTTAACTTGTTTCTGATGAAGAAATCTCAGTACAGTGTTATACAAATGTAGATTTGGATGATGCTCCCCTTTCTACAGTGTAAAGGCCTTATAAATTATAGCTAGATTGTGCACCTACAAGCATAGCTACCTGGTGTTCAAAACTGCGTTTCACTTGCTGAAAGAAACATTAGTATTCATGACCAAGACAGTCAAATTTAAACAGATTTGCTGTAAATTAAAGCTTATTTAAACATAGTTACATTATGTATGCTTAAATAAGCTTTAATTTACAGCAAATCTGTTTAATTACTCTTTGAGCAAGAACAATAAGCTTATTGTTTAAAGTAGAGAGAAGTAAAAGTTTACATGAGTAAAATTTGCAAATGCCAAACCATATTTGCATTTTACTGAATGTAACATCAAGTTTTTGAATATCTGAAGGTATGAGCACCACATTTTAACAGTCATAATTCATTTAAAATGTGCAGACATTCTTTCATGAACTGTTTAAATGGCTCTGACATGCATTGGTTCCCATGACAACGACTTGTCACAGGAGGTGCCAACTCGTCACCTTGTGAAGCAATATTGTAAACAAACCAGCTAAGCTAACCCAACCTAACGGCTCTTCAGCTTAGGCTAAGCTAACGGTTAGTATCATTTATTTGAAGCCTTTAATTACAGCTTGTGTGGCCCTGTCCCAAATGGCACCCTAAACACCCGCGGTCCTCCTATGAGTCCACACTTAATGTGACAATGCCGCATTGACAGTCAGGAATATTTCTGCTGCGGAGCTCACACCAGCGCGGGCTTGGCAAAAGTGTGCATTGAGGGCGCATATTGACTGCAAAGGGGGCGCTCGTGAGCACCCTTCCGAGACCTAAAATTGACAAATGGGACACCCTACGGTCTCACACGCGGCAGCCATTGTAAGTCCACAAGACCAAAAGTGCCATGAAGTGTGCCATTTGGGACAGGGCCTGTGTATGCAGTGTTGAGTGATCTAAACCAGTGTTACTCCACCCGCCTCTATCGTGAATAAAGCGTTGCACGCAGCTTGGAGATCTCTGCTTGTTTGCAATACAAAAATAAATAAAAAAAAAAAACATGTTTGAACAAGTGCAGCATGGTGCCGTCGCAAATAAAAGGTTGGGAAACACTGATCTAAACCATTTTCCTTTAACCCCATTCCTGGTTTCTGATTTCTCACTTTCTCTTTCCCTACCTTTAATTTTTTTCAGTTAATTTCATCTTGGGTGCATTACTTCCTGGATGCTGTTCAGCTGCTTTGCAGTTACTATTGTGGGATTACAAATTTAAGAATCTGTTTAAGATCTGCTGATCCTACGTCCTGACATAACATCATATGAAATACTAAGGTGAAGTACATTGTATTTAACATTGAGGTAAAAAGGATGACTTTCTAAGAAAATCAAGTCAGGCAGCCCAGGTGTCTTTATGCACTTCCTGACCATTTGGCATGACAAGCTCAAGACACAGCTGTGCCTTTGTCTCTATGATAATGTGAAGGTATGGGTGATACTGTCAGACTAATTGGATTAGCACGTAGGCATTTGAATGACACTTATGCTGATTAGATCAGGGCTGGGGAAATGCTGGGAACGGGCTGATTCCTGCACTGCATTTGCATGCTTTGTTTAGATTGTCTCCACCTCTACTGTATGTATCCATCCCCCTTGATGTATATAAACTACAAAGTATTACTGCTTTAGTTAGACTTGGATGGCTACAGCGCGTTTCTCAATAAAGAGGAACTTCTGCTTGAAAGATATCCCAACGTCTCTTGGTCTCTGCTTCAACGAGGAAAAAGTTTCCTACACTATTTTGATTAAATCTATATTTAATTACATGTACACTGTTTAGCTAAAGAAGAATTCTTTGAGTTATTGAGAATTTTCAATAGCACGTTGACTAAACTTTATGGAGGGACACACACAAGGTTTGGTCTTGGTAAACTGTATGCATGTATGTGTGTGCATGTTAGAGTAGTTTAAATGTTTAGTTAATAAAATCTTGTTCATGTCACACGTAAAGTTGTCAGTTTCATGCTCATATACTGCAGTCCCTAAATCATGCAGATTTTGACTACATGCTCCAAGTAGTGCTATACAGTACGAATGTTATTTCCCATTCCCTGAAAATGAAAATTTCTTAGCATTAAACAATTAACACTGAGTGATCACTGGACAAACAGGTTAACTGACTGTAATATTAATTTTACTACATTAAGTTAATTCTATTAACTGTCCCAAATATTTATAATTAATTATAACTACTTATAAATAATTATTCATATTTCTTTTGAGCTAACTTGCTACAAATGGTAAGTGTTCTCCTGTTATCCTCATCAATGTTGTCAGCGCCGTTTCATCTGGCTTTAAACTAGTTTAATTCATGAGGCATTTGATTTGTGGTTTGTATAGCAGAACTCTGCACCGAACTGGAACATTTCATACTGGATCTCATGAACTGTACCTTATATATTTATAATTGAATTAAAGGTAAATCAAGAGCTTGTGATTCTGAATCAAATCGATGAACCTAGGCTATTTAAGTAAATTTTAGAAAGAATTCTACATTGTACATGGCAATAGTATATAGGTAATTGAGTGCTTAATGCTGTAGTCTTTCAGTAGCATACAAGTAAAAAAAAAAATGGACAAGTAAAGGAGTGCTTACTAGTGTACTCTTTCAATAGTATATAAGCATAAGCCCGCTGACAGAGCCATTCAGCATGATCAGCTTTCTCTCCCAATTCTTCATTTAGCTCCTATAAGACAAGACAGATAAACATTATTATCAGAGAAACTATATACACAAACACATTGACCCACATTTATTTTATCTGAGATTGTGATTGGTAGTATTAAAGGATACATGTATGATAATAATGTGTTTAATGTCCATAGCTGCCTCAAGCTTCAGCCAGCTCCAGCTCCACTTGCATCTCACACCTGCCTCAATCTGCTTTATCAGCAGTCCCTCACTCTCCTCTAATTCTCTCATTCTGAATGGAACCAATGCACATTCAATTCACATACTGTAGTTAAAGTTAGTTTGTAGGCCAGATTAAACCTTATTCTAGCCTAGATTTATTATATTCTATTCATTAATTTCAGCACACTTACACCCCCCTACACATTTATATTACATACAGGACGTTCGGGTCGACTGGACCCGGGGCTAATAAAAGCGCGGAAATTGAAGGTACTGTGTACCTTCACTCTTACCCCTTTTCCACCAGCATGAATCGGGTGCTAGTTCAGAGCTAGTGCTATTGCCGGTTTGGGGTTTGTTCGACTGATGAGCCTTCTAGGAACTGGTTTGCCTTTCCACGGGCAGCAGCACCAAACACAAACATACCAGGCTTGTTCGAAATGCATCCATGATGCATATGACCGATCGGCATATGACATGATGCATTTCAAACAAGCCTTTCATCAACAATGGTTACTATTGATGCTCATAGCTTTGCAAACCTAGGTCGGCATCCAAACACGGCGAATCCAATGCGTTCGTGCAGCTCGCCGTAATTTGTATAGACGGAGATTAAAATCGAGCTGCTATTAGCTGCCATTTCAAAAATGGCGGTTTATGTTAGTCTTGTTGGTCAAAGTAACCCCGATCCTAGCCCCTAACAAGCGGTTCTTACTTCTAGACCAGCAATGTTTTGGTGCTACATACAAACCACTTTTCCTGGTTCAGAGCTGTTGCTTTGGGTGTCGAAAGACTAAGAACTGATTTGAAACTAGGCTCTGGCTCTGAACCAGCACTCAAACTGCCTTGGTGGAAAAGGGGTATCTGTCCTCCTCTTGTCTAGGCCTGCTGTTAATATGTGTGTGTGCATGTGAGCGTGTGAGTGTAAGTGTGAGTTTTGCGTTTCTGCCCCTGCCGTTTCCACACAAGGTTGCAATATTGTTGCATTGTTGCAAACACCGTCGGCTCTCACATTCTTGCAAATTTTACCCTCTGTCTTGCGGGAGCCAATCTTTATTTTCTCATACTCTATACCAGCTGCAAAATGGGGGTGGGACACAATAAATATAGCTTTTGACACCAGTGTGGTTCCTTATCACAACTGATCAAGATTGCCAAAAGATTCGCTGCTCATAGGACCTTGCAACTGATTTTGGAAGAGAGAGAAGCTTTTGATGATGTAGAGGAAGAGGTTTCAGAATGTGAGGATCACATTTCTGAAAATTCAGAGTCTGATAGTGACTTTATGACTCTATTGAACTAATGATTCAAGCTCCATAAAGGTCCAGCTAGCGTGTTTACAGGAAGTGAAATTATGGCTTGCACACAATTTTTTGGCCTTAAATGAGAATAAAACTGAAGTAGTACCATTTGATCCAAGTGATTTTTATGACTTTGGTGATCTGGACCTTGGCGACATAAGTTCTTATGTTACTCCATGTGTGAAAAATATAGGTGTGTTGTTTGATTCAGGTCTCAAGTTTGATAAACAAATTAATTCTGTTGTTAAATCATGTTTCAATCATTTACGACGTCTTGCAAAAGTTAAATCTTTTCTCTCTCTAAAGAACTCTGAAATAATTATCCATGCGTTCATTATTTCACACCTCGATTACTGCAATTCACTCTATTATGGTTTGTTTTCTGAGTAACATGCACTAAAATAAAGGACTCAGAACTTCAAATCTCTAGCAAGGAGAGTCAAAAGGTTGGTATCGCTTGAAAGAACTTTTTACATTTTTAAATAAAAATCAATAAATTAAATTTGAACATTCTTCTGCTGAGAAACTGCTAATAAAGACAATAAAAAAAAGTCTGCAGAAAGGAAATTTTGCATACATTTCATATTTGACATGCAATAATTTAGAGAGGAAATAAGGTAGGAGGAAAATTCTTTTTAGTGATGTTCCCCTATATGTGAGCTGTATCTGGAAAGCATTTGGAACCTTTTTTTTCCATTGGCGCCCCCTGATGGGCATTTTTAAAATCACTTTCACATGGAATACATCTTGGACTAATTTCAATCAGAAGAATCCACTGTAAGTAATGTGCCATTTTCTACAATCCATGCATGTTTTATGAAGTTATAAGCTAAAAGGCCAAGTGATAGCTACATTTTAGCTTTAGTTAACATCTGTGCGCCTGTTGGGTTTTGTGTGTCGTAATTGTGTGAGCAATAACTTGTGATTGGCTGATTGGATTATGCCGATGTTGGACTCATTTTAATCGAGAGAATCTGCTAAGAATCTTGTGGAATTTTCCACAATCAGCGCATGTTTCTTGATGTTACGAGCGAAAACATGACATAACTGCTGCATCGGTTTATTATTTACATATGGGTCTTGCAGGGCTTCATGTACAAAAACTCGCTCAAGTTTAGTCAAAGCCCAAAACAATTATACTCGTATTCTACTCCGTGAGACCTTTCAAATGACATATAACATGACTATCTGAGCTGTATGATGCTTTTGACACATTGGAGTACATAAAATTTCCTAAATTATGATTTTGTTTTAAATTATTATTTTTCAGCAAATAACTTTGCAGTATTTAGGAGTTAATCAAATTGGCTACATTCATTGTAAAGGTCAGACTCTAAGATTTCAAGTGATACCTAATTTGAGATTATCTAGGCAGGAGTATTGAAAAATATGATGATTAATTTTTTATAGCTAGGTGGCACCTACAGGCAGTACTCTCAGTTTTAGAGTGATGACTCAGCAATCGTCAAGAGTTGAACAAAATGGTTGGATGCATTAAAAAGCCAAAAGCTTTTTCTAAGCTTTAAAATGATACCTATTTTGTGTTATTCCTGTCAGTGGTTGCTTAATAATTTGATTATGAATGTTTTCACAAGGGGTGGTGTCCTGCCGGTAGGACACTTCAGGCTTAAAGGGAACCTATTATGCAAAATTAACTTTTGCATGATGTTTGGATATAAATGTGTGTTGGCAGTGTGTGTACACAACCACCCTATAATAATGACAAAAATCCAACCACTCCTTTTTTTTATCTCCATAAATCATAAGCAGTGTCTCAGAATAAGCCGTTTGCAGGTTCCTGGCAATGTGACGTCACATTAGCCAAAGGTCATGCCCACTAATGTTGACAGACACTGCCGTTTTAACATAGAACCGCCCTGAGCGAGTTCACAGAGAGTTGTACACAGTCCGCCATTGCTCCTGACACCAGAGAATGAGCACTTGAAGCTCCGCCCTCTTAGGCAGAGCGCAGCAGCTCATTTGCATTTAAAGGGCACACACTAAAATGCCGCATTTTTGCTTACCCCAAAAAAGTGGCAATTAACATGCTATAAAAAATTATCTGGGGTATATTTTGAGCTAAAACTTCACAAACACTCTGGGGACATCAGAGGCTTATTTTACATCTTGTAAAAGGGGGCATAATAGGTCCCCTTTAAGGGGTTAAATCAAAAGCATTAGCTAGTTCCAAAACGAAGACGAGCCACAGGACCAACCTGTCAGCAGCCAGCTCCAGGACCAAAACAAGCCTGTCAGCAGCTCGCAAGTGAAGAAATATGGATGTCAAAAAAATTGTGAAATGAAATGGTCTTCTTGCCCAAGAAATAAGCCACCACTGCATGGCTGCATGTATTTTAATAAACTCCTCCTAGAGCTTCAACCAGATCAATATATCATATTTCGGTCAGTCTAATCTAAAGGCCTTTGTGATGTTAAATTGTGAAGATCTTGAGTGTTCGCTGAAGGGCGTGTCCATGGCAGCCTGATGGCCGGTTTCGCCATGAAACAGGAAATTGTTATTACTCGGGCATACAAGGTCCATTCTGCCTCAAACTTCACAAACATCCTGGCCTGAAGACATCTACATGCCAGTATTCAGTTAATCATAGTGCCACCTGCAGGCAACAGGAAAAGTCATGTTTTACACTGTGATTAACTCCTCATTGAGATTTAACCAGAACAACAACATACTTGGTCAGTCTAATCTTAAGGCCTTAGCGATGTTACATTGCAAAGATCTTGAGTTTTCTTTGAACGGCGTGTCCATGGCGGCCTGACAAAGTCTGATGTTTCGCCATGAAACAGGAAGCTTTTGTAAGCCAGGGACACAATGTCCAACCTGCCCCAAACTACACGTTTGATAAGAGTCCTGGACTGAAGACATCTACATGCAAATATTCAGTTAGTCATAGCACCACCTGCTGGCAACAAGAAATGGCATGCTTTACACTGTAATTCACTCCCTGAAACATTTAAATATGCCATAAAGTACCAAACATGCTAGAAACATGTTAAATCATGCAACACTTGGCTAAGTGCTAATGCATGCATTCATATCGTCATGAAACAGGAAGTTGTTGTAACTCGAGCATACAATGTCCAATCTGCCTCAAACTTCACGTTTGATACATGCCCTGGCCTGAAGACATCTACATGCTAAAATATAGTTATAGTCACACCGCCACCAGCTGGAAGTGTGGCAAATACAAATGACTGACGTTGTCCTCCTATATATATATATATATATATATATATATATATATATATATATATATTATATACACACACACTTAAATGCATATTGCCCACCATGCTGTTTCCCTAAAGCCACCGGGTACTTAACCTGAAAAACTAAAAGGCTCTCTTTTTTCTATTGCATTTGTTTGTGCTGTTGTTTGCAATTTGTTTATTTGTAATTATTTTATTACTGACTTTACTTTTTTTTACTTTTTTTTTTTTAAGAAAAAAAACTTTGCGTTGAAGAACATTTTTGTTTGTATATGCTGTCAATTATAGTTCTTAGAAAGAAAACTCGGTATCGGCACACTTTGGGGAATCAGCCAAGAAAATTGCAATCTCTATTAACTTGAGTTGTTCATTTTAACCTTTAATAATAATAATAATAATAATAATAGTAATAATAATACCAGCTGACAGGGCATTACAGTATTAGTTGAGAGATTTTTTCCTTGAGAAAAATTAACATGTAGCTACTGTACCTGATATTTATCCAAATTAATCGATGTTGAATCAAGATCGGAAATGTATCACAAGCTTATTAACTTGAAATCATGAAATTTGTGTCAAGCACTAATAAAAACAGTAGGCTACCAGTTATTGTACCATGTCACTAAACTTAATGAAATTCTGTTTAGTTACCAAATGTTTTGTCAATCACAAACTTGTGATGCAAGGTTTTTGGCTTTATTTTACACCCACCCCACCCCTCTCAATAATTCTCCCTCCAAGCTTAACTCAAAAGTTGGCAACATTGATGGCAGTATAGGTGGAGCCTACCTTGTGGCAGAAAATTACAGTTTTGCAGTATCAGTCTGTGGATGCCACAGAATAAAATAATTCAAAAAGTTAATTTCAAAGATATCTCTAACAATTCTGAATTTTCATAATTCTTAGAAGGAAAAACAGAAGTGTCTTTTCCTCAGAATTACAAATTTATATTCCGCAATTCTGACTTGAATGTTCATTTTTAAACACCATCTATGTAAAATGTTATAGGTTAAATATTATTTCATGCTGTAACTGTATGGCTATGTACGCATGACCCCTATGAACTGCATGTGTGACTATTATATAGACTTACTGTCAGGGTTGGGAGGGTTACTTTTCAGATGTATTCAGTTACAGTTACAAATTACTTCTGTAACATAATCCAAGCACCGCAATATGAAAGTAATGTAATCTGATTACTTTTGAATTCCTTCAAAGTCACATGTAAATAAAGTCAAGTAAAAAGCAATAATCAAAATACTTTAATGTGAATTTAAAATTTAAACTAATAAAAACTAGACTATTAAAATGAAGCAATCATGTCTTGTTTCACCAACGAGAGATACAGCCCTGTATATATTTCAAGGCTCAAATATGCTCCCTAAATTTAATGTGTGTGACCTCAAAAAAATATTTGTGAGCATTTGTGTTAGTGCAAATAATTGAGGTGTGACCTGTTTTCATTTCTTGACAAAATGTTCGCTAATTACTGCACAGTATGTCACTGCTATGAGCTGATACAGTAACCGGCCCACCATTCTATCACAATCAATTAAACTTCATCTTTACGTTCTTAAGTTTAAAGCAGATTTTAAGTTGGTTAATATTAGCCGTCAATCAGTCCCTTTCACTGCACTCATTGTCACATGGCAGAGCTAACTAGAGCGCAAAACGTAGGTTGCGCTGTTGAGGCTCGCAAAGCCTCTCGAAGAGAAATCAAAAGTGAGCGCAGCACACACAAAGAAACTCAGTTAACATACTGTGGTAAAATTCAAAATGTGGGGTTTTTAATATTTATAACATGATACAGCAACACCACACGACCAAGAGACCTTTCCTGAATACCATCACGACAACAGTTAAATAAACAAGTAGTTAAAATTAAATCATTTACATTTTAGACGCAGTATTGACTTTTTGTTTTGGCAGCGAAAATAGTTTCCAAACAAAGATCACAGCAGAACCATAGCGCATCTCAAGGAAACACTGCCAAGTTAGTCTGAATGATTCAGCGTTTTGAATGAATCGGTTGAGTCAAAGATTCAATGACCCATTCATAAACAACTGCCTCATTCTTGAATGAATCAGCCGTTTGAGCGAATTGTTTAAATGAATGACTCAATGACTCACTCATTAAGATGGTCACCTGCCACCACCTACTGGCGGTTTAGTGTCATGGAAAGAATGATACTTTTAAACAACAATTCTTATTTGTATATTCAAAAAAAAAAAGTTAATATTCTCATAACATTATTTAATAAAGTTATTATTTAATAATTTTTCAGTGTAAATGATTTGATTTAATTTGTAACAGCCCTATAGTGTCTTATTCTACAGTATTCAACATTTGAAGTGGATCAAAACCTTTCAAAGTTGTCCTTAAACCTTTTTCTTAGGACAACTTTGATTAACTTTGATCCACTTCAAATGTTGACTGCTGAAATTGAATTTATTGATCAAATTTAAGAATTTAAAAAAAAAAAAAAAGAAAGATGAAGCATACATTTAATAAGATTAGGGAAAGAAATTCCCTTGGGGTAATTATCACAAATATACAGATTTAAATCTATGTCAAAGCTATATAGAACACTGATGAGAATATTGCTTCAGAATAAATTCTATAACACAATCCTATTTTTTCCGGACAAGCAACTTTTTTACTCCGACAAGCACAGGACAAGGCTTAATGCCGAGCCTTATATATAGAGAGAGCTGCACGATTCTGGATAAAATGAGAATCACGATTTTTTGGTTTCAAACAGATCACGATTCTCCCACAATTCTGAATAAACAACTAAAAGACAACTTAATTTACTAGAAGTTCTGACAAAATATGAATTGCTGGACTGTAATTGCTGAAAAATGTTTTTGATGAATTCAATGACTGATTAATAAATACTTGTTTCATTACAGGATGAAGTGTTTTTGAACAAATCTTTTGAATGAATGATTCAATGACAAATCAATTTTTTTAAAAGTCACTTGTCTCCACTTAGCGGCATAAGATATATTTGATACAACCATTATTTGACGTGCCAAGTTTGTTTTTTAAAAGGTGGTCTGCTCTATTTTGATCGCTATCGTAGACATCAGTGTTTATATGCTAACTTTAAACTTTTATCTCAGTACTTCTGTGATAATTTAACATTTGTAACAGAAATAACTACTGTGTGGTTTAAAACTGCTCTCTCTGACAGCACGAACATGGATTTGAATGTGAATTTTTATTCTCTCTCTCTCTTGTGTATATTATATATACATACACATATTGTGTGTGCATGTATGCATATGTATATATATATATATATATATATATATATATATATATATACATACATACATACATACATACACACACATAGTAGTCAATGTGCTGCTTGTATAGCAGTATAGATTTACTGTCCTCTGAAAATAACTTGCAGCCATTATTGTCAAAATAGCTGGCAACAAAAGTGAGTACAACTGTTATCACTTAGGGTGTATGTTATTTAACCATGCAAAGCCACATGTCCTATTCATCATGTTCATGTTTTTGTCTGCTTGACAGGACCATACAAATGTGTCGATCTTGTATTATAGCAGTTAAAATTTGGTGCTTTGAGTACAACTCTCTCATACTGATCACTGTATGTTCAACATGGCACAGCATGGCAAAGAACTCTGAGGATTTGAGAATTAGAATTGTTGCTCTTCACAAAGATGGCCTAGGCTATAAGAGGACTGGTAACACCATGAAACTGAGTTAAAGCACAGTGGCCAGGGTCATAGAGAGAGGTTTTCCAAGACGGGTTGGCTTAAAAAAAAAAAAAAAAAAAAAAAACGATGCATGAGTGCTGCCAGCATTGCTTTAGAGGTTGCAGAAGCGGAAGGTCAGCTTGTCAGTGCTCAAGACCATACGCCGCACACTGCAGCAAGTCGGTTTGCATGGCTGTCATCCCAGAAGGAAGCCTCTTCTGAAGCTGGCTCACAAGACAACCTGTCCAAGAGCATGAATTACTGGAACCATGTCCTGTGGTCTGATGAGATTAAGATAAACTTGTTTGGCTCAGATGGTGTCCGCCATTTGTGGCAACTCCCTGATGAGGAGTACCAAGAAAATTGTGCCTTGCCTACAGTCAAGCATGGTGGTGGTAGCATCATGGTCTGGGGCTGCATGAGTGCTGCTGGTACTGAGGAGCTTTGCTTCATTGAGGGAAACATGGATTCCAACAGGTTCTGCTTCAGAATGTCACAGTACATGATGCCCTCCCTTCAGAAACTGGGCTGAACGGCATGATAATGACACCAAACACACCGCCAAGATGACAACTGCTTTGCTGAGGAAGCTGAAGTATATCTCCAGACCTGAACCCTATTGAGCACCTGTGGGGCATCCTCAAGCAGAAGGTGGAGAAGCGGCATGTGTCTAACATCCAGCAGCTCTGTGATGTCATTATGGAGAAGTGGAAGAGGATCCCTGCAACAACCTATGCAGCTTTGGTGAATTCTATGCCCAGAAGGATTAAGGCAGTGCTAAATAACAATGGTGCTCACACAAAACATTGACACTTTGGACACAGTTTTGACATGTTCACTTAGGGTGTACTCACTTTTGTTACCAGTTATTTAGACAGTAATGGCTGTATGTTGAGTTATTTTCAGAGGACAGTAAATCTGTACTGCTATACAAGCTGCACATTGTCTACTCTAAAGTATATCCAATTTTCATTTCTATAGTATTGTCCTTTGAGAACATAAAATGGTTGCTGAAATGTGAGGGGTGTACTCACTTTTGTGAGATACTGTACATGCTGAGGCCGTGATCTTAATTTCACTGACTGACTGCAGGGGCGTTAGCAGTGGGGGTTCCCTTTTGTGGGGACTCTCGTGTTAATTTCTACATTTTCCACTAGAAAACTTACACAAAAATGTGATCATACAAACTATGGAATTTTAAATCACTGACAAACACTACATTTTAGCCAACATGATTTCCATGCTAGTCGTAACTGCAATGTTTAAGTTGGATGTTGAGTTCTTTGTTAAAGAAAGCATCTTCATACCTGGAAATCATAATTTACACTGTACACGTTTCCTTTTTCCTCTTTCAAAACAAAATAACAAAATTCCCCGCAGAAAGCATTGTTAATAACTTGGCTGCATCTCAACCTGCTTCTGGGGAGAATGATTGTAGACAGGTGTTATTTGCGCATACACCAGCAGGTAGCTCACTTGAGTCATGACTGGCAACAGAACCAGAAACTATAATCAAGCAGTTCTTAATATAAAGTTATGATGTCAAAATACTAATTTATTTAGCTTTCAAATTAAACCATTGTAATCTCGATAGAATTCCCTTTTTAGAAGACTTGGAGCATGCGCATAAACCTTGCGCGCTGAATACAAACTTTAGTAATGCTAAAAAATAAAGCTTTATTTTAGTAAAGCTAATAGGCTCAGTAGCTTCTGCAGCACGAACACAAGCATGTAGTACGCTATTGTTGTTGTTGTTGCGGTTTTGTGCTGTTAGCGGTGTCTGACTAGGGTCAACACATGGGGTGATGACATCATCGTTTCACAAAATATACGTATTGGCTGTACACATGAAAACGCAAGGGAGTCCTTTTCAGATTTATCCATTCTGGAACCCAGTTTTTAAAAAAATAGCGGTTTCACCTTCTGAAAAAGCCGGATCCGTCTGGACGAAACGCCTATACGATACAAAATTTTTTGATTCACTTCAAATGTTAAGTACTGTAATTTAAACGGATGAGTTATAAAAAATAAATAAATAAATAAATAAATTTAAAAAAAAATCACCTCCCTCACAGTTGTCATGAAGGGCAAAATTAGCTGTATAAACCAAAACACAATTTGTACCAGGCTGTAAACATGTTTTTTTTTTTCTGCTATAAAGTAATGTTCGAACCCCCAGATCTTACTTTTACAAGTGGGTTATTCAATTAGATTTTTTAAATACCCATGCAAGTAATATGAAGAATACAAATTATTTCAGGAAAATAAAATTTGTCATATCTAATTCATATAGACTGTGTGTACATCATATTGATACTCATACTGACACAGTTTAATGGATAAATGAATATCACAGAGAGAAATGCAACACGCACTGTTAGTGCTATCTATGGAATGTGTGGTGGCTGCTTCGTCTGACGTAGCTTCTTTCACGGGGATTTGGCGGATTTATTTTTTACTAAACACCAGATGGCGCTGTTTTCGACGCTCTCGAAGCTTTGAATATTTTCCCAGAACAATGAGGGGAAAGGCTCAGTGCCTCATGAAGCTTCATTTGCCCATCACTAAACAACACTGTAGCATACTAATTTGAAACTATAGCATGCTATTCGCTGTATATTGTACAGGCTACTATTTCACACACTATACTTCAAAAAAAAAATAATAGGCAGTATGCACTGTGTACTATGCAGTAAGTAGTAAGTTAGTGTGCCATTTCGAACATAGCCCTTGAGACAGCTGGCATTAGATTTATTTCTGCTGATAAGCCTCTCCATACATAGAGCCTCCAAACATTGAAAAAAGATCTCCAAACATTGGGGGGGGAACGAAGTACAACAATGCACGTTATTATTTAAATTATCGTTGTCAATAAAAAGCTTCAAATCGAGCAAACATTGTACATTATAAACCCACAATAAATAATTAGCCTGCCGGCTAGCCCGTTGAAAAGCCCATCGCGAGAGAAAATTTCAAATTTTCTAAGCCAGATAAACACGTCTGAAGTACTATGTGTAAACTGCATATATAGGTGATAGTGAACAAGCGCCTACCTCAAGTGCTCTCTGTGGATCCTCTTCTATGAAACTGTCAGAAAAACGCCTGCAATGAAATCACATTTTATATATATATATATATATATATATATATATAGCTTTTGTTTAAAAGGCCTTAAATTACTCACCCGCTGGTTGCCATCGGTCCTCTCTCCGCACTTTACCTCTGAAGCTGTAGAAAGTTCTGGAGGAAACAGAGACACTAAAGGAAGTAAAACATGTGGGCCTGACCATCATAGATATGCATAAGTAGATCCACATTCGACCACTTCAGACATGTTAACGCCTCCGCCATCTTGGAACGGTCAACACGTCAGATGATGTCATCACTCACAGTAAAATCAATGAGATGATGGAACAACATTGTGTAGTCTCTGGTTGTATAAACTGCCGAGATTTAAATTCCCGAAGAAACGGTATAACCTTTCACAGGTGGGAATGTGTTGGTTTGTGTTTTTATATGTATACCAACATGAGACGTCCGCCCGACATGCATATGGTCTACTCCACACTCGTGAACTTCCCCTCGGGAGAATCCCTGCCGCCATTTTGAAGTGCGTTCGAGGGAACATCGCTCCCTCGATTTTGACAGAGGGAGCGAGTCTACTTCATATACACTTCAGGAAGCTCCATATACCACAATGCAACACGATTGTGACGTCACTGCATATCGCGTTTAATTATATCATAAACAAGTCAATGATATATATATATATATTTATTTATTTATTATCTTAAACACACATACATATAGAATGCTACATTAAACAGTTTCGTAGGGGGAAAAAATTAAATAATAAATAATATAAATAATAATAAATGTAAATAAACTATATCAGATTGATCAAGGGCTTGTATGACGTTCCAATTCGGCCCATTGCAAGGGTTACGCCAGTAGTGGGCACTCGTGCAACGTAAGCAATGACGTACATCTGAGTCAACGAGACTGAGGGAAGTTAGCGAGGGAAGGGCGTTAAAAAACGAACTAGAACGCACTTCGAAGTGCCCTAAGGGGGCGGGGCCTTTGAAGTGTAGGACGGTCGAACTGAAGGGGAGGGTTGCCAGGTCTGCACAACAAATCCATCCCAGAAGTAGCGTTATCACGGCACAAGAGTAAAAGTATCCCAATTCTAGACGTGGCAACAATGACCCGAGCACTGGTACATGGCATAGCAGTTGTGTGACAGCTATAACAGCGGACATTTGTGAGGAAAAATAAGTTGATGCTTTTTTTTTTTTTTAATGACTTTAATGACAGGATACCGGACCATATAACTAGATAGAATAAAATATGGTTAACTTGTTTATTTCTTATACGTTTACTGTGTATTTAAGTCTAAATTAAAAGTACTTTAGATTTTTATTCAACTCCACTCCATCTCAGAGGCAAATATTGTATTTTTTTTTAGGAAAAACTGATGTTTCGGACATCATGGATATTACAGTTTGATTTAGATATTACATATTGGTTAAAAAAAAACCATAAACACTATAGAAACGGTAAAAATGTTATACCCCCGGTTTCAGCGAGAAGGCTTAATCTAGCCCTAGACTAAAATGCATGTTCACCATTTCAGGTCATAACAGCCTGTGCCATCCTCCACAACATCTGTAATTATAAAGAATCTGTAATTTAAAGAATTATAATTACAGTCAGGGGGTACATTGAATAATCAAAAATAAGACAAATACATAAATAAAATAAAACAGTGACAAACTTAAAATATAGAAATAAAGTTTACAAATAGAAAATTATTTTTTTAAACATAACATTGTATTTAGGTATTGTTTAACTTAAGATTTTAAAATTAAAAACAAATGCTTATTTCCCCCAAATTTACATTTATGAATACTAAAGTTAGCTAGAAGATTAATTAAATAATATTCCTTATGATAATATTTGTCATGTATGGAAGCCTATGGAAGCCCATTTCCGCCACATAAGAAAAAAATTAAAAGTCGAAATTATAAGATAAAAAGTCGAAAATATGACATACCAAGTCGAAATTTTGACATACTATGTAGAAATTATGAGATTAAAGTCATAATTATAACTTTAAAAGTCATAATTATGAGATAAAAAGTCGAAATTATGACTTACTAAGCTCCCTTGCTCCCTCGATTTTGAATGAGGGAGTCTACTTCATATGTACACTTCAGGCAGCTCCATATACCACAATGCAACACAATTGTGACATCACCGCATATCGTGTTTAATTTACCCGACTCTATGATTGAATATTTGAATATTTAAAACGACCCAAACCCACCTATATACATATAGAATGCTGCATTAAACAATTTTATGAGGGAAAAAAATTAAGTTATAAATCAACTTCATAGGGGATTCCAGGTGATTAAGGGCTTAGGACGTTCCAATTCAGCCCATTGCAAAGGTTCCGCCAGCAGTGGGCACTTGTGCAACATAACCAGTAATGTACATCCGAGTCAACGAGACTGAGGGAAGTTAGCGAGGGAAGGGCATTAAATAAAAATAAATAAATAAACGAACTGGAACGCAGCCATAGATGGACCCTACCTTAACCCAGAATTAATTGTGCGCAGGTGACAACAGAATTTATATTCAAAGAACAAGGCATTCAGAAGTGGGCTACCAAGATGAGGAGGAGCCAGTGCCAGCACCAGCACCAGACAAGAAAAAAAGAGGCCGTGAGGATGAGCTGGTGGAGCTAATAAGGGAGGACATAAAATTTAAGAGAGAGACAGAGGAGAGAAGGGCACAGGAATGCAGGGAGAGAATGGAGAGACTGTTTTCTCTTCTTGAGAGAATGGTTAACAAATAAATTTATATCATTCTCTCAAGAAGAGAAAACAGTGAAAAAATGGATACATTCAAATTTATATCGATATCTAATTTTTTAAATTGTCACTTTGTCAATGAAACAACCTAATTACTGTACAGTTTATTTTTGTGATTCAAGTTAAACATGAAATAAGTTGTATACTCTTTATTTGTATGTAATTTATTTGTAAATGTAATTTCTATACATTTTGGGGTTTTTTTTTGTTATGTATGTTCACGTGTAAATAAAAGAAATAAATGTTCTGTACATTGTTTATTTTTTTAATGCAGCTTTTTAAATGAAACATTCTTCTATACATTTTTTTTGTCATGTAAATTTTTTTTTTACATTAAAACAAATTGTTCTTTACATTACTCAAAGTTATTTTTACAACTATTTACAACAAAAACCTAACAAGCTAACCGTAAACCTAACATTAGAAAAATTTAAATTTTACATATTAACAGTATGTAAAACAGAACAAAACATTTTTGTGTACACTTTCATTCAGCTGAGCAGGGAAACCCTGATGGAGCTGCTGGACCTGGATGGGCCCCACAACCCTGGTAAGGCCTCTCTGCCAGTGGGACAACAACTGGGATGGTTTCCACAGTGTTTGAGTGCATATTTCCACTGTCCACTGCATTGTCTACCAACAGGTTTTTAGGGCTGACACAATCGACAGTTGTCATGTCGCTGAGGTGTTTTCAGAAAGAGGGAAGATTAAATTAAATTATCTAAAAATCTATATTTATAAATATTTTAACATGCAAAACCATTCTATAGTCCATTCAGTTTTTGCCTTGGGCATCGTAGCTTTACAATTGTGTTACTTGCCTGTGACAAATAGTTATGGTCAGCAGGTATCTCCTCCAGGGCAGACACCTCTGCAGGCAGCTGGTCACGCTAGGGAGCACCACTGGCTGTATCCAAACCACGCTCCCTCTCATCCTCTGCCACATCCTCCTTGTGCTCATCCTCCTGAGTCCTCCATGATGTCACCAAGGCAGATGTTGTGGAGGATGGCACAGGCTGTTAAGACCTTAAATGGTTAAACAGTAATATATATATATATATATATATATATATATATATACAGTTGTGGTCAGAATTATTGGCACCCTTGATAAATATGATCAAAGATGACTGCAAAAATAAATCTGCATTGTTTATCCTTATGATCTTTAATTCATAAAATTAGCAAAAATCTAACCTTTCATTGAAGGAAAAGAATTGAAAGTGGGGGGGAAAATCACATTATGAAATAAATGTTTTTCTCCAAAACACGTTGGCCACAATTATTGGCACCCTTTTATTCAATAAGCTTCCCATACCCACATACAGTTATCTAAATACAAAATCTTGGTGTCATTTTACAGGAAGCCCTATGAAGTTACATAAAACACTCCTGAAAGTGATTAAAAAAAAATTATACTGTATATAGTATATAGTATACCTAAATAAAAAGTCTCCCCATACCATATAAATTCAATATCGCAGTGTTATTTTACAGAAAACGCTTTGAAAATACATAAAACACTACTGAAAGTGATATATATTATAGTATATTTTGTCTGTGCTATAATAAACAAACACAAAAAAAAGATGCATTTTATGATTTTGATCAGTTTTATTCTTTCAGGAGACACAAGAATGTTACAATCTAGAACATTCTCCAGATTTGTATAATTCCTTATATGTGCATCATTTTTTTGTCACCTGTGTTGAGCATCACCTCAGCATCACCCGTCTGCCTCCTGGAGATGCGATGCTAGCTGTGCCTGCTGTTTACTAATCTTTAACAGAAACTGAAACAAAGAAATTACTGTTTATACACACAATTTTTGCACTGTAATAATACCCATTTTACAATATCAAAATGTAGATTTACTGAATTGGCAATTCTATTCAAGTTTGCATACTTGCAGATAGCTGTGCAGTGTGCAAGTAGCCTTGCCATATTCCAAACGTATAGTTTTGACTTTTTTTATTTTTTTTTGGTCAAATAATAGTTTATCATATTGGCTGCTGTTCTTTCACATTTTAAAATAATAATAATTCAATCAAAAATGAGTATAAGCATTGTAAATGCAGTAATACAGTTTATACATACCAAATGCAGAGTCCTCTCCTCTTGTGCGTCCTCCCCATTGCGTCGCTGGCCAAGGCAATAATTACTTTAGTTTCACTTTCAAAGATCTCTTTTATCGATGCCATTGATGCTTTTCCATTGCTAGATGTGATTATCGAAATCAAAACAGTCCATAAACTATAAATCCTCACAAAAACTCACAAATACTTCAGTCAAGCCAGCTCGCACGTCAACCGGAACTGAATGTGAGAGATCAGCCTGTGTCAAATTTCTCGGTTTCTGAATGGACGGTTGGCTTGATTGACATGTCCTCACGAACGCTAACTTATACCGACTAAGCTATTGAAAGAGATGCTTTCAGAGGTCATAGATCCTCTTCTTAATATCGTTAATTCATCTTTATCACTAGGATACGTACCAAAAACTTTTAAGCTGGCTATTATTAAACCTCTTATTAAAAAAACACAACTTGATCCTAGAGAATTAGTCAATTACAGGTCGATCTCAAATCTTCCTTTTCTATCAAAAATACTAGAAAAGGCAGTATCATCACAACTATGTTCCTTTTTAGAAAGAAATGGTATCTGTGAGGATTTCCAGTCAGGATTTAGACCGTACCATAGTACTGAGAATGCTGTCATTAGAGTTACTAATGATTTGCTCTTATCATCAGATCGTGGTTTTATCTCTCTGTTAGTGTCACTGGATCCAAGTGCTGCATTTGACACTATCGATCACAACATTCTTTTAAATAGACTCAAAAATTATGTTGGCATTGGTCATGGTTCAAATCAGACTTATCTGACCGTCATCAGTTTGTAGTAGTAAACGAAGAGCTGTCATATCGATCACAAGTTCAATATGGAGTACTGCAAGGCTCAGTATTGCATTTCACTTTGTACATGCTAACCTTGGGAGATAACATTAGGAAGCATGGCATTAGTTTTCACCGTTACACTGATGATACTCAGCTCTATATTTCTTCGCACCCTGACGAAACTTACCAATTCACAAAATTAATGGAATGCATAGCTGATATAAAAAATTGGATGACCAGTAACTTCTTCACGTAATATCCTAGAATACCGTCTAACACTTTATGGCTGCTCTGTTAAATCTTTGTCGTCAGTTAGGAACCTGGGTGTGCTCTTTGATACCAATCTTTCATTTGAAAGCATTTCTAGCATCTGTAAAACCGCATTCTTCCATCTTAAAAATATATCTAAACTATGACATATGCTCTCAATGACAAATGCAGAACAGTTAGTTCATGCGTTCATGACCTCAAGGCTAGATTACTGTAACGCTCTACTGGGTGATTGCCCTGCTCGCTTGATAAATAAACTACAGCTCGTACAAAATGCAGAAGCTCTGTTCTTACTAGAACTAGGAAGTATGACCATATTAGCCTAGTTCTGTCAACACTGCATTGGCTTCCTGTTAAACATTGTATAGATTTTAAAATCTTGCTAATTACTTACAAAGCACTAAATGGTTTAGCTCCCCAGTACCTGAGCGAGCTCTTAAAGCATTACAGTCCTTCACGTCTATTGCGATCTCAGAATTCAGGCCAGTTGATAATACCTAGAATATCAAAATCAACCGCAGGCGGTAGATCCTTCTCCTATTTGGCACCTAAACTCTGGAACAATCTTCCTAGCATTGTTCGGGAAGCAGACACACTCTGTCAGTTTAAATCTAGACTAAAAACGCATCTCTTTAACCTGGCATACACATAATACATTATCAACTCATGTTTTCAAATCCGTTAAAGGATAGTTAGGCTGCATAAATTAGGTCAGCCGGAACCGGGAATACTTCTTATAACACCAGATGTACTTATTACATCAAAAGAAGAATGGCATCTATGCTAATATTAGTCTTTCTGTTTATCCCGAGGTTTACCGTAGCCAGCCGGATCCGGGCCGTAACCAGGTGAGATCGAGGACCTGCGCCTTGAAACGACCACAACACAGCCCTGAAGTGTCAGCAGAGATTGAGTCAACTAGATCATCCACTGTGAAGGCCTCATCGACACGACAGCCAGTGGCACAGTTCTTCAACAAACCGTCCATACCAGCGTGATGAATACGATCCTCAACTGGATGGAATTGGAATAAATACTTTGACTGTTGCGATCTCATCGGACTTATGATAGCTGCCTGAATCATAATCATAAACTGTTTGCTGTTGGCCAGAGGAGAACTGGCCCCGACTGAGCCTGGTTTCTCCCAAGGTTTTTTTTTCTCCATTTTAACACCCGTTTGCCACCTGATGTCACCTGTTGGAGTTTGGGTTTCTTGCCACTGCTTTGCTTAGTTGGGGACACTTGACATTTGATATTCAACAGTGTTTTGATCTGCCTGTATTGACACCATTGTATGCAAACTGAACTGAGCTGGATAATGACATCACTTTTTACTCCAGTGCTGATATAGATAAATTAACTAAATTAATAACTATTGATTCTTACATTGGAATGAATCAATACTGAATTTACTTAAGATGGATAATGACACCATTTTCTTTAAGAGCTGCTGTGCAGCCAAAATTATATACCAGTTATCACTGTAAAGCTGCTTTGACACAATCTGCATTGTTAAAAGCGCTATATTAATAAAGGTGAATTGACTTGACTAGTGTGCTGTGGCACAGGAAAATTCTAGGGGTTTATGACTTTTCACCTAAAGACACACTTAATACTTAGTAACAAATAAGAATTTTCCCATGTCCCCCACTCCTCTAGCACATCGCAAGCTGTGGAGCTTCCGAGTGAGATTGGTCGTCCTTGTCATGGGGGACCTAGAGTTGCATTCGGGGCTCCGGCGGAGGATCAGATGCCAGTCTCTGCATCAGAAGGTGGGCTAGAGTCCTTCGGGGATAAAGATTCAGCTGTGTCACCCTTCGGGGAGAGTAGCATTGATTGAGTTTGACCCAGAGCTGATGGCCATGCTTTCCCAGTCCGCTGACATTGTTGGGCTCAAGTGGAGACCTCCACTGTGTCCCAAACGCTCAAGGCTGGACGATTGGTATCTTGGGGTGCTGCACACTGATCAACAGCGTCCCGCCCCAGTGCCTTTCTTTCTGGAAGTGCTTGAAGAGGTTACCAGATCATGGAAGGCACCTTTTTCTGCCCAAAACCAAGCTGGTGCCTTCTCCACCCTCGCTATGACAAAACTCCCCCACGGCCACAGCAGCAGCCTACACCCAGGCCACAGTACAGCGCAGCCTGTCTCAGACCTGCTAAGCGTCAGAGCAAGCGGTGCTCCTGAGACGGGTGACCCAGTGATGGAGGAATCAGCTCTTCAGGAGATGGCGACCACACCACTCCTTCCCCCAGAGGAGGGCTGGGTGGAGCATCTTTCGTTGACTTTTCTTTCTGTTCTTTCAGTACCCAAATTTTCAAAAGAAGAGCAGTTTCCTCTATCTCTGCACACTGCGAGAATGACAGTGTGCGATGCTGTGCCTTCACACTCTCATCCCCCTCTCTTATCGCCAGCTGGCAGTGGTGTGCATTTCGAGGACGCGATGCCCTCTGGCGTGCCCCCTACCCAACCCTGGAGTCAGGCGAGTGTTGTACACTCAGACCCCACTCCGAAACGCTGTGCCTTCCGGGTCAGGCCCCTGTGCTCCACCTCACTGTCCGACTGCGGGTACATCTGTGGTTCCTCTAACCCTGTTTGTACTGTCTCTGGAGGCCTGGCTAGCGCTTCCCAGGCCATCTCGCTGGCTCAGTCAGACCATCAGACTAGGCTATGCGATTCAGTTCACTCAGAGCCCCACCAACTTCAGAGGCATTCAGTTCACCTCAGTGCTGGACAAGGACGTTTCTCTCCTAAGAGCAGAAATCGCAGTCCTGCTGGCGAAAGACAGATGGTCCCTCCAGCCGATATGAAGTCAGAAAGGTGGTGAGTTACAACCGATCTTGGACCTGTGCGTTTTGAATTGGGCCCTTGACAGGCTCCCATTCAAAACGTTGACGCAGAGACGCATTTTTGAATGCGTTCAACCCCAAGATTGATTTGCAGCGATCGACCTGAAGGACCCGTACTTTCATGTCTCAATTCAGCCTCGACACAGACGTTCCTGCATTTTACGTTCAAGGGTCGAGCATATCAGTACAAAGTCCTCCCCTTCAGGCTGTCCCAGCTGGCTCATACTGGCCCAGTTGCGAGAGCAGTTGTGTGAATACAGGGACCTGGTGCTCCAGCACCTCAGCCATCTGGGGCTTTGGGTCAACTGGGAAAAGAGCATACTCTGGACCTCTTTTCTCGGTATGGAGTTGGACTTCGGTCAACCTGACCGCACGTCTCACAATCAAACGTGCTCAGTCGGTGCTGAACAGCCTGAATTCATTAAAGGGCAGGAGAGAGGTTCCACTGAAACATTTTCAGAGGCTCCTGCATATGGCATCTGTGGAAGCTCCAGTCATGCCACTCGGGTTGCTTCATATGAGATTGCTTTAACACTGGCTTCACTGCCGAGTCCCGAGATGGGTATGGCAATGTGGCACGCACCGGGTGACAGTCACCCCAGCCTGCCTCTAAACCTTCAGCCTGTGGTCAGACCTTGCATCTCCTCCTTTGGAATCAGATGGATCTGAAGTCGCTTTGCGGGCGAGGTCCATCGTGCAGCCGACGAACTCTCATGACAGCCCACACTCCCGAGAGAATGGCGATTCCACCCTCAGACGGTCAAGCTGATTTGGAGAAGCTTCGGGGCCACACAGGTAGATCAGTTTGCCTCCCTGGACACGTCCCACCGAGGGGAGCCTCAGCACCAGGCCCAGATTAAAAACATATTGGGCCCTGGGGCTATAGCAACAACAAGGGCCTGATTTCATCTGATTGCCATGCCACAGTGTCTTCTACCACAATAATTATTATTTGCTATTGTTATTATTCTTATATTTTTTACAAATCTCCATTTTATACAAGCACAAGTCTGCATACTAAATATTCCAGGCTTTTTAACACATTAAAAACATAAATGCATTAACTCCAGATATGAAATCCAAACAAACAGGTTTCCAAAATCAGCAAAACATTTATCATACTTCTGTCATACTTCCTCAATGAGTACTTTACCATGAATACTTTAAAGGGATCGTTTACCCCAAAAATAAAATTTTGTCATTACTTACTCCCCCTCAAGTTGTTTACTTCCATAGTATTTTTCCTACTATGGAAGTAAATAGGGTGCCATCAACTGTCTGGTTACCAACATTCTTCTTTTGTGTTCAGCAGAATAGGTGACATTCCCTTCGCTGCTGTTTCAAAACTGTCAAAATAGCCTCCTATTCCTGCAACAAAGTCCCTTAAAAAGATGCAACCAAATCCACAGCTTTTGAGAGATCAAGGTGCTTGCATTCCCAGGTAAAGTACACTTCGATAATGTATTTGAAGTGCTCTATTTTCAATCACTAATTTTGTACTAATTTTTAGTATATTAAGATCATTTTAAGAACATCTAAGTATACTCTACTGTGCTATATTGAGACACCATGAATATGAACTAAAATGTGCTTTTAACATACTATCCCTGTATTTTTAAAAAAAAAAAAATGTATTTAGTTAACACTTGTAGTACACTTGAGCCTGTGTATGAAAGACTGGTTCAAATGTACTACAAGTGTTAACTAAATACATTTTTTAAATACAGAGATAGTATATTAAAAGCACATTTTAGTTCATGTAACAATGTTCTTAGAATAAGGAAGGAAGAGGAAGAGGGTTGGCGTGACTGCTGCTGGTGGCTTTATTAATGTTTTCTCACTCAAACAAAACGTTGCGGTCACTGCGCTCAAAATCACATAAATATCAGTAACATAAACTTCAGCTCTCCAGACGTGCAGGGTTCCACAGGACTCCACCAGTCAGCAGTCAGTCTCTCAGTCCTGTAAGATTGAAAATATTTATCTGATATTTTAAAATAAACAAAGACTTTACTGTTTCAACCCCCTCTCTCTTGCTACAAGGGCCATTTGGAAGACAAAGGTGTTGATAGTGATCAAGCCCTGTAGGCCAAAATGTATATACATTGGGGGTCTACGAATTCTCACACCTTTAGTACAGTGGGGGAAGTTTTAATTTCCTGATTGGTCAGTTTGAATGTCTCACATTTGGGTTTCAGTCACATGGTCAAGGAAGGGATAAAAGAAGATCGTAACTGTTGCTCTGGCTCTTTTTATTCTCTGCCTCTTTTCTTGGGCACTCTCTGGCCCTCTCTCTCCCTCTCTTCCTCTCTCACTCTCTCTCTATCTCTCAGGTAACTTTTTACATACATGCTGGGTACGATTAATGGTATATGATTTTATCATCTCATACATCTCTTTTGTAACTATTTTGAGTGTAACCATAATCAGATATTGTCATTAAACCGTTTCAATTACAAATGATGTGCTAACTAGTTTTGATTTTTAGTATTAACATTAATGTGCTCTCTATTGCAATACAATATTGTCACACTATAGCAACACTCTCCCACATATTTTGCTATTGTAACTGCGCTTATTTTCGTCGTTGGTATAAGTTGCAGTGGGTGGTAATGGACAAGAAATGTACAGTTTTATGCCATCTCGCTGTTAACGTTTCTTTAGTCGCTTGGCAACCCTACAGCCTGAACCCCTGTAGGAAGTCCACCCTTACAGATGGTGCCGAAATCTACTTTAATACTTTGATCGGTCATCAGAATGAGGACATTTTTTCACAGTTGATCTTGATTAAAGCTGACCTTCTCACCAAGTAATGGGTAAGTCTGTTTTAATAGTTTAATGGTATGATATTCAGATCTCCTCAGGAATGGAAGGGAAATTTTCTGAAAAGAGTGACGTATTGTTTGCTTTATGGAGCAAAAAAGTTGAGGCTACCTTGTGCAAACAATATATTGGGATTAAATGTTCAAATGATGAAATGCTCAAATGGTGGGACATAATTGGCAAACATCAAAAAAAAAAAAAAAAATCAAAACGTGGTGAAATAATTGAGGCTTTAAACTTTGTAAGTTGTACAAGGCTACGTGATGTGACAACACATCTATTTTCAAGTATAGATGCTAAATGTAAAGAAGTGCATTCTAAAAATGCAGAGGTACAAAAGTGAGAGGCAAAGATACAAGATCTTCAGTCACAGCTAGATAATTTATAATAACCGTAATAGCGCAGAGTCATGTACCAGAACGCATGGTGTACAAGCATTAGAGAGTCATGAAAATCCTCAAACTCCAGGAGAACACAGCAAACAACCCTGTGGCAAAGAGAGCAGGTTTTGCAATTCCTGTCAGAAAATAGGCCATACAGAGGAAAAATGGTGGTCACTGGGTAGGGGTAGACCTCCACCTTATTTTCAGAAAAATAGGAAACCACTTTCTAAGAACAAAGATCATGCTCATTTGCAGGTAAAACTCTAAGTGAGTTAACGGCATTGTTCATGCAAGGCCTCCAACTATTAACTTAACTTGCTAGTGGATTAGCAGCACAATAGCAATGATCCTGTTTAGATTTTCAAATTTGTAATTGTGCTAAACAATTTGTGCGCATAGAACACACATTAAAGTTGTTTCTGATGCTATATGTACACATAGACTAGCTAAGTTTATTCTTTAAAACACATGATTGCTTTACTGTAAGTGTTGTATGAAACACTTAGGTTAAAGGTTGTAGATGTAATTCATTCTAGACCATGTATCTTGTGTTAATTGGAATAATGTATACTACTGGAATTGTATTGCAATTTCTAGTTGCATGTGTGACTATGTTGAATTTGTTTGCCTCCTTGGGAAGTGGGAAAACTCAGCTATTTTTCCATATAGTTGCAGTAAAACCATATACAGGAGCACAGAACTGCCATGTGGCTACAATGTGATTCACAATTGCATTAACCATGAAAATGCTTTTCTCACAACAGGATTCAGTAACTCTGAACTTTGCACTTTATCATGCTGTAACAATGGATTTTTACTAAGACTGAATTACTGAATTCAAGATTCCTATCCTGTAATAAAACAATAAAACTCTCTAATCTGAAGAGAGGATCTGCGAGTAAGAGCACAGGACAACACCTGGTTCAACCTCCTCTCTTCCCCCCCATGCTGAGTTCCTGACTCCTCACACCCTCTCCTTCCCTTCAGGCCATGCAAGTCTCACAAATCTGCTATCTTAGTTGTTTTAAGTGACATCAGTGAAAATACTTCTGGTGTGATTGGTAAGAGGGTTTCACTCCCACAACAATAGAACAGACAAGAATAAAGAAAACAAAACCTGTTCTCCTGGGGTGGGAGATGTCCCAATAAAGATTAACCATTTGCTCGGATCCCCAAAAGCCAGGCGTGTGACCCTTTGGGGCACGATAAAAGGTCCAGTAAAAACTGCATAAATATTTGGGTGCTAAATGTTTATAGCCCTTTTGTTATAACTTGGGGTATTTAAAGGGATTTGGCAAACCACTCAAGGAAGCATATGCATTCAGAACTTCCCGCACAATTGTTGTGTGTATCTCTCTATTTCGCCAGGTATGCTGACTTTTAATATTTTGTTGTGAGTTGTACTTTGCATTTTATGCTGATCAGTTGTGTGATGTATTCTTTGTAATTCTTTTAATTGATGATTTATCCTGCCTGGCAAAAACAATAAATGTTAATCTTGATTTATCTTGGATTCCTCTAAAATCTTTATGACTAGTAGATTATTAGAGTCCTTCACTTCCGTAAATCTGCGTCAGGACAGGTCAAACTAGAGAGCCCCATGAAAGGAGCATGGAAGCACATCATGGGACTTTTTGAGTTTGTCTGTTATTGAATTAGCAAGTTGCAGTATCGTGACTAAGAAAACTGTATTTTTGTATGAACAAGCATGTGGCTTTTCGACTCAAATGCATTAGTAAACTCTGCACCCTCTGACTAAGAATCATAAACTGGCGAATTTATGTCCGTGAGAACGCAGTCGGCCGATGCAAAATTCTCTATGTGGTGATTCGGTCCGTAATGAACGAATAATTGACATTATGAGGTATCCAGAATGATCAAAGACCTAAATTAAAGCACAACTAATCTCATGATCAGCTGTTACATCGGAAAGATTGTGAAACTAAGGGTCAGTTATAATTGGAGTCAGATAAAATTATTTACGAAGTCAGAACTGAATTAGAAACCAAAGTTGTATTAAATTAAGATGAATTTTACAGAAGTGCCAGAGGACGTACACGTGAAATACCTTCGACCAGACCACTAGATGCCGTTGTTGGGCTAGTGGGTGGAACCTTACAATGCTCCTTAACAAAAACATTGGTGTTGAAAGATTTTGAGCCAGATCACACCTCATACGCACATCTTCAAGCTGGCTCCCTGTTACAACAATGTAGAGAATTACAGGTATTTAATCAATTAGCTCAAATCATGGGTGAAATATATTTATAATCAGATCATAATTATGATTAATTATAATATAGATCAACCAAAAAGGGAATCACAATATCACATATTTTGTGAATTAATTACAACGGATTATAATTAATTACAAATATGACTAATTCTAGTTTAAGAGTTGTTTAAGAAAGACTATCCTAGTTTGTCCAGCAAACCATCCGTTTTCTCATAGACTATTATAATAGGGAGTTTATTCTCTGGCCACGAGAATTAACTTCCCTCTAGCATTAAATCGTAAAGCAGTTTTGCAGAATCAAACGTAGAAGTGACTTGGTTTTCTGAATGAGCAGCAGAAACAATCGAGCATGAATATTGGTCCTTTTCCAGGAATGTGCGTTCTTCGGCGGGGTTTTCAAACAAGGTTTTACTTGAAAGTAAGATGACCGGAAAATAAAGAAGAGAGAGAGTCCGTCTTCTAGGTGATGAAGGATGACGAAGGCTTGACAAAAGAAAGAACTTGTGCAATGAAGAGACGCGTGTCATTGTGTTTTAAGGACAACAGACCAGCACTCCTCCTTGGGTACGTCAGCCAATGATGAGGGTGCAATTTTGGCGGGCAGACTTTTTTCTTTGTCTCCATTTATAACCTAATTTGCATGGTTTATGACGTGTCAGATCTGAGTACATTTTCTTCAAAATACCATTACAAGTTGAAGAATACATTTTACAGTAATGTGACATACATTTTCAGTTAGGGCATAACGACAGCTTTTACGATGAGAGATACAGTGTATACTTGAATTATACCGTTTATGATAGAACTAATGCACTACAGTCATAGCTAAGCTTATATACTAGGGATATATATATATATATATATATGCACCTTGGAATACAACAACAGATACACTTTGGCACAGTCATATTTGGAGAAAAGCATGTAAATACAAACTCCATGTGTGATGTGTGTTAGGATTGTGACCGGTGTCTGTGACTACATGGCCCTTAGCCCCACCAGGGTGGCTCTTTGAAGTCCCTGGAGCTGGTGAGCATATCTTCTGTTTTTCTTCAATGAGGTAACAAAGGTGCCAATGGGGCAATCGGTTCCGGACTTGCCGGAGCCGATTCGTGATTTACAGTGGGTATGGAAAGTATTCAGACCCCCTTAAATTTTCCTCTCTTTGTTATATTGCAGCCATTTTCTAAAATCATTTAAGTTAATTTTTTTTCCGCATTAATGTACACACAGCACCCCATATTGACAGAAAAACACAGACTTGTTGACATTTTTGCAGATTTATTAAAAAAGAAAAACTGAAATATCACATGGTCCTAAGTATTCAGACCCTTTGCTCAGTATTTAGTAGAAGCACCCTTTTGATCTAATTCAACAATGAGTCTTTTTGGGAAAGATGCAAGTTTTTCACACCTGGATTTGGGGATCCTCTGCCATTCCTCCTTGCAGATCCTCTCCAGTTCTGTCAGGTTGGATGGTAAACGTTGGTGGACAGCCATTTTTAGGTCTCTCCAGAGATGCTCAATTGGGTTTAAGTCAGGGCTCTGGCTGGGCCATTCAAGAACAGTCACGGAGTTGTTGTGAAGCCACTCCTTCGTTATTTTAGCTGTGTGCTTACGGTCATTGTCTTGTTGGAAGGTAAACCTGCGGCCCAGTCTGCGGTCCTGAGCACTCTGGAGAAGGTTTTCGTCCAAGATATCCCTGTACTTGGCCGCATTCATCTTTCCCTCAATTGCAACCAGTCGTCCTGTCCCTGCAGCTGAAAAACACCCCCACAGCATGATGCTGCCACCACCATGCTTCACTGTTGGGACTGTATTGGACAGGTGATGAGCAGTGCCTGGTTTTCTCCACACATACCGCTTAGAATTAAGGCCAAAAAGTTCTATCTTGGTCTCATCAGACCAGAGAATCTTATTTCTCACCATCTTGGAGTCCTTCAGGTGTTTCATGTGTCTTGCACTGAGGAGAGGCTTCCGTCGGGCCACTCTGCCATAAAGCCCAGACTGGTGGAGGGCTGCAGTGATGGTTGACTTTCTACAACTTTCTCCCATCTCCCGACTGCATCTCTGGAGCTCAGCCACAGTGATCTCTGGGTTCTTCTTTACCTCTCTCACCAAGGCTCTTCTCCCCCGATAGCTCAGTTTGGCCGGACAGCCAGCTCTAGGAAGGGTTCTGGTCATCCCAAACGTCTTCCATTTAAGGATTATGGAGGCCACTGTGCTCTTAGGAACCTTAAGTGCAGCAGAATTTTTTTTGTAACCTTGGCCAGATCTGTGCCTTGCCACAATTCTATCTCTGAGCTCATCAGGCAGTTCCTTTGACCTCATGATTCTCATTTGCTCTGACATGCACTGTTAGCTGTAAGGTCTTATATAGACAGGTGTGTGGCTTTCCTAATCAAGTCCAATCAGTATAATCAAACACAGCTGGACTCAAATGAAGGTATAGAACAATCTCAAGGATTATCAGAAGAAATGGACAGCACCTGAGTTAAATATATGAGTGTCACAGCAAAGGGTCTGAATACTTAGGACCATGTGATATTTCAGTTTTTCTTTTTTAATAAATCTGCAACAATGTCAACAATTCTGTGTTTTTCTGTCAATATGGGGTGCTGTGTGTACATTAATGAGGGAAAAAAATGAACTTAAATGATTTTAGCAAATGGCTGCGATATAACAAAGAGTGAAAAATTTAAGGGGATCTGAATACTTTCCGTACCCACTGTATATGCACAGTTCGGGGGGTTAAAAGCATTCTGGAGATTGTAAAGTAGGCTGGCAGATCTGATCTTTGTACAGACGCTACAGTCCCCCTTTCGGCCAACGAAGTTCCCGTGTGGACCTCGTTGGACGGTAACAAGAGTTGGATGGCAAATGGATCATGAAGGTCAAGCAGCAGATGGTTCTTACTCGCTTTCGACCTTTGGTTCCTCAGATAAAGGGTCCATCTCGATGAGGTTTGGTATATTCTCCGTCTTGGTACCTCCTCTCCTTGGTTTTCTCTTGAAACCTCGAGGAAGGGCAGGCAGGCAGGCACTTGTCCATGGATTCTCACATCCCTTTGAGCCTCTTGAACAGGATGAAGGCCAGGCCTAGTGTCAGTGTGTACCCGATTGCCATGGAGAGGCAAAGGGCCGTGTCGGCAGCAGTCCAAGCCTGGACTACAGGTGAGCCGGTCAGGATGGGCAGTCGGGACAGTGCTTGGAGGGCTGCATCGATGGGAGTAATGTCGATTAACTGGGACCCCCCTTTCTCAATCCTCAGTTCCAGTTCTAGATCTAAGATGAGGTTGTGATTCTTGAAGAAGGCTGAAATTTCCAGTTCTGACTGGTACTCTTCGCTTGGGAGATGGTATAATGCCAGATCATCGAGGTGGAGGATAGCACCTGGGGGTACTTGAATCCATATACTTTGGTTGGGCAGGCTGACACAAGTTGCAGTGTCGTGCTGATCGTAGGTCAGTGTGGCTGTGCGAGTGGGGGTGTTGACGAGCCATCGATGGCCCACAATCTCTGCTCATGTTCCTATGACTTGGGTGCGAGGCTTGGCCTCGGCAGTGCAGCGTGAGTCGCTGATCATGGGCTGCAACCCGCAGATTCCTTCAGTATTGTCTCTGAGGAAAGGCTTGCTAGGGCAGAGGTAATGAATGTCTTTGGTCAAAGTACACATGCGCAAATTGGGAGCTAGGTACAGCTGTGGGTTGCTGTCATGGTACGCTACCACATCGGGCGTGTGTATTCTGATACGTGTGTTACTTTGCCAAAACCCGACATTGACGATGTCTTTGAGTCGGTAGATGTTATCTGATTCAATGATTGGTGGATTTAGGAGGAAGGCCACCTCACTCTGTTCGGGATCGACGTGCAGTAGGATGGCACTACCCAGAAGGTAGGCGAGGTGAGTTTGAAGAGGGTCCATGGGTCTGACGGAAGCGGAGGCCAGCACGGTTTGGATGAGGCTCAGGGGCACAAGGTACAGGGGAATCCTACCCATGGCCAGGCTGTCCATGGAGGAGCTCACTTCCTGCAGCATGTCTGTCATCAGAGCGGTGACCAGCTGAGTTTGGGCAAAGTCATTTTGGAAGACGGTAAATAGTTGCTTCATTGAGTTCACCATTTGGTTCAGCAGGACACTGTGAGTATTGAGAACCACCACAGTGCCTTTCAGGGTTTTGCTGATGGTTTGTAGGGTCTGACTCTGTGTTGCGAGTTGGTCTCTCAGCTGTGGAATCTCGGGCTGAATCTCAGCCACATGCCGTCTGATGGTGGCTACGCTCACTGCGTTGACACTAGACATGCCAAGGTTAAACAGGGTCCCGACGGCAGTGGCGGCTCCGAGCAAAGCTCCCAAGAACTGTTTGTTGTGTCGGTTATGTCCACTTAACTCAGTTTGTGTGACAGTTTTTTTTTCCAGCTGGGTGAGCATGTGCCTGATATCGGCCTCTGCATGAGTGAGGGAGTCCTCCGTCCACCAGGCACCTGCCCAGCTGTACTGTGAAACTCTGCTAGGATAGTGTGCCCTGTAGACATTGCGGGGGTCAAGCTGCACGTACACTTTCTGAGTGTAAGTCCGGCAGTTGATGACCAGAAGTCCCGGTTGTTCCCTCAGTACAATGCCTGATGCTGGACCTGGTGATGTGATGTCTGATTGCGGCTGTCCTCCGGTTGGCGGGAGGCACATAAGGGTGAGCCACAGCAGCATCCTGGTACAGGAAAGAGGAAGAGAGAGAGGGGAGAGAGAGAGAGACATGGTTGGTCAGCGAGGGATGTCCTTGGTTAGTGAGGACAGTCTTTTCGTTCTGAGGATTGCAACTGAGTTTAGCTTGCATTGGCCCCTCTCTGCCTTCCTCTGTCAGCAGTCACATGTCTCTTAATTTGGTTACAATGGACCCATTTGAAACTTGGTTCTTTCTGTCCCCGGCTTAGTTTGATTCAGTACACCACCGGGGAGAGTTTGTCCACAATCTCATGTGGTCCTGTTCAGTGGGGGAGAAATTTCTTTGACAGCTGCTTGAAGGCTGTCTTGGGTGGCTGGGCTAAATGGTAGTACCAGACCCTGTCACCCACATCCAGTTCCTGGTGTGATGCCTTGCGATCGTAATAGGCTTTCTGGCCTTCTGCACTTTTTTGAAGTTGTTGCTGGGCAAAAGCGAACGTTGTTCTCAAGTGCCAGTGTAGCTCGTCGAGATACTGGTGGGTGGTGTAGGCAGTGACAAGGCTGGAGTCTCCCAGTTGATACAGCAGGTGCAGCGGCAGAGTCATCTGTCGCCCAGTCATTAGTTCAAAGGGAGACACCCGAGTTGACTCCTGTGGCATGGCTCTGATAGCCATGAGCACCAGAGGGAGTTTCACGTCCCAGTCTTTCTGGTTGGCCGACACTTACTTTCTCAGCATGCTAACCACAGTTTGATTGGACCGTTCCACCGAGCAGATCGGGTGATGGCTGATGTGCAATTGGGCTTGTACGCCCAGAAGTCTCCAAATCTGTTGCATGATCTCGGCCATTAGCGTGACCTCCTTTTGGCTCTGTGGCACAATACCACAGAATGTTTTCTTTCAGACGCAGCATGAGTTTGACATCATGCAGTTGTTTGAGGCCGGGGTAGGCTGTGTAATCAGCTTGTGTGATTGGGTGGTTGGAGGGGTCAGAGAGGTGGTTTTTCACAGCTTGTATGGAGAGATCGGAGGATTGGAGGTCAGCTATGTCATTTTTGGAAATTTGTGGAGCAAGTGAAAGTGGCTGTGAGGTGGGAACCATTGCCGGAACAGATCGTTGGCTTTGGGTTATTGCTGCCACCCTAAGGGTGGGTGATTGGGCTGGGGGTACCCACAGGATGCCGTGCAGTGCGCCAGTCTTGGCAAGGGCATCAGTTTGGTCATTCAAGTCTTTGTCAAGGCCTGGTTGCTTTGAATGTCCTTTCACCTTTTTCCAGTAAACAATCATGTCGTGTGTTTGAGTGATGTCATCAGATGCTTGGAACAGGTGTTGGTGTTTGACCAGCTTGTTGTTTGCGGTCTTGAAGCCATTTTGTTTCCAGCCCGGAAGGTGGCATGTCTGTGCAAATGAGGAGATCTTTTATGTTATGGGCTGATGCGATTTGAAGGGTTATGAGAATAGCTGCTACTTCAAGTCAAGTCAAGTCACCATTATTTATATAGCTCTTTTTACAATGTAGATTGTGTCAAAG
Source organism: Elopichthys bambusa (assembly GCA_037101425.1). Classification (NCBI taxonomy): domain Eukaryota; kingdom Metazoa; phylum Chordata; class Actinopteri; order Cypriniformes; family Xenocyprididae; genus Elopichthys; species Elopichthys bambusa. The sequence goes on from CM074436.1 coordinate 18,782,556, forward strand.
CAGCTTTACAGTGATAACTGGTACATTATTTTGGCTGCACAGCAGCTCTTAAGGAATAGTGTCAATGCAGGTAGATCAAAGCACTGTTGAATATCAAATGTCAATTGTCAAGTGTCCCCAACTAAGCAAGCCAAAGGCGACAGCGGCAAGGAACCCAAACTCCAACAGGTGACATCAGGTGGCAAACAGGTGTTAAAATGGAGAAAAAACCTTGGGAGAAACCAGGCTTAGTGGGGGGGCTAGTTCTCCTCTGGCGAACAGTGCTTTGTTACGACTCAGGTTGCTATCATAAGTCAGATACGATCGCAACATTCAAAGTGTTTAATTCAGTTCCATCCAGTTGAGGATCGTATTCATCACACCGGTATGGACGGTTGTTGAGGAGATGTGCCACTGGTTGTCATGTTGATGAGGCCTTCATAGTGGATGATCTAGTTGACTCAATCTCTGCTGATACTTCAGGGCTGTGTTATGGTTGTGTCATGGCGCAGGTCCTCGATCTCACCCGGATACGGCCCGGATCCGGCTGACTACGGTAAACCTCGGGATAAACAGAAAGATTAATATTAGCGTAGATGCCATTCTTCTTCTGATGTAACAAGTATACATCTGGTGTTATTGGAAGTGTTCCCGGTTCCGGCTGACCTAATTTATGCAGCCTAATAATCCTTTAACGGATTTGAAAAAATAAATTGATAATGTGTTATGTGTATGCCAGGTTAAAGAGATGTGTTTTTAGTTTAGATTTAAACTGACAGAGTGTGTCTGCTTCCCAAACAATGCTAGGAAGATTGTTCCAGAGTTTAGGTGCCAAACAGGAGAAGGATCTACTACCTGCAGTTGATTTTGATATTCTAGGTATTATTAGCTGGCCTGAATTCTGAGATCGTAATAGAGGCGAAGGACTATAATGCATTAAGAGCTCGCTCAGGTACTGGGGAGCTAAACCATTTAGTGCTTTGTAGGTAATTAGCAAGATTTTAAAATCTATACGATGTTTAACAGGAAGCCAATGCAGTGTTGACAGAACCGGGCTGATATGGTCATATTTCCTAGTTCTAGTAAGAACTCTAGCTGCTGCATTTTGTACGAGCTGTAGTTTATTTATCAGGCGAGCAGAACAACCACCTAGTAGAGCGTTACAGTAATCTAGCCTTGAGGTCATGAACACATGAACTAACTGTTCCGCATTTGTCATCGAGAGCATATGTCGTAATTTAGATATATTTTTAAGATGGAAGAATGCGGTTTTACAGATGCTAGAAACATGGCCTTCAAATGAAAGATTGGTATCAAAGAGCACACCCAGGTTCCTAACTGACGAGGAAGACTTAACAGAGCAGCCATCAAGTGTTAGACAGTATTCTAGGTTATTACGTGAGGAAGTTTTTGGTCCAAAAATTAGAATATCTGTTTTTTCTGAATTTAGTAGTAGGAAATTACTGGTCATCCAATTTTTTATATCAGCTATGCATTCCGTTAATTTTGTGAATTGGTAAGTTTCGTCAGGGCGCGAAGAAATATAGAGCTGAGTATCATCCTACTTCCGCATACTGCGATGACTGGGGATCCAACCTGAAGAGTTGTGGTAGGCGGGGATGGTTGTTTAACCATAACACCCCTGCACCTGCCTTTAGGATGCCCTCATGGTTGTAGGAACATCCATCAACGTAGGCAGTGGGCATATCTTGGTACGCGTTCTCTTCAAAGTACTTGTGGCAGGTTGGTTGTTGTTGTTGTTGTTGGGGTACCTCTACCTTCAGTGTCGAAGCTGGTGTGTCATCGGAGCAGTTTTGGCAGGCAGCCAAGCCGTTACCCAGTGCTGACTTGTGATTTTGGGCGTATCACGCCTCAATGTTGCACCCCTGGAGGGCCATCAGCCACGTGGCTATGCGTGAGTTGGTGACTACGCCATCTCTGATGCATTGGCTGTTGAAGAAAGTGACAGGCTGGTGACAGGTCTCTATGACAACCTTTTGTGCTCCGATGTAGTTGGAGAATCTTTGGATGGCCCATACAGTGCAGAGCAAAGCCTTTTCGCAGTCTGAGTATTTGCACTGGTGCCAAAAGTGTCTTGCTAGCATATGCTACGACTCTTTTGTTTTGGTCGTACCGCTGATAAAGACCAGCACTCAGGCAGTCCTTGGAGAATCCAGCTTCCAAGTAGAACTCCTTTTGTGGATCCGGATAAGCCAGACATGGAGCTGTACACAAATGTTGTTTTAGTTCGTTCATCGCATTTGTTTGGGCTTCTGTCCAGATGAATGGGCAGTCCTTTTTCAGCAGAACAGTTAGAGGTCTTGCAATGTCCGAGTAGTTCTTTATGAACTGCCGTGAGTAGTTGCATACACCTAGAAAACTGCGCAGCCCTGAGACATTAGTGGGAGGCTTGATGGTTTGAATAGCTTGGATGCGGCTGGACTGTGGTTCAATGCCCTGGGAACCAATACGTAGACCCACGTAACTGACCTTGGTCCGGCACCATTGTCATTTGTGGAGGGCGATCTTGGCACCTGCGGTGGCCAGTTGGTTCAGAACATGGTCTATTTCTATCAGGTGGTCAGCAACAGTTGTACTTTTCATGAGAACATCATCTACATAGATAAGGCTCCTTGTCATCCTTGCATCTGGACATGCTTTGTTCAGGAATATGTTGAATTCGGCTGGTGAGTTAGCGTAGCCGAATGGGCACCGCGTAAAAGTGTACTGTCGGTTTCCAAAGGTGAAGGCTAGCTTGTGTTGATCTTCTGGATGTACAGGTATGGTCTAGTATCCTGATGCCACATCAAGCGTGGAGAAGTCAAGTCAAGTCACCTTTATTTATATAGCGCTTTTTACAATGTAGATTGTGTCAAAGCAGCTTTACATTGATAACTGGTACATTATTTTGGCTGCACAGCAGCTCTTAAAGAATAGTGTCAATGCAGGCAGATCAAAGCACTGTTGAATATCAAATGTCAATTGTCAAGTGTCCCTAACTAAGCAAGCCAAAGGCGACAGCGGCAAGGAACCCAAACTCCAACAGGTGACATCAGGTGGCAATCAGGTGTTAAAATGGAGAAAAAAACCTTGGGAGAAACCAGGCTTAGTCAGGGGGCCAGTTCTCCTCTGGCAAACAGTGCTTTGTTACGACTCAGGTTGCTATCATAAGTCAGATAGGATCGCAACAGAGTGACAGAGTGTGTCTGCTTCCCGAACAATGCTAGGAAGATTGTTCCAGAGTTTAGGTGCCAAATAGGAGTAGGATCTACCACCTGCAGTTGATTTTGATATTCTAGGTATTATCAACTGGCCTGAATTCTGAGATTGCAATAGACGCGAAGGACTATAATGCAGTAATAGCTTGCTCAGGTACTATGGAGCTAAACCATTTAGTGCTTTGTAAGTAATTAGCAAGATTTTAAACTATCTGCAAGTACACAAATGGCCAAGTAAACACAGCTTAATTGCAAATTTAAATCTCAATCTAAATCTTGTTTAAACCAAATTTAAATAATTAAGTGTGTGGGGCAGAATGAACTAGCTGAAAAGCAGAACAGGGAAAAACAATAAGGCAAAGTAAAAACAGTTCAGAGGCACTTGATTCAAATTTGACTTAAACTCTGTTTAATTTAATTTAAATAAGTGCATAGAATAACAGAATGGGAGGAAAAGAGAGGAGAAAGCCTTCCCTGTTTGAGAATTCCCCAAAGGGGGTGTGCTTCTTGATGAGCAAATGCCAGCTGATGGCACCACTTTTTTTTTTATTATTTAAATTTATCAAAAAAGTAAAGTAGAATAAGGTAAGAGTGTAAAACAGGAAAAGGAGGGGGGAAAAAAGAAAAAGAAAAAAAGAAAAAGGCAAAGGGGAGGGAACTGACTTATCTGGGGAGACAATTCAGATCAAGGCAAGGAAAGCAGACCTAACCCAGAACGCCCACAAGGTGGCGTCAGCGAGTCCACACAACAATGACGTAGGGAGGTGTGCCACACATCTGAACACAGACTGCCCTCTGGCGTTTAGTCAGAGGTACAGCATCCACCTACTTTACAATCCTGACTTTTAAATCTAGCGCACGGCCGATTTAACTGCAACTTATCACTTACAATATTTAGAATCTCAGCGGATTCTTTTGTGCCAGTTCACTGGACACGAATATGCAACCCTTTTAGCACGGGTACACAATTTTGGGGATCAGTGGATCCTTTTTGTGCAAACTTAGTGCACACAAATACGTAACTTTGCAGGATTTCTTCGCTGCGTTACAAATCAACACTGGATCAGGGTGTCGATAAGCTCCCAATTTTACACATCAATCGGATAAATCAGATAAACTGTTTTCAGATTAGATTTGCACTAGGTAACGTTATTGGTTAGCTACGCCAATGATTTACCAAGGGAGTGAGGCGTTATTTTGGATTATCGGGCAATAATTCAAATTTAATAGCGCCAAGAATTATGAGGCCTTCTAAATGAGAGCGAGGGAGAACATCATCCCAAACTATCTTTTAAAACACGCTGAACAACAATTTCTTCGTTTTAATTAGGCGGAAATTAATATTAAAACTGTGTTGCAAAAAGATTGTCTTCCTTTTGCAGGAACAAGTTTTAAATATTAATGAACTGCAGTTTATTTTAACAGTTAACAATTGGTTAAAATGTTTAGACACAAAATAGCAATTTGTTAACGTTTCTAGAGCGAGTCTCGTCTTACTTGACAATTGACATTTGATATTCAACAGTGCTTTGATCTGCCTGCATTGACACTATTCCTTACGAGCTGCTGTGCAGCCAAAATAATGTACCAGTTATCACTGTAAAGCTGCTTTGACACAATCTACATTGTAAAAAGCGCTATATAAATAATGGTGACTTGACTTGACTTGACTTACTGAAAACAGCGCGCGGAAAACATTGTACTCACACAGATTTATTCTGGGTTGCTCACGCACAAAACCAAGTTTAAAACGTTGCCCGCGTTTCTCCACCAAAATTTCGTCTTCTGTAGCGAATTACAGGTATCAATTAGCTCAAATCATGGGTGAAATATATTTATGATCAGATCATACCGCGTTATGATTAATTATAATATAGATCGACCAAAAAGGGAATTCTGCACATATATTGTGAATTAATTACAACGGATTATAATTAATTACAAATATGACTAGTTCTAGTTTAAGAGTTGTTTGAGAAAGATTCTCTGGCCACGAGAATTAACTTCCCTCTAGCATTAAACCGTAAAGCAGCCAGAATCAAACGTAGAAGTGACTTGGTTTTATGAATGAGCAGCAGAAACAATAGAGCATGAATATAATGTATTTAATAGATACGAATATGTGACTAAAATACAACACGAAACATACATAGAATAAACGAAAGTAAAGTCAAGAAAACAGAGGTGATCAAAGAAATGGCCAAAATTACAAACAGTTAAAACCTTTGAGAGCCAGCAAGGAAACTCAGTTTACACAGAGCTTAAAGCGCGTTGAAAGAAATTGTTCGGTACTTGCATTAGTTCAGGTGCTGTGGTTGCTCACCTGTCTGTAGGAGTTTCCATACACGTGGTTTGGGCGATTGGTCCTTTTCCAGGAATGTGCGTTCTTCGGCGGGGTTTTCAAACAAGGTTTTACTTGAAAGTAAGATGACCGGAAAATAAAGAAGAGAGAGAGTCTGTCTCCTAGGTGATGAAGGATGACAAAGGCTTGACAAAAGAAAGAACTTGTGCGACGAAGAAACGTGTGTCATTGTGTTTTAAGGACAACAGACCAGCACTCCTCCTTGGGTACGTCAGCCAATGATGAGGGTGCAATTTTGGCGGGCAAACTTTTATTCTTTGTCTCCATTTATAACCTAATTTGCATGGTTTATGACATGTCAGATCTGAGTACATTTTCTTCAAAATACCATTACAAGTTGAAGAATACATTTTACAGTAATGTGACATACATTTTCAGTTAGGGCATAACGACTTGAATTATAGTTTTATGATAGAACTAACGCACTACAGTCATAGCTAAGCTTATATACTAGGGATATACAGTGGGTATGGAAAGTATTCAGACCCCCTTAAATTTTTTACTCTTTGTTATATCGCAGCCATTTGCTAAAATCATTTAAGTTCTTTTTTTTTCCTCATTAATGTTCACACAGCACCCCATATTGACAGAAAAACACAGAATTGTTGACATTGTTGCAGATTTATTAAAAAAGAAAAACTGAAATATCACATGGTCCTAAGTATTCAGACCCTTTGCTGTGACACTCATATATTTAACTCAGGTGCTGTCCATTTCTTCTGATCATCCTTGAGATGGTTCTATACCTTCATTTGAGTCCAGCTGTGTTTGATTATACTGATTGGACTTGATTAGGAAAGCCACACACCTGTCTATATAAGACCTTACAGCTCACAGTGCATGTCAGAGCAAATGAGAATCATGAGGTCAAAGGAACTGCCTGAAGAGCTCAGAGACAGAACTGTGGCAAGGCACAGATCTGGCCAAGGTTACAAAAAATTTCTGCTGCACTTAAGGTTCCTAAGAGCACAGTGGCCTCCATAATCCTTAAATGGAAGACGTTTGGGACGACCAGAACCCTTCCTAGAGCTGGCTGTCCGGCCAAACTGAGCTATCGGGGGAGAAGAGCCTTGGTGAGAGAGGTAAAGAAGAACCCAAAGATCACTGTGGCTGAGCTCCAGAGATGCAGTCGGGAGATGGGAGAAAGTTGTAGAAAGTCAACCATCACTGCAGCCCTCCACCAGTCTGGGCTTTATGGCAGAGTGGCCCGACGGAAGCCTCTCCTCAGTGCAAGACACATGAAACACCTGAAGGACTCCAAGATGGTGAAAAATAAGATTTTCTGGTCTGATGAGACCAAGATAGAACTTTTTGGCCTTAATTCTAAGCAGTATGTGTGGAGAAAACCAGACACTGCTCATCACCTGTCCAATATAGTCCCAACAGTGAAGCATGGTGGTGGCAGCATCATGCTGTGGGGGTGTTTTTCAGCTGCAGGGACAGGATGACTGGTTGCAGTCGAGGGAAAGATGAATGCGGCCAAGTACAGGGATATCCTGGATGAAAACCTTCTCCAGAGTGCTCAGGACCTCAGACTGGGCCGAAGGTTTACCTCCCAACAAGACCCTAAGCGTACAGCTAAAATAACAAAGGAGTGGCTTCACAACAACTCCGTGACTGTTCTTGAATGGCCCAGCCAGAGCCCTGACTTAAACCCAATCAAGCATCTCTGGAGAGACCTAAAAATGGCTGTCCACCAACGTTTACCATCCAAGTTGACAGAACTGGAGAGGATCTGCAAGGAGGAATGGCAGAGGATCCCCAAATCCAGGTGTGAAAAACTTGTTGCATCTTTCCCAAAAAGACTCATGGCTGTATTAGATCAAAAGGGTGCTTCTACTAAATACTGAGCAAAGGGTCAGAATACTTAGGACCATGTGATATTTCAGTTTTTCTTTTTTAATAAATCTGCAAAAATGTCAACAATTCTGTGTTGGCCGGTGTCTGTGACTACATGGCCCTTAGCCCCACCAGGGTGGCTCTTTGAAGTCCCTGGAGCTGGTGAGCATATCTTCTGTTTTTCTTCAATGAGGTAACAAAGGTGCCAATGGGGCAATCGGTCCCAGACTTGCCGGAGCCGATTTGTGATTTATATTCACAGTTCGGGGGGTTAAAAGCATTCTGGAGATTGTAAAGTAGGCTGGCAGATCTGATCTTTGTACAGACGCTACAACAACAGGACCAAATTTGCATCACAATTGTAAAACTTCCTCACCTTTTGTCTGGAGCATGATTGCATTTACACATAGCCACAGCTAAATGCAGCCACATAGATTTGATCTTCACATACAAAGTCAAATCTACATCCACATATGCCTCACAAAATGTATGCATATAATATTATTAAGTCTTTACATATAAACTGTACTATAACTGTGAATTTCATCCAGTTATTGTTTTTTTTTTTTTTTTAGATTTACTAAATCATTTTGTTACCACTTGTCTCATGAAATTAAATATCAAAATGTATGTTAGCATTTCTCATTCTTACCTAAGCACAACATTTGTATTATCATTAATGCCTTTGAAACATTTCTGAAACTTATTTGATTTGTTTCTTTGTCTTTTGTTCATTTGAATTATAACAATATTTTTGGACATCAGTCCAACTGAATCTCTGTATTTGGTTACACTTAATATTTTGCTTTTACTCTTCATGATAAAAGGGGGTTTTAAACCAACAAATGTTGTTTTGTTATTATGCAATTTATTTCAATGTTTCCAAAAACAATGTAAGAGCTTGTAAGATCGTCTTTTATTCTTGCCTTGACCACTTTATCAAGTATATAGTTTTAAGGGCTTATTGCCAGAGAAAAATTTAATCAGACCACATCAAACCTCTGACCAATGACAAAAAATGACAATGGGTGATAGGTCAGTTTGAATGTCTCACATTTGGTTTTCAGTCACATGGTCAAGGAAGGGATAAAAGAAGATCGTAACTGTTGTTCTGGATCTTTTTATTCTCTTAGGCACTTTATTTCTTGGGCACTCTCTGGCCCTCTCTCTCCCTCTCTTCCTCTCTCTCTCTCTCTCTCTCTCTCTCTCACACACACTCTCTCTCTCTCTCTCTCTCTATCTCTCAGGCAACTTTTTACATACATGCTGGGTACGATTAATGGTATATGATTTTATCATCTCAAACATCTCTTTTGTAACTATTTTGAGTGTAACCATAATCAGATATTGTCATTAAACCATTTCAATTACAAATGATGTGCTAATTAGTTTTGATTTTTAGTATTAACATTAATGTGCTCCCTATTGCAGTACAATATTGTCACACTATAGCAATGCTCTCCCACATATTTTGCTATTGTAACTGCACTTATTTCCATCGTTGGTATAAGTTGCAGTGGGTGGTAATGGACAAGAAATGTACAGTTTTATGCCATCTCACTGATAACGTTTCTTTAGTCGCTCGGCAACCCTACAGCCTGAACCCCTGTAGGAAGTCCACCCTTACACTCCACTTCTGATTCTCCTGATCTTTTATGCGGTCTCTCCACACCAATTACTGTAACAAGACACAGGTGTTTGTTATTTGCGCTTAACCCACTTACTCACCGCTCGTCTCCCAACTCTCTCTCCCGCTGCAGATTTTGCTGAACCACGCCCCCCTTGCCACATACCCCCACTGCCCAACTCAGGCCGGGGAGACTGCACCCAGCCCTCTGTCCGATGCGTCAGTCTGCAACAAAAAAGGGAGAGAAAAATCTGAAAAGTGCAATAGCGGCCCGCCACACAGAGCAGCCTTTACCTGGGTAAAAGCCTGCTGACACAGCTCTGTCCACTGGACCGGATCTGGTGCTTCCTTTTTAGTGAGATCAGTCAGAGGGCTGGTGAGGTCAGAATAATTAGGCACAAACCTTCTGTAATATCCCGCCAGCCCTAGGAACTGTCTCACCTCCTTTTTGGTCTTAGGTCTCGGACAAGTTGCAACTGCTGCTGTCTTATCAATTTGGGGACGCACCTGTCCATGATCCAAGTGGAAACCCAGATTCCTGACCTCCACACGCCCAATTGCACACTTCTTCGGGTTGGCCGTGAGCCCAGCCCCTCTCAGCGATCTCTTAACAGCCCTCAAATGCTCCATATGCCGCTGCCAGTCATTGCTATAGATGATAATGTCATCTAGATAGGCAGCAGCATATGTAGCGTGGGGCCGAAGAATACGGTCCATGAGACGCTGAAAAGTGGCCAGTGCCCCGAACAGCCCGAACGTAAGTGTAACGAATTGGTGTAATCCAAACGGCGTTGTGAAAGGTGTCTTTTCTTTGGACATAGGCGATAAGGGGATCTGCCAATATCCTTTCGTTAAATCCAGTGTCGAATAAAAACGAGCTGTACCGAGCTAATCAAGCAATTCGTCAACCCGCGGCATTGGATACACGTTGAATTTCGACACAGTGTTCACCTTGCGGTAATCCACACAGAATCGAACTGAGCCGTCGATCTTCAGAACCAAAACTATCGGGCTCGCCAAATCACTGTTGGATTCTTCTATTATTCCCATTTCAAGCATAGCGCCTAATTCAGTCTAAACCACTTTTTTCTTGTGTTCAGGTAACCGATAAGGCCATCTGCGTACCACCACACCCGGCTCCGTCTCGATATGGTGCTGAATGAGATTCGTTCAACCGGGTAGGGGCGAGAACACGTCTGCAAATTCTGCTTGCAACCTGGCTACGTCAGTGAGCTGGGAGGGCGAGAGATGATCTCCTCCTGGGGCCAGAGCGAGAGATTGTGTTTTGATGCTCACTTCTGGCCCGAGATCATCTTCTCCACTCACTACCATCGCCAGCATCACTGTTCTAAGGTCCAGTACATACTGAATTTCGTTTTTGCTCTGAGATGGTCCGTCCTCCCAAACTTCTCTCAGGACGTCTATCACCCCTCTGGGCTGATGTCCATAAAGAAGTTCAAAGGGGGAAAACCCCGTGGAGACTTGCGGGACCTCTCATACAGCGAACAAGAGGCCTCAGGATATCGTGATGTCTGATGTCCCCTTGCTGATCGCTCTAATGACCCGATGAGGTCCATGCCAATTCTTTCGAAGGGGACCTGCATTAATGGAAGGGGACGCAACGGCGCTTTTGGAGAGGCCGGTGGATTTACCAACTGACATTCACGACAAGACGCGCACCACCTACGCACATTCTCATGAATGCCCAGCCAAAAAAATCGGGTCAGGAGACGATTTAGTGTCGTTCTTTGACCTAAATGCCCAGCATCATCGTGTTCTGAGAGGATCAGCCTCCCGATTTCACTCTGTTTCCCTGAATCAGAACTCAGTGGTCCCCATTCAGCCTCTCCCAACTGCACACGTGCCCCCCCTTCCGGCTTTCTTTTTTCCTAAGAGACATCCGCACATAAACAACCCAATAATTCACTAAAAGCAGGCCAATTCATTCCCAGAATTAGCGGATGTCAGAGGTGCGGGTTAACTGCAACCTCAACACTATGCTTTTGACGCCTAAATTGGATAATAGCGGACATTAAAGGATATTTCACCACGTCCCTGTGTACACACCGTACCTGAACCATGCGGCTTGCATCCAGTGTCTCGGGTTGAATCAGGCTTGGATGGATCGAGGTTTGGTTACATCCTGAATCCACCAGAGCCTGATAGGTACCCCCCTTAATACTCACAGGTATTTGGTACCAGCCAGCCTGACCGGGGCAGCCTGCGGGACATCTGGGACTCGGATCATTGTCACCACCTCCATCATCGGACACCTGTCAATAAAATGTTCCAGTTCCCCGCAACGCCAACAGGTCGGCCCAGACCTCCCCGCTGCCCTAGTGGCAGGAAGTGAGTTAAGTGGTTGGCGTGGAGAAAGCAGAGAATCAGAAGCGGCATCTGTCCCAGCTGTGCTCAGCCCCGCCCCCTTGGGTGGAGCTCGCGGACCAGCGGAGTAGTCCTAAACGATCCCACCCCACCCTCTGGGTGGGACTCGAGGAGGACTGGGTGGACGGGACCTAGGGAGAGGGACAGGTCGAGAAAGAGAGGTAGAGGGAGGGGGTAAAGGGGAAGAGAGAGAGACAGCTGGCAGGGATTCGCCGACCCCGGAGGACGCCACCATCTGGTCCTCCGCCAGTTGGATGGCTGAGTCCAGCGACGTCGGTCGGTGGCACTGGACCCACTCAGCTGTCTTCCTTGGGAGATGATATTTTTTTCCTATATATGACAGAATTTTTATTTTTGGGTGAACAATACCTTTAAGGACAAGGAGCTGCATTTATTATTAGACTATTAAGACCTGCATGCATCCGATTTTCTCCACTCACTTTAGACATAAACCAACTGTTTTTGTAAACCTTGTGTGTATTTGACAGTATTAGTGCAATCAGATGTGAAAGATAACTTAGTCCATACTTAGGCACTGTTCTATTGTTGTCATATGGACTCCATTTCCCACAATTCCCCAGCTAGGAACCAATCACACACTCACACCTGTTTCCCATCAGTGACACTTTATAAGCTGCACTCAAACACACACACATGGCGGGACGCACTGCGTTTTTTTTTTGTTTTTTTTTGGCAACACTGGACTGTGACTGGAGCACTGATGGCAAGAAATGATGGTAGCTCTGGTAGTGATCCGGAAATGGAAGATGAATCGTGTAGCGGGAGTACAGGAGGGAATGAATGGTGGAAAGTAGTCAATCAGAAAAGAAAGAAAACTAATAGTCAAGGTTCATTTACGGATAGTGGAAAGGAGGACCACGTGAATAAGAAAAACATAGAAGAATATAAAGTAATGATGAAATTTGCAGAATCAGGCATGATGATAAACCCAATTAAACTGACAAAATCTCTGAATAAAGCGTTAGGAGAAATAAATAGTGCAAAGACTCCGAGAGATGGAAACTTGATTATCATGTGTAAGGATGAAAAACAACAAAAGAAGGCACTAAGTATAAATTCGATGCTTGGTCTCTCGGTGTCATGCACATTGATGAAGACGAAACCCTGGGTTAGAGGAGTAATAACTGGAATTCCTATTGATGTGAATACTGATAAAATTAAAATTTGCATCGAAGGGGGGAAGGTAATTGGAGCAAAACGGCTGCAGTATGTGAAAAATAAAGAAAGGATGGACAGTCTATCAGTTATGCTTCAGTTTGATGAGGAAAGAATGCCAGAGAGGGTAAAAATAGGATACGTAATTTACCCAGTAAGACCTTACGTGCCTACCCCGCTTAGATGCTTCAAGTGCCAGAAGTATGGCCATGTTAGTGCTGTTTGTAGAGGAAAACAACGCTGTGCGAGATGTGGGGGTGACCATGTTTATGGTAAATGTGGCAAAGGAGTGAAGGCAAAATGCTGCAATTGCGGAGGTGAGCATAGTGCTGGCTTTGGGGGATGTATTGCGCACAAACATGCTGTGAAAATTCTAAATGTGAGAATAACTGAGGGGTTAACTTACGCTGAAGCAGCACAAAAAGCAAAACAAAATGAGCAGATACAGAGAGAGGTAAAAATACAAGAATGGACTGGGAATACTTTGGCTAAAAGTAAGACAAAAGAGGATAGTTTGGTGATCGGGAAAATGGAATTTGTTTCATTTATGGCTGAAGTGGTAAATTGTTCTGCTCAAACAGAAAGCAGAACAGAGAGAATTAAAATCATAATAAGAGCAGCTGAGAGATACTTGAATGTAGCAAGTGTAACATTGCAAAAAATAAATGACATGCTAAAGACTCAATCAAGTACTCAAACAACATGTGGAAATACATAATAATAATGGTTTTAACAATTCTGCAATGCCAGAAGTCTTATTGCAAATGGATCAGAATTTAAAAAGTTTATAGACCTATTAGATATGAAACATAATTTGTGTACAAGAAACATGGTTAAAACCTAAATTAAATTTTGTTCTGAAAGGATATAATATTGTAAGGAAAGACAGAAAGACATGCAGGTAATGGAGGTGGGGTGGCCACTTTTATAAAAAATGAATTAGATTTCAGAGTTATTAATGAGATTGAAGAATATGAATTGGTGGTTATTGAAATATATGCAGAGAAACATAATATTAGAATAATAAATTATTATAATCCTTGTAATAGATTAAGTAAAGATTTAGAAAAGGTTATAGGGTCAGTAAATCATAAAATAATTTGGTGTGGAGATTTTAATGCACAGCACTTTATGGGGGAAGTAGTAAAAATGATCATAATAGGGATGTTGTTGAAGAAATAATAGATTGTAATGGATTAGTTTGTCTAAATGATGGTAGAAACACAAGAATAGATTTGGTATGTGGTATTGGGTCAGCTATAGATTTAACATTGGTTTCTGAAGGTATAGCTAGTAAATGTGTATGGGATGTTTGGGAAGATAATAATATGGGTAGTGATCACTATGTAATTGTATGTAAGGTAGGGATGAGTGTAATAGAACATAATGTGATTTTAGCTCCAATATGGAGATTCAATAAAGCAAACTGGGAAGCATATAAATATTTAAGTGAGGTACAACTAACAGCAATAGAATTTAATTTGATGGAAGACATAGATTAATGTAATAAAATATGTAAAGTATTGTATGATGTAACTGATAATATTATAGGAAAAAAGGGTCAATGTAAAAAGAGGAAAGCAGTTTCTTGGTGGACAGAACAGTGTGGTGATGCAATACATAATAGGAATAAAGCATTTAGAAAAATCAAAAAGTCTAATTTATTTGAAGATTTTCTTAAATGTAAGAAGGCACAAGCTGAAGCAAGAAGAATAGTACAAGCAGCTAAAAAGAAGTACTGGAGAGATTGGTGTAATACAATAGGAGAAGATATTGATATAAGTGAAGTATGGGGATCAATTAGGAAAATGGGAGGAATTTATAGAAATCTAACTTTACCTGTTTTAAAAAATGATGAAGGAAGAATAGCCGTGACAGATAATGAAAAAGCTGAAATGTTGGCTAAAGTTTTTGTTAAAGTCCATAGTGATGATAATGTAATAGAGGATATTAAAAAGAGTAGAAATTGGAACAAAAATCAATATCCAGATTTAATGATAAAAAGAAATTCTTCTGGTGAAGCTTTAGATGCAGATTTTACTAGGTATGAATTAAAGATGGCACTAGGGGGAGTCATTCAACTCCTGGAAAAGATGATATATGTTATGTAATGATTCAACATTTATCAGATAGATCTTTAAATATTATTTTAAATCTTTTTAACAAGATATGGAATGCAGGAAAGATTCCTTCTTCATGGAAACATTGAATAAAAGTACCAATTGGTAAACCTGGAAAGGACAAATCTAATCCAATTAATTATAGGCCAATTGCTTTAACTTCTAATTTATGTAAATTGATGAAAAAAAAAAAAAAAGATCATTCATAGGCTAAATGATATATTGGAAATAAAAGGTCTTTTATCGCCATATCAGAGTGGATTCAGGGCAGGTCGGAATACTATGGATGCTGTTTTAAGTTTAGAAGCCGATATCAGTAAAGCTCAGGCGAAATAAAGAAGTATTGGTTGGGGTTTTATTTGATATTGAGAAAGCATATGATATGCTTTGGAAAGAGGGACTTTTAAATAAACTTAATGCATGGGAATTGGAGGAAAGTTATATAACTGGATTATGGATTTCCTTCTAGAAAGAACAATTCAAGTTAGAATAGGAGTAGAGTATTCTGAGACTTTTATAATAGATAATGGAACTCCGCAAGGAAGTGTATGCAGCCCAGTATTTTTTAATATTATGATTAATGATATTTTTAGTAATTTTAAGGGTGACATTGAAAGGGCATTATTTGCAGATGATGGGGCAATATGGAAAAGAGGACATAATATTGCATGTGTGTCCCAAAGATTACAAAAAGCAGTAGATAAAGTGAGGTATGGGCCAATAATTGATTATCTGTGGCTAAAACTCAAGTGATATGTTTCACAAAAGGGAAAAAAGTGCCAGAGGTTAAGTTAAAGTTGTACAATCAGGAGTTGGAGCAAGTCTCAGTAGTTAAATATCTCAGTGTATGGATGGAATCTAGATTGACGTTTGCAACGCATGCTAAAAAGCTGATCAATAAATGTAAAACAGGAGTAAATATTTTAAGGTGTTTAACTGGGGTAGAATGGGAAGCTTGTAAATTATCTTTGAAAAGAATTTATTGCACATTGATCAGACCAAGTTTAGATTATGGTAGTATTATCTATGGCTTTGCATCTGAAACTACTCTGAAAAAGATTGAAACAATGCAGAATCAAGCTCTAAGAATATGTTGCGGTTTTTCCTATGCCTATTGTAGATTTTCAAATACAAATAAAAATTAAGAAGGAGAAAGATACCCCTAAGAATATTATTGCGCAGCAGTATTTGGATCTGATTTATTCATCATAGTTACATATATATACTGATGGTTCTAAAGACCCTCTCTCTGGTAGAACTGCTGCTGCAGTATATATTCCAAAGTTTCAAACTAGTATGAAGAAAAGAATAACTGATCATGTATCCGTGTATGCAGCAGAATTAATTGCTATGGTGGTCGCACTCCAGTGGGTAGAGGATATAAAACCAAGCTTAGTTGTAATTTGTTGTAACTTACACAGCATTATCGAGCCTTGCAAGTGGACTAAAATCATCAAGGCAAGACATTATATATGAGATTCTTGCAAGTTTGTTAAGAATTAGTAAAGTAAGTTTAATAACATTTTTTGTGGGTTCCTACTCATGTGGGAGTGGAGGCTAATGAAGTGGCTGATAAGCTAGCTAAGCGAGCTCTTAAACATACAGAAATAGATATTAAAGTGACTCTGAGCAAAAATGAAGTTAAAGGGAAAATTAAAGAATTATTAATAACAAATGGCAAGAAGCATGGAACTGTGATTGCAAGGGCAGATTTATGTATAATATTCAGCGGCAAGTAGGTAGTGGAAGAAGTGTTTTCAGGAGTAGGAAAGAAAATACATTTATTTCACGCATCCAAATAGGGCATACTAGATTAAATCATTCTCTGTTTAAAATAGGAAAACATGAATCAGGACAATGTATTTATTGTAATCAGGCAGAAACAATAGAACATATTTTTTTACATTTTATTAAAACATGAAAAAGAAAGGTTAAAACTCATTAATGTAGTTAAAAACATGGGTGTGAAAACATTTAATTTGATAAGCCTTTTGAAATAACATGCAGAACAAAATAGAATCTATGGTGCTATTATAAAATATATTAAAGAAATAGGAATAATCTTTTTTTTTTTTTTAATATTATTGTTTGTTTGTTTGTTTGTGTGTGTGTGTGTGGGGGGGTGTGTGTTTTGTAGCTGCACGTTAGTGCTTCACACTCCAGTCCAGTTGGTGGCAGTAAATGCACCAAAAGTTGGTTTGCCATCCGCCATAAAAAAGTCATTAGAAGAAGAACAACAACAACACACATGGCGGAGTATTGTTTAGCCTTTGTTGTACCTTGTTCTCTGTGTTCCTTGTCTTTGCCTAGCCTTGCCTGTGTTTTGACCCTGGATTGTTTCCTTGTGTGATGATCGTTTGCTGCCTGCCTTGACCATTGCCTGTTTTTGGATTAATATTTTGCTTTGCCTTCCTGTTTCTGTTTGCTGGTGTTTGACCTACTTGCCTGTACGACTACGCTCTCCTGTAAATAAAACCTGCACGTGGATCTCCCGTCCCATACGTTACATTTTGACAGGCTTTTAAGTGTGTCCGCATATTTTTCTAGCCGCTCAGAAAAGACGCATGTCAGAACAGTACGTGAATGAAATGTTTAACCAGCAAGGCTTCGAAGCACTTGCAAATTATGAACTTTTGTGATTGTGAAGTGCAGTGTCCAGTGAGTGTAACTCTATCGCTGCGTTAACATGTGATGTGAATTACGTGGAGTTGTACAGTATTGGGATGGAGGAGCCAAAACTGCAACTGATAGAATGTGCACTGTAGCATGATACTATGATATTTTTTTTAAAAGAAGATCGTGGAGACATTTTAATCGTACATGATCAAAAATTGTTATGTCCCACACCCCTAATTTAAACATGTAAAGCATGTGGATCGGCGATGGTGTCGGTGGGTGAAGATAACGTGGTAAATTAACCACCTATGACTTGTCAATCTCATTTCCTCCAGAGTAGCGCTTCTCTACTCCACAGGTCAGTTCCCCACCTGGCGAACCCTGCATGGAGTTCCTCCAGCACCCTCAGCAGTCAGACGCGGCAGAGGCATCAGACACTAAGTCTAGCACTGTGCCCATGTGTTGTGATTCCCACGTGTACTCTTCCATGGTACGGTTCCCCTATTGACGAGCCCGTGTGTTTCCCTGGCAAAGCCCATTCTGCCATCTCTGCTCAGTATTGACTTCACCCTAGCTAGGCTGAATCTACCACAGAGACCTTTCATATGTAGCACTGCCCTATTGGCCAGTCCATATGTATAATTCCCACATGATACCTCCCTACGGGCAGGATGTGGTCTCTGTAGCATCCCTCTTCATAGGTACACTTTCCCAGTGTTATTCAATAGTCTCACTGTATTGGTCGGATGGAACAGCAGTGTACACTCAAAGGTGATTGAGCTCTCAGGCGAGATCCTAATTCATTAGTTCAGTTCTCCGTTCTCTCCTTCAGGGAACGAGGGTTACAATAGTAACTGAGACATTCTTCCACCTTAAAACATTGGCAAGCTATGGAACGTGTTACTCGTTTCGGATGCAGGAAAGCTAGAATGGATTATTGTAATGCACTACTAGGTGGTTGTCCTGCATCTTCAATAAACAAGCTATAGTTAGTATAAAATGCAGCTGTTAAGAGTTCTTACTAGGTCAAGAAAATATTATCTTATCCCCCCAATTTTATCATCTCTACATTATATTTATTGCTTAATAGGTAGCCAATCATAAGCCATTTGCTCAAACGGAAACACAACACACCAGAAATACAAGAGCACATGGTAAAGGAACCAACAACTGAAGCCACACGCTCTCAACAAAGTCACAATGTGGAACATAAGCTTCTGAAACCAGAAGAAACTAGACTAGTGGTGCCCAATCCTGTTCCTGGAGATCTACGTACTTGCAAAGTTCAGATCCTACCCTGATCCAACACACCTGTCTGTAATTATCAAGCGCTCCTGAAGATCTTAATAAGCCGATTCAATTGTGTTTGATCAGGGTTGGAGCTAAAGTTTGCAGGAAGGTAGATCTCTAGGAACAGGATTGGGTACCCCTCAACTAGACTGTGCCCTTACCTTGAACCATCTAACCCCAGGCTGCACCGTGGGGTTGTTCTTGTAATAGTTATAATGGGTCCAGTTCTCACTATTAACTAGTTGCTTATTAGCATGCATATTACTAGGATATTGACTGTTTGTTAGTACTTCTAAAGCACATATTAATGCCTTATTATGCATGACCATATTCTACATCCCTTATTCCTACCCAATACCTAAACATAACAACTACCTTACTAACTATTAATAAACAATAATTAGGAGTTTATTGAGGCAAAAGTCATAGTTACTAGTTAGTTCATAGTAAAAATTGGACCCTAATCTAAAGTGTCAACGGTATAATGTAATTTACTTTGGATAAAAACATTGTCTGAATGACAACTTGTTACTTACATACAACATATATAATTATTAACATGTACCATTTAATTACATAATAGAATGGGGGGAAAAAAATCACTAGTGTAATATCACTTTATTATGGTATTAATAGCAACACAGGTTTGACCAACATACATTCCAGGGGTAATAAAACTAAATTTCTTCTAATTTAAATAATAAAGTAAATAAAAAGAGAGGGTTTCCTGGGATGTCCAATGGAAAAAAAAAAAAAAAAAAAAAAAAAGCTGATATATTGGAAATCTTCCCCAGATGCATTTTATGGTTAGGAACACTTAAAGGTGCTGTTTGTAATTTTTTTGACTGTACTAAAGCACAAAGATACCATAATATGTTTGCAGAAATTAAGGAAACATGCTAAGTTCACATACTTGTTTCTCTGAAAAACAATGCTACAGCCAGTTATTCTACTTTAAAATGTGCGTTCCAAGTCGGAATGTCTGTTTTTGTTTTGGTCTGTGTGATTCCTCCCGCTAGCTGCCAATTTTCCCAATAGTATTTCAACACCCCGGGTCGCAATTTGGTGGAAAACACAGGTTATTGTAGCCACGGAAGCCAGCAAACAAACTAGGTCAGAGATCGCAGAATCTACCCGATCTAAAAGCCTTGGCATCCATCTAAAAAGCATTATGACCAGAGGTATATTAAAACATGAATAAATCAACTTATCAACTAAGTTGAGTCTGAGGAGGAGGGGCAGGACAAACAACCCTCTCCAATATTTTGAATTTGGACTGCTGTACCCATTTCAACCAATAGCTGTCAATATTACATACTGCAACTTTAAATAGTTACTTTAATTGTGATTTGATATAAAAGAAATCATCTGCAAGAAGGTTTGGCAAGGAGGATTATTGTAAAATAGTTCTTGTTCTATAAGCCTTTTTTTCCCCAGACAATTATGAACAGTGTTGGGGAAAGTTACTTTTAAAAATAATGCATTCCAATATTGTGTTACTCCCTAAAAAAGTAACTTATTGTGTTACTTAGTTACTTTTTATGTAAAGTAATGTGTTGCGTTACTTTTTCTCACATGGGCTGGGTTTGCTCGTTTGTTTTATAATAACATTAAAAAAAAGTTCTATTTTTGGCAATGTAAAGGCCCTTTCACAACAAAATTGTAATGATTAAGCCTCAGTCTGAAGAAAAAGGCAAATTCATGCCTGTACAGTAGAGGGCGCAGCTCAAACAAAACTTTCGACTGTGTTGCGATTCTGGATTGAAGAAGAACAGGATGCAGGAGAAGTTCAACACTCTTAGTTCAGCCAAAAAAAAAAGAAGTGATGTTTAAAGTAATTTTTGCTTATTAGTATAGTTGATTTAGATCATCGAAGGTCAGTAGCAAAGTCATTGGTTAATAAAGTAAGGTTAAATAAAGTATATTTGTTTAATTTGATATATTTAATTATTGCAGGTTTGCATAATATTCTGAGATTGCATTTCACTGTTTTATTCATTTTGAGGAATACTGACTCTGTTTTTGTGCAAGTGAGATGAGAAATTGAATGCTCACATTTAGTCTAGAACTATAATAACCATCATGTTTACTCAGCACACACCATGCCGCTGCACTTACTCATGATTTCTCTCAACATGATGACAGGAGAGCTGTCAGTCAATGCAGGGGAAATCAAAATAACTTATTAATAATATTAATAATACTTATTTGATAAAGTAACTTAGATATTTTGTTGTAAATTTAAAAAGAAAAAAGTAATCTGATCACGTAACAAGTTACTTGTAATGCGTTACCCCCAACAATGACTATGAATACTTTTAACATTTTGTTTCACTAGGTGTAATTAGGCAATTTAGTATCATGTGCTACTTATCTTTTGTACGTCACTGATGTTATATCTCAAAAATAACAGCTTAGAACACAGAACACATCACAGCAGTGTTAAATGAATAGAATTTGAGGGGGTGGGGGGGGTGGGGGAGATTTAAGATAAATGATTAAACAAAGAAAACAAAAAAACATTTGGTTTTTTAAAGGGGTAGTTCACCAAAAGAAAAATGAAAATTCTGTCATCATTTACCCACCCTCATGTGGTTCCAAACACATAAGACTTTTGTTTATCTTCAGAACACAAGTGAAGATATTGTATTCTTTCATCATTTCTGTCCATCCATTGAAAGTCCACACAACTAAAACTTTAATACAAGATTAAAATGATCGATAACACTTTATAACAATAATTAATCATTTATAAAACTTTATTAGACATTAGTAAGCAGTTTATAAATATAGCTATAAATGCTTTGTTCTTTTCTAAACATTTTATTAATGTAGGGACAATGCTTTATAAATGATGAATTAGTTATTTACTAATGCTTAACTAGTGAATCATAGCAAGAGTTATAAAGTGTTACCAAATAATCCATTTGAATTGAGATGTTTAATCAAAGCTCAACTGTGCTTGCTTGATGAGCAAGAACCAAAGAGGTTTGACCTCATACATCAAGCAAGCATGGTTTTGCTTCCATGTTTCAAAATATTCAAGTAGATGTGCGCACACCCCCCCCCCCCCCCCCCCCCCCACACCCCACCCCCCACACCCCACACCCAAAAAAAAACTGAATGAAAAGAAATGATTTATTAAAAACACATTATTTAATAAATTATTTATTGGAGCAGTTATTTTCAGTGTGCAGACTTCACATTTCTTTTTTTCATTTGCTTCCATGTTTACCATATTTGGTGAGGTTTTTTTTTTTTATGTTTATAAATGATTAAAAGCCTATATTAATGCGGTTCTGTATGTTTGATTCATATGGATTACTTTTCGATGTGTGAAATCTTTAGTTGTGTGGACTTTTAATTGAACGATATTAAAAATATCATAATTTATGTTCCGAATAAGAATGGAGTAGTCCTCTATTTAAAAGCTTATATTTCATAAATTTAAGGTTCATTAAGATTCAAAATAGTGATCTCTTCAAGTTAGTACCACTGTTAAAAATTGGCAAGGAGAACAACGTTGACATGGAGTCAATGCAAGTTTGGGTTCAAAGTCAAGAAGAAAGAAAAAAGGTTGTGATTCAAGTATAGAACTTCTAGGCCCATTTCTTACTGTTTAGTAAAGTCAGACATAATAGAAACAGATTTAAAAAAAATGGATTGATGGTGCTGGGTAAAAATGATCTTTTTCTGAATTTATTTCTGAGCAAAGCATATTTCAGAAGAAGATAAGAGACTTAACTTTTTTTTTTTGTATAAGAATGTTTTTAAAACAAACAAACAAACAAACAAAACAACAACAACAACAACCAAACAATACATTTATACCATGGTGTCTTATATTCCTAAGTGTCTCTTAGTTTCAGATTGAGGTTTATCCACCACGGAACAGGTTGTTTAATCTGTCCAGCTCTTTGCAGTTCTCCATGGTCATGAGCTCGGCCTTTCGCTGTAGTCTTTCATCTCTGTAGACCTTAGCAGCATACAGCAGATCTGTTTCTGAAGGGGATGACATGATGTAAAAAATATTACATTTGCGTATATGGTTTCAAATTAATTTTATTAGGACGTCAAAGCATATGAGACCAAAGCATATAAACCCCTTAATAGAACAATAAGATGGTAAAAATGAAATAATGACACATACTTGTCTGTCTTTCCTTCCAGCAGTTGTTGCGCACATTAGAAACATAATCCTCCTCTACATTCTTCTCAATCTTTAGTAAAGCTGAGCCCTTATATTCTGATTTGAAATCTCTGGTGACAAAATAGTCCACATGCAAGTTCTCTGTTTGTCTCTTAACAGTCTGTCCTGTGGACCTAGATGTGAAGGAGCAGAGATCACAACCATTACACAGTTTTAAGGCACAGTATTAAAATTCAGAATTTAAGGGTACATGCGTATAAACTGCTAGAACCTTAATAAATAAATATATATATATATATATATATATATATTTATTTCTTTTTTTCAGATTTTCTTTCTTAATATTATGTATTAGGGTAACATGAGGTAAGATGCCCCCTGGGCAAGATGACCCCCACCCACACCTTAATTTTTTTCTCCCCCTGACCATAGATGGCACAAAATCTCATTTCAACACTTTTGATAAATGGCTATGCTATTTTTAGTTTTTTTTTTTTCATTTCATCTGAATATCTACATTTGTGTGATTTAGTCAGCTGAATCAGTTTTGAGGTTAACTGATATAATTTTGTGTCTCTGGAAAATAGTGATTTTTTGTGTCTGTTTGTTAATGAGAGATTTATTCAAAATATATAATTAGATCCTTGGGGTAAGATGACATTAAATAATTTTACCTTTCAAATCTCTTTAACTCAGATTCTGCTTTGTCATCGGTTATTCATATATAATATAATATATAAAATATAAATATAATAATAATTAATATTAATAATATGTTTGAAAGTATTCTACTTATTACACTGCAAAAAATGCTTTTTGTCTTGATTCTAGTCCAAATATCTAAAAAATTCTTAAATCAAGAAGCATTTTCTAGTAAAAATGATCGTCTTGTTTTCAGAAAAAAATAAGTCAAAATTAAGCGAGTTTTTCCTTAAAACAAGCAAAATAATCTGCCAGTGGGGTAAGCAAAATAATCTTATTTCAAATCAAAAACCAGTTTCATTTGCTTACCCCACTGGCAGATTATTTTGCTTGTTGGCCTAATTAGATTTTACAGTGTTGTTACTCTGCACATGCTCAGAACAATTATCAATAGTGAAGTATGTGGACTCGCTCGGTCTTGACTCAGTCTCGACTAGTCCTGGTCTTGGACTTGTCATGAACTCTACAAAGGTAGACTTGAGTACAGCCCTACTTGACAGGCGGTATTGTGACAAGACACTGCTCTGGAGCATCATCACACAACTCTGCTGAACCACATTGAATCAAATTTCCCATATTCTGGCAATAACTTAATTCTGTCTTTGATGTTTAGTTTTTTTTTTTTTTTTTTTTCCTCAGACAGCAATGGCTTTTTAAATAGTGCATTTGCTTAAATTCTGCTAATTTCCTGACTAATAATTTGTAATTAAGACAATTAAAAGCTTAGTGTTTAGCCATTTTTGGCTTGGCCCATTTCTTTTTTTTTTCAAACACACACAGACACACGTAGTGAAATTTTGCACAAAGAAAAGGGAAGGTTTAAGCTTCAATACGATCAAGTCAGATAAGAGTCAGCCTTTTCAACTTTCTAGCAACACAAAGTGTTTAAATAAATCAACAGTGTTAGACAATCCATTAATTGCAGGCATGCAACCCATCACATTTCTAACCCCATATCACAGAGTTATTACATACTGTCTGAAGTTTGTAGGTATTGTGAAGCATATGTCATAAAGCATTATTAAACATGATCTAAAGCATAGATTATATGGTAGTATGAGGCATGTATTGTAAAGTATTATGACATACGGTCTGGAGTAAAGGCTATAAGGAGGTGTGGACACCAACATCTGGCTGAGGATTGAGACCAAGACCAGCACAACTATCGGCATCAGCTGAACAAACATGGAGTACCCACCCTGAAGAATAGACACCGGTATCAGTCATTATCTGTGTGTTACTTCAAAACAAGAACAACAGAATGAATAATTCAGATAGGGCTGGGTAAAACTATTGATTTTCAGATTAATTGTGATATTTATTTGAACTACCCTGATACTGAATTGATATTTCAATGTTTTTTTGTTTTATTTTTTTGTGGCTATTATCAGTGGCTTTGTAAGAACGTATGGTACAACACTTTCTGTCTTGCAGATATCACTTTGTACTGCTGAGCTAACTCACTTGTGCACAGACCCTGTTCACTTTTAAAAATAACATTTTCATAATGTACCAAGTACGGTTCTCTTTTAAATTTTTCTGTGTTGTTTCTAAGCAGCGCTGAATCTTCAGTGCCATGATAAAAGAAATAATTTTTCCCCGGGTTGTGAAACATAAAAAAAACTATGTTTATTTTATTCACAAAATAAATAAACATACAATGCATCATCGAATGAAGAGTTAAAAAAAGTTTTACTGGTTTAAATCAGCCTGAAACACTGCCCTGTGATATTTGCAGCTAAATCAGAGAATTCTTTTTTTTTTTCATATGTAAGCAAAACAGACACTGAAATATAGCTTGTGAAATGGAATTGTACTGAATTGGGAAATCTGTATTTATACCCAGCCCTTCATTCAGACAACTCAAACAAATTTTAGCATGATAAATAGCTTTTAGTAAGACTAATGAAATATGGTTAAAGGGTTAGTTCACCCAAAAATGAAATTTATCTCATTAAGTACTCACCCTTATGTCGTTCCAAACCTGTAAGAACTTTTTTCATCTTCGGAAAACAAATTAAGATATTTTTGATGAATTCCAAGAGGTTTTTTTTATCCTCAATAGAAAGCAACAAAATTAACACATTCAAAAAAGTGGTAAAAACATCATTAAAATAGTCAACGTGACTACAGTGGTTCAACCTTAATGTTATGAAGTGACAAGAATACTTTTTGTGCACAAAAATAATGACTTTATTCAACAAATTCGTCACTCCCCTGTCAGACTCGTACACAGTTGACAGTGAACACAGTTCAGCGCTTTCGTGTTTACGTCCGAATGCTGACTCATTAATGGCCGGCTCCTGTGTCAGCATCACACGCATGCATTGTGCTGCTCACATGAACAGACGTCAACCAACACCGAGTCGGCGTTCTGACATAGAACCTGGAAGCGCTTACAACGAAAATAGCGTAAGAGAATGACAGTGGAGAGACGAATTTGTTGAATAAAGTTGTCATTAGGGCCCATGCCCCAAAGGAATAAGAAGGCCCATGCCCCAAATTGTTTTCCTAAGGATTATTGTTATTATTATTAGCACCCATCCCTGAAAGGGTGAAGGCCCTATTGATCTCCTAAGGGTTAATATAGGGCCCAAGGCCCAAGTCCCAAAGGGGCGGAGGCCCTATAGTTTTCCTAAGAATTATTATTATTATGGTCTGAGCACAGATAGTGTGAGGACTCTATTGTAATTGCTCGGTCAATTCTTCTTCTTCTCTGAAATGAATTGCATTTTTGAGGGCTTAAATATGCTCGAAAACTCTTGAAACATGTCAGAAGTGGTGAAAATGTACGTCTGATATGGGTGTGGCAAAATGGCTTGATAGCGCCACCTACAAAATTTCAATTAAGCGCCCTCTCGCGCTATGTTTCACATACAAGTATGAAATTTGGTAGACACACGTAAGAGCCCAATAACTACAAAAAAGGCCCTGGGAGCAAAATCATTATTCAGTTAGTCATATCGCCACCTGTTGGAAACAGGAAATGGCATGCTTTACACTGTAATTCACTCCCTGAAACACAAAGTACCAAACATGCTAGAAACATGTTAAATCATGCAACACTCGGCCAAGTGCTAATGATCAATGCCACGAAACAGGAAGTTGTTGTAACTCAGTTGTAACTCAAGACATACAATGTCCAATCTGCCCAAAACTTCAACAGGAAGTGATGTGTTTAACGCTGTGATGCAGTACTAGCAACATACTATATATGCAATTGAGTGCTAAACATGCTAGAAACATTCTAAAACATGCTAGCAACACTTAGCTGAGTGCTAAAGCTTGCTAATATTGTCATAAAACAGGAAGTTGTTGTAACTCAAGCATACAATGTCCAATCTACTTCAAACTTCACATGTTTGATAAGTGCCCTAGCCTGAAGACATCTACATGCCAAAATTTAGTTATAGTCAAATCGCTACCAGCTGGTAGCAGGAAGTGTGGCAAATACAAATGACTATATTCCTATATTTATATACTTAAATGCTTATTGCCCACCGTGCTCTGTTTTCCTAAACCGACCAAGTAACCCACCAACTTCAGCTCTGTGTTTGTTGTAGGAAGCCAATCACATGGATGTGACTATTGTGAGTCAAAGTTATAGCACCACCAACTGGCAGCATGAAGTGTGTCACACAGATCATCCATTGTGAAGGCCTCGTCGACATGACAGCCAGTGGCACAGTTCCTCAACAAACCGTCCATACCGGCGTGATGAATATGATCCTCAACTGGATGGAAATGGAATAAATACTTTGAATGTTGCGATCCCACTGGACTTATGATAGCTACCTGAATCGTAACAAAGCACTGTTCGCCAGAGGAGGACTGGACCCCCGACTAAGCCTGGTTTCTCCCAAGGTTTTTTTCTCCATTTTAACACCTATTTGCCACCTGATGTCACCTGTTGGAGTTTGGGTTCCTTGCCGCTGTCGCCTTTGGCTTGCTTAGTTGGGGACACTTGACATTTGATATTCAGCAGTGCTTTGCATCTGCCTGCATTGACACCATTTTCTTTAAGAGCTGCTGTGCAGCCAAAATTATATACCAGTTATCACTGTAAAGCTGCTTTGACACAATCTGCATTGTAAAAGCGCTATATAAATAAAGGTGACATTCAAAATGCTTTGAAATCACACTCTCATTTTTATCTGATTCACTTCAAACTTCATCAGTTAAATGACAAAACACGGCAGATGTAGACCTGTGAAAAGATTTTATATATCTTAAATACTGTTGCTATGGCAACACAAAAATGTAATAATATTCTAGGGTGTTTTTGAGGCTCTTAGCATGCTTCAAATTACATGAAATTTGACACACACATCAGAGTGGTCAACCAGTACACATGGGCAAAGCCTTAGAAACAGGCGTGGAGAGGGAGCTCTGTAGAACCACATTTTGACAAAAGTGGGTGGGTGGGGGTAGTTTTATCTACAGTCACTAAACTCGGTCGGACAACTTTATAATTTACAGTCATTAGCTCCGACCAACAGGTAGTCAGTTTTAATAATCAGGATCTTAATTTTTAACTCCTCCTCCTACGGGATTCATACGATTCACACTAAACTTTGGTGGCAAAGACATTGAAGATGTTAAACTGTGATCGGATATTGGATATTTCTAATGGTGTTGCCAAGGCAAGCGATTAAAGTATTGACAAAAAGGGAAAGAGCAAGAGTCTCATATCTTGACATAATTCCTTTACATTTATCCATTTTAAATACCTATTGCCCGCCGTGCACAGTTGACCTGAAGCCACCAGGGTGGCGGTGGCGCCGGGGAGCTTGGCCCATCATCGCTGCTTGCAGCTATATTTTTTGTTTTGTTTTTGCACAGAAAAAGTATTCTTGTAACTTCATAACATTAAGGTTGAATCACTGTAGTCACGTTGACTATTTTAACAATGTTTTTATTACTTTTGAATGTGGTAATTTCATTGCTTTCTATGGGGGATGAAAAAACCTCTTGGATTTCATCAAAAAATTCTTAATTTGTGTTCCGAAGATGAACGAAGGTCTTACAGGTTTGAAACGACATGAGGGTGAGTACTTAATGACAGATTCATTTTTGGGTGAACTAATCCTTTAACAATTGTAAGTGGGAAAAGTCCTAGTCTGTATTTAGAGTTATACAACATTTAGTCATTGTCCTGGAATCTGATTGGTTGAGCAGCATTCCAAGACTGCTGAAATAACAGTCCAAATGCACTGGGACCTTTCTTTGTTTGCATCACTCTTCTTGTCTATGTTTGTGTTCCAGACAGACTGTCAGTCTGTGCATTTTTCAGTACCCTTTTCTGTAGGTATAATGATTGTCTGTAGGTTAAGTGATTGTTGTTAAGTAAAGCCCTATTTGGACGGTAATTGTTTCTCATAGGGACGCTAAGTATTTTCAACATTTACAAGGGCTAATCTGTGATTTTATTGCCATCCAAATCCAGAATGTCAATGTTTGGTGTCAGTGTTTCTCTCACCACCATGTAAAAATCCCCCTCCTACTGTTTTTTTGACGAACACCAAGGTCATGTGATAATTTAATTGCTCTCTGAATCCACATCAGTTTACAAGAAGAGATAAATCCAGAATTAATTGTTTAAATCCTTTTGACCACTGTGGAGCAACGTACAATAACTGGAAGGTATTTACAAAAACAATATTTCATCACTGCTCCATCTCAGCATGTAGGAGCTGTTAAGAACAAAAAAAACGAGAAAAAAAAAATCTTCCTATTTTTTAAACAAAATATTTAGGTGATCAAATAATAAATAGGATATTATATCCTATTATTTTAAATAAATTTTAAATTTGTTCTTATTCCAAGCACAACATTTTATTTACAGCTGAGAACCATGTGACTAACCACGTAAGCAGTGCATTCCCGGGTTTGTAGGATCACAAAACTCACTCCTCCACCTTGAATAAATTGCCATCCAAACGCATGAGTTTTATCACTGAGGTTCCATACAAATTTATTTTTACAGACGTCCAAGTGAGAAACAATTACTGTCCGAATAGGGCAGTAACAATATGATTGCTAACAATATGATGCATTCTGAAACAAATAACAAACCCACTGTGTTAATTCTGCTGTGGCTTTGTTTCAAACTACTTTCGCTGGCAGAGCAAAAACAGACAAAGCAAGTGGCAAAATTGTCTCTAAAATGTACATTTCTCAAAATTAACTTCTTGTTTATTGAA
This sequence comes from Elopichthys bambusa, assembly GCA_037101425.1. Classification (NCBI taxonomy): domain Eukaryota; kingdom Metazoa; phylum Chordata; class Actinopteri; order Cypriniformes; family Xenocyprididae; genus Elopichthys; species Elopichthys bambusa. Next base: position 18,812,223 of record CM074436.1, read on the forward strand.
CTGTTGTATAGAAGCAATATCATATTCACAACTGTGCTGTTTTTTTTCTGAATATCAGCAGCATGGTTGTGATGGCTTCATGTCTATAACAGCTGAGCTGATATTCGGGAACAAAAGCACCCAGCTATATAAATATCTCACTCTTACACACTTAAGCAACACTGAATATGGCTACGGCCTCATACTACAGGTATTCACATCTGTGATGATATTCAGAACTACAAAACGACTGCAAGTGTATTGTTTTTATACAATAGTTCTTATAAATAAGAAATTAGTACAGAGTAACTTATATTTCCGACATATTGGCCAGTTAGTTAATATATTTCTTTTACAGACACAAAAATAGTGCCAATAATAGTGCCTTATACAAGCTGAAGCTTATATAAGGTTTCATCAAGCAATGCAAAGACAGAAAATCGGCCTGGAACAGCTAATATGGGCAGTCGAGCAATCTCCAGGTTTTCCATTTCCTCACTAGTGAGAGATCCTACTGTGTATGTGTGAAACAGCATGCAACATTTAAAAATGCACAATAGCCTTGAATGTATACAGACAAGCATACTAAAACTGTGCCTAGTTTATCCTAGCCTAGAAGAGAAGAAGAAACCATGTGTGAAAAGCTAAGTACACCCTTACTGCTTCCATAGGAATTAAGAGGTGCTTCTAATTAGGGGTGCAACGGTTCAGATTACTCACGGTTCGGTTTGTATCACGGCTTTAGGCTCACGGATTCAGTACGGTTCGGTATGTGCCATGTTCAGGTAAAAAATTACTACTGTCACATAAAAATAAAGAAAATAAGAACAAATAATCAAACAGCACAAATAAATACAGTAAGATACAAACAAATAAAGCTTTTCAGGTTTTCAAGGAATCCAGTTTTCAGGTGCAGAAATTGAATAAAGTAGCTAATATGCAAAACAACATTGCATTGCATCTTTACTGTATAAAATAAATAAAGATCAATCATTATTAATTATTAAGTTACTATTCAGTCATGAGCAATGAGTGATTTCCTTTTCTTTTGTTTGATTAACATTAAAAACACATTCAGACAGCAGGAATGCAAAGGCTGCAGTCTCTTTAAGACATAATACATGGATCAGTACACTGACACTGAACACATGCATTCTTTCTCGAGTGTATAAGTTCACTTAAGACATAACCGACTATGCTTGCTAGGATACTCGCCAAGACGGGCATGTTGACATAATTTTGTGTGAATTTGTTCAAGCACAAGACTGGAAAGAGACCTCAACATTTGCGCGCTGTAGCCTACATGCGCTTTCGCGTGCGCGCTTCGGATGAGTGCACAAATCTTCTCACAGCGCACGCGTAAGTTCTCTTTCGTGCCTTGAACTCGAATGTTTAAATTGGCATGGCTTAAATGAGTTTAGTTTAAACGCAGGTAGCAACGTGTGGTGTTCAGGTCTCACCTGCGCTCGCGCTATCAACACCCAGGTGATGACGGCGTAAATGACTGGTCATATAGAGCATACGACACTCGCATTGAACAAAGTTTAGGAGAAGCCAGAATGCGTATCCATCGACAGAAACATACATTAGCCTAACTCTGTCTGTCTGTTTTATTTATTTTCTACAAACCATATTACAGATGCATATGCGTCATCAGATTTAAGATGAACCGCAGTGCAAGTGCGTGCCGAACCGAGTGTGCAGAACAGTACGGTTCAATTTTTTTTTCCCCAGAACCATTTCACCCCTACTTCACCCCTATTTCACCCCTACAAAATTAATTGATAATCAGCAACTGTGACCACCTCTATTCAAGTTTTGGCAGTTTGCTGTCTGAAGTCTGGAGCATTCAGTTGTGTGTTAACGCAATGCCAAGGAGGAAAGACATCAGCAATGATTTTAGAGAAGCAACTGTTGCTGCCCATCAATCTGGAAGGGGTAAAACATTCAAGACAGTTGTCAATTTTCCCAGGAGTGTACATCCCAGCAAATTCACCCCAAGGTCAGACTGTGCTATACTCAGAGAAATAACAAAAAAACAAGAACTACATCTCAGACTCTAGAGGCACCAACATGTTAAATGTTAAAGTTCATGACAGTACAATTAGATAAAGACTGAACAAGGCTTGTTTAGAAGGGTTGCCAGGAGAAAGCCTTTTCTCTCTAAAAAAGAAGGTTTGCAAAGTTGCATCTGAACAAACCACAAGACTTCTGGGACAATGTCCTTTGGACAGACAAGACCAAAGTGAAGATGTTTGGCTGTAATGCACAGTGCGACGTTTGGATAAAACCAAACACAACATATCAGCACAAACACCTCAAACCAACTGTCCAGCATGCTGGTGAAGGGGTGATGATTTGGGCTTGTTTTGCAGCCACAGGACCAGGACACCTTCCAGTCACTGAGTCGATCAAAATCCAGACATCAACACGATTGAAATGCTGTTGCATGACCTTAAGAAAGTTGTGCATAAACAAAACCACACAAACCTCAATGAAATAACGTTGTAAAGAAGAGTGGGACAAAATTCGTCCACAATAAAGTGAGAGTCATACAAAAAACGTTCACTTTAAGTTATTGCTGCTAAAGGTGGTTCTACAAGTTATTGAATCATGGGGTGTACTTAGTTTTTCACACATGGTTTCTCCATTTTGGCATTATTTTTGTTAAATAATGACACTGTGTAATATATTGTGTTGTTTCTTATCTGAGGTTGTATTTACCTAATTTTAAGACCTGCTAAGAATCAGATGATTTTTAATTATGTCCTGATACCTAAAACTGTAGAATTCAAAGAGGGTATACTTTCTTTTTCACATGACAGTATGTTAATGCTGACATTTACACTCGCTTACATTTTAAGAGAGAGAACATCATGTGAATAAATTGCTTTGTTAGCGGCTCTTTAACACAACTCCGTCCTAAACAGTGCAAATCTGTGTGCATTGGCCTGTGTTGTGCATGTCAAATAAAAGCAATCATAATAAATTAATGTTACATTCAAAAATACGTATGTTATTCATGATTAAGGGGCAGATTTACTAAACGAGAGCTCAATTCCACAAATGCGCCGATGGGAGTAGCAAGTTTTGTGCGTGATCTACTGCTGACGCACAAATTAAAGAACACAGACGCAGTCAAATCATTTACATAATGACCAGCGCAATCTACCAAGAGCAGTGCAAATTAGCACTGGGTCACAAATAAGCAGAGCTGATGCTCATCAGGTGCAGATCGACACCGGCACAACTTGTTACATGTAATCTAACACGTACACATACAGGCCAACATGACTTGGCAAACAATATGTTCGGATAACGTCTTCCTCTGGCATTCCAAATAAATTTATACGAGTGGAAAATATTTTCTCCCTTTTACCACACGCTCTCCGTTTTCTGCTGAGTATCCTCCAAGCAGCAGCAATTGCAGCCATGTCGCAAAATGGGTTAAGATGCTTTTTTGGGGTGTTAAATAATTGTGCAAATACCAGTAAATTGACTAGCGTAAACATTAGTAAATTGCGTTGCATGATTAATTTAAATACTCTCCTCCCATAAATTTTGCGCCTGAAAGGGAAACTTGTACAAATACATATGCAATAAGGTCAGCCGCAAAAACAACTCTGTACTAATTGCACTGCGTGTCATTAGTAAATCCCGACAGTAGTTTTTTTAACGCCAAAAGAGGGTTTGCACTGGCGCAAGCTGTTAGTAAATCTGGCCCTGAATATTATCGTATTCTAAAGGAAACTGAAATTCACAGCATTTCAACAGGTTCTACTCTTGTATTTAAAGGCTGCTACTGGAGTATAATCACTGTATTATGCGACTATGCATTACATTACGGAGAGCTTACGACCTAACAGAGTTAGTTAAAAACCAGATAGTAGTTACTAAGTCTCTAATATGATTAAGAAAGACAGAAAAATGATGCTCATACATCTCCTCTCTCCTCCGTTCTCTCTCCTCTGGTTTGGTCCGAATGGTGACTGTATGTTTGGTCATTAGTGAATTCATGTGTGTTAGCTGAAAAAACACAAAATCACATATTCAGTTACCCACACACCTAACCAGACCTGACATGTTAAAGGTGAAGTAAACAATTTCTGAGAAACGCTGTTAAAAGTGGATCGGACCGAGCACCACAACACTCAGCAGTAAGGGGCGTCTACACTCATGATGAGGGAGGAGAGAGTGAGCAGGAGGGAGATTTGAAGAAAGACTGTAGAAAGAGATATGGCTGAGAGACATTACAAAAGAGAAACGTTCAGGGAATATCACTCGAAAAAGAAGGGTTATGATCAAGCAAGAGCTTTAGGATGCACATTAATATTAGAAAAGCTTTCCAGCGCTGGAGAGACCCAAGCGGGAAGGCCTAAAAATGGATGCTGAGGTTGCGTTGCTTCTACTCCATACATGAGTAACACTGGTTTTGCTATGTTTCACAGAACCAAGATAAGCTGTAGTTGTAATGTTATCTACAGTTTTGAGTATCATTGTTTGTCTGGAGCTGATGTGCTGCTGGTGACTAACGACAAACTCTTGCTTGTATATAATCTTGTGAACTTCAGGTTCATGCTTTGCTCTTTTCTTGTCGTTCATTCATCATCACTGCTTTATTTATTGCGAAACATTTTTTGCTTACATTCAGCTATGATAAAGAGACACAGTCTTGCAATGCATGTTCATGCATTTTGAGGGTGGAGCAATGAAGAGAGGGGTGTGTTTGTTTGGGTTGATTTCAAATATCAGCAGTGTTTCTCAGAAATCTCTTACTGCACCTTTAACGCGGTAAGTGATAAAAGACATATATATTTTCAGTCCTGGATAAGTCGAGGTGGGTGGGTGGGTGTATGGATTGTTCCAGTATGTTCTGTGAATGCTCACTGGGTTGCTACCATGTTCTCTGAATGCTCATTGGGTCGCTATCACCCTCTCTGAAAAATGTTGACCTAAGCATAACTGAATGTGTTTTTTATAACTTTTTTGTTTTTAACTGTTTAAGCACAATAAGATATGAAAAAGAACTCAATACTGCATTGACTGGTGGCTTTCTGTGTGGGCACTTCAAGTGTGTGCACAGAAAACCACCTATCAGACAGTGTGCGAATACAAAATAGAGTTCTCGTTACTGTCATATTGAGCTTAAACTGTTTAGAATCGCTTAAACTGGCATGGCTTAAAAACACATGCAAATAAACTTTTGTGACAATGCATCACCGCAACATCACACATGCGTAACCGTGGGGTAGAGGCAATAATCAAATTTAAACAGGTTTCTCGTGTGTAGCAATATATCATCCACCACTCTTTAACCCTATACAGCCTCTCATACTAACCAGGATTTATAAAGGGAATGCTGTGCAGATTAATCCATCTGTGTGGAGAAAATCCACACGTGTACTGATTTTACATGATTTTACATCTATAAAGAAAATGGCTTACATGAAGGGAAGCCGTCTCCAAAGAACATGTTAAAGAGATCTTCAGGTGTAATATCAGACTCAAAGCCTCTGTGGAACTCAAATCCTCCATGAGTGCTGCTGGGCTCCTCTCCTCCACTTACATCATACTGCCTCTTCTTTTCTGGGTTACTGAGCACTGCGTAAGCATTTCCAATCTCTGGAGAAGAACAAGAACAGCATTTATTGTTTTATATTTTATGTACATCAACTTTTTAACAATGTATTGGAATAAAATTGGATATGGTGTTTCAGTGACAGCATTACTTTTAAAGGCCTCGGTTGCTCCTGGTGCATGGTTTTTGTCAGGGTGGAATTTCAAAGCCAGTTTTCTGTAGGCCTTTTTCAGTTCCTCAACATTGGCATCTTTTCTGACAGCCAGTACCTCGTAGTAATTCTTACATTTCTTTATCCTAAAGACAACAAAAAGCAACAGTTTTTAAATGTTAAATCTATTTTATATTAAACCTTTTTTATTACAACTGTGGCTGCAACAAGCTATCAAGTGCAGCTTTGCCGAGCAACATATACAGTTGCAAGAAAAAGTATGTAAACCACTTGCAGTATCTGTGAAAATGTTAATAATTTTAACAAAATAAGGGAGATAATACAAAATGCATGTTATTTTTTATTTAGTACTGTCTTGAGTAAGATATTTTACATAAAAGATGTTTACATATTTTATTTAAACGGGGAAAAATCTAAGATAACGATAGTAAATTATGGAGTGCCGCAAGGATCTGGCCCTCTGCTATTTTTCAATATACATGCTGCCACTTGGTAATATTATAAGAAGACATGGAATTAGTTTTCACTGCTATGCCGATGATACTCAGTTATATATTTCAACACAACCAGATGAAATCTCTAAATTATCCAATCTGACAGAGTGTGTAAAACACTGGATGACTAGTAATTTTCTTCTATTAAACTGCCTCCCTGCCATAAATTTGGTAGAACCATCACTTCTACCACTAAAGAACGCTTTATAAATAATCTTCCTGATCAGTTTCATCGCCTTAGCATACCAGACAGCTTAGAAGACCTCGATGTTGCAACAGAAACTATTGCCTCTGTCTTTTCAAGCACATTAGACTCAGTTGCTCCTTTGCGTTTAAAAAAGATTAAGGAAATTAATCCAACGCCGTGGTACAACGAGCACACTCAGGCCCTAAAGGTAGCAGCCAGAAAAATGGAACGCAGCTGGAAGAAAACAAAACTAGAAGTATTTCGCATTTCGTGGAGAGAGAGAATGGTTGAGTATAGAAAGGCCTTAAAATCTGCTAGATCTGCCTATTTTTCAAAACTTTTAGAAGAAAATAAACAAAACCCTAGGTATTTATTTGATACAGTGGCGAAATTAACAAGAAATGAAGCTTCAACTTCTGATGTTCCCAAAGAGCACAGCAGTAATGACTTTATGAACTTCTTTACTTGCAAGATTGATAATATTAGAAAAAAAAATTATAACCACGCAACCGTCTACTACAGTATTGCGTCAGACAGTGCATTGTAGTGTCCCTGAGGAAAAATTCAATTCATTTACTCCTTTAAGAGAGGAAGAATTGTCTAAACTTGTTAAATCGTCAAAATCGACAACATGTATGTTAGACCCTATACCGACTAAGCTATTGAAAGAGATGCTTCCAGAGGTCATAGATTCTCTTCTTAATATCGTAAATTCATCTTTATCACTAGGATACGTACCAAAAACTTTTAAGCTGGCTATTATTAAACCTCTTATTAAAAAACCACAACTTGATCCTAGAGAATTAGTCAATTACAGGCCAATCTCAAATCTCACTTTTCTGTCAAAAATACTTGAAAAGGCAGTATCATCACAACTATGTTCCTTTTTAGAAAGAAACAGTATCTATGAGGATTTCCAGTCAGGATTTAGACCGTACCATAGTACTGAAACTGCTCTCATTAGAGTTACTAATGATTTGCTCTTATCATCAGATCGGGGTTGTATCTCTCTATTAGTGTTACTGGATCTTAGTGCTGCATTTGACACTATTGATCACAATATTCTTTTAAATAGACTCAAAAATTATGTTGGCATTAGTGGAATTGCATTGTCATGCATTGTCAATTGCACTGACCGTTATCAGTTTGTAGAAGTAAATGAAGAGAGGTCATATCGATCACAAGTTGAATATGGAGTACCGCAAGGCTCGGTACTAGGACCATTGCTTTTCATTCTGTACATGCTACTCTTGGGAGATATCATCAGGAAGCATGGTGTTAGTTTTCACTGTTACGCTGATGATACTCAGCTCTATATTTCTTCGCGCCCTGACTAAACTTACCAATTCACAAAATTAACAGAATGCATAGCTGATATAAAAAAATTGGATGACCAGTAATTTCCTACTACTAAATTCAGAAAAAAAGATATTCTAATTTTTGGACCAAAAACTTCCTCACGTAATAACCTAGAATGTTGTCTAACACTTGATGGCTGCTCTGTTAAGTCTTCGTCGTCAGTTAGGAACCTGGGTGTGCTCTTTGATACCAATCTTTCATTTGAAGGCCATGTTTCTAGCATCTGTAAAACCGCATTCTTCAATCTTAAAAATATATCTAAATTACGACATATGCTCTCGATGACAAATGCGGAACAGTTAGTTCATGAGTTCATGACCTCAAGGCTAGATTACTGTAACGCTCTACTAGGTGGTTGTTCTGCTCACCTGATAAATAAACTACAGCTCGTACAAAATGCAGCAGCTAGAGTTCTTACTAGAACTAGGAAGTATGACCATATTAGCCCGGTTCTGTCAACACTGCATTGGCTTCCTGTTAAACATCGTATAGATTTTAAAATCTTGCTAATTACCTACAAAGCACTAAATGGTTTAGCTCCCCAGTACCTGAGCGAGCTCTTAATGCATTATAGTCCTTCGCGTCTATTACGATCTCAGAATTCAGGCCAGCTAATAATACCTAGAATATCAAAATCAACTGCAGGTGGTAGATCCTTCTCCTATTTGGCACCTAAACTCTGGAACAATCTTCCTAGCATTGTTCGGAAAGCAGACACACTCTGTCAGTTTAAATCTAAACTAAAAACGCATCTCTTTAACCTGGCATACACATAACACATTATCAATTTATTTTTTCAAATCCGTTAAAGGATTATTAGGCTACATAAATTAGGTCAGCCGGAACCGGGAACACTTCCAATAACACCAGATGTACTCGTTACATCAGAAGAAGAATGGCATCTACGCTAATATTAGTCTTTCTGTTTATCCCGAGGTTTACCGTAGTCAACTGGATCCGGGCCGCATCCAGGTGAGACCAATGACCTGCGCCTTGACACGACCACAACGCAGCCCTGAAGTATCAGCAGAGATTGAGTCAACTAGATCATCCACTGTGAAGGCCTCATCAACATGACAACCAGTGGTGCATCTCCTCAACAACCGTCCATACCGGTGTGATGAATACGATCCTCAACTGGATGGAACTGAATTAAATACTTTGAATGTTGCGATCCTATCTGACGTATGATAGCAACCTGAGTCGTAACAAAGCACTTTTTGCCAGAGGAGAACTGGCCCCCCGACTAAGCCTGGTTTCTCCCAAGGTTTTTTTCTCCATTTTAACACCTGTTTGCCACCTGTTTGCCACCTGATGTCACCTGTTGGAGTTTGGGTTCCTTGCCGCTGTCGCCTTTGGCTTGCTTAGTTGGGGACACTTGACAATTGATATTTGATATTCAGCAGTGCTTTGATCTACCTGCATTGACACTATTCCTTAAGAGCTGCTGTGCAGCCAAAATAATGTACCAGTTATCACTGTAAAGCTGCTTTGACACAATCTACATTGTAAAAAGCGCTATATAAATAAAGGTGACTTGACTATTAAATTTAGATAAGACTGAAGTATTACTTATTGGGCCAAAAACCTGCACACAGAATCTACAATTTGCATTTAGAAGGATGTACTGTTACTCGATCCTTGACAGTTAAAGACCTGGGTGTTATATTAGACAGCAACTTGTTCTTCGGAAATCATATTTCATATGTTACAAAAACAGCCTTCTTCCACCTCAGAAACATTGCTAAGATACGGAATATGTTATCTGTTTCTGATGCAGAAAAGATGGTTCGTGCTTTCATGACGTCTAGACTAGATTACTGTAATGCATTACTAGCTGGTTGTCCTGCTTCCTCAATAAACAAGCTACAATTAGTACAAAATGCAAGGGATCCGCGTGCAATCCCTTTCCTTTCTGACCATAATCTAAACAGCCTTCGTGAGCCTTTCATTCCTTCCTGATCTACATGAGGCGATCGAGAGGGCACGGAAGAACCCATATTCAGCTCATATTCACCGACATCAGCAAGCTGATTTTGCTGATGTTGAGGGAGTGAGCCAGCATGGGTATGTGTCGGTGTTGTTTGTTAACCATCTCGTCATGGGGCGGCGGGCGCAGGCATTAAAGCTCTGGTCCTGCCTTTTAGGCTCTTTTAAGTGAAAAGGCTTGAATGGCAGGGCATACGCGGTGGCGGGTCAGACTGGTGCTGCTCCACATGCCAGTCTGATCTGCTAAAGGATCTGGATCAGCGGCAGTGTTTTTTAACCTGCTTTCTGCTCTGATCTGACTCTGGGCCCAGACAGACAGAAGGAGGAAGAAGAAAGATTTGAGGTAGGAAGTCAGTTACGGACGGCAGCTGCGCCGGTGACTGATTTCCTCTCCATGAGAGTAGTTACTTCTACCCTCTCCTTTCTTCTTCCACCTCCTGAGTAATATTTTTTTACCCAGGTGCTTTTTATGATCAGACCAAGGGCTGGGCCCATAATATAGTTTTCTGTGGCTCGCTTTTTGGTTTGATAGTAAGAGGTTCTTTCAGGCTTGAAAGGACCATAGATTCCATCCTTCTATGATAGTATGTCTCCATTCTTCGAGCCGCAGGTTTTAAGCTTGGTCTATATCTATATATTTTAATATATTGACCGTAGTTTTCCTGTATAGCTTTTCGTGGGTGCATAAAAGAAAAAGAAAGGGAATTTAGGGCCCTGAAGTTCCCATTAGGTTGGTTATCTTTGTGTTGGCTTTCGGCCACCTTTTTCAGCCACCATATGGTAGATGGTATAGCTTTCTTCTCTGGTCATAGCTAGAGTTGGTATTAGAGATTGGCACTTTTTTACTTCAGTTAGATCTATGTTAAGCGTCGGCCTTCGGGCTTTGACTTGGGTTGAGTTTCACTCCTTTTAGAGTGTATTTCAGAGTTTCCTCCTCTCTATTGAGAATTTTGAGGTTGAGTTTTAGCCCCAGGCAGATCTATGCTTATGTGTGGCCTTATAGGCCCACAGCTATAGCTGGCCTAGGCTAGAACTAGGGTTTAGGTGATATACTGTAGTTTTCACCCCCTTTTATTACTACCCCTGTCAGGAGAGTGTAGTTTCCTAGTTCTGGCCTCCTCTTATGAGAGTTGTCAGGCCGAGGCCCATTACCCCTTTGGTGTAGGTGCAGGACAGATAGCAGTTAAGGTAGCAGACTATTGTTAGTCTCCCTGGTGCGGTTGTCTCAGGTGGTAGGCCCTTATCACTGTGTGAATAAAAGATGCTAGTGTTGCTGTGGCCCCACTTTTATAGAGATTTTCATTCTATACTTTGTTTAGTCTTTTCCCCTGATCCCCTTGAATTGAGATTTAAGTTTGAGTGACCAGTGTTAGCTTTCCTTAGCTCCTGTTCCCTAGGGTTCAGTGCAGATGTTTCTGTCTTGGTGAAAAGTGCTCGCCCTTGGAATTCACAATTCAGGGTGGTACGAAGGAAAAGTGAAGCATTCCCCTATTTCTCAGGGTTGTTAATGCTCTAGTTCTATTTTTGCACTGCACAATGCAAGCCCTTAACTCTATTGCTGCTACAGGTTAGCACCCGTTTTCTGTAACAGTAGGCTTTGTGTTAGCCTCCTTCAGAGCATGGTGACTAGGTTGTACTCCTCTTGCTATTTAGGGTAAAAACTGTGTTTTTACTGTGTACATTGCCTGTTGGTATGTGTAGATTTAAGCTCAGGTTGAGTTAACACTGGAGTTGGGTAACGCGCCGATTTTTTTCACATTGCAGCAAAACAGACTTAAAATACTCCGTCATTTTTTGTCATAGAGACATAAGTAATATATCAATTGAAACTATAGAATGTCTTTTTATTTGTGTACACTAGGGTAAAAACAAAATGTTGTGCTTTTTGCAAAATAAAGAAAACTAACATGATGCGTGATCTCTCGTCTCCCTCTGAACGAAGTCCAATCTGATAGTTCTCAGAAAATGAACTGTAACTTAGTGAATACTAATGACACAAAAATGTTAAATCTTAAATTTAATTCTCTATGTTGTTTTATAATAACGAGTAGACAGGATAAAATTTACATCATTTTGAATAAAAAATTCTAGTCTACAACCTCCAATACCCAGAAGTCTTGTGAACACATATTTAATATTTATTTTTTGGCCTTATTTCAGTGACTTAAGTTTTTTGTTTTTTTTCAATAACCTCACAAACATTATTCCTTCAAAAATACAAACATGTCCATACATGTTCCTCACATATTATGGTAGCCTAGTTCGTGCTGAATACAGTGTAATGACACCTTTTCCATTAATATGTTTATGAACAACTGAAAAAAGCACAAATGTCAGGGCATGTCAAAACTTCCCCAGGGCCCCAAATCAGCCTCAGACTCCAGAGGGTTAAGCTAGGGAACCACACTTGGTAGTGTGGTCTCAGATTATGCTACCTTAGAGCTTAGACACTGCCACTGGCTGACGCCCGTGTCTTTCTGGAGTAGTAGGCCCTGTTTGGTGTAGTTGTACTCCTCTTGCTTTAAGAGTTTTTTGGGAACATTGCCTGTTGGAATGTGTTGGATAAGAATCAGGCTCTGGTTGAGCTAAATAGTTAACTATTTAGTTTATAAAAACACTGATAGTTTGGTTCTAATTATAGCTCCCTTAGAGCTTGGAAACTGCCACCAGCTGATGCCACGTGTCTTTCTGAGTCTCAGGCCCCATTTGGGCCTCCTTCAAGAGCATGATGGTATAGGTTTGTACTCCTCTTTCTTAAAGAGCAAAAATTATTTTACTGAGTACATTGCATGGTGGTATGTTTGGTTTGTTTGACATTGCCACTGGCTGGCGCCCGTGTTTTCTGGAGTAATAGGTCCTGTTTGGACCTCTTTCAGACCATGTCGGCGTAATTGTATTCCTCTTGCTAAGAGAGGTTTTAGTGCTTCACTGAGTACATTGCCTGTTGGAATGTGTTAAATAGAATCGAGCTCAGGTTGAGCTGAATGTTTAACCTCACTGGATAGTTTGGTTCTATTATCGCTCCCTTAGAGCTAACTGACGCCACGTGTCTTCTAAAGTCACCGCTGCCTCCTCAATGCAAATAATCAAGCGCTGATTAGATCCTAGGATTGAGCAGAGTGTTACTCCCCTCATTTGAGGGTAAAAGTCCTGTTCTCCAGGATGCCCGTCTCTATGCTCTGGTCTGAGTTAGTTACTGCCCTATTGTATCACTCGTACTGGATATCTTTTCTGAAGAATGTGATTTGAGACTCTGTGATCAGACAGGTTGTTGGCCAAGACTAGGTGCTTTAACTAACCAGGTCAGCCTCCCTGGTGGCAAACAAGGTTAACTTTGTTCCCCTGACAAGTGACTGGCTAGGGTTCCTTCAGGCCCCCTGGCCACATTCCCTTAGAGGTACCCTCTTTTTTGGGGAAAAGAAGTTTGGCCCTAGAAGCCTTAGAGCGGCCTTGGAAGGCCTTCTGTGGAAGGCCTCCTTGAGGCTTATAGCTTGGGCTGTTGGCCATAGGGAGTGCTGTCACTGACAGCCTATGTTGACCCGTAGGGAGAGTGGCACTTCAGTTGGCGACGTGGGTATATCGTTCACCAAATGCGTTTCAAACGTAGTGTAGAGTTCCCTTTTGAAAGGGAACGTCTCAGGTTATGTATGTAACCATGGTTCCCTGAGAACAGGGAACGAGACACTGTGTTACCTGCAATGCATCGGGGCTGCCTGCTGAACAGTCTTTTCAGACGATAAGGTACTGACTGCTTCTCTAGGCGCTCCTTTATACTTCCAGGTCGCGTCTATAATGACGTCATAGGCTGTCGCCGGCCAATAGGTTTGGTGAGATTTGATAGTTGCATTCAGACACTGGTTCACGTGATGACATTCCCCAAATGAGTTTCAAACGCAGTGTCTCGGTCCCTGTTCTCAGGGAACCATGGTTACATACATACATAACCGGAGACGTTCAGCACAAGCTTTATACTTTCACAAAATCTCTCATTGTAACCAGCAAAGCCTAGATGCAATGTAAATAAGAGTGTCACTGTGCAGTGTGGACAGCTTCATTGTTTATAATGAGAGTTTTCATGAGAGTGCAGAATGCGGTAGGTGACGGCTCAAAGGGAGTGCTATTGATAATTTAAATAAGTGTTTTTTTTCATGCTGCTTAAAGGAACAGTGGTCATGTTCACACTGCAAAGTTTAAGGAGTGAAAAGATTTAAATGTGGGAATGAATTCGCTAAATTATTATTCTGTGTGAGTCATGAAATTACGACGACTGACCATAGCAACATGAGAATGTGATAACCATAGCAACATTTTGGCACCTCAAGGCTGTTAACAAAAAACATGAAGGCAACAGTTTGGATGTGTAAAAGTAGGCCCTTTTCACAGACTGTGATGACGCATTTCCACAGTTATCAACATCACAATCTTGCAAAGTTTTTATTATTTTTATTTAATAAAACAAATTAATGCTGCTGTGAGGGTGTTTCTAATACAACGGCTGAGGGAGAGATGGCAGATTTGACATATTTCTCTCTTCTGACTGCTGTAGTCAATCTCTCTGTATGTTTTCCCTCTTTTGGAAAGCTGTAGAAATACTATCATGGTGTTTTTCTTTTGCTATTAGAGCAAATGCATATACAAAAATTATATTTGCTGTCATCTCCCATTCATCACTATAGAAGTTTACCCAACTATGATGACTTAAGCTTCTGAGAACCCTGGAAATGTGAAAAAGATCCATGACATGCATTTGTCCCCCCACAAAAAGTAACTATAATTAATGTAAATCCTATTAACTAACATTATTAATTGCAATTACAGTACAAAGGGAAAACTGATTTAAACCATTTTTTGTTTGACAGGAAACTAGTTGGTCCTGATGACAATATATATATAAAATAATAAATAATTGACAGGATGAAATAATGTTATGATTTTTGTTGCATCTACACTTTGGTCATAAGTTTACATACACCTTGCAGACAGGGGCGGAGCCAGGGGGTGGCCAGGGGTGGCCATGGCCATAAAATGAAATAACCAAAAAGGTGATTAAAGCTGCGTTAAAACTGTGCATGCATAGGCCTATTTGATGTATATATGCGTCACATGTCACTGGACTAAAATATTCTGCATGTGAGATCACAATATAAAGCACAAGCTGATATGTAATTTTTTTAATGCATAAATAAATGTGAGATAAATTAATTTTGCATTAATTTATAAAGTACAAACAAAAATGTATCACATTTAAATGCATAAAATAATTAATTTTTCATTCTGGCATTTATGTGCTGTTGACTTCCGCTTCCGCATCTTGCAAATGGGATTTTTTTTTCTTTGTACTGAGTTTAATTTAGGTATGATAGAACTGTTGCAATTATTTACAGTGGTGGTCAGAATTATTGGCACCCTTGGTAAATATGATCAAAGATGATCACATGATCACAAGCTGATTTTGAGAAATTCTGACATGAAGGTGATGCTGAGCTAAAAGTCCTCTAAGGACCCTAAGTTTGTGCCAGGCTGCAGCCTTGTCTTTCCATTCATCAAAGGTCTTTTGACAAACTGGTTCTCTCTCATTAAGACAACTTCAGCAAAGATCAACTGGCTACATGCTCTGAGTAGAAAAGGAGGTACGACCCATTACTAGCAGGCTGTACCTAATAAAGTGGCTGGTGAGTGTATATGCTCCTAGTTTATGGACTGCCTAAAAGGGGTGCTGTAGAACCTAACCTCGCCACCCCAGGCCTGATTGTGTAATATCTTTTTCCTGACTTTGCAAAATTCCACAAGTCTTTAAGCATGTTAAAAGTCCCAAAAGCACCTAAATCTTAATAAAGATAAATAAATTAATAAATAATCCTTAAGAAAACAATAGGAACCACGGCACCTTCAGTGCTTGGGCCCTAATAATATATACAACAGATCACTTACCTTTGTACCCCTTCAGCTTGCTCCTTGGTAAATCCTTTTGTTAAATCTGCTGCTGAGTCCTGTTTCTGTGCCTCATACTGGGTTTGGGATGCAGGGTCTGTTCCATTTGGTGACTTCCTGCAGTAAGCAGTGCTGTTCCCTGCCGAAGTACCATTCCTCAGCAAGGCTTCCAACAACACTGCCAACAAAACACAACTAGCTAAATGCAAATAGCAGATTTGACTGTGAAATTAAAATGCCATCCATAAATAAGCTAAACGGTTATTTAAAATGAATCTACAGGGTCAAAGGAAAAGTTTTTTTTTTTTTTTTTTTAGGTATATGTAACGATGTAACAAGACAAATCAGACACAATTATTTGTTATAGTTAACCATCTAATTTTTATTTATTTTTTTTAAATGTAGCTGGTTTGTATTGGCCGCCTCCAGTTTTCCCTTTGCTTTGCTTCCAGCTAACCCCGTGACATAATTGTGATGTCAGCACTAAAAGGGTCTATACGTTGAATAACTGTAATAGATTTAATTTACTGTAATTTTACAGTAAAATACTGTTAAAATGACAGTTTTTGGAAGTGAAAAAGAACAAGATATTGTTTAATTTACAGTGAAAACCCAGAAGTCCCTGTGTGATACTTCACATTTGATGTATTCATTGAAATAACTTTTAGCTTTTCTTAGTTTTTTTTGTTTTGTTTTTTGTGTACATTAGGGTTTTATGTTAAGTCTAATGTTGTTAAATTAATGTTTATTACATTTTTTTAATGTCATGTGTGTTTCCATGATGGTGTTTAGTGTTTGTGTGAATGACACTGTGCGCCTTCTATATATTAGTATATGCCTTGTGGAAAAGCTGTTTGTGATGAGCTTTAATTCATCATGTGACTTTCTCATCACCATTTGTTCTAGGTGGTTGTCAGTGTATTACAAAGGTACAAAACAGATGTTGGTATTTCATTAGGTTGGTAAATTGACATCAGTTAATGAAACACGTTTTTTTATTGTAAATTTAAGTAAAATCTGTAAAACCTAAAATGTTGCTACCATATATTTTACAGAAAAATTCTGGCAACCACAGCTGTTTTTTTTTTTTGTTTTTTTTTTTATTTTGTAACAGTGTGTGTTTTAGAGATGTATGACTGTATTCTAACAACGTATGTTAAAAGTAAAAGATTCTATGGAATTATAAGGAGATCTTGTGAGATGGGTATAAACAGAGGCCAGAGCCAGCTCCAAGTGGGCTGTATAAACCTCCAGAGGCATTTGATTGGTTTATTTAATGTCATGGTGGTAATGCACACGGTGATCCGCCAAAACTAAGAAGACAACTTCCACAGGCTTTTCAGCACCACGAACAATGAGTTGAAGGGGTAAGTTTGTTAAAGTTTTTAGACTTGTACAACATATTACATGTTGTGAAAAAAGTACATTATTATTATTTTTGTTGTTGTTGTTTGTACAATGTTTTAGTCTTGACATAGTTAAAGAATGAGAAAAATGTATCCTAACAGTCAATTTAGAAAATTAGCGTGTTCTTAGCAGCACAGACAAATTATAATCTGTACGGTGTCTTACAATACCTTTTTTTTTGCAAAAAATATTTCTGCAATCCATTTCTAGAATCTACTCATTTCTATTTTGCATATACTCCACATAATGTAATGTAATTGAAACATTTGGTTTAATAGCCAAATTCTTTTTTTCAAATGAATACTTATAACAATCAGTAAATTAAGGCCTGGTTTCACAGACAGGGCTTAGACTAAGCCAGGATTAGGCATTAGTTCAATTAGGACATTTAAGTAGCTTTTATAAACGTACCCTAGGAAAAAAAAAAAAAAACATTACTGGTGTGCATCTTGAGACAAAACAATGGCACTGAGATATTTTAAGGTGTGTCAGTACAAGTTGCTTTCAGTTAAAACAGCTCAAACATGCATTTTAGTCTAGGACTAGCTTAAGCTTTGTCTGTGAAATCGGAGGTAAATATCAGACACATGTGTTGTTGTGTTTTTTAGGTTCATGTTTTAGTACATGGGCATAAGTAGACCAAATGATTTTAATTTGTTACATTACGTATTGGTGTTCATTAATAGCCAGTAAATAATGACAAAAGTTAACATTTATTCACTTTTTTTAATAATACTTATTTTAAGTTTCAAAATATATAAATGTTACTGTGGCAAGCCAATAATATGTTGGACAGACTTGGAAAATCACCTCCTTAGACACACAACAAATATAAGTGCAGAAGGACATTCAACCAGGACAATCCAAAGACATGATCAACAACTTTCTACTGTGGCCAGTGCAACAGGGTTCCATAAATCCAGCATGGCTGAAAAACAGCAGCAGACCATGGCAAATGAACAGGGGGTCCAGCCATCCAGTGTGGTCCATGTACCGACTGACCAGCCATCATCCATGTCCTATAAATAGGGGACCAGCCATTCACCGTGGTCCATGTACCAACTGACCAGCCATCGACCATAAACCAAAAACACTGGGGTCTACCATCTGTGGCCTAGGAGCAGGAGCTGAGACATCTTAAAACAAGTCAAAAATTTGTTTTATGTCCTTAATGTAATGTGACGATATATTTGAAAAATTTACAATGACACATAAAAAGAAAGCATGCAACTGAAAAAATGGACATGTCCTGATTGTCATCTTGCAAGCCAGTGTAGTGAATGATGCAGTGAATGGCATTTTTGCAGTTGCCAAAAATTTCTGTGGGACACCTGTTCCTGTCCACGTAAAGCAAACACTGAGAGGTCCAAATGAATGTGAGCTGGATGATTGCTCTGTTTTATGACGTAGCAGGTAGGAGAGGGCATCAAGCATTTAGATGTTCTCACCTAAAGTCACTTGACTATTGTTCAACAACCTCAAACACCTGTCATCTTGAGGAAGACACATTGACTGAGCTTATAAAGCAGAATGGTTGATTTACAGAAAACAAGAAAGAAATGTGTCTTGCCTGACTAAAGGAGGCAGCAGACCAAAGGGCCCCCCTTGCTGTGGGTGTTAAAACTGGAGCACCCAAAAAGCATTATGTGTTGGAGATCAAATCTTTATACTACAGTCAATTGGGAAGGGTGATGGTTATGTATGATGCCCAGAGAAACAGCTGGCATTGTTCCTGAGTTAATGCATGGATGTCAGGTCTACATAAGTGTGTCGCAAAGCGTTTCTTTCAAACAAGTAGACTTCTTTTTAAATCTGTCAAATCAACTGGACCAGATTAAGAGAACTTGAATGTACATCAAGAAGGCAGCAAGGAAAAGCCGTTTGGACTTGTGAAAGAACTTTTGCAAAGATTTTTAAAGTACATCTTAGATAAGCAGTATCTATCAAACCTTCCAGAAAATCTTTGCAGAGGATTTTGATCCTCCCCCACCAAAGCATATTGTGCCATCAGAAAAGTTTTGCACGGAATGCAGTTATAACTTGCCTCTAAGTGACCTCAGTGATCACAGCAAAAGCTAAGATTGTGACACTGACATGTGTCTATGAAGGTAAGTGTTGTAAAAAAATATCTTTCTGAATGTTACAGCATGTTGGTATATTCCCATCTATGTATCTAATCATTTAATTTAATTCAGGAATAAGCACGTACTTCAAGAAATGTCTAATATGTGGAATGGAGTACAGTTACCAAGACTGGGAACATGGAATCCACAACTTTGACAATCACATTCTCATGGGTCTCCACTTACAGTAGGTTTGTATTTAAGGGCATCACTTCAGGTATGGTCCCTGACCATTTTAAATGAGCCTTTATTCCACAAAATGCTGAATTAGTGACAAAGTCTTTCAACACAATCATCTTTGGGTCTTAAAACCTAATTAAATATCTCTTCAGGCATTACAACTTGTTGAATTGTTTTATTGATAATTAACCCTGTGTTAGAGTCACTGTCACCACATCTCCCATCAACCTCCTTGGCTCCCACCTGCACCTTCTTCAAAATTAACCACACCTGTCAGCGATCTCCTTCATCAAAAGCACTTTATCTTCACTCACATTGTCTTCCCTCGTTTTTACCTTGTGTGTGGAACTTGTTTGGACCTTTTAATTCTCCTGCATGATCGAACTCTCCAATAACTATTCCTGTGTCTATCTCCAGCGTTCATTCCCAGCATTTACAGTGGGTACGGAAAGTATTCAGACCCCCTTAAATTTTTCGCTCTTTGTTATATTGCAGCCATTTGCTAAAATCATCTGAGGTCCTGAGCACTCTGGAGAAGGTGTGTGTGTTTGGGGGTGGGGTGTAATGGTTTATAAAAATATAAATAAAAAAGCTTAAATAAATACTGGACTGAGATTTACACTGGATTTAGACTTACAAAATTTTAAGCTGCAAAAGATAACTGCACTCATTTCAAAGTGACCTATGACATCCTATGACATGAAATTCATCTAAATTTAAATCTCATGTAAAATGATCAGGACAGGATTTTTGATATTTGGCAACATGTCAAACTTTAATAATATTCTTGAGTGTTTTTGAGGCTCTTAACATGCTTCAAATTGCATGAAACTCAACACACTCATCAATGTTGTCAACCAACAGACATGGACAAAGCCTTAGAAACGGGTGTGGTGGAGGGGCTCAGTAGCGCCACCTTTTGACAAAAGTGTGTGTGTGTGGGGGGGGGGGGGGGGTATTTTTACCTACAGTCACCAAACTTTGTACACATATTGTTCTCATTAAGTCGGACAACTTTCTAATTTACAGTCATTAGCTCCAACCAACAGGAAGTCAGATATTTTGGTTTCAATGTGGATTTTTCACACTCTCTCTCTCTGTCCTACCCCCCTACCCCCTCAGTCTCTCTCTCTCTCTCTCTTTCTGTGTGTGTGGGTGTGTGTGTTTTTGTGTGTATGATCATATGGGCACCAACTGCTGCAGTAAATGTGTATTCAAATTACTTTGAAATAGTCTTTTTATGTTTAACCGTTTTAAATGCCTATTGCCTACTGTGCAGAGTTGCCCTGAAGCCAACGGGGTGGCGGTGCCACTGGGCTTGGGCCCGCCATCGCTGCTTGCAGCTATATTTATTATTATTCTTTTCCAAAGTGAATCACATTTTTGAGGGCCTAAACGTGCTCGAAAACTCATTTTGACACACGCGTCAGAATTTACGTATGTTATGGGTCGCAGAATTTGGCGTGGCAAAATGGCTCGATAGCGCCACCTAACGAAGTGCCCCTTGCGCTACATTTCACGAAGAGTTTGAAACTTGGTACACACATTTAACAGCCCAATACCTACAAAAAAGTCTCTTGGAGTAAAATCTGAAACCGAAAGAGGAAGTTTTTTGAATTTTTGAATTAATTTGCAATGTTTTGCCATTTACCAGATGTTGTACTTTAACAAACTCCTCCTAGAGCTTTAATCAGATCAATGTCATATTTGGTCAGTCTAATCTAAAGGCCTGTGCGATGTTACATTGCGAAGATCTAGACTTTTCGCTGAAGTGCATCTCCGTGGCGGTCTGACAAAGTTCAATGTTTTGCCATGAAACAGGAAGTTGTTGTAACTCAGGCATACAATGTCCGATCTGCCCCAAACTTCACGTGTGTGATAAGAGTCCTGGACTACAGACATCTATATGCCAATATTCAGTTAGTCATAGCACTACCTGCTGGCAACAGGAAGTGGCATGCTTCACTCCCAGAAACATATTTCAATATGCCACAAAGTACCAAACATACCAGAAACACGTTCAATCATGCAACACCTGGCTCAGTGCTAAAGTATGTGAATAATGCCACGAAACAGGAAGTTGTTGTAACTCAGGCATATGATGTCCAATCTGCCCCAAACTTCATGTTTGATAATAGTCCTGGCCTGATTACATCTACATGGCAACATTCAGTTACGGTCAAAGCGCCACCTGTTGGCAGCAGGAAGTGTGGCACTTTTAAACGATTTTGCCATAATTCTCCTGTATTTACTCGCTTACTTGCATGTCGCCAACTTTTCACTGTTTTCCTAAGGCCACCGGGTAGCGGTGAGCCCGGGTGCGAAGGCCCTTTCATCGCTGCTTGCAGCTTTAATTTTTTTAATTCTTCAGTTCCTGTGTTCTTTTGTTTGATTTTGCCACCAATCTGTTACCATAGACACTATTTATCATCACAGCTGTTCGTCATTTATGTAACAAACTACAACAAATTAATTAATTAGCTCAAACTATGGGTGAAATTATATATATATATATATATATATATATATTAAATCATAATGCGTTATGATCAATTATAATATAAATCGACCAAAAAGCGGATTATATATTGATAAGCAGTTACAACGGATTGTAACCGATTATGAATATATATGGTCTAGAATTAGTTCTAGTTTAGAAATACTTTAGGATAACTGATCTACTTTGCCCAGCAAAATTATCAGCCTTTTTATTCTTATCAGCTCTTAAAAAGGGATTTTCCTCTGGCCACATGGAAAATCTCCAATCTTAGTACTCACAAAAGCATAAACGAAATCAAACGTTGAAGAGACTTGGTTTATGAATGAGCAGCAAGAGAGACAATAAAAGTATAACTATAATAGATTTAATAGATACGAACTACGAATATACAGTGGGTACGGAAAGTATTCAGACCCCCTTAAATTTTTCACTCTTTGTTATATTGCAGCCATTTGCTAAAATCATTTAAGTTCATTTTATTTCCTCATTAATGTACACACAGCACCCCATATTGACAGAAAAACACAGAATTGTTGACATTTTTGCATATTTATTAAAAAAAAAAACTGAAATATCACATGGTCCTAAGTATTCAGACCCTTTGCTGTGACACTCATATATTTAACTCAGGTGCTGTCCATTTCTTCTGATCATCCTTGAGATGGTTCTATTCCTTCATTTGAGTCCAGCTGTGTTTGATTATACTGATTGGACTTGATTAGGAAAGCCACACACCTGTCTATATAAGACCTTACAGCTCACAGTGCATGTCAGAGCAAATGAGAATCATGAGGTCAAAGGAACTGCCTGAAGAGCTCAGAGACAGAACTGTGGCAAGGCACAGATCTGGCCAAGGTTACAAAAAAATTTCAGCTGCATTTAAGGTTCCTAAGAGCACAGTGGCCTCCATAATCCTTAAATGGAAGACATTTGGGATGACCAGAACCTTTCCTAGAGCTGGCCGTCCGGCCAAACTGAGCTATCGGGGGAGAAGAGCCTTGGTGAGAGAGGTAAAGAAGAACCCAAAGATCACTGTGGCTGAGCTCCAGAGATGCAGTCGGGAGATGGGAGAAAGTTGTAGAAAGTCAACCATCACTGCAGCCCTCCACAAGTCGGGGCTTTATGGCAGAGTGGCCCGACGGAAGCCTCTCCTCAGTGCAAGACACATGAAAGTCCGCATGGAGTTTGCTAAAAAAAACACCTAAGGGACTCCAAGATGGTGAGAAATAAGATTCTCTGGTCTGATGAGACCAAGATAGAAATTTTTGGCCTTAATTCTAAGCGGTATGTGTGGAGAAAACCAGGCACTGCTCATCACCTGTCCAATACAGTCCCAACAGTGAAGCATGGTGGTGGCAGCATCATGCTGTGGGGGTGTTTTTCAGCTGCAGGGACAGGACGACTGGTTGCAATCGAGGGAAAGATCAATGCGGCCAAGTACAGGGATATCCTGGACGAAAACCTTCTCCAGAGTGCTCAGGACCTCAGACTGGGCCGAAGGTTTACCTTCCAACAAGACAATGACCCTAAGCACACAGCTAAAATAACGAAGGAGTGGCTTCACAACAACTCCGTGACTGTTCTTGAATGGCCCAGCCAGAGCCCTGACTTAAACCCAATTGAGCATCTCTGGAGAGACCTAAAAATGGCTGTCCACCAACGTTTACCATCCAACCTGACAGAACTGGAGAGGATCTGCAAGGAGGAATGGCAGAGGATCCCCAAATCCAGGTGTGAAAAACTTGTTGCATCTTTCCCAAAAAGACTCATGGCTGTATTAGATCAAAAGGGTGCTTCTACTAAATACTGAGCAAAGGGTCTGAATACTTAGGACCATGTGATATTTCAGTTTTTCTTTTTTAATAAATCTGCAAAAATGTCAACAATTCTGTGTTTTTCTGTCAATATGGGGTGCTGTGTGTACATTAATGAGGAAAAAAAAATGAACTTAAATGATTTTAGCAAATGGCTGCAATATAACAAAGAGTGAAAAATTTAAGGCGGTCTGAATAGAGGCGGTGAAAGAAATGGCAAATTACAAACAGTTAAAACCTTTGAGAGCCAGCAAGGAAACTCAACTTAAATTTGGAGCTTAAAACACTTCGAAAGAAATTCTGTACTTGCATAGGTCTAGGTGCTGCGGTTACTTCACCTTTCTGCAGGAGTTTCAGTGCATGTGAGCTGAAGTGATTGGTCCTTTTTCCGAGGAAGGGTTCTTCGGTGGGATTTTCAAACAAGGTTTTAACTTAAGAGTAAAATAGCCGGAAAAATAAAAAAGGAAGAGTCCGTCTCGTAGTCAAGGAAGAGTGAAGGCGACGGATGAAGAAGACTCAACGGATGAAGAAGACTCAGCCATGAGAGCAGTGTGTCGTTGTCCTTTAAAGACAAACAAGCCAAACGCCTCCTTGGATGCGACAGCCAATGGCGAGGGTGCAATTTTGGTGGGCAAACTTTTTCTTTGTCTCCATTTACGACCTAATTTGCATAGTATCTGGAATGTCAGATCTGAGTACATTTTCTTTGCAATACTATTAAAAATAGAAAAATGCATTTTACAGTAACATAACATAGTCGTAACTAAGCTTATATAATATGGATACATGCATGCACACTTGAATACGACAAAAAGTACACTTTGGCATAGTCATATTTTGAGGCTAAATGTAAATATATTCTCTGTGTGTGTGTGTGTGTGTGTGTGTGTGTGAGATGTGTATTGGGGTTTTGGCCAGTGTCTGTGGCCACATGGCCCTTAGCCCAACATGGGGTGAACCTGGGTGACTCTTTGAAGTCCCTGGAGCTGGTGAGGATGTCTTCTGCTTTGCCTCGCTGAGGTAACAAAGATGCCAATGGCGCAATCTGATCCAGACTTGCTGGGGCCTATTCATGATTTACGTGCAGAGTTCAAAAAGCTAAAAACATTCTGACAATTCTAAAGTTGGTTGGTTTAACTGATCCTGTGCAGATGCTACATTTAGTTCAACACCATTGTGTATTTAAGTTCCTCCTGTTCACTTAGTGTTGGTCTGGTCACGTTTATGTTATAGTGTGTTTCTCTGTCTTTGTTGGATTACTTTGCCTGTTTGGAATAAATGTTGTATTGGACTTATATCCGTCTTACTCTTCATCTGTTTATTTTGCTACGCACACACCTGAAAGTGTGACAGATACATTATTTAAATAAAGATGATGTCACTGGATGATGGGGGTAGAGTATGCTTAAAGCAGGGCTCAACATTAAGCCTTGAGAGATCTAAATTAAGTGCATTTTACTTAAGTAAAACTAAGCAGCACACAGCAAGACACCAACCAGGGTACATTGCGTTCTTTGTTGCCCCTGTTGGCGGTATCTGCTTAGACTGAACATACGGTTCAACATCAGCCAATGCTTTCATAAATGATGGAAGAAACTCCTGACTCTAACTTGCAACCCATGGCCGTATTTGAACTATTTTTTTTTTTTTTTTACGTTGAAAGAA
The DNA here is from genome assembly GCA_037101425.1 of Elopichthys bambusa. Lineage (NCBI taxonomy): Eukaryota > Metazoa > Chordata > Actinopteri > Cypriniformes > Xenocyprididae > Elopichthys > Elopichthys bambusa. Next base: position 18,837,601 of record CM074436.1, read on the forward strand.
CAACAAGTCCTTCATTTTTAAGTGCCTTCTCTTATTTGTTTTACTGAAGTTGGTAGTATTTGAAGGTTTTCAAGCTGAGTGCTCTAATATTTTGAAATGACAATCAATCGATGTAAACATTTTATGTTGAAATATAATTTCAATTTTGACTAGTTTTACATGCAGTGTATGATGCTAAAACATTTGGCAGATGGCAGTTTCCAAAGACTGTATTCTAATGTTGAAAATATTGTACCTTGTAGCCTACGTCTATGACACGTTAAAAAGCACATGAAATGTTTTTTTTAATTTGTAAAAGAGAGAAACTGATCTTTCGATACGTATTTAATGTTTTGAATGTTTTCTCTTTTCAGAGAAAGCAAGGTAGCCACAGGCAGAGATATATTGCTCTAACAGCTATAACCATTACCTTGATCTTATGAAAGTATTGGCTATATAAATCTGTTTTATAGGGAGCAAATCACTGACAATAAATTTGTATTTTATGCACAACAGAAAATTCAATATAGCAAAAATCTTTCTTTCAAACACCAAAAAAACTAAAGCGAGGAGGCTCCTTCAACCTCCAGACAGTTGAAGTTGGGAGAAACTAATCTAGTCACACAGAAGAATGTTGATCATGCAGTGTTGAATTTTGTGACCCAAAACCTCCAACCCTTTAGTGTGGTGGAACAGCCATCATTTAAATCTTTCTTGCATGATCTTCAGCCTTAACGCCTCTCTCATGTCAAGGACCACTTTGTGATATAAGATGGATGAGGCAGCACTTGAAATGAAGACAAATATGAAAATAGCAATGTCGGAGATAGATGTCGGAGAACGACAACAGAGTGTTTGAGTACAAGGAGAATGTTTCATTGGCGTCATTGCCCACTGTGTTGTTCCTAACAGGGGGCTCAGCGCTTGAACAGTGCTCTCTTTCACTCTCATTACTCACAACTGAGGTGTCCTTGAGCAAAGCACCTAACCCCCAATCGCTAAATGCAGCAAAACCACCACAGCAAAAATGGCTGCCCACTGCTCCAGGTGTGTATTCACGTTGTGTGTGTTCAGTACTTACTGCCTACTGGACTTAGATGGGTGAAATACAGTGCACAAATTCTGAGTATGGGAAACCATACTTTGCTACACGTCACTTTTCAGATGTGTGATGAGGATGTGGATGGTGTCAAGATGGACTTTGTAGATTTCACAACTTTTAGATGAGGACGGCTTACAATTCCAACTTCTGAAACATCATTGATGTGCCACTTATTAAACTTGGTTTCCACAGTAGATGCAGCCACAGCCTGTTCAAATGAAGCCTACAAAAACCTGTCCCTATCAACATTCTCAAAGTGCCCTGCACTATGGAATAAGTGTGGCATATCTGCTGCTGCAGAAATTATAGAAGACTTCAAGGTTCAGTTGATCCGCCCCAACACAACAAGGTGGAATTCCTAATTTCTCGCTGTTGAGAGAATGCTTTAGAATCTTTAAAAGATAAGAGAGAGGGGGATATCAACTTCACTCAAGTTGCCAATGTAAGTGCAGATTTTTTTTAAATTCCCTTAAATTCATGTTCCAGTAATGTGATGGTAATGATAAAATTGCTTTTTAAAACGCATTACTTTGAATAGTTGCAATGCTCAATAAGGATGTGATAGAAGTAGATATTTATGACTCCTGAGGGCCTAGTAATTCCATTGTTTGTAAAGATGAAACTCCTCCCTCTCTCTCTCTCTCTCTCTCTCTCTCTCCCTCTTACACACACACACGCTGTGTGTGTGTGTAATGACATGAATATATTAATTGCTGTTGTTTAAATGCATGATAAGTTGAGTCCAGTTGAAATTGCCTTTCTGGAAGAGTATTCCATAACCATGAGCCCCCTTGCCAAAGACCTCAACATTCTTCAGGCTGAATGTTCAGATAGGATGGCTTCTACCTACTTATCTCATCTCGAAACTTGACCAAATTTGCTTTACCTCTAGGTACTACATACAAACCTCTGGTAGATGCCCTCCAAGAAGGCCTGCAGCAGCGCTTTGAAAACATGCTGGTAGAGCCAGAGTTTTTTGCAGCTGCAACCCTTGTCCCGAAAATATAAAACATCTTGGAAATCATTGTCAAACTAGGTAAGATTATATTAATTTTGTTTTTTAAAAGTATCAGTTAAAGATTCAAAGAAACTACGCCAAAACATTTAAAAAAGATATCCAACTAAAATTTTATCATCTTAACATTCTCAATTTGTTTAGGTTAGTTTTAAATGCACCTTGGAAACACATAGGGCAACACTGTTCTTTTGATATTTTATTCACAACTATTGTTTACTTATTTTTTATACCAAGTATCACCAGGTTAAAGTGTGTGAAATATAAATGTTCTTAGTGACATTGCGCTCAATAAGGCAGCCCAAATGACGTAACCGGCAATGTGCTGCCTGCCACTCCTACACCCAAATAGAAAAACACTACTCCAGTCAGGCATAAGCATAACTAGCTTGTTGCAATATGGCTAGAAACGTTAATGCGATTACCAAGCCAGAAATAGAAGATCCTCCAATAACCAACAGGTCTGGCATTTGGGGCCACTTTGGTTTCCCTGTAAGTTATAAGGGTGATGGCAAGAGAGTGGTGGATTAAAAAAAACAATGGTATGTCACATCTGCTACATGACAATAGCCTACACCCACGGGAATACTTCAAACATGTCGACTCATTTACGCCGACATCATCCCAGTGTGTCAATAACTGGAACTAGATGAAAACAAAAAGACACACACATGCTACAAACTATCCCCGCAGCATTTAGGCAGGCTTTTCTAACTGATTCAAACAGGGCAAAAGACATCACCACAACGATTGGTACGTTTCAGCCAGACCGTAATTCCTGCTTTGTACAAAAAAGCAAAAGCCTAAATAGAGAACCAATTGGCCGAAGCACCAGCGGTTGCTCTGAAAACAGACGGCTGGACGTCAAGGGCTACACAAAGCTGGGGGAGTGAAAGCCATGTTCTTCAGACATACCCCCTTGAGAGACACACGAGTAAGAATTTGGCCAAAGAAATGACAGCAGCAGTGGAAGTGTCGAAGTTGGAGCGAGCTAATGTAACTTGTAAGGATGGATTTTTACTAAGACTGAATTACTGAATTCAAGATTCCTATCCTGTAATAAAACAATAAAACCCTCTAATCTGAAGAGAGGATCTGCGAGAAAGAACTCAGGACAACACTTGGTTCAACCTCCTCTCTCCCCCCCCATGCTGAGTTCCTGACTCCACACACCTTCTCCTTCCCTCCAGGCCATGCAAGTCTCACAAATCTGCTTTGAAGTGACATCAGTGAAAATACTTCTGGTGCGATTGGTAAGAAGGTTTCACTCCCACAACAATAGAACAGACAAGAATAAAGAAAACAGAACCTGTCCTCCTGGTGTGGGAGATGCCCCAATAAAGATCTTTGTTAACCATTTGTTTTGATCCCCAAAACCAGGCGTGTGACCCTTTGGGGCACGAGAAAAGGTCCAACAAAAGCTGCATAAATATTTGGGTGCTAAATGTTTACTGTCCTTTTGTTAGACTTGGGGTATTTAAAGGGATTTGGCAAACCACTCATGGAAGAATCTGCATTCAGAACTTCCCGCACAATTGCTGTGTGTATCTCTCTATTTGCCAGGTATGCTGACTCTTTGAAATTCTTGCTGATCAGTTGTGTGATGTACCCTTTTAATTCCTTAATTGATGTTTTATCCTGCCTGGCAAAAACAATAAATGTTAATCTTGATTTATCTTGGATTCCTCTAAAATCATTATGACTAGTAGATTATTTGAGTCCATCATTTCCGTAAATCTGCGTCAGGACAGGTCAAGCCAGAGAGCCCCATGAAAGGAGCATGTTGGCACATCATGGGACTTTTTGAGTTTGTCTGTTATTGAATTAGCAAGTTGCAGTATCGTGACTAAGAAAACTGTATTTTTGTATGAGCAAGCATGTGGCGGTTCGACTCAAATGCATTAGTAAACTCTGCACCCTCTGACTAGATCATAAACTGGCGAATTTATGTCGTGAGAGCGCAGTGGCCGATGTGAAGCGATGGTGAGACCGTAATGAACGAATAACTGAAATTATGAGATATCCAGAACGATCAAAAGATCTAAATTAAAGCACAACTAATCTTATGATCAGCTGTTACATCGGAAAAATTGTGAAACTAAGAGTCATTTCTAATTGGAGTCAGATTAAATTATTCACGAAGTCAGAATTGAATTGGAAACCAAAGTTGTATTACATTAAGCTGAATTTTACAGAAGTGCCAGAGGACGTACACGCGAAATACCTTCGACCAGACCACTAGATGCCGTCATTGGGCTAGTGGGTGGAACCTTACAAACTATTCCTGTAACTACTGACAATGCCAGGAATATAGTTAATGCTGTTGGAGCTGCTGGACTTGGGCCACAAATAGGGTGCTTTGCCCATGTCATTAATCTAGCATCTCAGAGAGCAATGGCAGTGCAGCAGATCTGAAAGATTGTTACCTTCTTTCACAGAAGCATAGCTGCCCATGTGCTGAAGACAAAACAGGAGTTGCTGCACCTTCCTATTCACAAACTCATCCAAGATATACCAACTAGACGGAATTCATGCGATGATATGATTGAAAGATATCTTGAGCAGCAGGCTGCAGTGCATTCTGCAATGACAGACAAAGCTGTGAAGAAAAATGTTGAAGACATTGTGACCTTGTCTGAAAACGCTGGCTGAGAACGTCATCACAGTTTTGAAACTCCTGAAAACTGTGATAACCCTTATGTGCACTGAGTCCTCTCCATCCGCGTCCATGGTCCTGCCTATGAAAATGATAATCCTGAAATCTATGGTACCGTCTGATGATGACAGCCCAGCAGTGAGGGATGTCAAAACAGCCATCAGAAATGACCTGCAGCAGAGATACACAGAACCTGGTCTTCAAGTTTACTTACACAAGAGCACCGCTTTGGATCCACGATTCAAGTCACTGCTACACTTGGATGCTACCACTCGCCTGAGAGTCTATGATGCTTTCACCACAGAGATTGTGAGCACTGAACAACAGATACTATTTATATTTTGCTGCTTACTGTATTTTTGATTTATTATTTGCATACCTGTGATGGAATTATGTTTTTATTATGTTTTCATCTCAATACTTTTTGACACTGTGAATACATCCCGATGTTGTGTTTATTATAATTTGTTCTGTACTGTTGTATTCCATGTCACTGTGTATAACATTCCTATATGTGATTTATACTAACCTTTTGTAGTGAATCCCATGCTATGGGTTACGAGCATCTGCCTCACAACTCTTCAATCAGTTCCAGTCTTAGTAGAAATGAGTTTACAGCTGTTTTTTAACACCTGGTCATTTTATTTTACTAGTGTAAGATTATTGGTTTTACACCAGCGGTACAGCGGTTTAAGGGATTAATACTGTGGGGAATTCAAATGCTTTCTCACTGAATCACCTAGCGCTGCGTAGTAACGGTTTCACATGCTCAAGATTAGCCCGCAAGTAAACCTGTTCTGAGCTCCCACTGCGATGCCTATTATTACTCCGAGCTGATAAACGGTCCGGTCGTTCCACTTTCGTTTCAATTGCCATTTGATGTTTCACATATGCAACAGAAGACAGCTGACAGCCATTATCAGTTGGCCAACGTGGTGGTGGGGACAGGGTCCATTCACCACGGGTCCCCCTTAAGTGCTGGGCCCAGTGCGGTTGCACTGGCCGCACTGCCCTAAGGACAGCCCTGGCCTAGGCACATTTAAAGATTGGTTCAAGACTAATCAATCATTTACAACTTCAAGTATCTAAAGCCACGTTTACATTACAATTCTGATTTTTTTCCCTTTCATATGGCACAGATGTGATATGACCCACAAACATGTAAGCAGGAAAAAAGGACATGGATTCATGGATATTTTCAGATCGGTTTCAGGCCTCATTCATATGTGGACATAAATCTGATATGAATTGAATGTGTGCATTTGCATCTGCCATGTAAGTGGACAGACCGGATATTCCCATCAATGCAAGTCATACATCATTAAAAAACAACTGTGGCAAATTACATCAACTCAGCTGGATACCAACCACAGTGATTACCAGGCTACAACAAGGGCTCTTCTCTTTTTTCTCCGCTTTAAGAGACCAAGGTTTTGCTTACCTTTAAAGATGGTGCAGAAAGCAAAAGCTTGTATTTTCATTTTTTCTCCATCAATTACAAATCGCACAATTTTTACTTCCTTTTTGGCCTAAATTTTTCCGGGTCAGTATGTCTACCTTGGATTGTTTTGCCAAGTGTATAGTGTAAATTAGGGCTGCACGATTTATCGCACGATAAGAAAAATAACCTTGAACTTAAACGCGATTATCATTTATAATCGTTATTCTTAGTTTGATTATGAAAGCGCAATGGCTGTGATTTTTTTTTTATGCGCAGCTTATCAGTGAAGTATGGCTCCAAATACTAATCCATCTGGAGGCACTGCGAGTTTGAATCACTTATAATGTACATTTGAAAAAGCAACACGTGTCAAACATCTTTTCAGAAATGAGAAGCATCTTGTCCAACAAAAGACAACATTTAATATGTTTTACTCATGTTTAATTAATCAAAGCGTTTCAATCTTCTGTTCATTTAGCTACAGCGATATGATGCGTGTTATCTTCTTCTACGGCAGGGCATATTTTGAGTTTCTGCACAAGAGCGCCCTCTGGCTTTCAGATGGAGAAGCATTTACTACTGATCAAAGAGCCGTAAAGCTCTGACAAGCTGCACATTAAATAATCGCAGCCTTTGCCAAATCGCGCGCAATTTTATCGCGATAAATCGTGCAGCCCTAGAGTAAATGCAGATATAGAGTTAAGAACCCCTGAACTACAGTATGTATTTCCATGCACCACCTGGTGGATGTTGTGTAAAGCACAACAAATTCAAAGAATTTATTTGTACTGGCCAATTATAATTCTACTGTTGCTTTTACAAAGAACAAAACTTACCAGATAAACAAAACCAGATAAATACATCTGATTGACAGTTATACTGCATGCTCTTATTTTTTATAAATAAATATATTTATTATACTTCATTTATATTATATATATTATACACGGTTATACTTCATTTTCCGCATTCCGCTGCATCTCGAGCACACTTGAGCCTGCGAGCCTTTCAAAGTATACTCCTTTGGCCGTGAGTGCAGAAAAGTGCACACACACCGAACGCGTTATCTAGTGGACTGCTGTTTTCAAGCGCTCAAGTCACTCGCACATGCGCTGTTGTTCGCGGATCGCCTTCAACCAGCTGTAGTTTAGGCTACAGGTAGGCACGGATACCAAAAACTGGTAACGGCCAGTGGTTAAATTATTATACTAGCCTGCATTGTACAGATAAGCTCTGACATTATCAATTCTGTTTCTGTACATTACTGGAGAATTTCTCTCCCTCTGAGGCCGCGTATTAGATGGGGCAACTCACACTTTGCAGCCGTGCCTTGTTCACACACAGCTTTAGCTAACAATGGCAGGGGAAAACAGACCGTTTCGAAAGCGTAATTACATTGTAGCCTGCTAGAATTGATGCTGACCATGCTTATCATAAGTGCAACAAGTCATTTGCAAGATCGCTCATGGCCAGTACACTCGTGGCCAGTACACTCTTATGCAGTTATGAGCAGCAGGCTGTGTAATATGGGTGAACCCTTTTATTTTTTCTTATCACATTTGACTTATAGCAGTGTCTGTCAACAAACAAACAAAAAGCATGCCTCAGAACAGTTTTGAGATGGTGCTTAAAATGTTGGGCCATGTATTATTACTAGGAATTAGGTTACTACCAAGTTTATTTGACAAAGTCTAGATTTTTGATTACCTGTATTTAATATTTAACATATACATTATTTTTAGTGCACTGATTGGAGAGGCTTGTGTTGAAAAAAAAAAAAAAACAAAGAAAAAAAAAAAACAGCATCATATATTGGCCATCGACTGCCCTGATTTCTAAATATCGGCATTGGCCAGAGAAAAAAAACCCATATCGGCTGACCTATAGCCACTATCGTTATAGTTGTCTCTGCTATTCTTTTATATTTAGAATGATTTTTTTTTTTTTTAACTATATGTTTATCATTATCATTATAGTTATTATACTTGGTGTGAATGGGCCAAGGAAAAAAGAAAGGTATTCAGGATTGTGATTGTCAGAATAATAGCTTACCAATATTTCTGAACAGAGAGTACCCCCTCACTATGGCATGTCACAAGTTCAAAAGAGACCACTGAAGTGATTCTCCACCGAAAATACTCATCCTAACATCATTTATGTTGGCAAACAAAAAGTATTCATAAATGTAGTTAGATGCTGCAATTTTTTGGGCAGAGCAAGTCAGAAACCAAGTGACAAGCTAAGCAAGCATGTCAGAAGCATCAGAACAGTAGAATAAAATGCTTATTTTTCAACATCTGCTTCTACGGTCATTTAATACTATTAAATTATTACATAAAAAATTATATTAAAGGAATATTAAAACTAATCTAATGATACAGACTAATACTAAAAACATTGCAATTATGGAAACAGTGACAATATTGTCTGGCAAAACATCATTCAGAGTAACAAACCATGGTCATTCAGTGTAATGGAAATATTCATGTAAAAATTAAACAATATACTTATTTTGACCTGTACTTATTAAAATATATTAAAAAAATATGTGATCATACACAATTTTATTATATTTTAAATGATTTTCATTTCCTTAAAAAAAACTTGTTGACAAATGTGTGAAACCTAGTGGTTTGAAGGATAGTGGCAAAGTATAAAGATTACAAAAATTACAATTAATTAGTATTTGAAGGCTGCACTGTGATTCTTAAATAGACTCTTTTAATATGTCATCACATCATTCTTGTATAAATATGCCTAATGTAATTTTTTGGTATATAAATATTGTTACACTGAACGACATTGTAGTGGGTGTTTTCTTTAAAACATGGTTAAAAAAAAAAAAAAACATTATAGTCATTATTTTTTGCTCAGAAAAATATTAAATTAAAACAGGACGTTCTAATGTACGGAAATTTTTTTAAAGCGGTATTATACTTTTTTTTTTTTGATGCTTGAAACCCCTTTTTCGTCTTTGACACACACACACACACACACACACATACATATACATATATACATATACACATATCAGTCTAGTAATCTAAAAAAATTTACTAGCCAATGGCGATTCTATTGCCAAGGTGTGCGTCGAGGATTGATAAATATATATATATTATATATATCTATATATATATATCTATATATATATATATATATATCTCTTTTGATATCATATACTCATAGTTTATATATCCTATTCAGACATCTAGTCAACATTTGCCCTGAAGATGTACAAAATGACATGTATTTTTTTCCTAACATTTTAATATCTCTATTGATTTCTAACATCCAACATTTTTGTTGCCACATCTCAAAACATTGAGACATAGTATCTTATATCATATGTTGATTCTTCTGTATGCAAGGTCTAGTATCTCGTCTCATATCAAATGTGTTTGCATAATTAGTTTACTTTCTTGGAATCAAGGTACAAAGAGAACTATTACAAGGTCTGTAACAGAGCAAAGTTTTGAGAATATGTGAAATCCATTCAATAATTTAGTCATAATGCAGGAAAAGCTCACAGCAGTGAAGGGGTGACACTCTGAAACATCAAGACTGAAATAAACACATTCATTCACACACGCACACACAGGTTTGTTTTGCTTCACTAAGTCTTAGTGAGGACATTGCATAGACTTCCATTGATTTTATATCAGGTCAATGATATTTTCTATCCCCCTACTCCTAAACCTACCCATCATAAAAACATGTGCACATCATTAGATTTAAATAAAAAACCTGATAAACAAGATAAAACTAGTGAGGACCAGTCAACTAGTGGTTGTGAAAGCATTTCACAATATAAGTGAGGACATTTGGTCCTCACAAGTATACTCAAAACAAGCACACACACACACACAATACCCCTCTGGTGCTCTTCGGTCACTTCTGACCGAAAAAATTTACGTTCTGAATTTTTTAAAAATCGTAGCTAAGTAAGTAAAAAAGTAGTCGTAAAAAAAAGGCACACTTGTAGTCTTCACGGTCAAAAATGACCGCTATAGGAAACTAATGGGCAAAAAATACAAAAATACAGAACACTTTTGGGTCACAAAGCAAAAACAAAAAAGGGGCACAGCAATGAAGGGGTGACACTCAAAATATCAAGAGTGCAAAAGAAACATCCACTCACACACACACACACCTATGAACTGGTGTAAATGTAACAGAACGAATATGTAAAATAAAAACAATAATTCAGCCACAATGCAGTAAAAAAAAAAGTGGACAGTATATATCTATATTATATATATATATATATATATATATATATATATATATATATATATATATATATATATATATATCTCAGAAGTCGCGTTAGACTTTCTAGCTTGAGCAGCAAATCAGCATATTAGAATGATTTCTGAAGGATCATGTGACACTGAAGACTGGAGTAATGATGCAGAAAATTCAGCTTTGCCATCACAGGAATAAATTACTTTATAAAATATATTCAAACAGAAAACAGTTAAATTGTAATAATATTTTACAATATTACTGTTTTTACTGTATTTTTATTTAATAAATGCAGCCTTGGTGAGCAGACTAAATTTCTTTTAAAAACATTAAAAATCTTACAGTTTCCAAACTTTTGACTGGTAGTGTCTGTGTGTGTGTGTGTATGTATATACATATATATATATATATACACATATATATACATATATACACACATATATATACACATATATATATATATATATATATATATATATATATATAAATAACCTTGACAAAAAGTAGAATTTGAGAATTTCTAAATATACGTTCAAATACACAACTTAAAAGTAAGTAATTTTGCCTTAAAACTTAATAGGGAATTCACAAGCCTCTCCATAGGGAGCTATACAGGCATCTAGTGGTTACACCATGGAATTATATGATTTTCTTTCTTTGCTCTCACTAGGTGGTGCTAATCTGCCTTGAAAAAATTGATTTTAAAGGCCCAGTCTCTATATTAATCAGAAATACTGCGTTAATTAAAAAAAAAAATATATATATATATTTTGTATTTTTTCAGTGGGGAAAAATGGACCATAATTATTGCATTAATATTAATTAGTATCATAAAATTCTCTCAAAATACAAAATAAAAAATATTATTGAACAAAAATTTTATTTTAATAATCAATATTAAAAAGTAGCATTAAAAAGTTTATTTTAACTAAGAGTCTAATTTTCTATACCATATACAATTGAATGCACCTAGCTAACAACTTGCTTTGTTCTGGTTTTACCTCACTCCAGTCTAAACTAACTGATTTTATAGGTAATTTACTATATATTGTCATATAAATAACCTGAAAATACTGTGGATTATTAAGGTTAAATCTTACCATCCACTCTTGGTAAATGGGGTAAGCACACTTGCGTTCTCATTTCTGAGGTGTTCTGAGTACATTACATGTACCGATTCAGACAGTGACGTCTCGTGAGTTCAGTGTTGGACAGGGGTGCGTTTCCCGTACAACGACATAACTCGCTGCTTCACTACCATAGTACGATGCATCGCTGAACAAATCAACTAGCTAGTCACGACTGTTTCCTGAAACTGTTTTGTTGCAAACCTGTCATTCAGCCACATTGGTGAATGATGTCACAAGTCAAGTCACCTTTTATATAGCGCTTTTTACAATGCAAATTGCGTCAAAGCAGCTTTGCAGTGATAACTGGTGAATAATTTTGTCCAGCTTAAGTAAATTTAGTATTGATTCAATCGGTTGTAAAAATCAATCATTTCAATCAATAGTTCATTTATCTATATATCAGCACTGGAGAAAACAGTGATGTCATCGTCCAGCTCAGTTCTGTTCGCATACAATGGTGTCAATGCAGGCAGATCAAAAACATTGTTGAATATCAAGTGTCCCCAACTAAGCAAGCCAAAGGCGACAGCGGCAAGGAACCCAAACTCCAACAGGTGACATCAGATAACAGTGGTGCATGTCACACAGGTGGTGGAGAAATAACTTCTTTAAATGAATCCGTTTGAGATCGAATTAATGCTAGATTTTTTGCTATAAATGACGGACATGGCATCTGAGATCTAATTCTCATTTTTCACCATTATTTTGCTTTATTTCCAGATTCAATCATAGGCTCGTTATTACGTACCAGAGCACATACGCACATGGCACTTTTTAAAATCTCTTAACAAACTAAAATATGTAAATGACATTTATATATACTCGAAATAAAATATACACATTACACTTAATGTCAGCTTGGTTATTTTGCTCAAGATAATGATTTATTAAGTCCACGTCATAAAAACAAGAAACTATGCTTATAACCACAGCTCGAGAGCTGTCGTTCCAACCACACAAGTTTGCGATGCAGTTTGGGAATGTTTGCTTGAACTATGGTTTCGGAAAACAACAAACCGTTGAATTATGTTAGTAACGACAGAACTTGTGATGTTAGTTGGCTAACGATGCTTTTGGGAAACACCCCAGATCAGTTGTTTTAACTATTCATTAAAATGAATCAATTCAAATGAGTCATTAGGTTGTGAATTGGACACTAGCGGATGTGGACGCGTTGTGTGCAGATCCCGGCTTTTAGGACGTCACAAAAGATTTGTCAATGCAGAAAACACTTAATCACTGCCTCTCTGCTCGTTCTCTTCATCAGTTAAAGGGGTGGTTCATTGCGATTTCACTTTTTTAACTTTAGTTAGTGTGTGATGTTGCTGTTAGAGCATAAACAACGTCTGCAAAATTAGGACGCTCAAAGTTCAATGCAAAGGGATATTTTCTTTTAAAGAATTCTCTGTTTAAGGACTACAACAAAGGGCTGGTAGGGACTACAACGAGCTTCTTCCCGGGTTCACAAAACGTCCTGTTGCATTCTACATGTTATCACTTCTTCTTGAGTCTCTCCATCATTGTCCAACTCCAGTTTGAACATAAAAGGCTGCACAGTTTCTGACATTTTCAGTGAGTCTGAGGTAATCGGTGCTGCTAACACAAGCTCTTGAAACTCCACCCTCTTCATAGGAGCAGCAGCTCATTTGCATTTAAAGGGACACACAAAAATTGTGTTTGCTCACCCTCAGAAAGTGACAAATTTAAGTGATAAATTATCTGTGGGGTATTTTAAGCTAAAACTTCACATACACACTCTGGGGACATCAGAGACTTATATTACATCTTGTACAAGTGGCATTATATGACCCCTTTAACATGCACCCTATCACAAGTGCAGCAGTCATCTGCACCACTCATAAATCACAATAACTGATCAAATAAGGCTTTGGTGGGACAAACATTTTTCAATGCAGGAAAAACCCTGACTGCTGTATACATTAAATATAGACTAATCCTTATTAAAACTACAAAAGTTATTTATTCAAGAGCAGTGAGTGATTTTATCTTTGTCTTTTGTGGTTTGATTAACAATAATGATTGCAGCAGATTTATTAGGCTGCAGTCACTTTAAGAGCTGTACGGATCCAATAAACTGTTACACATGCGTTTTCTTTCTCAACTGTTTACATTCACTTAAGATATAACCGACTGTGTTTACAAGGACACTTACCAAAACAGCATTTTGACATATTTGTGTGTAGGCTATTTGAGCGTTTAGGCACGTATCTGAAGCCCACAGTATACTTCCCTTAAGCTGGGCACACACTACAAGATATCCGGGCCAATTTTGGACTGATTTCTCCCCCTCCGACAATCCCAGGTAATGTCCCGATTATCTTGATGGTTCTACAGATTATCTTATCGGATTTTCTTGTGGTGTGAGGCATGTTAAGAGTGCCTAAATCTGTTTGAAGAATGTCAGAGCCTCCCCAATCTCGAATCGTAAATATTCAACATGTTGTGTTGGGGGAATGCAGAGGACAAATGCGTGCAATGTGATTATCACGTGAAACGAAACAATACCCAATCAGAAAGCGAGCTGACAGAAGACTCATCTCCAGCTCTCGTTGTAACATGTAAAGTCCATGTTCACAGTCTCCACGACTTCATCTAAATATTTTTCTTTTTCCATCCACAAATTTTCTGTAAAAAGCAGCCCATACACTATAGGCGCTATAAGCAGCCCATACACTATATATTTATTCTTGCAGATCGTCCGCCATGTTTGTTTACTTTAAAATCACGTTTGATGCCAGAGATTTTGTCATTTCCTGTGTTCACAGGCGGGACTTTGGTTGTTTGTGAACAGTTAAATCTATGATTTCTTATTGTCATGTTTGTGATCTCTCAAATTTTGAAAATCTTATGAGATTTTAGTCTTTTAGTGTGGCCCCAGAATTATGCGCATTCTGCCCCCGTCTCTGAGCCCAAAGATGGTATAGATTTTACCGTATCAATTTGAGCCCGAATGTAACAATGAAACGTCTGAAGTAGACGATCAACCAGAAACTGACTGGTGCAGGACACACAGGACACGAACCAGGCCCACAGCTATGTTGTAAACTCCCACGTTAGCCGAGCACAAATGTGAATAGCTGATTAGAGTTGTCAAAAGTACCGACTTCGGTACCTATCTGTACTGACATTTTAAAGATGTGACGATTTGAGCACTATTGAGCGGATTCTTAAACACCTCTAATTGTCGCTTGTGTTGACGCGCTCATCGGATATGTCTGTGATTGGCTACAATGAACAACACACGGCAGCGTTTGAAAGCACACAGAATTATTTGAATTTGAAAGCGTTTTGAAAGCGGGAGCATTTGAAAGCAGGTGTCTATCAGCAGACCGCAGGTCCGCAATAGATGCCAGCTTTCAAACACTCCCATGTGTATCTGTGTAAGCGCTCGGTGAAGAGCTTCATTGATGACTATTTACAATGTTTTTACAGCATTGATCATTGAAGCAAATCACAGACATATCCGATATCCGACATATCCGATAAAAATCAATTGAATTGTAGTAAAATACAAGAAGAATGTGATTCTTAAATGGGGGGCGTTTTTTTTTTTTTTTTATTAGGATTCTTTACCTAACCTAAGTCTCTGAGATCCTGACACCTTGCACTTCTGGAGACTCCAGGTAGGTTGCAGTTCTGGAAAATGGTGGCGCTGGAAACTAAAGGGTTCCTGATGGTTTTACACTTAATTCTTTACCTTAATTCTTTTGCAGTTAACGTGTTTTTTCTTCTCCACCTGTTTTTGTCTGACCCTGCTGACCCAGTGAGCATTTTGCTGTCCATTGGTCATGCCTTAACTACAATTTCTAGTATTTCATTAGTATTGCATCCTAATTTTTGACCTTTTAATCTGAGTTAAATCCCTTTTTGGCTCATTTTATCTGTAAAAGAAAACATACCTAATAATTCTGCACACCTGAATATAAGGCATTTTTCATTTCCAGCCTTCATGAACAATTGAAAATCACTTATCCGAATCCGGAAGGAGTGTATCCGTTACACAGAAATCCGTTCATATGTCAAACTCGTGTTTTGAAACTTTGGCCATGTTTAGCATGAGAATGCAACTCTTTAACAGTGTAAATAAGTCAGAATGCATGAAACAGCATTAGACCCCCCCTTTACTTATTTTAACTTGAGTGCTGCGTTTTTAGAACACTGTCATGCATGAGATGCTGCAAAAGACATGAGCGCAATGGTCCAATACATCTGTCTAGCATGCGTTTACATGATGGAAATGTATCGCACTGGAATGGAAAAACGTGTTCTGTGTGAACGGCCCCTAGCTCTCTATGGTTGCAGCAACATTTTAGTTTAACTTTGAAGTGCCGCGGTTTAAAAAAATAAAAAAAATAAATGCTTTATTGACTGATGTTAAGACATTCAATTGTTATGCTTTCAAATTATATGTACCTTGGGGAAAAATAAATAAATAAGGGAGGTTGATGGCCTATTTAAAATGCATCTCCCACACTTTTCAGATAGTTTCCACATCTCTGGTTTTAAAGGGTTAGTTGAAAAATGAAAATTCCTACCCATAGGACTTTCGATCATCTTCGGAATGTAAATGAAGATCTTTTTGATGAAATCTGAGAGCGGTCTGTCCCTCCACTGACAACCGACGCAATTGCAACTTTGACGCTTCAAAAAGTTCATAAAGAGATTGGAAAACTAATCTATATGAATTGAGTGGTGTAGTCCAAAAATTTATGAAGAGACTCGATCCCTTTCTAAGATGAACAGATTTCATTTAGGCTTTTACTCACGCATAAACACTGATCAGCGAACAAAAACAAAAGCTCAAAAGAACCTGAATGATGCATGAAAACAAACCTCTTGCAGAAGATCTTGTGAATGCTATAACACGAGAATGAACCTCATTGGTTATGCAGCACATTTGAGCTTCTGGAAGATTTGGACTTTTTTTTTTTTTTTTGGCCTTTGTGCAAGTACATTTTAATAGAAAACTGATATAGAATATTTGATTTTTTTTTTTTGATTATATCTTGTGAATGGAATATAACTGTAATGTAAAATGTTCATATCACATGTTATTGCAAGTTGTTGTAAGGCCTGTTGTGTTTTCATGCCGTTCCATTGTTTTATTTAATAGCCTATTTAATAAATAACCTCGTCTTTCCAATCAAACAAAGGATATTTGGATACAAGGATATATAAACTTCGTTTTGACTTTTTATTGAATTTTTGTACACATATTTGCACAGGTCATTGGTGTAGCGCTATATAATATATAATTCTTTTTATAGTTTTGCATAAATTGTGCATAAATTGTTTATGTCCGAAAATAACTTTAGTATTTAATTCAGGCAACAATAAAAAACTTTATACTTGTACTCAACTGCAGACACTGAAGTGACATACACTATGTACAGTAATATAAAGAACCAAGATTGTCCCTTATTTTCCTTTGAAGTTGGCAACCCTGCATGTCCTGATTACTTTATTATTATTTGTCATTTTTTCATCATTAAACACAATAAGCAAATGACTCTCTCTCTCTCTCTCTCTCTCTCTCTCTCTCTCTCTCTGTCTGTCTGTCTGACTGTCATTTCGATGCGTTTTCGTGTTCCGACCCTCTGCTAACCTATGTGTATTAATGACGTATTTATGGAATTTTATACATATGTTAACTGATAGTCTATTATTATGTTTATGTTCTCCATATGCTGTGTATTAATAGCGTTTAAATATATTTCTTGATTTTGTAAATAACATTTAAAAAAGATCTTCAGCTAGCTTCTATCTGCTAGACTAGTCATGTGCCGTTTGTAAATAAGACATTCATAATTTACCTTTTGCTTTCGTGGTTGGATACAGTTTTTCTGCTTTGTAGAGGAATTTCAAAGCCTTGTCTTTATTGCCATCTTCGAGGGCTTTAGCAGCGATATTTAAACATTTTTCAGCTTCATCCCGGTTTCCTTCCATCATTTCATCAGCTGACAAACAACAGTTTGCGATTCAGAACAACACTTTCGCTTTCTTCTTCTTCTTCTTCTCAACGGTGGCTGGCAACCAGCGTAATAGGTGCATTACCGCCACCTTTTGCTCCGGGGTGTAGAACAGACAGATTTATATTCTATTTAAACAAAATCTCCCTAACAAAATCAAAGAAAGCTTTACTATTAATTTCACTTGACCATTTTATTAAAACCTTAAAATTTAATTTATTGTTCCTTTCTTGTTCATATACTTAATACATTTCAAGAATCACATGAGGTATTGTTTCTTCAACATGACATTGTTCACATAACCCATTTGGAAGTTTCCCTGTAATTTTAAGTGTGCTGTTTAAATTTAAATGACCTTAACATTATTCTATCATAAATAACTTCTTCTTTACTTGATTTACCTATACATTTTATCTTTTGATTTACTTTATTTGTTAAGCTGTAAATAAATCTACCCCTTTCCCCATTATTCCACTTTACTTGCCATTCTTCACTCACTTTACTCCAAATTAAAACCTTAATCTCTGACTTGCTTAATGGAACTTGAATCTATGGTTTCTCTCTGTAACGCTTGTTTCGCTAATTTGTCCACTTCTTAATTTCCCTTTATTCCTATGTGTGCAGGAACCCATATAAAACTGACTGAAATATTATTTTGAACAATTCTAGACTGCATTTGTAAAATACTAAAGAGAATTTCTCAAAATCTTTAAGACTGATACTGAGTCAAAACAAATTCCTAGGTTTATGCTCCTCCACCCACTGCAATGCCAAGCATGTTTCATATTCCGGAATTAAAAATGTTGGGCTTACCTTGATACTATTTACCTGCATTTCTTCTGCATATATTTTACTACTCCACACACTTTTGCTTTCCAAGAAATATGCAGATAAAATATTGTTATATATCTATATAATAATGCTTCAATGTATCAGTGTGTTATTTAATGCTTATAAGTTAAACAGGAGTTTGTTACCTGCTTTATTTTGTATTATTTATTTTGCAGGGGTTTTGTTTGTTTGTTTGTTTGTTTTGTTTTTGTTTTTGGAGGAGGAGGAGTTAGCTATTACAGCTTCCAGTTAATTATGCAGACAATAAGTCAAAGACAAAATAAGTCAAAATAAAGAATTGTCTTTTAAAAATTTTATTAATAAAATGTATTTATTAATATCACACTATAGGTAAAAAAAAAAAAAAAAAAAAAAAATAGGCTACATAAAACTACAATACTGTTTAAAAGCATTTATTAAGTGGAAAAAGGTCTGGAATATAACCATTTCATTTTACACGGAATTCCCCCATTAACATAGATATTTATGTAAGATAGGCTTTTCTTTTACTATTCAGAATGAATTGGCTCTATAACTTTTCACCTACAGCTGGTGTGTGGTGAGCACACTGGCGCCGTTGTTCTGTGGCTGCCGTCGCATCATCCAAGTGGATGCTGCACACTTGTGATGGTTGAAAGGAAGACCCCTGATATGATTGTAAAGCGCTTTGGGTGTACAGTAGTTCATAAGCAAGCGCTATATAAATGCCTTATTCATTAATTCATTCATTGCTAGTGATGGGAAACCAAGGCTGTCTGAAGCCGAAAAAATGGTTCAATGGTTCATTACTCGAAGCTTTTCAACACTGAGCACACTAATGACATCTTGTGGTCAAAACGTGGAAAAGCTGCCTTTGTATGGAGCCAGAATAGACTATAATTTACACAAAAAACATGATTCACATATGCGTAGCCAATTTCACATACATGAAACTTAATTCACGAAAAGAAAATACATTTACAAAAAGCAATTAACGTGCGCAAAATAAAATTATATGTTCATAACATTTCACAAATGCCAAACACAATTCATAGATATACAACTGTGCACAAAAAGTTTTGAACGTTGAACGTTCCATACCAAAAGTTGCGTAATCATGGCAACAGTGTACAAGTAGCCCAATTTCAGACTTGGCGACAATGAGCCGAGCATCGTTACATGGCCTAGCAGCTGTGTGACAGCCGACAGTTGACGTTTGTGAGTTTAAAAATGGAAATGGATGCAGAAAAGTTTTTTGACTTTCTATTAGGTTGCGACATGGTTCAATTCCGATGACGACGGGAAACCTGGCCATATGAACAGGTATAATATGTATGGTTAAACCGTGTAATGTCACTTTTATATCGTTGGCAACTATTAGTTAACCTTGTTTATTTCTTATGTTAAATGTAACGTTAACTGTGAAAATATATTTTCACATGTATACATTTACTCTGTATTTAAGTCTAAATTGAAAGTACAGTACTTTAGGTGTTTATTCACTCCATTTCAGAGACAAATATTGTATTTATGAAAAACTGACGTTTTGGACATCATGGATATTACAGTTTGATTTAGATATTACATATTGGTGAAAACAATACGAACACTATATAATAGAAACACTAAAAATATTATACATTATACCCCCGGTTTTAAGGCTTAAGCTAGTCCTAGACTAAAATGCATGTTTCAGTTGTTTTAACTAAAAGAAACTTGCACTGACATATTTTAAAATATACCTGCTGACCACGATTTTTTTGTAACAGGCAAGACAACTGTAAAGCTACAGTGGGCATCCCAAGACAAAATTTGAATGGACCATATCTGTTTTCCAAAGTTTATTAAAGATAAAAACAATTATGTCTGCTAATGCTGTAAACCAGTGGTTCCCAACCTGGGGCCAGAGTTTATATGCTTTGAGGTCAAACATGGATACGAAAAACCTTTTTGTATAGTTTCTAGGAATGCTCCAAATGATCGGCCACTTATCCGAAAATGTTGTCAATTACTTCCTTTGATTCTATACGTGGTCTCTCAGCCTGCCGATCACATAAACCGATTACATTTTTATGACGCAAAAGACGCGAGCTTGTTCCCACCAGCTGTGAGAGCTGCGGCAAAAATGAAAAGTCAGCAGCGGCTGGTGTGTATACAATAACGCAGTGAAAACGTCTGATGGTTCAAACTACTTCATTAAAAATAATCCAGAATTTTTCCACTCTCTTCTCTTCTTTCTCTTACATGGGAGTGTGTTCTCCTCATTAGAGCTTCAGGTGAAGGGTTGCCAGTAGTAGAGATGCACTGGTCTACCAACCATCAACCGTTTTTTTTTTTTTATTGTCCCTGACTTGCACACAAAATGCATTGCAATCATTTCACAAAATGTAATTTGTGTGGACGTTAACAGAGGCCAGAGATGGGACACGCTGAAGACGGACGCAAAGAGAAGAGCAGAGAAAATACTGTACTGGGCAGAGCAAACTCACTGTTGCGATGCTCAGAATATTGGAAGACAATTCTACACATTAAATTGGGGTGGGGGCTTATATGAATGCATTTATGAAGAAACTGACTTACTTCACAAAAGTTTTGATGACATTTTCTTTTAATCTTACCTCCATATGATGCCTAATAGTGTTTTAGTGCAGCGCTGGTGCTGCTTTGTTTACAGAGGTAACCAAGGAAACTCTACACTGCAAAAAATGCTTTTCTTATTTAGTATTTTGTCTTGTTTCTAGTCTAAATATCTAAGAATTCTTAAATCAAGATAAGGTTACTAGATAAGTAAAATGACATAAGATATTTTTTCTTGTTTTCTGGAAAATCAAATCAAAATGAAATTAGTTTTTGCTTAAAACAAGCTAAATTATATGCCAATGGGGTAAGAAAAATAATCTTGTTTCTGCTTAAAATCTTGTTTCTTGTTACTGTCCCAAACAGAAACAAGATTATTATTTGGTATGTCACTACAAGGAATATGGTCCAGTCCAGTTACATCGTCACAACGTAACTGTGTTAGCTGGGATTAGGTATAATCTTAATGCAGGGAAAATTGCCTTTACACTGCAATTAAAATTGTATTAAAATCATTATGAGATTAATGTTTTAAATATAACATTTAGAATATATATGAAATGATGGAATCAATGAAATGATTTGTTTAAATATGAAACTAAAACAGCCAGTAGGTGGCGGCAAGTCACTGTCTTAACGAGTGAGTTCAATCATTAATTCAGTCGATTCGTTCTGATTCATTCAGTAAGAAAACACGACGTGCTGCTTATGCCGCAGCAATTCTGTGGAGAAGTGGCACATGGAGATGGTTAAGTTTAGTTATCATGATTTGGTGTTGAATCGTATTGAATGTGGAGCTGAAGTCCATAAAAAGAATCCTGGCACAATAGCCAGTGGAGTCCAGATGTTGGAGTTGTAGTATGAAGGAGGCATGCAACAGCATCCTCTGTTCCTCTTTTGGCCTTGTAGGCAAACTGGTAAGGATCCAGCTGTGGGCAGACAACCGGAAGGATGATGTTCAGTACCAGTTTCTCAAGGCATTTTGCTATTATGGAAGTGAGTGCTACTGGTCTGTAATGATTCAATTTAGAGGGGTGTGGTTTCTTGGGAACAGGGATAATGGTGGCTGTTTTCCAGAGGGTGGGGATCGTTGCTGTCTTTAGTGACTCTTTGAAGAGTGAATGGAGAACAGGAGAGAGCTCAAAAGCACAGTTCTTAAACAACCTGCCAGTGATCCCATCTGGGCCAGGGGCCTAGCCAGTCTTGCACCTCCTGAGCTGCTGGTGGACGTCTCCCACCGTTAGGAGGACAAAGTGTGGCTGCTCAGGGGTGGATAGGCTCCTGAGCAGTCTTTCACATTCAGTGGTGCAGTTCAGGGTGTCAAACCGGGCATAAAAATTGTTCAGGTCTTTGGTGAACGAGTTGAGATTAGTAGATGTAGAAATGCTGCCTTTCGAACTGGTTCCAGTGAGTGTTCTCACTTTTTGAAAGGCCTGTCTGGTGTTCATACAACTGAAATCCTGTTCCAATTTGTCCTTCTATGCAAGTTTAGCCTTTTTGATTTCATTTTTACTGTCTCACAGTGATAGCCAGTCTTTGTGATTAAATGCTTGTTGTTTCTCCTTGAGAAATTGTTTGAGTATTGTTACATCCTACAAGGGTCCAGGGGTTGTTTTAAAGAACGTGACAAAGTTAAGGGTTTTAAGAGCATTTGTCTGGGCCCTGCCACAGCACCACAACAACAAGATTTCTTTTAACAGCTTTATTAAAGGCTAGCAAAGCATAGCCAGGTTTCTTTAGAGAAAAAAAAAGTACTTAAGGGGGAAACAAAGGCTTCAGAAGAGGGCAATGCCAAAATAACAAACAAAAGTTTAATCTAACTTGGAAGTTAAATTCTTACCAAGTCTCTCAAAGAAAAGAAAAATCAACAACAGAATTTACACTCACTTCCTGTCTAGCCACAAACCAGGAGAAAATAGGGGATTACAAAACAAAATGGCGCCCACCTCCTTACAGTTCCCAAACAATAATTAAGGACTAAACAATCAGATGCATAAAGAGGTAAAACAAAGAAACAAGATACTTGTACACCAAAGTTGTAGACTGGGGCAGGTCACAGTAGAACAACAGTACTAGGCTCAAGTGTTTAACAGGACTAAAGCATTCAGTGGTAAACAGGCAGCTAAGGCAACAGTATTTTAGACCAAAAAAATGCAAACAATCATACAGTTCCACAAAGGATGCACCACAGCTTCAACAAAAGAACTGGACTATGCAGGACACAGATCATGCTCTGGAGAAGGATTTTCATTGGTTGAGTGTTGTGCTCTGCTTTTACGCTGCTTCCCTCATGGATGGTAAGCAGGTACAGCTGGGGAAGCAATAAGGCTACCTGCCAGAGGGAAAGAGTAGGAGGAGCCAGAGGAGAGCAGGAGACACAGAGGAAAACAAAAAGCAACCATACCACAGTGCAATAAGCAACTGTTACAAAAATAAATACGTCCTTGGACGTAACAGTATTATTTATATTATATCATTATTATGTTATAAATATAATAAAATGATCTCATACATGGGCTTTTTTTTTGACTATAGAGAAATCAAATTATTTCTAGATACATTTGTAGCGAGTTAACTTATGATTAATTATGAATATTGGATTTGTTAATCAGATTAACTTGATGTGGCTAAATTAACATTACAATCAATCAATCAGTTCATCCTGTGAACACTCAGTATTGATTATTAATTAATTATAAGAAAAGGGGTATTTTTCATGGCCACAGAAAAATAATTCTTTCTTAGCATTTACATTACAAGCCCCTGGGAGAAGCCATGGAAGACAGCACCCTCAACCAGCAAATACCCACAGCCATCAAACGACAACATCCTCCTCCAAGCCCTTCACATGGGTGTCAATTGGAGGCTGCACAAGGACAGCTAGACTGTGCTCAGACTGCCTCAGAGTTAAAGGAGCTGCTGACACAAGCAAAACAGGTCACCCGAGGAGTACTGTGAAGTACAAGATTCTGACTCGCATCAGCACCGGCACAAGTACACAGCAACACTCCAATCCTTCAGACTTCTTGTGACTGAGAGGCTAACAACCACCTGGTGACCTCCTGCCACCAGCAGTAGATCCGTTCAAAACCCTCTTCATGCGACCATAAGCAAACACCCCGCGACAAACTAACAGACTTCAGGATGACAGGTGACACACTGTCAAGGCACTGACTGCCTCAACACCTGCAGCACAAGCTCAGATACCTGAACTTGTCTATTGTCTACATCATCCACCATGGAGCAACCACCACTCTAGGAGACACAAACAACCAGAGCCCACCACGGCCTTCCAGCCTTGTGTGCCAGAGGTGTGTCTGATCTTTCTGTACCTGTGATGTCGCTCGTTGTTGCCCACAGGAGGGACAACAATAATCGAAAGGAGGGATTATGTAACAACTGAGATAAATCAGATGCAAATATTTGTTATATTTAGCAAACATACTTAAAACCCCTCACCGAACACAAATCAAGGTGTCTGCACAACCCCCCAAGGTAATAGAACTAGGCCTCTGGTTGCCATGGTTTTATGACCTGAAACTATGCAGACCTCTGCATCAAAAGTCATTGTGAGTCAGGCCTATAGAGAAGACACAAAACCTGTAAAGACTCTTCTGCCTCAATTTATAGACAAACTGTTCTATATATAAACATGCATCCCAGGACATTGTGTGTATGATTATAACGGTCTTGTAAAGCCATAAACTCCCCCAACGAGGAATTTCCTGCTTGGAAATTCTATCTTTCCTCATTAGTCAGGTCCACCCTGGGAGGTATTACTTCTCCTGGACCTTAAAAGGAGACACACAGCTCCACCTCCTCTCTCTTGCTCCCGACTGATTCTCTATAGCTGCTAGCTGCTCTGTGGCCACTCCGGCTAGGGTCGGCATGTGCTTATCTAGAAGAGAGAAAAAACTCTTTCCTACTACAAGAGTCAAACTAACCACGCAAGTTTGTCATTGTTTCTTCAATTCAACACAGGAGGAATCGATTGCAACTTCACCATCGGATTGAACTATATTCGGATATATTCGGATGCTCTTCAGACAGCTGAGGCATAATGCAAGTATCGTACGATATACTAAATTGCTGCTAGTTAGTTAAAGTTGTAACTTTGTAAAGTTGTAAGTTGTTTGTTAACAAAGGAGCCTGTAATAATAAGCTGATGATTCTTTCCATTCTTTTTGGACTTTGCACTTTCTGTTGTATACTTTAGAAATTAAAAACTGCTATTCTGTGAACCTTTAAAACATATACACCTAAATAATCCTGCAGTCACTTTATTATTTTCCCTTTACTTATTGCACAAAATAGTGATTTGTGATATAAATGTAAATAATACTGTCTTGATTAATTACATTTTTGTCAGGTTTTATGCATATGGTGGTGTGTTCTTTATGACAGTTTTTTTCTGACATTAGAGCCTCTTTCTAAAAAAATACAAGAAATATCGCAATATATCGCCTTTCTTACAGTATCGCAATATATCACAATATATATCGTATCGTAACCCCTGTATCGTGATACGTATCGTATCGCCAGTTTCTTTGCAATACACAGCCCTATTAACTGGGTGTGTAACTATGTGAAAGTGAACAGGACATTTCTGATAAAGACAGGTGGTGTTTTAGAGAATTTCCCCTGAATAGATAAAGGGTACCAATAAAAATGACATAAATAATAGACAAGGAACAAGACATTTTTTGAATGTCATAAGGCCAAAATTACATTGTATAAAGGTGTAGCTTTCAATGGCTTCTTTTCAAGATGGCCACCACCCCTCATATTGAATTACGCCATTAAAGGTGTCCTAGGACACTATTTCACAAGATGTAATATAAGTCTAATGTGTCCCCAGAATGTGTCTGTGAAGTTTCAGCTCAAAATACCCCATAGATTTATTATACCATGTTTTAACTGCCTATTTTGGGGTGTAATTAAAAATGCGCCGATGCAGTGCGTGTACACCTGTGCTGTTCGTGCTCCCCGCTCCTAAGCTCGCAAGAGTGGCAACTCTATAATACATTGCATAAACAATAGAATAAGTTCACACAGCTAATATAACTCTCAAAATGGTTCTTTACAAAGTGTTCATGATGCAGCATATCAGATCACATAAGTATGGTAATTGTTTTGATGGATGTTTACATTTGATTCTGAATGAGTTTGATAATGCTCCGTGGCTAACGGGGCTAATGCTACACCGTTGGAGAGATTTATAAAGAATGAAGATGCGTTTATGAATTATACAGACATGCTTCACAATACATGCAGAACGGCTGTGCAGCTCCACGATGTCAATACTGGCTTACCTTGAACATGGGCTGGTATATGCAAAAGTCGGGGGCGTACGTATTAATGATCCCGACTGATGCGTCAAAGTCGGTGTTATGTTGTTATGTTGAGATGTTATGTTTTTTCCGTGGTGTTTTTCACGCACAAGATTTACATATGAGGGAGGAAACAATGGTGTTTGAGGCTTATGGTATGTCATTTCCATGTAAAGAACTCTTATTATTCAACTATGCCAAGGTAAATTCAACTAAAAAATTCAATTTAAATTCTAGGGCACCTTTAAGACATTTGACATGATTCTTTGAAAACAAAATTACTATACCTCAGAAAAATTTCCACATAAGGTCAATATTACAATTAACAGTAATGTGCAGTGTGGCAATTGCATGCATTGTTAAAACATATACTTTCACAACCACGAGGACACAATCCTCGTCAGAAAGGCAAAGGGGGAGGTGTTGCTGTAATTTATAGTAATATTTACAGTATTAGTCAAAAGTCTCTCAAATATAATTCCTTTGAAGTGATGGTACTTTATGTAACATTATGTAAGTTGACATTTGTGTTGGCTACTGTATACAGGCCACCAGGACACCATACAGACTTTATCAAAGAATTTGCTGATTTTCTATCGGAGTTAGTACTAGCAGCAGATAAAGTACTTGTTGTTGGTGACTTTAATATCCATGTAGATAATGAAAAAGACTCATTGGGATTGGCATTTGCAGACATTCTAAACTCTATTGGAGTTAGACAACACGTATCAGGACCCACTCATTGTCGTAACCATACCTTAGATCTAATATTGTCACATGGAATTAATACTGATGCCGTTGAAATTCTGCAGTTGCCGTTGAGTGACGACATCTCATTTCATTATCTAGTCTCGTGTATACTACATTTAGTCAAAACAGCTAAACTGCCTCCCTGCCATAAATTTAGTAGAACCATCACTTCTACCACTAAAGAATGCTTTATAAATAATCTTCCTGATCAGTTTCATCGCTTTAGCATACCAGACAGCTTAGAAGACCTCGATGTTGAACAGAAACTATTGCCTCTGTCTTTTCCAGCACATTAGACTCAGTTGCTCCTTTGCGTTTAAAAAAGAATAAGGAAATTAATCCAACGCCATGGTACAATGAGCACACTCGGGCCCTAAAGGTAGCAGCCAGAAAAATGGAGCGCAGCTGAAAGAAAACAAAACTAGAAGTATTTCGCATTTCGTGGAGAGAGAGAATGATTGAGTACAGAAAGGCTTTAAAATCTGCTAGATCTGCCTATTTTTCAAAACTTTTAGGAGAAAATAAACAAAACCCTAGGTATTTATTTGATAGAAAAGAGCACAGCAGTAATGACTTTATGAACTTCTTTACTTGCAAAATTATAACCACTATTGATCGCAATATTCTTTTAAATAGACTCAAAAATTATGTTGGCATTAGTGGAATTGCATTGTCATGGTTCAAATCATACTTATCTGACCGTTATCAGTTTGTAGTAGTAAATGAAGAGAGGTCATATCAATCACATTCACAAAATTAACGGAATGCATAGCTGATATGAAAAATTGGATGACCAGTAATTTCCTACTACTAAATTTTGGACCAAAAACTTCTTCACGTAATAACCTAGAATACTGTCTAACACTTGATGGCTGTTAAGTCTTCGTCGTCAGTTAGGAACCTGGGTGTGCTCTTTGATACCAATCTTTCATTTGAAGGCCATGTTTCTAGCATCTGTAAAACCGCATTCTTCCATCTAAAAAATATATCTAAATTACGACATATGCTCTTGATGACAAATGCGGAACAGTTAGTTCATGCGTTCATGACCTCAAGGCTAGATTACTGTAACACTTTACTGGGTGGTTGTTCTGCTCGCCTGATAAATAAACTACAGCTCGTACAAAATGCAGCAGCTAGAGTTCTTACAAGAACTTGGAAGTATGACCATATTCGCCCAATTCTGTCAACACTGCATTGGCTTCCTGTTAAACATCGTATAGTTTTTAAAATCTTGCTAATTACTTACAAAGCACTAAATGGTTTAGCCCCCCAGTACCTGAGCGAGTTATTAATGCATTATAGTGCTTCGCATCTATTGTGATCTCAGAATTCAGGCCAGTTGATAATACCTAGAATATCAAAATCAACTGCAGGTGGTAGATCCTTCTCCTATTTGGCACCTAAACTCTGGAACAATCTTCCTAGCATTGTTCGGGAAGCAGACACACTCTGTCAGTTTAAATCTAAACTAAAAACGCATCTCTTTAACCTGGCATACACATAACACATTATCAATTTATTTTTTCAAATCCGTTAAAGGATTATTAGGCTGCATAAATTAGGTCAGCCGGAACTGGGAATACTTCCTATAACACCTAAGAAGAATGGCATCTACACTAATATTAGTCTTTCTGTTTATCCCGAGGTTTACCATAGTCAACCGGATCCGGGCCGCATCCAGGTGAGACCAAGGACCTGCGCCTTGACACGACCACAATGCAGCCCTGAAGTATCAGCAGAGATTGAGTCAACTAGATCATCCACTGTGAAGGCCTCAACATGACAACCAGTGGCGCATCTCCTCAACAACCGTCCATACCGGTGTGATGAATACGATCCTCAGCTGGATGGAACTGAATTAAATACTCTGAATGTTGCGATCCTATCTGACTTATGATAGCAACCTGAGTCGTAACAAAGCACTGTTTGCCAGAGGAGAACTGGCCCCCCGACTAAGCCTGGTTTCTCCCAAGGTTTTTTTCTCCATTTTAACACCTGTTTGCCACCTGATGTCACCTGTTGGAGTTTGGGTTCCTTGCCGCTGTCGCCATTGGCTTGCTTAGTTGGGGACACTTGACAATTGACATTTGATATTCAACAGTGCTTTGATCTGCCTGCATTGACACTATTCTTTAAGAGCTGCTGTGCAGCCAAAATAATGTACCAGTTATCAATGTAAAGCTGCTTTGACACAATCTACATTGTAAAAAGCGCTATATAAATAAAGGTGACTTGACTTGACTCATCTATCATGTAACAAGTGCTAAGAACTATGTCCTTATCCATGTACACCATTTTTGTGACAAGTCATGACTGTCATTCATGACTTACACTGGAATTATATTTTGATTTCTTGTTTTCAGTCTATCTGAGTCAGTACGGACATCTTGAAAATTCTGAACAGGAAAACAGGCATGTATATAAGGAAATAGAATGGTGTGTGACAGATTAAATCATGAATTCAAGTAATATCAAAGGCTGGGTTTATTATTGTGGCAATCATAAAAATGTTCATGAAATATTATGCAGCAATACACACAAACAATGCAAGGTAAATACTTACCTGTTCATGACAGAAGATCCACCAACTCTGGACATTTGCTGAACCCAAATGTGACCGCACAATCGAAATAATGTAATATGATATTTTAAAAAGGGCACAGTTCTCTCTCTCTCTCTCTCTCTTTGTGTGTGTGTGTATATATATATATATATATATATATATATATATATATATACACAGAGAGAGAGAGGGAGACACTCACTCAAATATATATACATATTCTTTATGTCACATTTCAAACTTACACAGATCCACTTCTTTTCATCAGCTATGATGTATTCTTCAAAAGGATTTTAGGTCACTCTCTAAATCCAATCTCAACAGAAGATGTAGACTTGCAAGGGTCCAGAATGCCAGCTATTCATTAAAGTTCAGTACCGAACAGCATGGACAACACCTTCCTTTGGAATCCTGAATGAAAAATTTAGTACGTTAATATGTACACACACCTAGACACATGACTACTTAAACAATTTCTAAACTGAATGTCACACTTTTTGTGTTTATGCAGAGCATAAGGCTTGACAGTAATAAACATACTTCTTGTTTTAAATTCCAATTATAGCAGTTACAATAGTACCTCTACTATCCCTGTCCCACCATCTGGTACAGGGAATACCAACTCTGGTACTCGAAGGCCCCTGCACTGCATGTTTTCAAAGTATCCCTGCCCTACCCAACACACTGCCGATTACCTGGATCAGGTGTGTTCAGACAATCAGAAGCTGGAAGATAATTCATTTTGGCTTCCTGCACTCCAACCTCATCTGAAATGAAATTCCAGCTTCTGATTGACTGAACAGACCTGATCCAGGTAACCAGCAGTGGGTAGGGCAGAGATAGTTGGAAAACAATTAGGCCAGGGGTCCTTGAGGACCAGGGTTGGGAACCCCTGATCTATTACACAATCTATGTTCTTGCAGTAGCATGAAATTGCTCAGCGTAGATGTAACTGTTTTTTTGGGCAGTGACACAAAATTCAGCGAACATGAACATTTTGGGGGCTTGGTGATTTTGCTACCAATTTCCCACCAAGAATTTTGCTTAACTGCATAACACAGCACAACTCAAGTGTAGAGACAATATGGTGGTTTATGCTTGCGAACTCATGCCAGCAGTTTCTTTTTAGGGTAAGGCCTAACGTTAACCCTACTAACTTTTAGCCAACTAGCTAATTTTAGCCAAACTCAAACTACATTTCATTTGACAATGTGTGCATCATTTCTTTTGGTTCCTTCGTGTTAAACAAGTAAAACTCAGCCACATTAATAAAATAATACAAAATGTACTTACCTAACAGTAGATTTTTAATCATTCGTCAACTTTCGAAACACAACAAAGCGCCATCCTCATGTCATGTCCTCTCTACTCCTCTTTTGATGTGGTCGTAAAAAAAAAAACGGGAAAATGCGTTAACGCTCTCTCGCAAGATATTCTATGCTATTGCGGGATTTTGCTAAATCGTGAGATTTGTTACAACATCTTGGCAGCAAAGTTTTGGCAATTCACATCCAACTTAGACTTCAAATCGTGACCGGATATATATCCGTTTTATATGTATATGCATAAATTTAATAACATTAATAAAATCGTATTGTAATGTACGGAAAATGGGTTGCATAATGACTAAAATGTAGTGCTCACAATCACTTAACCACACAGGGCACTTTGTGAATATAATTGTCATTAAACAAGATGTAAATACAAATGATCATGTATTTCATAAAGATTGGGTCTTGCTTGACTACAGATGTGTGAAGGACATCAGCAGACATCTATTCACAACCTCTTAAAAACTACTTGGAGCACTTTAATTATTGCAGTATTAACCAAGGTTTAAGCACAAATGTAATTCAATTTAATTTAATAAGGATTGCATAGAGGGTCATGATGGACTGTAAATGCAAGTGTAAAGGACGTCACCTCACAACACGGTATATATTGAACGACACGTAGCTAAAAGTCAAAGTAACAATTATACATGCAACTCCAGAGAACTGTAGACATGTACAACGTATATAAATGCATTTTTAGGGAATGTTCTGTGTTACATATTCTCAACTTATGCCATCCTACCACAACTATTTTTGGCCAGGGACCAATGTTTGCTGGGGACTGTCATTATGAATGAGCCACACTCATTCAAGAATGATACAAAGCTCTGATATTATTTGCACTTTGTCATAACTTACACAAAGTGTACACAAAATACACAACACATAGCACTGCATTTCCAAACGTCTGTCTTGCACAAAATCCATTACACACTGTAGCACAGTTCGTAAATCAGGGAAGGAGGAGGCGGGAACCGGCGCAAGTTCAACACTTTAATATAATGTAAAATAAACAAACAACAAAACGAAAGTAAAAAACAAAAATAGTCCAGGCCTAGTCCTCTCTCGTCTGTCACTGTCATCACTCCTTTTATGCTCCTGGAGCTCCTCCATGAGAAACTGGTGCAGTGTGCAGGTGGCACTCATCAATCACGCCACCGATCTCGCCTTGTTCTCACGGCCTCGTCCTGCTTGCCACAGGCCAGGGGTTCCCATGAGACTGCGCTCTACTCCCGCGGTGCCATCGAGCATGGCTGTGCATGCCCATCTCAGGACTCGGCCTTGAAGCCAGTGCTGAAGCAGTTTCATATAAGCAAACCGAGTGGAGTTACTGCCGCAGCAGCTGCCATATGCCCCAGGAGCCTCCCTGCCATCCTGCCCTTGAACGAATTCAAGCAGTTCAACACTGACTGAGCATGTTCCTCTGTGAGATGTGCTGTCTGTTTAACCGAATCTCTGCACGGGGAAGAGTTTGCTCTTTTCCCAGCTGACCTGAAGACCCAACTGGCTGAGGTGACTGAGTACCAGGTCCCTGTGTTCGCATAACTGATCCCGAGACTAAGCTAGTATAAGCCAGTCATCGAGATAGTTGAGGATGCAATCAGCATGTTCTCTCATGGGAACAAGGGCCCCCTCTCCACGACTTTCGTGAAGACACGGAATTTTGACTTAAAGGATTCTTTGTCCGGTCCTCCTCCAGGGGACAGCAGCCTCACCCATCTCTGGGTCGCCCCCGTCTCAGGGGTGATATTTCACCAACCGCTTAAACAGCAGCAGAGACGTGTGGTGTCGTCTTCCTGCGGCTGTGCCGGAATTTTTCTCTTTTTTGCAACACCCTTGGCAACAAGCAGACTGAGGGGCGGTCCACGAGGAACTCTGATGGTACGTCGGGGGACGCTCCCCGGTCCGCTCCTGACTGTGCAGAACTGCTGGGCTCAGTCCTTGACAGTGTCACCGAAAAGGCCACCTTGTGAGATGGGAGCGTCGAGAAAAGCATACTTTGACGACCTCTCGCACCTCTGCAAGGCAAGCCAGGGGGCGCTTCTGGACCACCAAGGTGGACATCGTCTGGCCAAGGGCCTGCACTGTGACCCCAGCTCAGAACTACCGCTGTGCATTATGAGTGCCTTGGCCTCACACGCAGGGTGGGTGTGGTTAATCCCATGGTTGAGGGTGTTGAGAGGAAAAAAACTTTATGCAGATTTTGGCACTTTTGGCGTTCCATATTTTGGCACCAATATAGCTCCATACTGCCAAGTTTTCCATACATATCCGGAAAAGACCCGGGAAAGACCCGGGAAAGCGTGGCTGTGAACTCTGAATCTGAGTCAGCATAGGCACACACCATTACAGTGGGACACTCAGCATCACTCATTTCTAGAGCATAACAGCCCTCCATGTAGCGATCAACATCTGATTCTCAGCTGAAGCCCCAAATAAAACGCTAGGTTCCCCCATGAGAAGGACAAGCAATCCCATCCGGAAGCTGCACTTCTTGCAATGCGCTAGAGGGGATGGGGTCCTATGGGGTTGGTTCCCCGAAGGACAAGCCCTCAGCACTCAAGTCACTTTCAGTGAGGACAGGAAACGACCGCATCCAGATACACAAGGGCTGAATGTCACCTTTAAAAAGATGGAAGCTCAAACCTGTGTAAGCTCTTTCAGGAACCTGCTGTCTTTGGTGCTGAAGCACACAGGGGAATAGCCACAACAACACCACAGGGAATATTGTAGCCTGTGCTCTCAAGTCTCCTTGAAGGCGTAACCCTTACCAGTTGTAATTGAGGACAAGACAACCGACCCCGCTTTAAACGGCATCACACCAACACCTCAACAGAAAGCTTCTTCCTGAAGAGCTGACTCGTACAATAGTACACTGCTTATAGAGAGAGCAATCATAGATCGCTCGGCTCCAAAGTGAAAAGCTAAAAATGCAATGCACCTGCTGCTTATTATAATATATCCGCGCTGTGAGGCAGAGCAGCTGCTGCAAATCATTGCATGCCAATGTGCATTGGCTCTTTTTAGTTACACTTGAAGTAGATTGGCCTCTCTAGCGAGATTCCTATTTTTCGGTCATCTGACGTGACGTCAAAAGTGACCAACTGAAAGGGAACCAAGGGATTTTTTTAGAACCTGTAAGTTTAACTTTTAACTTTTTTTATTTTTTTTTTAATAGGAAAAAGTTCATAATTGCACTTTATAATTAATTTTTAAATGTTAAATCTCCTCTAAGATCACTGTATCCCAAATTATAATGTATTGAACCTGGAATATTCCTCTAATGCCACCAAATGCAAATATTGAGCACAAAATTGTCCATAGAAACAGTGCATTCCTATTGATCTACATATTCATACAGGGGATAAACATTCACCCACAAAAAAAATGGCTTTTATCATGGCGTTGAACTATTCTGCAAGTCATAATCTGATTTAAAGGTAGCTTTGCAAAACAGAAAGATATTTGAAGAGATAATAAAGTGATATTTGAACACAGAGTGTATATAAGGTTAGTTTCAAGATAAAGGCTGATCTATGATAGGCCAAAATGAAACTTAACATTGTTGAGAACAAAATTATAAGATTTATTAAAATCTATTTTGGGATCAGTACTACCATACTTTAAGTATAAAAAGACTTAAATATTCTAAGTCCATAAGTAAACCCGCAAGGTGTCCAAAAAATATTGTCAACATTTTAATTTAACTTTTTAAATACTATTTTATAATATAATATAATAGTATATACTATGTCTGAAAATCAGTTAATGAAATACATAAAAGTTTTCTAAATAATATTATGGCACTTAATCATTATATGGCAAATACAAAAATTACCATCAAGCTTAGACTCTAAAACCAATGAAAAGTAGTCAAAACATAAACTAAAGACAAAACGGAAAGATAAACTTTACAATTTATGGCTGAAGTTACCCACTTGTGCAGATCCTTGACCAAGCTAAATCCAAACATCACGTAAATACATATATATTATTATTATGTGTAAAGTAACTAATTATGTTTCAGATCAGTGCAAAAGAACAATATATACACCATCATGGAGGTCAGGCAATTGAACACTATTTTTGAGGCAACCACAATTTTATCGGTAAGCTAAAAAGTCCATAAAAAATAGCCTAAAAAATATCAGGAAATCTGTACATCAGTCCAATAAGAAGGCAGGTCTCTGGTAATCAAACAGGCTGAAGTCTCCCTGGTAATGAGCATAGAGGCGACGAACATCTCGTTGGCTGATTCCAGTAAAATAGCGTTCCACCTTGGTGCGGTTGTAGCGGGTTATCCCTGGTGGGATATTGGGGTATGACACCAGGTCAGCAATACCAGCAGCTTTTAGAATATAAGGAGCATCAAGCTCCAGAGTCTCATGGTGTCCCACAACATTGTAGGAAATATCACAAGGAGCACACAGCTCAGCATACGTCAGCCAGTGAATAATGTGGTCACCAAACTGCCTGTCCAAGTGCTGTCGTCCTGGCTTGTCACCTAAGTACCGAACAAAGTCTTCAAACTGAAGACCCACACTTTCACTATCATCATGGTGACTTTTGCGATATTTGCGAATGATGGCTGGGGCAATGTCATGTTTGTACCAGGGTTCAAATCTTGGGTTCTTCACAAACTTGTCCTTGAAAGCAGATATGAGGCGCTCAAATGGGTCTCTGACAATAAAAAACTTGAAATAGGAATTCAATCTGTGAAGCAAAAAGTATCACAATTTAGGACAACAGTATCTTATCAGACATTTAACAAAACATGCCACAATTTTACTTGCCATTAATTGTGAAAATAACTATGTACAATATGTACTCGATACTTTTTATAATAATAATAATAAACTATGTATTAAAATGATGAAAACAGAAAATAAAAATATGTATCTTTAAAACATATATTTGAATTATGTCCTGAGAAATGGAAGTTTCATTTTATTTCAAAAAATTGTTTGTAATGTTTCAGAGAAATGTCCCTGCTTGTCAACATTGTCAGATATTTATAAAACATTTATTTTGCAATACCAAAGTCAACCTTCATCCTAAAGGTCTTCCTTCCCTATTTCACCTGCTTTTACAGATGTTTGTCATTTTAAGTAGTTGTACTTTTTCTGTTTAACAACCATAATATGCAAACATTAAAAATGTTTGTGATTATCCACTAGTTGCTCTCATTTAAAGTAGGTCCTACCAGTTAGCAACACCATAGAAACAAAATCACTACTAAATTCAGTATGTGTCCTACTGTATGGCTGAAACAATCCTGTATTATCAATTCACTCTTCATATTTAGGAGAATTATATATTTGTCAGTCTGCGCTGAGCAAGCAATGACACAACACTACCTTTCCCATGGTTCAGAGGATGACACTGAGATGGAACACCAAAAATGGCAATTAAAGGGCAGACAACTCATTTGACTTTAAGAACATCGGAGACAATTTTAAAGAAAGGGTTCCAAAACTTCTGCAGTTTGGGACAGTGCAAACACATGGCTGAGAGTGAGGGAGCTAAACTCTGCAGGACCGCGGCTCTCTAGGACCGAACTTGCCTACTTCTGGTCTAGACTCTGAGGAAATCTGCCAGAAAACAGAACAGCTAGTATCTGAAGCAGTGGCCAAAGTACCAAAGGGTGACAAGCTGATTAAATTGCTCTCTAGTTTAGCATTAAACTGGGCTGCCCAGCTAACGAAAGCTGTTGTAAAGCAAACATTGCCCATGATGATATCAAAAATGGATACAGGACCTTAACCCTCTGGAGTCTGAGGATTTTTGGGGCCCTGGAGAAGTTTTGACATGCCCTGACATTTGTGCTTTTTTCAGTTGCTTATAAACATATTAATGGCAAAAGTGTCATTACACTGTATTCATCACAAACTATGCTACCATAATATGTGAGCAACATGTATGTACATGTTTGTGTTTTTGAGAGAATAACGTTTATGCGTGGTTACTGAAAAAACAAAATTATCCTGCCTACTCATTCATATAAAACAATATATTGATTTATATTGTAAGACACTTTTTGTCAAGAAAGACAGTATGCGTCTATTGAATCTTCATGAATAATGCTGTGATTCACACATGAGAAGACAAAGATCCACATAATGAGCCCTTTCAGTCAGGTAGGCTGTTTTTTTTTTGTTTTTTTTTGTAGTTTATTCAGAATATAGTTAACAATATAAATGAGACACATTATGAATAAATGAGGGCACATTTGGAGTATACAGTTATACCTGGATATAAATCCTGTTCAAAGACAGTTCACTTAACTGGCATTCCAAGGTGTTTTGTGTTTCTTTGCACTGGAGAAAATAAAAATGAAGCTTTCCTGCTTCCAGTCAGTGATATCACCATTATATTCATTCAGAATGCCCAGTGTGGGCCAATATCTAGTCAGTATGATTCTCAAATCTGTGAGATAAAAGAACATTTTGTATAAGCCTACATTTTTAAATTACAGTACCAGTCAAAAGATTGGACAGATTACTATGTATAATGTTTTTGAAAGAAGTCTCATGCTCATCAAGCCTGCATTTATTTGATCAAAAATACAGAAAAAAAAACAGCAATACTGTGAAATATTATTACAATTTAAAAATAATGATTTTCTATTTTAATATACTTAAAAAAATTAAAAAAAAAAAAAAATGTATTTCTGTGATGCAAAGCATCTAAACATTCATATTACCTCTGTGGTATTTTATATATTATATATAGAGCCTAAATGTTAATGTGCAGTTTAATACATTGCTAACACATTTTATTTCAGTATTTATTACGTATTTCAGTCAATTTCACTCATCTCAGTAGCAATATAGTAGCAATTTACTAATGCAAGTTGTGTGTAGTAAACGAAACTGCACGCCGATCTGCCCCATTAATTCACACTGAGACACACAAAACTTGCAGGATTCATATTTAAAGTCTTTTTGCGGTTTATTCACAGACACTATATCGCAATTCGAATAAAGAATTTAACCATGTTAGTTTTCTTTATTTTTGCAGAAATTGACAGTCTTTTAAGTCTCTTTCACACTGATAAGAAAAAAAGCAAGGTGGTATCACTGGCGTGAATTGAGCGACAGCAGTGCAGCAAAAATGGACTCGGCGCCGAAACCCCCGCTTCACTGCTGCTCACGCTACGCTCCTGCTTGACGCCTACACGCTGCTCCTGCTACCGGTGTGAATGCATCCGCTGGTTAACATGCACGCCGAAAAAGAATACACGCTGCTCACGCTTGCCGTGTGAAACAAGCGTTTCAATGTATTGTCCATTAACAGAAAGCTGAAGCTAGAAAACTAAAAGATAAGTACCTAGAAGCTATACAAGAGCTTAGGGAACTTTACCCCTTAAGCCCGAAAAGTTCCCAACGGGAAACCACCCCCTGCAAAAAATATATATATTTTTTTAAATAATAATTTATGGAAAAAAAAAAAAAAACATTTTACTTTATTATCCAAATGTAATTTTTTTTTTATTTAAAAATCTAAAAAGTTTTTTTTTTTGTTTTTTTTTTCAAATGATACCAACCTTTTGACTCTCCTCACTAGAGATTTGAAGTTATGAGTCATTATTTTTGTGCATGTCACTCAGAAAACAAAAAAATAAATAAAGTTTGTGCCAGCTCTGCAAACAGAGAATTATATATTCTGTGAATGAACAGAATAAAACTATACATAACATATATAAAATAAAAGGGAATATTTAGGCCTACAGGCTACGCTAAATATATTTAACTTAAATAATTAGGTCTACAGATTAACAAAATGAAAGAAAACGTGCTGAGTTTTGGTTCATTGTGGTGCACTCCAAAGATCTAGGCAAGGAAACTGAGACATTCTGCTTGTTTTCATTATCTGAGTGTCTTTTGTAAATGTATGAATGATGTCTTGCTTTTTACCTGTATGACCATAAATTATGGAGTACAGTTTACTGTCTGAAGGGGAAAAAATTCCAGTGGTCGTGCCGGCACCTGCGCGCACACAAATTCTTTATTGCTTCATTTCTTCATTCTGCATTGCTTACTTAATATCACTCGCAGCCTGTTAAATAGTAAAATACAGTACAGTCAACCAAACATGCTCAATTCAATTCTGTAATACAATCTGCCGGCTAATTTTCTATGAACATGAGATCTTTTCTAGAGACTCTTATGATTGCAAGGTCACAGACATCCATACAGTTCGTATCCCCTCTGACCCAAAAGCTTCACCCACACTCATACAATGGTACAAATTTTCCCTCAAAGCATTTGATTCTATTCAGAAGATTATTGACTATGTCATACAACATGACTATGCTCATGTACAAATGCTAGATTTTTTAGAGAAGCAAGTCCTGCTTATTTAGGTGTGTAGGATCTCTACCTTTAAACAGGGGAAGAACAAAGGCCGATTTCCATATAAGTGGAATTTCATTAGTGACGAGAGAAAGATTAAAATTATGACTCTGAGGCAGGGCAATAAAATTGGCTGCTAGCTTTAAAAAGTAAGGTTCCAAGTTATCAGGACCTGCTGATTTTGAAGCATCTAAAGATTTAGGGGGTTAGCACACCTCAGAGATTGCAATTGGTGAAAAATTGACTAGACATGAAACCATCTGACTGAACAATAGTAGGGTTCACATAAGCACCACTGAGTGAATAAAAAAAAAAAAAAAAAAAAAAAAACAGACGCTATGAAATGTTTAGTGAAACAATTAAGCATTTTTACTTTATCAGTGATTGTATGGGAGCCCTTCATAATACATGATGGAAGTTCTGTACCTCTATTATTTTCAGTTAATGGTTTGACATTTTTCCAAAATTTTGATTATTTAGATTGCTCGATGTTTGTATAAGGAAATGCTCAGCTTTAGCTTTTCTGACTGCAACAGTGCATGCGATGCACAGTTGCCTAAAATCAAGCCAATCTGATTTTAAATCTGATTTTTCCTTTTGCCCATGCCAGTTTGCACTCATGAAACATATTGGATAAGAAAGGAGTAAACCATGCATTATTCCGACCCTTCACTCTGTACTTTTTAAAGGGGGCATGTTTATTGACTAAAGCAGAAAAACTTGCATAAAATAATTTCCAGGCTATTTCAAGGGACACACCAAGCTGACGATCAGTCATCGGGCAATGTCGGACTAGAGGTCAACTGATATGTATTTTTCTCTGGCCGATGCCGATATTTAGAAATCAGGGCAGCCGATGGCCGATAAATGATGCCGATATTTTTGGGCCGATATGTTTGGCCGATTTTCTATACTGTAAGTCAAATAGCCATAATCTAAGTGATAACAAAAATAAGAGTTCACCCATTTTACACAGCCTGCTGCTCATAACTGCATAGAGTGCACTGGCCACGAGTGATGTCGTGGAGGCTATGTGTCAGACCCACAGACACATTTAATGAGGAACGTTAATATGCACGTTTTAGCCAGAAGTTTTGTCTGAATTGCACGTTCTACTTTCACATGCAAATAACTTGTTGCACTTATGATAAACATGGTCGGCATCAATTCTAGTAGGCAACAACGTAATTACTCTTTCAAAACGGTCTGTTTTCCCCCGCCATAGTTAGTTGAAGCTGTGTGTCAACAAGGCACGGCTGCAGAGTGTGAGTTGCTCCGTCTCACATGCAGCCTCAGAGGGAGAGAAATTCTCCAGTAACGTACAGAAACAGAATTGATAACGTCAGAGTTTATCTATACAACGCAGGCTTGTATAATAATTTAGCCGCTGGGCTCGTTACCAGGTTTTGGTACCAGCGTAACGCGTAGCCTAAACTACAGCCGGTTAAAGGCTTGCACACCCCATCCGTGTGCAAGACAATCCACGTGTCAGCTGGCCGATCAATCGGTCGACCTCTCTGTCGGACCATTTTTAAGCGTCGGCTGACTACGTTTTTTTGGGCCGATTCAGCATGTAGAATTGCCATTGTGCCGTTGGGCGAGAGAGAACTCTGATTGGCTGTTCAATTTAGTGAATGAGTAGAATAACAGCAAAACAGTGAGCAAACAAGTCAAGGCGGTACAGACAGAAGGCTGTTCTAATTTTACATCATGTATCTGAATGTTCCTGGAAGACTCTTTAATATTAACATGAGCCAAGTGGAATATAAAAAGTGATCAGCATGAATGATATTCAAAACGGTAAGCACACACTGCTTTGTATACGGTTTGTGTATCTGCAGCCTGCAGTGCCAGTCTCCCTTTTTGAACTACGAATATAAATGAATATGGAAAAAAGTAGACAGCGGTCTCCTTACACGCAGGTGCAGAACGCACATGCTGGCTGACCGCCGGCTGTAGTTCTCTCGGTGTGTTCACATGTAGTTTTTTTTTTTTTTGCCCCGATGCAGGCAACATAAGGCGACAACACAGTTGGCTTTTTCCAGTGCTAGCTCTTTGGCATCGGTTTGGTGTGTCCCTACCCTTATGCTGAGAGATTTACAGACCTCAAGATCGAAAGCTAAACATTCAAATTGTTTACTCACTGATTTAGAGAGCATGAAAACTGATTCTTTTTTATTTATTTTTATTTTTTTATACAAATTGCTACGCCCCCACCCTTTTAGTCTGTCAGTCCTATATACATTACAGTCATTAATACAAATATCCTTGTCCAAAACAGATTTGTTTAGCCAGGTTTCAGTTAGAACAATCACATCTGCATCAGTTGACTGTACCCAGATATGGACCATATCCATTTTAGAGATTAAGCTTTGAACATTTAAATGTATAAAACAAAGTCCATACCTTGATTTAAAATCTGCCTGTGTTTCAAAACTAGAGGCAGAGGCAGTGACTGGGCCTTGATTAGGTTGAATGTTTCCTGAGATCAAAAGTAATAAAACAATCAAACACCTCTGCCTAAATGATTTAATATTATAGTCTTTGGAATTTACCTCTACTATTTTAAAATTGCAGTGAGTACTTATAGAGATTATAAAATTATCCCGTAGAGCCATAACACTGGTCAAACGGACCTGATCCACAGTGCAAAAACAAGACTGGAGGATAGGAGACAATCTGACACACACCACCTGTAGTGCAAAGCCAGATGCAGACGTGCGGAGTCAAAAGTGGAGTCAATGAATGCGGATTGTCATACACGTGAGAACCACTTTCAGTACTGTAATTATTAAATAGGCACAATACAACAACAACAACAACAAAAAAACTGCATTTAACAAAACTCCTATGTCCTTTCGCCAAAAGCACCAACCTTTTACTCTCCATAGTAAAAGACTAGTGCAGAAGTGGAATCCAAATCCACTTTGTAGGAAATCCACTCCAGTTATTTGCCCTCCTGGGACAGATGAATGCGGTACTTGATGTCAGGGGTAAACAAGAAGATAGACACAGTGAAGTAATGCTATCGGAAAAAAAAAGAAAAGGGTAAAATCAGGAACAGCAAGGTCTAAAACAATGAAAATAAAACTTAAAGCGCCACCGGAGGCAAGAAAGAAGCACTTCCTTCACAGCTCCTAAAGGTGAGACAACCTCCACAATCTAAACAGACTGAATAATCCAAGTCATCCAGAACCACCAAAGCTATCAAAAATGCAAGCCACACTTGGCATTAGGTCCAGTAGACATTATAGAAATACTGATTGCTTAGACAAACATTG
The DNA here is from genome assembly GCA_037101425.1 of Elopichthys bambusa. Taxonomy (NCBI): domain Eukaryota; kingdom Metazoa; phylum Chordata; class Actinopteri; order Cypriniformes; family Xenocyprididae; genus Elopichthys; species Elopichthys bambusa. Next base: position 18,880,161 of record CM074436.1, read on the forward strand.
TAGGATAAAGCATGTTTTAACTGAATGTTTTAGCCTAAACTTTACTGCATAACATCAGAATTATACAAGGGATTTACGGTTGCACAGAAACAATCTAAAGCTTCAGTCACAAAAGAAAAGTTAACTCAGACAACTCACAACGTACCACATGACTTGGTCTGCCATCTTGGATATTGCTATAATAATAAACTGGCAAGAATTTTAATAATACCTAGAATATCAAAATCAACTGCAGGCAGTAGATCATTTTCCTATTTAGCATTCAAACTCTGGAACAGTCTTCCTAGCATTGTTCAGGAAGCAGACACACTGTCATTTTAACCCTCTTGGGTCGGCGAACACGACGGCGCATTTTGGTGAATTTTTTTTTTTTTCCACATAGCAGTAAGATCGACTTAAAATACTCTGTCATTCTGTACTCTGTCAAAAAGCAATACATCATTCGAAACTGTAAAGGGTCTACTTTTATATGTGTCCACTTACAATCAAAACAAAACATTGTGCTTTCATAAAATAAAGAAAACAAATCAATGAACTTTCTTTGTAGCGCATCACAAAAATGAAACAAAACCCAGCAAATACTTGTCACTAGGGCTGGGTATCGTTCAAAGAGTTCCGCTATCGATACCATTACCTTGACTTCGGTACCGATTCGTGAACGATACCTTTTTCGATACCAATTTTATAAAATCTGTTTTAACAAGATTACATTACCTCAAAAAATTACATTACAGACTCAAAGACTCATCTCCTAAGCCACTGCACAAAAGAATAAAATATTTTTTTTTTAAAATAAATTAACATTTATTTAAAATTAAAGTTCTTATTTAGCTAAATTACATTTCCTTAACAGCCTTTAAACACAGGCTTTACTCCCTTCAAACTTATATTTTGCCACTGTTTCCTTACATAATTGTTGGATATATAATTATATATAATATATAATTATGTAATTTCTGTTAGTTAAGCTTGTGTATATTTTTAGTTAAAGCTGTTAAGTTATAAAGCAATATCTCAAGTAGGGTTTTCCTTTGTGTTTTATATAATGACCACTAGGAGGTGCTCTAGGCACATACTTTCCTTGACTGGTTTTCTCTAAAGAGGGTTTTCTCCACTCTGAGGGTGTGGTTGATGCTTGCTGCTGTGTGTTGTACCTGCCTATAACTAGTCTAAAAACATTGCACATCCCGCTGTTTGTGCAGGCAGTGCGGAACTTCTGTTTTGCTGTTCACAGTATCTGGAGTGACTGTAGTGAACTGCTCGCATAAACAGCCGGTACTCTTACCCATCCTTTTCGGAGATCTCACCCAGCCTTACTTGTCATACACGCCTTACTTGTCATACAGCCTTACTTGTCATACAGCCTTACTTGTCATACACTATAGATTATATTCTATAGTAACATTTAAGTGTCTACTTATAAATGATCTAATTCAAAACAAAATCAATTTTATATTCTCTGTTTATGTAATCTGTATGAAAACAGAGAGATATCCAGTTGTTTGCATGTGACCTCATTATCATTAAAGTGAACAGGCCTCCTGACAGAATGTGCTATTCATACGGTAATGATCTGAGGCGATACATGCAAACAGAGTCATTCAAAGGTCGGGAAACGCGCTGGAGCATTTTGCTGGATTTTTTTCACATAGCAGCAAAATCAACTTAAAATACTTTGTCATTTTTTGTCATAGAAATAAAAGTAATATATCAATTGAAACTATAGAATGTCTTCTTTTATTTGTGTACATTCACAGTAAAAACAAAATGTTGTGGTTTTTGCAAAATAAAGAAAACTCACAATGCGTGAGCTGCAGTCTCTCTGAATGAAGCCCATTCTGATAGTCCTCAGAAAATGAACTGTAACTTAGTGAATACTAATCACACAAACATGAGACATATATCTAAAGAAACGTTGAAATGTCAGGTTTTAAATCCCGCAAGTCAAATATCCAGAAAACAAATATTCTTTGTTTATGTAATCTGTTTGAAAAGAGAGCGATGTCAGTCGTTCGCGAGTCAGCTTATTATCCGCTAATGTGGCCATGCCCACGGAGCGTGCACTCTATTCAAACACAAATTCTGAGACGACAGAGTGAACGCCCACATCAGCTCTGAAAAATGTATCAAGCTTAGTCAGATTCATGTACATCATTTTGAGACACAGTGAGGAATAATTCTGGAAGTGTTTACCTCAGAGGAAGAGCACTTTTCATTTCATTTCGATCGAGGATCAAATTGATCAAGCCGATGATTGTGAATAGTACGTTTTTTTTATTCTAATTGCGATATAGTGTCTGTGAATATTAAACCGCAAAAAGACTATTTAAATATGAATTCTGCAAGTTTTGTGTGTCTCAGTGTGAATTAAAGGGGCAGATTGACACGCAGTTTCGTTTACTACACATAACTTACATTAGTAAATTGCCATATTGGCTATTCCCATACTATATTGCTATACTGGGATGAGTAAAATTGACTGAAATACGTAATAAATACTTTGAAAAACATTAAAAATAATAATGTGTCCAATCTTTTGACCAGTACTGTAATTTAAAATATAACAGGCCTATACATAATTTTCTTCACATGATATGCAATAATACGTGCATGCATGAGATCACAAAAAACATGTTTTCTGTTAAGAGTGGACATTATATTAACGTTAATACAATAGCTGATATGATCCTGTTATCAGCATGCTCACAAAGGGAGCATTTTTTATCTCACAGATTTGAGAATTATAGTGACCAGATATTTGCCCACATTGGACTGGATGCATATGATAGAGATCACTGACTGGATGCAGGAAAGTGTTTTTGTTTTTTTTTTCTCCAGTGCAGAAACACCAAATGCCAGGTATGTGATGTTCACATATATCTTTGAACAGGATTTATTTCCAGGTATAACTGTGTACTTAAAATATATCTTTGACACTCATTTACAGTGGGTACGGAAAGTATTCAGACCCCCTTAAATTTTCACTCTGTTATATTGCAGCCATTTGCTAAAATCATTTAAGTTCTTTTTTTTTTTCCTCATTAATGTACACACAGCACCCCATATTGACAGAAAAACACAGAATTGTTGACATTTTTGCAGATTTATTAAAAAAGAAAAACTGAAATATCACATGGTCCTAAGTATTCAGACCCTTTGCTCAGTATTTAGTAGAAGCACCCTTTTGATCTAATACAGCCATGAGTCTTTTTAGGAAAGATGCAACAAGTTTTTCACACCTGGATTTGGGGATCCTCTGCCATTCCTCCTTGCAGATCCTCTCCAGTTCTGTCAGGTTGGATGGTAAACGTTGGTGGACTGCCATTTTTAGGTCTCTCCAGAGATGCTCAATTGGGTTTAAGTCAGGGCTGGGCCATTCAAGAACAGTCACGGAGTTGTTGTGAAGCCACTCCTTCGTTATTTAAGCTGTGTGCTTAAGGTCATTGTCTTGTTGAAGGTAAACCTTCAGCCCAGTCTGAGGTCCTGAGCACTCTGGAGAAGGTTATCGTCCAGGATATCCCTGTACTTGGCCACATTCATCTTTCCCTCGATTGCAACCAGTCATCCTGTCCCTGCAGCTGAAAAGCACCCCCACAGCATGATGCTGCCACCGCCATGCTTCACTGTTGGGACTGTATTGGACAGGTGAAGAGCAGTGCCTGGTTCTCCACACATACCGCTTAAAATTAAGGCCAAAAAGTTCTATCTTGGTCTCATCTCACCATCTTGGAGTCCTTCAGATGTTTTTTAGCAAACTCCAAGCAGACTTTCATGTGTCTTGCACTGAGGAGAGGCTTCCGTCGGGCCACTCTGCCATAAAGCCCTGACTGGTGGAGGGCTGCAGTGATGGTTAACTTTCTACGACTTTCTCCCATCTCCCGACTGCATCTCTGGAGCTCAGCCACAGTGATCTTTGGGTTCTTCTTTACCTCTCTCACCAAGGCTCTTCTCCCCCGATAGCTCGGTTTGGCCGGACGGCCAGCTCTAGGAAGGGTTCTGGTCGTCCCAAACGTCTTCCATTTAAGGATTATGGAGGCCACTGTGCTCTTAGGAACCTTAAGTGCAGCAAAAATGTTTTTGTAACCTTGGCCAGATCTGTGCCTTGCCACAATTCTATCTCTGAGCTCTTCAGGCAGTTCCTTTGACCTCATGATTCTCATTTGCTCTGACATGCACTGTGAGCTGTAAGGTCTTATATAGACAGGTGTGTGGCTTTCCTAATCAAGTCCAATCAGTATAATCAAACACAGCTGGACTCAAATGAAGGTATAGAACCATCTCAAGGATGTTTAGAAGAAATAAATAAATAAATTTATTTTGCAAATAAATCTGCAAAAATGTCAACAATTCTGTGTTTTTCTGTCAATATGGGGTGCTGTGTGTACATTAATGAGGGGAAAAAAATGAACTTAAATGATTTTAGCAAATGGCTGCAATATAACAAAGAGTGAAAAATTTAAGGGGGTCTAAATACTTTCTGTACCCACTGTATATAGTTAACTATATTCTAAATAAACTACAAACTAAAAAAAATTATATATTTTTGAACTTATGAACTTCTTTACTTGCAAGATTGATAATATTAGAAAAAAAATATAAAAAAATTATAACCATGCAACAGTCTACTACAGTATTGCATCAGACAGTGCATTGTAGTGTCCCTGAGGAAAAACTGCATTAAGAGAGGAAGAATTGTCTAAACTTGTTAAATCATCAAAATCAACAACATGTATGTTAGACCCTATACCAACTAAGCTATTGAAAGAGATGCTTCCAGAGGTCATAGATCCTCTTCTTAATATCGTAAATTCATCTTTATCACTAGGATACGTACCAAAAACTTTTAAGCTGGCTATTATTAAACCTCTTATTAAAAAAACACAACTTGATCCTAGAGAATTAGTCAATTACAGGCCGATCTCAAATCTCACTTTTCTGTCAAAAATACTTGAAAAGGCAGTATCATCACAACTATGTTCCTTTTTAGAAAGAAATAGTATCTATGAGGATTTCCAGTCAGGATTTAGACCATACCATAGTACTGAGACTGCTCTCATTAGAGTTACTAATGATTTGCTCTTATCATCAGATGGGGGTTGTATCTCTCTATTAGTGTTACTGGATTTTAGTGCTGCATTTGACACTATTGATCACAATATTCTTTTAAATAGACTCGAAAATTATGTTGGCATTAGTGGAATTGCACTTTCATGGTTCAAATCATACTTATCTGACCATTATCAGTTTGTAGTAGTAAATGAAGAGAGGTCATATCGATCACAAGTTGAATATGGAGTACCGCAAGGCTCAGTACTAGGACCATTGCTTTTCACTCTGTACATGCTACCCTTGGGAGATATCATTAGAAAGCATGGCATTAGTTTTCACTGTTACGCTGATGATACTCAGCTCTATATTTCTTCGTGCCCTGACGAAACTTACCAATTCACAAAATTAACAGAATGCATAGCTAATATAAAAAATTGGATGACCAGTAATTTTCTACTACTAAATTCAGAAAAAACAGATATTCTAATTTTTGGACCAAAAACTTCTTCACGTAATAACCTAGAATACTGTCTAACACTTGATGGCTGCTCTGTTAAGTCTTCGTTGTCAGTTCTGGGTGTGCTCTTTGATACCAATCTTTCATTTGAAGGCCATGTTTCTAGCATCTGTAAAACCGCGTTCTTCCATCTTAAAAAATATATCTAAACTACGACATGCTCTCGATGACAAATGCGGAACAGTTAGTTCATGCGTTCATGACCTCAAGGCTAGATTACTGTAACGCTTTACTGGGTGGTTGTTCTGCTCGCCTGATAAATAAACTACAGCTCGTACAAAATGCAGCAGCTAGAGTTCTTACTAGAACTAGGAAGTATGACCATATTAGCCCAGTTCTGTCAACACTGCATTGGCTTCCTGTTAAACATCGTATAGATTTTAAAATCTTGCTAATTACTTACAAAGCACTTAATGGTTTAGCTCCCCAGTACCGGAGCGAGCTATTAATGCATTATAGTCCTTCGTGTCTATTGCGATCTCAGAATTCAGGCCAGTTGATAATACCTAGAATATCAAAATCAACTGCAGGTGGTAGATCCTTCTCCTATTTGGCACCTAAACTCTGGAACAATCTTCCTAGCATTGTTCAGGAAGCAGACACACTCTGTCAGTTTAAATCTAAACTAAAAACGCATCTTTTTAACCTGGCATACACAACTGTATGTGCAGCCAAAATAATGTACCAGTTATCAATGTAAAGCTGCTTTGACACAATCTACATTGTAAAAAGCGCTATATAAATAAAGGTGACTTGACTTGACTATTTCTTGTGTCATTGCATTCTTTATTAGTTCACTCAGTCACATTCCTCACTGAATGGCTCATTATGCGGCTCATTAGGGGCAGGGTCTTAATCTCCTCAGGTGTGAATCACAGCATTATTCATGAAGATTCACGCAATTCTTTGCATATGGCCTGTCTAAACAAAAAAGTGTCTAAGAAATTTAAAATCAATACATTGTTTTATGCGTCTGAGTAGGCAGGATGATTTTTACATCGTTGTGAAGCAAAAATGGGCAAGCGTAAGGATTTGAGCGAGTTTGACAAGGGCCAAATTGTGATGGCTGGACGACTAGGTCAGAGCATCTCCAAAACTGCACCTCTTGTGGGGTGTTCCCAGTCTGCAGTGGTCAGTATCTATCAAAAGTGGTCCAAGGAAAGAACATTGGTGAACCGGCGACAGGGTCATGAGCGGCCAAGGCTCAATGATGCACGTGGGGAGCAAAGGCTGGCCCATGTGCTCCGATCCAACAGACGAGCGTCTGTAGATCAAACTGCGCAAGAAGTTAATGCTGGTTCTTATAGAAAGGTGTCAGAATACACAGTGCATCGCAGTTTGTTGCATATGGAGCTGCATAGCCGCAGACCAGTCAGGGTGCCCATGCTGACCCCTGTCCACCACCGAATGTGCCAAGGAGCAATGGAAGAAGGTGGCCTGGTCTGATGAATCGTTTTCTTTTACATCATGTGGATGGCCAGGTACGTGTGCTCCGTTTACCTGGGGAAGACATGACACCATGATGCACTATGGGAAGAAGGCAAGCCGGCGGAGGCAGTGTGATGCTTTGGGCAATGTTCTGCTGGGAAACTTTGGGTCCAGCTATCCATGTGAATGTTACTTTAACACGTACCACCTACGCATTGTTGCAGACCATGTACACCCTTTCATGGAAACGGTATTCCCTGGTTGATGTGGCCTCTTTCAGCAGGATAATGTGCCCTGCCACAAAGCAAAAATGGTTTGAAAGAAGAAAGTCATAACCTAGGATGGCTTGAGGGTGAGTAAAGACTGGGGTAATTTTCATTTGAAAGTGAACTAATCCTTTAAATATTTTGAAAGCTCAGAGATTGGCTCTGATCCCAATCTGACTTCTGAATTGTGACACTGCCTGAATCATAATCTTACAGTGTTCATTTGTTGGCCAGAGGAGAACTGGCCCTCTGACTGATTCTGGTTTCTCCCAAGGTTTTATTTCCATTCTGTCACCTGATGGAATTTGGGTTCCTTGCAAGTGTCGCCTTTGGCTTGCTTAGTTACTACTCAAAAATATTACATAGATAAATATATATACTGTATATAGATGAAATGCACTAAATTAATAACTGATGATTTTTTACAATGGAACTAAATCAACACTGAACTGACTCAAGCTAAACAATTAAACTATTTTCTTCTAGAGCTGCTGTACAGCTGAAACTTTGTTCCATAATTTTCCTATCATCACTATAAAGCTGCTTCGAATATAAAGACTTCTTGAATGTATTCAGTGTTTTTCCTTATTTAAAACAAGGTATTTTCACCAAATATCCTGTGTTGGAATTGATCTGTTAATAAAGTGATGTGATAAAATGTCAAACCTGTTGTCTGTGTTCTGTATTTTGCTTAATGTATTTATGTATTTCATACATTTTATTCTTTTGGGACAGTGAGAAATATAAAATATAAATTGTACCAATGGTACAGTTTGGTAAACTAAATTTTTCCATTGGCTCAACATATTTCTGATTGAGCCCAAATTATGAGATAATACAAAATTATCTGTATGGCAGTATATATGGCAGTTTTCCCTGAGGTTTTGAATATGGTATTAAATATTGATATTTTTCTAGGTATCGTATCGAATTTGGAAAATCGTGACAACACTAGTACATACAATTTATGTTTGCAGACCTGTAATTTGTTTTGTATCATGTCTCAATTGTTTTTCTTATTTTGGTAAAGTATAGCAGGGCTCAACAATAAGGATAGCCCACTGGTCTGGAGCCAGTGTAATAAACAAATACACAGCAATTTTTCAGCAAAAGTGTGAGAAATTTATGGAGTTACACTATAGCCGTAAAAAACTTGTTGCACATTTTCTTTTTGTAAACAACAAAAACAAGTTTAAATGAACAAAACATTGTAATGACAACTTAGCATAAGAATATTTCTTGAAAAAAATGCTAAAAATGAAAACTGATCATTCTTTTTTTGGCAAGCCCACTGAAAATGTTGGAAGGGTAAGTAAAAATCTAAAAATCTTACTGGCCAGCTAATCAATAATAATGTTGATTGTTGAGCCCTGTTTAGTAACATTTATTTCCCAAGAAACATATCTTTACACAAAAAAATTGTAAGGTGAACTTATGTAAACCTTTGATGGATTTCTGTGTCAGTCATAGAGGACAGGCGAGGTAAACCATTTCTTTCATGGTCATGAACCAAGTTCTCTGGTATAGCTTCAACCTTTGAGAACTTTCCTAAAAACACACAAAAAATGCTTTAAGTTCAAGAAAGATATACAGTAAAAAAAAATTAAATAAATAAAATAGGATGCTGAATTAGGGTAATTTTACAGGTCTAATTTGGTTTATTTTGGTTAATTTTAGATTTATCAAATGTACAAGTTATTTAACCTGAAGACATTTCTCACCATTTAGGACAATTAGAACCTTCTTCCACTGTGTGTTTCCAACTTTGGGTGTCTGACAGAAGAGAATCTTGTGCTTGTCACACACAAAAATGCGGTCCAAGACAAACTTGCGCACATTTGTGTGGGTGAGGTTCCAAAGAGATGAATTTCTGCAAACAGTTGATAACAGCTCCAAACGCTTCTCATTCACTGACTGCCAGTCTATGGGCTCCACCACAGAGGGACTAACTGAGGACTAACAGTCACAACACATGCAGTCAACACACATGCACATAAACATAACACCCAAAAACAGATCATATGTAACTCTTAACAATTCAATTCATTGTTTTTGAATAAAGCAAATAAGTAAACCCACTGTACATAGACAAACTGTCTCACCAATATATATTGCTGTGATGCTCCCTTGTCTGGCCTCTGAACTGAAGGTAGTTTTGTTGTAACAGATGACATGGTCCAAACAAACATGTCTGTCCTCCCAGCAAAGTCTGAAAATGTATTGAGGGGAAACTGTCAGACTACCTTATGACTAGTGAATATAAACATGCATGTTGTGGGACTTTTTAAATGACAAACACAACATAGGTAGACACTTTAAACTAATCTCTCTACACAGAAATGCTGACATAATGGGAAAAACTCATACCACCTGGTATTCTGAAGCTGAAGTTGATGAACTTGCTGACGAACATAAGAATGAGCAGCACCCAGCCACAAGCACCAACCAGCAACCAATGGCGACGCATTATTGGCACATGGACAGGCAAAAAAAAAAAAAAGTCCTACAATAAAAACATATTTGAGCTGTGAAAATTAGTTACTATTTATTATTACTATTTGCTGTTGAACACATTAAAAATAATTAACGTAATTAACACAATATCCGTCTTTTTAATTCCTGAAACAGCTATGCTAATGTATTTTTACCCACATCCTTTAATTTTAAATTACAGTAGGCTATATTATCACGCTATCTGTTTGCTTCTCTCCAGCTCTGTGAAGCAACAGAGGTCAACCAGGATGGTGTGCATGTATCTAGCCTCCTTTTAGCACACTTTGCAAGTCTGGCTTTTGATCCTTTGAGTAATGTTCTTGTCTCTGTGACTAAGACAAGCAGGTGTAAGTTTTTAATTAGCCATTTTTATTACTTATAAAAAATGTCGCCTCTGGCTTGTAAGGGTGCTCCAATTGATTGGCTACCGATCGCTATGGGCCGACAATCGCTTCTAATGACTGGATCAGTGACCTCTTAATTTGACAATTTCATAAACCCGATCTCATGCTGACAACGCAAAAAGACACACGGCTGAAGTGAGAGCAAATGACATGCAGCGGCGCCGTCTCAATCTCTGTCTGGCGCAGGTAAAACAATTATAACGCTGAAGGTGAGATCCAATTAATATTTCTTTATTAAATAACTTGCAATGTAATTTGAAAACTTTCTGAGACATAATTTCACAACAGATCTGCGCGCGCTCTCTCTTTCCCTCTCAAACTTCTCAAATTGGCTTCACATCACCACATCGCGTCCGCACTATACACAGGTTACACACTGCACAGGTAATTTGTCTCTTGCACAATCGAGGCAGTGTCGTATCGTTACTGAAGTTTATAATTTGTTTATAAGGCTTTTTAAAAGGCACATTTTTTTTCCCGCCGCTAGGATTCGCCAACCTCTTCCAAACAATAACAAAGGCGTAGATTGACACAGTGAACGAGCGTGAAATCATGGAACTTGTCGTCACGCCTATGGATGTAATAATGTTTACGGGGAAATAATGTTTATGGATGAATTAATGCATTTATGTTTTTAACATGACCGTGATATGAAGCAGGGCGTGGCCGAGAATCGCGGGCACAGTTGCTAATGAGACACAGATATCAGTGCCACACGTGAGTCCCAGGGGATAACGTTAAAGGAATGAGGACATTTAATTCTACCAAACTACCTGAAAGTGCTGAAATACTGCTAATACAGGTCAGTTTATTTGACGAATTAAAATTGTGAGGTAAGGCAGCACTGTTTCACTTGGTCTAACGTTACACCATCATACTAAACTGCATTTGAGTGTGTTGAAAGTTGTAATGTTATTCTGTGTATTTGTTTGTTGGATGTATGAGACTAACAGTAAGCTAGATCAACATTAGAATACCATACTGATGATATTCTAACATTTCATTGTGTTATAATGTTAGCTACAGGCTATAACATGAATTTGTCTTACGTACATTTGCTTACCTGTCTAATAACGTGCAAGAGCGTCAAGTCAAAGTTTGTTTCAAAACTCTCACCATCGCGGAAATGCCACGCCAATATTGATCCTTATTTTATTTCTCCTTTTGTCCCAAAGTTTGCTTGCCATGGTCCATAATGTTTGAACGAAACAACAGCTTGCCGCTATACATTACGCAGCTGTCCGCGTCTGTTGCCATGATTACCATGCAGTACAAGCAGAAACCAGAGATAACGCAGATATTACGTCATTGACAGACGACAAGTGACAAGGGAGAGACGGGCACTATTTAAAATTGTAAATTTCTCTGAATTTACAAATTCTTGGAAACACTTAGGATAATGTAAGCACACAATTGAATGAAATATATTATACTGTGTAAGTGGTTTTTGGATATTTTAATATGAAAATCTTACATATTGTGTTTAAGTCTAGCCAGTGTTTAAAACACTCAGGTCTCACGTGCTCTCACGCACACTCAAAGCGCGTGAAATGAACATGAAATATTATGAAAATAGTTTCATTAGTGACTTTTTTTCATTTGATTTAGTCTAATTAGTTTTGTGTCAAATTCAATATGATCTATGGTGATCGAGATCTGGCAGTAACAGCACATTTTTCCACTTGGGCGAGCAATTCGAGGACAGATTTCCTTGCGCATTAAAATTTCTCATACCCCATCAAACCAATGAGAAAGCAGAACTATGATGCCAATGCATAACAACAGAGCGTAGACGCCAAAGCTGTTGTGGATCTGCTTACCCAAAACCCTCTGTAACTGGCACAGATTTGTTGTTTGACAAATAAATTAATTTGTGTTACATTTCAAATGACAAGAGATTTTATAGTCATTTATAGTGTTAATATTAATTACTGAGTCCACAAACTCATTCACTCAAATAGCTTAGGAATGAAGAGCATTCACACCTTACATGGACAGCATGCCTCTGCCATAAACTCCAGGGTTTTTCCTGGTTCAAAAATGGTCATTGGCGGTGGCAGACACAGATCATCTGACATATAGTATCAGCCTGTTTTGTTCCATCCATTGCTATGGTTAGGGCTACACGATTAATCGTATTTTAATCGTGATAATGATTTCTGCTTCTCTATTAATTAAAATTATACAACAGTTCTCAAATATGATTGGCTGAGTGGTCTTTCCAGCCATGCGATATTCTACTAGTATCACCACAGGAACCGTTTCACCGTTTGAATCACTCCGCTGTCAGCATTCTCACAGCGAGTGTCATGGCGGATGAGCAAACCCACCATATTTTTATAGATAGCCTACTACTGTTATTTTGTAACGGAATGTTTTTTTTTTTTCCGTGGCAGAAGGAAATGGTTCCTCACAAAAGAGGGTTTTTAAAGACATCTGTGGCCTGATGCACAAAGCCGGTTTCAGTTTCTACCCAGGTAAGTTCAAGATTAGTTTGAGCAAACTCTGGTTTTTTGGGCTCATGAAGGTGGATTGGTTTTTAGCGGGTTTCTTTGCTATGGTAACTTACGCTACATGGCTAACCTGTGCCGGAGCAGGTTTTATTCTGGTTTAGAGATAGCAGACCAAAACTCGACCAATCAGGTGTGAGTAGAGACCTGTATCTGTTGCAATAAAGCCACTCCCCCTGCATCTTTCACTCCAAATTAAATCAGTTTATAGTGAAAAAATTTTAGAGACAAAATTGCTCATCTATTGCTGTTAATTATTTATTATATTTATATTAAATACATTATAATTATATATAATTCATATGACATTCATTTAATTATTAGCCTATATTAATTAACAATATTAAACTTAATAAATAAATATAATACATGCATTAATATATAAAGCTTTAAAACAGGTTAAGCTTACATGTATTCGTCTGAGCTCTTTGTGAAGCTATAAATTATCTGGCCTATTTGTTTGATTCACATGCATTGATATAGTCATATATTTTTATTCAGTTGCCTTCTCAAACTTTCACTGGAGCAGCAATTCCTGCTTTGTAAATGTGTATTTTTCATAACAATCTTTTAATCTTCAGAAGAGACTTGAATCAAACGGACCAGGGCTCGACTACCCGATGGCCCGGGGCCAGTGTCAACGACGCTCGGGACAGTAGACAGAGCGGTCACTTGCCCGATCGGGCCAGTGCTGTAGGGTGTGCGATATATATCGTCTATGATATCGTAATTGTTGATTTAACGATCTGAAATTATCGAGTATGTCCCTCACTTTACAAAAAACCAAACAAAAGACTAGTTTTTAGTAGGTTAGACTAGTGCGCGTGCATATTTAGTGTACGCTTTCACTGTGTGATTTAGTCTACTAAAATGCCTTTAGAATGATCCCAGAATTCAGGATAAGGGGCAAAAATGACCCTGTATATCTTTCATATTTATATAATTTAATATAGTTAACCAATATTAAACAAACGGCGCCGTTTTTGTCCAAATATCAGCATGATTACAAATGTGATATTGATTTTATACAGCGTAGCCTACAGTTAAATTAATATTAAGGTGACTTACATTTTAGACACCAAATCGCTTGTTTCTCTCTATTTCGCCTAAGAAAATCGTTCCAAAGTCCACAGAGTTGTTTTGCATCTCTGAGCAACACTTCCTGAATGAATCAGCCGCTTGAATGACTGCTGCCACCTACTGGTGAGTTTAATTTCACGTTTAAAGTGTCTTTTCATTTTATAAATAATTTCAAATAACAGTATTTAACGTTTTATATTTTCAACATTTCAAAACATTTATGCATCTGTAACTGCTCTTGACTGATATACTTTAATAAAGTTAAATCTATAGTTATATAGTTAGCTATACATTAGATTACAATTTCTGTACCCGAAAATCTCCTTAAACCTACTTGAAAAGCACTGTTTATTTCATTTATATGTTTCTGTTTTATTTATTTTTGCTATTACTCATCATTTGATTATTTGTTTCTATTTTATTACTTACTGTTGTCTAACAATATTTAAAATTTAAGTGAGTTAATCTAGTAGCTTTTGGTGTCATAACCCTGTTTATTAAGGTTATCCCCGGACAAGGCTTAAGCTAATCCTAGACTAAAATGCATGTTTGAGCTGTTTTAACTGAAAGCAACTTGTACTGACAGAATTTAAAATATGTCAGTGTCATTGTTTTGTCTCGAGATGCACACCAGTAATGTTTGTTTTTTTCCTAGCATACGTGTATAAAAGTTACGTAAATATCCTAATTGAACTAAGGCCTAATCCTGGCTTAGGCTAAGTGCTGTCTGTGAAACCGGGCCTACATGTATCAAAAACAATAACTAGGCTTATTTTATAGGCCCATTTTATTTTATTTTACTTTATTAATGTTTTGTTGTGGGGCAAGTGAACATTTTGACGGTCATCTGATGTACTCATAACCATACCGTAAGTGACGAGTGATCCAAAAATCACAACGTCAGGGGTGACATGAGTACCAATCCCTATTTTACTTAGTGTCTTTGGATGGCCAAAAGTAAAATCACTACATAATTGGCATCCCTGGGTGGGCAAAAGTAAAAATCACTACAACTAACCAGGTCAGGAAGCACACAGACTGAATAAACCAACCATCTGCTAGCCACCTCACATCACACAATCAGATAAATCCCAACACACTTTCACTTTCACTTAGATATCATCATATAGAGACTGTGTCTGTTCCCTAAAGTAGGAAATACAAAAAACTCCCAAACTCATTTTAAAGTAAAAATGTAATTGATGTTCAACAAATAAAAACTGATAAAATACAGATGAACAAATGATAAAGCTCGGTTTGCTGAATATTAGATCCCTTTCTACAAAAGCACTTTTTGTAAATGACATGTTTACAGATCATAACCTAGATGTGTGCTGTTTGACAGAAACCTGGCTAAAACCAGATGATTATATTACTTTAAATAAGTCTACCCCTCAAGATTACAGTTATAAACATGAGACTAGACTAAAAGGCAAAGGAGGAGGTGTTGCTGTTATTTATAGTAATATTTCCAGTAGGTCAGAGGTCTAGTTTCAAGTATAATTCTTTTGAAGGGATGGTGCTTTATGTAATGTTAACTGGTGTTAACTGGGACTTTATCAAAAAAATTGCTGATTTTCTATAGGAATTAGTATTGGCCACACACAAAGTCTTAATTGTTGGTGATTTTAATATACATGAAAAAGACATGTAGGATTGGCATTAACAGACATTCTAAACTCTATTGGAGTTAGACAACACGTGTCGGGACCCATTCATTGTCGTAATCATACTTTAGATCTTATATTGTCACATAGAATTGATGTTGATGGCACTGAAATTTTTGCAGCAGAGCGATGACATCTCAGATCATTATCTAATCTTGTGTATACTCCATTTAGACAAGGCTGCAAAACAAACCATCTGTTACAAATATGGTAAAACTAAACTAACTTCTACCACTAAAGATACTGGTTGAAAGTCTCCTCATATGCTGACAGCAATCACTATGTTAAATGTATTTTTATATCATCTGTGGAAGGCGTAGGACTATAAAATGTTTCATTATATTCAGTCCGAAAGAAATAATACGTCCTACCTGCATGTCAACGTATGTTTTTACATACCCTTGTGCACCCTGTTCGCGCAGACATCATACGTCATCAGCGCGTTTCATGCTATGCAGAGTTTACGTAGACATCAGTCACAGAGCACAGCAAGCAAACAACAGCCACCTTTTACAGTTGCTACTGAATCAAAACAATGAGCTTATGCTGCGTTCGCGTTCATGCCATAACTACTATAATTAAGAGATGGCAACCCATGACGTTCTAACTGGAGCTGTTCATGTCCTCAGTAGAAGAAAAAAAAAGTTTGAATTTTTTAACAAATTTTTAATTAAGGCAAACAACAAATAATTTTAAAACAAAAAATAAATAAAATGTAAACAAATCTTTCTTATATTTTATATGAATATTAAATAAATAAGCGTTAAAGAAATGTACGCCCGTTTCACACTGCAAGCTTAAGCGGCACGTGAGCAGCGCTGCAGAGATGCGTGAGTATTCACACTGGAAGCGTTTGTATAGCGTCACAGCAGCGGCTCGAAGCTACATATAAAGTGAGCATTTCTTTACAAAAGACAGCTATAAATTTGTTTTTATAAGTTGGTCATTTATAAACTTGATAGTCTTGAAAGTTTTTTTAACATGGGGAGGTGTACAACATTCGCATATAAACGTAATAAACAAATATAAATAAATAAAAGCCTCGTGTCATCCATTGCTGCACATGAATGAGGTAAGCTTTGTGTTTTACATCATCTGCCGCGTGCACGTTTACAAGACAGCAAACTCGGAAAAAGTCAGCAAACTCTGGTTTGATTTGGGAATGCTGCAGCCTATATACCTCTCTGTGTAATAACTAAAATAATGTTTATATATCTAATTTTCTGGCTAGTTTACTTCCATTTTTTTTATAATACACCATACTTTAACCCAAACTGAATAATAAAAAACAAGTTTAAATGGGTAAATCTTCTATAAATATTTTTGATTCTTAATTTTCTTTTCTGTCATACTCAAATTCTTGTTAAAACACATTAGACATGCTTTATTCTGTGCATTTTGAACACTTTTTGTGTGAAATTATATTTATTTTGTCCATCAAAAGTGTGCTTTCACTTTAATTGAGCGTCAGCAGCGCAGCAAAAATAGACTCGGCGCCGAAACCCCCGCTTCACTGCTGCTCACGCGATGCTCCTGCTTGACACTCATGCGCTGCTCCTGCTGCCGGTGTCAATGCATCCGTTGGTTAACATGCACACTGAAAAAAATACACGCTGGTGAAACAATGTAATCGATAAATGCGTTGTTTTCAGCGCCAAGTTTCTTTCAAAAGCTGATTTGCTCAATTTTGATCGATAACAGACATTAGTGTTTATATCTGAACTATAAACTTTTATTACAGTACTTCTGTGATAATGTGAATATCTGTAACATAGAAATAAAGATACTGTGTAGTTGAAAACACTGAGCAGCTGTTAATACCGACATGACAACTGCTCTCTCAAGACGAACTTTGAAGTAGATCAACTGTAAGACGTAAGGATACTGCGCAGGTCGACTTGCGCCAAATGAGTAACCCACTGACGCGATGTATGACGCAGGATGTAAGAGTATTGTAAGCTTAGACGCCTCTCACGGTGAAACAAATAGGGATGTGCAACAAACTCAAGCTTCTCTTCTATTATATCGAAATCCTCTGACGTTTCTCTTTAAAATTTCTCATTTTAGGGCCAGATTTACTAAATGGGGCAAATTGACTATTCGCAAAGACCCGCCCCCTTTAGTTACTGTTGCTATGTCCGACAAGCCATGCCGCTCTCACGCCACACATCATGTTCTCACGCAGTGAAAAAAGTACATTGCGGAGCAAAGAGGACACTGACAACGCGTCGACAGACAAGGCAGAGAAGGTTACTTTTTATATGAAACAAACTCTCAAATTTCAAATACTGTAATTTTTAAAGAAATGTAAACAATAAATACAGTTTTGTGGCTCTTTAATGTGTCGTGACAATCATGTAGCGCCTCACTTCAAGCGGCTCGTGAACAGATCATCTCTTCCTACTAGTTAATTTATAGCATCAAATAAACATGAAAGAACATCAGAAAGAATGTTGTTTCAACCGCAGAAAGATGTCAAATACACACCATTTTTCAGGTTCAAGTCCACCAGACTTTACTAAATCTTGACCGCATAATGGCAGACTGCATAATGGCGGATTCTGCGTTATGATTAGTTAGATCGCCTGTCAAACTCCCTGCAAAGGGTCAATTAGCATGATTTGAGCAGGCTAAGTGGTCGTTAAAAAAAGTTACACTTGTGGTCTTCGGTCAAAAATGACCGACCATAGGAAATTATTGGGAAATCGACAAAAACACAAAAATTCAGATAATGAATTGTGTACAATCTACAAATCAACCACAATGCTGAAAAAAAGTACACAGCAGTGAAGGGACACTCTAAAACATAAAGAGTGTGATATAGACACACCCACACATCCCGGAATCTGGATTTTCTGTTTATGACGGAAACTTGGACTAAAATCCTTTTTCCGAACTTGTTCCTCAAAACTGCTCATTTTTTAAGGATTGGAGGATTGGCCGTTGTTTTTAAAAACTCTTTTCACAGCCGCATTATCCCGACTGATGTCTACAAGAGTTTTGAGGTCCAAATGTCCAAACGGACATGGCAAATCCAGTATTGCTGTTTATCAACCCCCACAGTTTAATAATGCTTTTTTGAGTAAACTTTTTGGGGAATGTAGTAACTAGACATAGTGCACACACCGAATGAATCTTTCTACAGCCGGATACCTTCAAAGGCTTGAACGCGCGTCTGTGCGCAAGACAGAACCAGTGTACATATGTTCAGAAAAACGAAGTATAATAGAAAGGCTACAGCAAGTTACTGACAACATGTTAAATGTAGGCCTACTAAAAATCATTAAGAAGCTGAATAAATGGACCATAAAATGGTTCACGCCATGTCTTAACCAGGGCCCACCCAAAGTCTGCCTTGCCCACCCAATCAGAATTTAGGAAATCATTAATCAGTTTTTTGTTTGTTTATTTGTATGTTTGTTTGTTTTTAATGATTTGTGCATTGAATCAAAACATTCTGAGGTGGGCTGTGTGTTGAGAAGTTTGATGAAGGGCTGTAGAATACCCAAACAATAATAATAATAATAATAATACAAATAAAAATTGCAGTAGGCTAATTTTTCTATTCTTAGCTGAAAGTATACAGCGAGGCGCCTTACGTTCATGTGCTTCAGTGTGTGGCGGAAAAGCAGAGGCTGACAATCATACAAGCCAAAACGGGCAGAAAAATTTGAGTGCTATGAAGGTGCGAATTACGGGGTGTTGTAGCCTAAATTACTTGTAAATATTAATATATACATTTCTATAGCTCTGATTGATTTTAAAGTGCCATTTGGCCGTCAGCGCATACTAAAACAGGTCATATGATTAGCAGTTAAAATTGATTCAAGAACATGTATTTATTGCATGGATGGAGCAAGAATATAATGCAAGTGTTTATAATGCATATGCATTGTTCATTTGAAACCTTGCCCTCTTTGGCTTGCTGTTAATGCTGTTAAACTGAATGTATGTACATTTATCCTCCAAATATGACTGTGCCAAAGTGTACCTGTCGTTGTATCTCAAGTTGCATATATGTATCCCTAGTATATAAGCTTAGCTATGACTGTAGTTTTATTCTAAACAATAAAATTCAAGTATAAAAAGTTTGGTCTCATTGTAAAGCCTATATTATGCCCTAATTGACAATGTATGTCACATTACTGTAAAATGCATTCTTCTATTTGTAATGGTACTTTGAAGAAAATGTACTCAGATCTGACACGTCATAAACCATGCAAATTAGGTCATAAATGGAGACAAAGAAAAAGTTTGCCCGCCAAAATCGCACCCTCATCATTGGCTGACGTACCCAAGGAGGCGTTCTGGTCTGTTGTCCTTAAAACACAATGACACGCGTCTCTTCGTCACACAACTTTTTCTTTTGTCAAGCCTTCGTCATCCTCCATCACCTAGGAGACGGACTCTCTCTCTCTCTCTTCTTTATTTTCCGGTTATCTTACTCTTAAGTTAAAACCTTGTTTGAAAAACCCGCCGAAGAACGCACCCGCCTGGAAAAGGACCAATCGCCAAACCACGTGCATGGAAACTCCTACAGACAGGCGAGTAACCACAGCACCTGAACTAATGCAAGTACCGAACAACTTCTTTCCACGCGCTTTAAGCTCTGTGTTTCCTTGCTGGCTCTCAAAGGTTTTAACTGTTTGTAATTTTGCCATTTCTTTGATCACCTCTGCTTTCTTGACTTTACTTTCGTTTTATTCTATGTATGTTTTTCTGTTGTATTTTAGTCATATATTCGTAGTTTGTATCTATTAAATACGTTATTCATGCTCGATTGTTTCTGCTGCTCATTCAGAAAACCAAGTCACTTCTACGTTTGAGTCTGCAAAACTGCTTTACGGTTTAATGTAAATTACAATAATTCGTTGCCTTATTTAAATCAAACCAAGTAAACAAAATAGTACAATGTGGACAAGATTTACTAAATCGAGGGAACAAATTATCCATTCGTGGTCACGATATATTAATCCACATGTTGTGTGCCATATGCTAACATTAATGTGAGGAAAATGAGACCAGAACTTGTAAAGTCATGCAGGATGTTTTAATGTGTTTGATCTGATTTGGTTAGTCACCGTTTCAGCAGTGTTTCAAAATTCCCAGTTTGTGGATGCAAATACTAATAACTTTTAATGTAAAAATATTTACTGTTTATTGGTTTTTTTATTGGAATATTTTTTGTGCGCGCAAAAACAAAACAAAAATAATGACTTTATTCAACAATATGTTCTGTTCTGTGTCATTCTGCTACGCTCTTTACGTCCACCACTTCCAGGTTCTGTCTGAACGGCGGCTCAGTATTGGCCAAAGCTGTTCACGTGAGCAGCACGACACATGCGTGTGATGCTAACGTAGGAGCCGGCCAATAATGAGACGGCGTTCAAACGTAGAACCTGGAAGCGCTGGACGTAAAGAGCGTAGCAGAATGACACAGAACAGGACATGTTGAATAAAATCTGGGGTTTTTTTGTTTTTGTATTTTTTGTTTTGTTTTTTTGCACATAAAAAGTATACTCCGTTCCGAAGATGAACAAAGGTCTTACAGGTGTGGAACAACATGAGAGTGCGTAATTAATGACAGAATTTTTGTTATTCCTTCTTAATAAATGACTCTTAACTCCTAATTGTCTCAATTTTATTTTGTCACATTATAAGAGTAACATTTAATTTAAAATAATTACCAGCACTGCACAAAACAAGTAAAATGTATTTAAAAGAGCAAACGGTTTTACTTAATTACATCAGATTTTTAAGTAAAAATTACTCGATATAATTTAACAGGCAAAGTTATATGTACTTGTTCACTTTGTCAATTTTACTCAGCTTAGTTAAGTAGATTTACTTAATTTCCATGTGTGTGAAATTTACTTAAAAAAATATTCCTGCAAAAAAACTTGAAGTAAATTCTACTGATTGTTTTTTTTTTTTCAGTGTAGAAATCCTATAATGTGCCGTGGTTGGATGTTTCAACAGGACAGTAATCCAAAAACAAACATCAAAATCAACACAAAAATGGGTCACTAAGCACAAAATGAAGCTTCTGCCATGGCCATCCCAGTCTCCTGACCTGAACACTAAAGAAAATGAGAAGCAGCATGGATCTGGGAATCTGAAGGATCTGTAGAGATTCTGCATGAAGGAATGGTCTCTGATCTCTTGTCAGGTGTTCTCCAAACTCATCAGGCATTATAGAAGAAGACTCAGAGCTGTTATCTTGGCAAAAGGAGGTTGCAAGAAGTATTTAATAAAAGGGTACCGTTAATTGTGCCCAACGTGTTTTGGAGAAAAACATTTATTTAATAGTGTGATTTCATTTTTAAAGTGGGTTTCTGAAACTTATGCATGCAGTAATGTAGGTAGTACAGAATTTTAAACGAGTCATATTGGTTTTCTGAAGAAAAAAAACACGGCTATGTCTGCACATTTTAAGATACTGCACAAGATAATGAATTATGTAACTCGTACACTCGCTGGGATGGATACTTTTTATTCAACAAAATAAAATGCACATAAAACGTAATGGAAACATATTTAGAGAAGAAACTTCTAGTAAATTTATTAGGAATAAAACAAGCATTAAAAAAAGTATGTGACAGAATAATTAATTCATAACTGGAATAGTCTTCGGACTCATTGAATCTGAAATGATGCTATGATCATTCTGAAATTCCAAAGCCAGAGTCTAATCGGTTAAATTCAAGCTTGGACTGTGTTGAAAAGACGTTTTTTGACATTTTTTGAATAGATCCGCAAGTCATAATGATGGAGGAGTGCATATAGACCTTATTTACCAGAGAAACAAGCACGCCACCATCTTTAGAATATTGTCTTTGAACTTACGTTTTTGCGGTAGCCCTGTATATTTCTATGGCATCGCTGTTGAATAATAATTAGCTGGTGAAGTGGATTTACCTGTTGTAGAGTTAATGAAATTTATCATGAGCATTGTTATGTTTAAAGCAGATGTCTTAACAAATGTCAGTAGACTGGGAAGATTTTAAAACGAGTAGTTCATTCATAAATACGTAAGATCATTGTGGAATACAAACCGGAACTCAAAAGATAACGAGCGCAGCGCTAAAAAGGGGCGGAGCTACATAAGGTCTATAGGGTACTGTCGTTGTCACGAACTTGGCCTCTGTGGCTCCCTCCGATCACCACCAGAGGGCTCCCTCACCCGAGTATTAACCTTCATGGACTACATTTCCCATGACCCTGTACCTGGGCTGATGCAAAGGGTTCCTGCTACAATGCTCACGGTTTATATCCCAGCAGCCCGCACTGTATACCAATGACGAGAGTTGCATCACTTTCGTGTGCTCCCTGCTGACAGGCAAGGAATTAGAATGGGCTACTACAGTGTGGAATAACGGTCATCCTACCTTTACCTCACTAGATGAATTCCTGCAACGTTTCTGGGAGATCTTTGAACACGCTGAAGGGGGAAAGGAGGCTGGTGAGTTACTGCTGGCACTACACCAAGGGAGGCAGACGGCGGCTGAATATGCTCTCACTTTCCTCACACTAGCTGCTCAAATAACTTGGGTGGATGATATGTTAAAATTACTGTTCCGCAAGGGGTGGAACACGGATCTTCAATCTGATTTGGCATGCTGTGACGAGGGAAACACTTTAAATGGCTTCATTGACCTGGCTATCCGCCTCGACAACTTAATTCGCTCCCGACGTCCTCCGAGAAACATCTCATCATCCGCGGCCGCCACCCCACCGACACCAGTGGCTGAACCTGTGCAGATCGGCGTCACTCACCTGTCTTCGGAGGAGAGACACAGGCGTGTTCAACAACACCTGTGCCTCTATTGTGGTCTACCCGGTCATCTGAGAGCATCGTGTCCCACGCGACCCACCAGTCGTAATGCCACTGTGGTGAGTTCCCCTTTAACCTCTCTTAATATTGAGATCCCAGCCAAACTCATGATCAGAGACAGTTCAGTGAATGCCTTAGCCATGATAGACTCAGGAGCAGCTGGTAATTTCATGGATTGTGATTTCGCCAAAGCACACAACATTGCTCTAATCCCTTGCAATTCTGTATGGTCAGTGGCAGCGCTAGCGCTAGACGGATGTCCCCTGGGGACTGGACAGGTTCAGTACACCACCAACGATGTCTCTCTCTGAATTGGGGCACTGCATACCGAAATAATCCGCTTCTTCATCATCATCAAGTCACCTCAGAACCCTGTCATCCTCGGGTTACCTTGGTTACGCCTCCATGATCCACAAATGTCTTGGGCAGACAATCAAATCATCCAGAGGTCAGAACACTGTCGCCGAAGATGTCTCCAGTCCCCTCAGAAATCTCCTAAACAGTCTCCACCCATTAATGCATTACCAGCTGAATACCAAGATCTTACCGAAGCTTTCAGTAAAACCAAGGCGGCTCAGTTACCACCACATCGCCCCAGTGACTGTGCCATCGATCTGCTGCCGGGCACATCGCCTCCCAAAGGTTGCATCTTCCCACTTTCCCAACCTGAGTCTGAATCTATGAGGAAATGTATCGAGGAAGAATTGGCCAAAGGATTCATTCAACCATCCACCTCTCCTGCCGCGGCTGGTTTCTTCTTCGTTAAAAAGAAAGACGGAGGATTAAGACCCTGCATTGACTAC
Organism: Elopichthys bambusa; assembly: GCA_037101425.1. Taxonomy (NCBI): domain Eukaryota; kingdom Metazoa; phylum Chordata; class Actinopteri; order Cypriniformes; family Xenocyprididae; genus Elopichthys; species Elopichthys bambusa. The sequence continues at coordinate 18,904,212 of CM074436.1, forward strand.
AGAGGCCTCAATGACATCACGGTAAAGTTCTGTTATACCCTGCCATTAGTTCCTGCTGCCCTAGAACAACTTCGTACAGCCAAATACTTTACCAAGCTAGACCTACGGAGTGCTTATAACCTGATCCGCATCAGAGAGGGGGATGAATGGAAGACAGCTTTCTCCACCACCACTGGGCACTACGAATACCGGGTTATGCCGTTCGGGCTGGTCAATAGTCCGTCCATCTTCCAAGCCTTCATCATAGACGTCTTCCGGGATATGCTCAACAAGTGGGTTATAGTCTACATCGACGACATTCTCATTTATTCAGACACCTACACAGATCACACCCGCCATGTCCGCACTGTTCTTCAATGACTTATCGACAACAAACTCCACGCCAAAATAGAGAAATGTGAATTCCACCAGACTGCCATGTCTTTCCTGGGTTACATCATCAGTTCTGAGGGGGTCGCTATGGATGACAGCAAGGTTTATTCCGTTCTAAGCTGGCCATTACCCACCACCATCAAAAAACTACAACGCTTTGTGGGGTTCGCCAACTTCTACCGGCGATTTATTAGAAACTTCAGCATGATTGCTTCATCACTCACCTCCATGCTCAAGAAGGGAAATATCAAGCTGGTTTGGTCACCAACGTCCCGGGAGGCTTTCCACAAGCTAAAGGAGCCGTTTACCATGGCCCCCGTATTACATCATCCGGATCCCGAACAGGAGTTCCTGGTCGAGGTGGATGCCTCCAGCACGGGGATCGGGGCGATCTTATCTCAACCCCTCTAAACTGTTCCCATGTGCGTATTACTCCCACAAACTCACTCCTGCCGAACAAAATTACGACATGGGAGATCGTGAGCTACTGGCCATGAAAGCAGCCTTAGAACAGTGCAGCATTGGTTAGAGGGAAGTAAGCAACCGTTCATTGTGTTAACCGACCACAGAAACCTAGAATACTTACGCTCGGTGAAACGTCTAAACCCCAGACAAGCCAGGTGGGCCCTATTTTTCAGCCGATTCCAGTTCACTGTGACTTACAGACCAGGATCAAAGAACACTAAGGCTGATGCTCTCTCACACCAGTATGAATCCTCCTTAGTACCACCCTCTAACGAACCCATTCTGCCACCCACGATCATCCTTGCACCCGTTCAATGGGACATCATGACCGAAATCTCAGACGCTCATCATACCGAACCACCTCCTCCAAACTGCCCCACAGACCGCACTTCTCTTCACACGAAGGTCATTCAGCACATCCACACTTCTCTCAGTTCAGGACACCCAGGTATCACAGCCACCACTCAACTCATTAGTAATCGCTTCTGGTGGTCCTCCTTACAATCAGATGTCATTACCTTCATCCGCAACTGTACCATATGTCAAACTACCAAATCTTCCCATCAGGTTCCCGCTGGTCTGTTACAACCTCTGCCCATTCCACAACGCCCCTGGTCGCATATCATCATAGACTTTGTTACCGATCTCCCCAGCTCCCAAGGTCTGACCACCATTCTCACTGTAGTTGATCGCTTCTCAAAGGCCTGCCACTTCATATCACTACCTAAGCTGCCCACCGCACTAGAAACGGCCGAACATCTCTACAACTATGTGTTCTATGGTCTACCAGAGGACATAGTATCCGACCAAGGGCCACAATTCACGTCACGACTCTGGAATTCCTTCTTCCAAAGACTTAATGTCAACATCAGTTTAACACTCTCAGGCCAATGGGCAAGTTGAACGCCTTAATCAAGAACTGACCCGCTACTTGCGCTCTTATTGTCACGACAACCAAACTGACTGGAGTTGGTATCTGTTCTGAGCCGAATATGCGCAAAATTCACTTCAAAAACCGTTAACAGGACTTACACCTTTCAAGTGCATCCTTGGATACCAACCGGAGGAACGGTCCTGGGTAAACGCAGATGACATTCTGGACCCATCTCTTGTCAACGACTTCCATAGGACCCATCCGGAGCGACCTGCCCCACGCCCACGTGGAAGACCCCGGCTCTGTCACGAACTTGGCCTCTGTGGCTCCCTCTGATCACCACCAGAGGGCTCCCTCACCTGAGTATTAACCTTCATGGACTACATTTCCCATGACCCTGTACCTGGGCTGATTACACACACACACCTGATCCCCATAACCCGGACTATTTAAGCAGACGCACACATCCACCCATTGAGAAGTCTTGTTTTGCCCCAGCTGACACTACTGAGTGTTTATCCCTGTTTATTACTATTCTGTGTATGACCTTGGACTGCCCTGAACCCTCATGATTGCTTGCTGCCTGCCCTGTGATTTACCTGACTGTTTCCCGGATTACTCTGCCTCGCCTGCCGCCTGTCCCTGTTTACGTTTTGCCTTGAACATTGTTATTACTGGTGTTTGACCCTTGCCTGTACGACTACGTTTATCTCTAATAAAGCTGCACATGGATCCCACCGAGTCTGCTGCCTCGTTACAGTCGTGCTGCTGTTGTCATTCCTAGAAAAGTTTTTACCATTTTTGTCTGCATGTTTTAAAGTGATAATATCTTATTCATATTAAAATCCTGGGACTCATTCGCATAAGACATATCCCCCAATGTTCTGATTATTTGTTATTGTTCAGTAACACTTAGTGTTAAGGCTTCATTAGTTAACATGTTAATTCATTATTAACAAACTGACAATGAAAAATACTTTTATTATAGCATTTATTAGCATTTGAAATAGCATTTATTAATCTTAGTTAGTTAATTTTTAGTTAATGTTGTAGATGAGCAGAACGCAAATGGCATAAGGACAGGTTGCAGGGGTCCTATGACATTTTAAGGGAGTATCTCTCTGTTTTCCAGAAAGCTGTTAAGTCTGCTAAATATAATTTTTTTCAGAGATTGTCACAAAAAAAAAAAAAAAAAAAAATCACCACAGACCAAGAGTTCTATTTTCAGCTATAGACGCTGTTTTAAACCCTGCGGTTGATGTTTTCCCCGATGTGTTTGATTTCTTATGTGAAAACTTTGTCCTTTTTTGTTGAGAAGACAACAAGGTCAACTCCACAATCATTGGTGACTTCTCATGCTTTTCCTGAAATAACTAGGTGCTCTTCTACTTGGAGCATGATTGATTTCATTTCTCTTCATACCTGTAAAGACTTTATTGATCATCTGAAACCTACTTCTTGTCCATATGATAGTATTCCTTCACAATTTTTTTTAAGCAAATTGTTGATATCATAGGGCCTGATCTCCTGTTTTTTATTAACATGTGCTTGAGTACTGTTACGGTCCCTGACTGCCTAAAACATGCTTCAGTTACTCCTCTTCTGAATAAACCAAATCTTGATGTGTCTGATTTAGGTAATTTCAGATCTTTAATCTTTCATTTCAATTCCTAATCTTCCTTTTATTTCAAAAATTTTGGGAAAGGTTGTACTTAATCAACTACATTCTTTCCTGAATTCAAATTCATTATATGATACTTTCCAGTCAGGATTCAGAAAACTACACAGTACCGAATCTGCTTTATTGAAAGTTACTAATGACATTATGCTGGCTACAGATAATGGGAGTGCTGTTGCTCTGGTCCTTTTGAATCTCAGCTCAGCTTTTGATATGGTCGATCATACAATTCTTATTTTCTCAATTGGAAAATCTTGTAGGCATTCAGGGCACTGTTTTAATTTGGTTCCAGTCTTTTTTAACCAACAGGAAGTTCTCTGTATGCATTGGAAAACATACTTCCTCAGCAGCACATCTTTCCTGTGGTGCTCCACAGGGATCTATACTTGCTCTAACATTGTCTACATACAACCCACAGCTTCACAATTAATAGAGAGACGGTATGACTAATTCACAAATGCAATCGCTCTCTCATTAATGCATTCAAATAAATGTACTGGTACTGTGCTAATTTACCTGTATCTGATTTACAACTAAAAGAAATCTGTAAGAAATGTTACAAACCATAGATAAAATGACTGCTGAAAGTGAGCTTTTATGTCAGAGCACTCTTTCATTAGGAAAAAATTAAAATATCCGACCTTTAAAGGGTTAGTTAACCCAAAAATTAAATTTCTGTCATTAATTACTGCCTCTTATGTCGTTCCACACCCAGAAGACCTTTGTTCACCTTCGGAACACAAATTAAGATATTTTTGATTAAATCCGAGAGTTATGATTCATCCATAGACAGCAATATAATCAACACTTTCAAGGTCCAGAAAGGTACTAAAGACATCGATAAAACAGTTGACTTGACTACAGTGGTTCAACCTTCATTTTATGAAGCTGCAAGAATACTTATCAAGCGCATAAAACAAAAATAATGACTTTATTCAACAATCTCTTCTCTTTCCCATCATTATCCTCACGCTGGTGACGCAGTAAGCACAGAGGAGGCTTCCATGTTTACATCCGAATGCCAAAGTTGCACACGTGAGCAGCACGACACATGCGTGTGATGCTGACACAGGAGCCAGCCAATAACGAGTCGGCATTCGGACGTAGAAGCGTTGGACATAAACAATGTAAGAGAATGACACAGAAGAGAAGATATTGTTGAATCAAGTCGTTATTTTTGTTTTGTTTTTGCACGCAAGTATTTGTCACTTCATAAAATTAAGGTTGAACCACTGTTGTCACTAGGGATGTGTCACAATTTTCGAATATTCGTTAGTTATAGATTATAGAATTAGTTATAATTATAGATTAGTTATAATTATAGAATATCGAATAGGTTGTGCGATTATTGTCTTAATGATTTCGGTGCTGATGCGGTGGTGACACGTTCATATAACCAGAGGGTGGAGCGCGCTGCCAATAACGCACCTAAAAGCTGTCAATCAACTCCCAGACAGCCTCACACGCATATAACAGAGACATTAAAATTAATGTTCACATACGTGCCGTCATTCAGGCTGTTCACAATTAAAAACTAAATGTATCTGCTCAATTCAGCGTGAGGTGTGAGCCGAGCGACAGCCACAGCACAGATCAGTAGCAGGAGTCAGATTAGGGCTGCACGATAATGGTTAAACTGATAATCACAATTATTTTGCTCAAAATTATAATCACGATTATTCTATCAAAAAGGGTAATGTAGTTATTTTTAGCCATTTTGCACGTTCTTTACCAACCTACACTTCACCCAAAAAGCCTGTAGACTTCATTTAACTATGATAACTTCATTAGATGGTAAATCAATACAAAACACATGGTTTTGGTGAACGCTTTGTAAACTGTATTCACATTAGATTTTTAAAGCAAAACAATTTGTTTGCAAATGAGATAAACCACAGATTCAGATTGCCCTGCAAATTTTGTAAAGCAAAGAATGATGCTCTTTGATATATATATATATATATATATATATATATATATATAAAATAATGTCCCAGTGGCAATATCATTTTCAACTGATTAACATTATGAAAACTGGTACAACCTTTAGAAACTTCAAAAGATAAAACAGCAAAACTCCTAATATTATTTCCAATAATTCCAAACTATGTTCATTTTTAAGACTGAATTGTCACATAGGTTGCCAAAGTGTAAGAATTACAACAGTAAGGTGGAGATCTATGTTGCGTTTGTTGGAATTCATCGCTGAAGGTTTGATATTGGCGAATTTAATCACACATAGTACGAGTGGCTTGTGAAGAAACAAAGACAGGCTGTATGACACTTTCATTGAAGCAGAATTTCGCTGTAGAGACCGCTAAACTCCAGCGCACATGTTTGTTTTCAGATCATCAGCGCTTCTTCCGCATTTAGCGGGAGTGCGTGCACAGAGTTGCCAGATTGCACAGATTAAGTACGGAACGGTATGGCCCGTTTAAATAGTACCACCTCGGTTGAGGTTTCAAGCAAGCTGTACTGATACTAAATGTGACGTGTAAACACTACAGATCACTGATTGGTCAGCGAGAATCGTCACTACCAGCGTCATTGGATTTGAAACATGAGGCAACAAACCCGCTAGATTTAAATAGTAACAGCCACTGCAGTATCATTTGTTCGCGAAAGGACTTGCTTTAAACGACTGCCACACGCAACTTGAAAAAAGAAACTGCTGTATCGTGGTCAGTAGATGAGGTGCAGACTCGTTGGTAGAAGAGTAGCGGATCCACGGCAGTAGAGGCGGTGCAACTATACGATCAGTCTATAATCCCACCCACTTTGAAGCGGTATTAACTGCAATGGAAAAGCAAACCGAAAGTAAAGCAAGCCGAGCCGTGCCATACCGAGACAAGCCGAGCAGAGTATAAAAAACTTTAATAAGAATTAATGCTAATTTAAATTAATTTCAATTAAGCTAATAAGTAGTTCAGTCAAGAGCAGTAAGTGATTTTCTCTTTGTCTTTTGTTGTTTGATTAACAATAATGACACAGACAGGTAGGCTATATTAGGCTGCTGTCACTTTAAGACCTGATGGACAGATCCAATATAATGACAGATTTTTTCCCCTAACTTTTTACTTTCACCTAAGACATATGAGACTTGAGATTGATATATTTGTGTGTGTATTTCACCATGTAGAAGCATATTAAGATGTAAAAGGTGCGTGCATGCTTCAGGTATGTGCCGTCTCAGACCAGCGTGCAAGTACCGAATTCCTTTTTCACATTTTATTGTGTTTGAACAATTTAAAATCACTTTCGAACTGTTTCGAGCAAATTTCACCAACAGTGCTGAACTCGGTGCACTCAGAAACAGTTTGAGTCCCAAAAGCTTGAGTCTGTGTCAAGTCCAAGTAAAAGCGCATTCGAGTTTGTGACAAGTGTAAATCCATTAAAAACTGGACTCAAGTCCAAGCTCAAGTACCCTAACTCTAGTTAATGCAATGCTTCTTTTTTTTTTCTCTCCAATTAGTGCCATTCAACATGCTCTGTTGTTTCAGAGACATTTGTCAATAATTTATTTCCATATTGCAAACTTTGGCAAATCCAGCTTTTCTTAAGTGTGCATTTATAGACTCCATAAAAACATGTGTACTCTGTGAGTAATGGTCAGTCATTGTGAATTGTGGACAGTTATCTACAGAGTGGCTGTGCAGGTGGATGTCTCAGCCACGCTAGCAGTGTAGATAGATCGGTTGATTATAATAGGAGAGTGCATCCTATTTTTATGAATTGAAACTATTTTTTGTCAGGTAGGCCACTCATTTGTAGTGCTGACATTAAGGTAAAAATTTTGCACTACTGGAAAAATGACAAATACTGGAGTTGTCTGATTAATCTTTCTTTCTTTTTTGTTTGTTTGTTTGAAACTTTGATGGAAAAAAAAAACAGCTGGAAAATACTTAAAATATCTTTTGTGCCATATAGTCTACCAGTTTGGAGCAACATGTGGCGTGTTTTTTATGTGTTTTTTTTTTTTTTTTTTAATTATTATTATTATTGGGTTAACTATTTCAAAGAAGACATCTTTCTTCTGCGGACTGATTTGTGGACCATATTTTTCGCCAAAATGCCATCTACTACAGTTACTGTTACCTATTTAAACCCATAATAAATGTGATTTTCTTTCCGTTATTTCTTTTTCTTTTTTTCATTTGATAACAGTGGCGGCTAATGTCTGTAACAAGTTTTACTGCAGAAAGAGTCAACTTAATTGCCTAACTATAATGTTTTGACGGAAACTACTGGTAGAATAGATTGTGCAGAGATGCTGTATTCCCCATTTTTAGTTTAGATAGGACATACGGTAGTCTATTTGCAAATTGTGCTTTCATTACAAGACCCGGGCTACTAAAATGGCTAAACACCAGCGAGTCATCATACAGTTTTTAAGATTAAATCAGAACAAGGAACGGTGGATATGGCCGCAGAAGCGCAGGCCCACCTCACCCAGAGTCATGTATGTCTACACATTCTAAACAACTTAATCCAAACCTTTTCAATGCAAATCTTCTGTGTCTTCTGTCATCTCCTGTTGTCGGGGTGCCCACAGTAATTCGGGTGTTTTATTCCGCTGAACATTAGCTGCGTCCTTAATCAGTCACTCGTTAACATTGACAGTGCTCTGTATATGAATGGAACATATTGTCCTATATGGAGAACGAGGGAATGAAAACAGATGAGCGAATTCTGGACGCTGACGTAATTACAGTGCGCCAGAGAACGCTCTGACGAGGAAACAACTTCGTCACTAGGGGTGCTTCTCGTTTCTTTTTCTTTTTTCTTTTTTTTCTTTTTACTTTTTTATTAAATGCTTGAAAAAAATTTTTGTCATTATCTATTCAAAATACACTTTCATCTCATGTTTAAATCTTTTTTTTTTTTTTTTTTTAAAAAGAGGTTTGCACTTTGGAAATTTACATTTATGAATGTGGTATTTGGCTAACAGAAGAAAAAAAAAGGTTTATAAAATAAATATAATTTTTCTTTTCACATTCATGAAAGACAAAAATTACATTTCTGTATGTACATTTTAAATTTGGATTCACATAACATTTAATAAGGTTACAAATGTCACACCAAAATGTCAGTGTGTGAGAGCAATTCCAAAATAAATGTAAAGTACTTTCAGGTTTCTCTAAACAAAAAGAACAGAGGGTATTAATATCATTCTTAGGTCTTCTGAGAGAGCACTTATCTGGGTAAAACCTATGAATTAACTTAAAGGTTATTTCTCTCATTTTGTTAGTTATCGGATACTTGTGAGGCAGTGGTGTAGTCTCGTTTTTTGTAGTGAGTATACTGTGATTTTTCCCTCCCAGCCTCATACTCACCCATCCCAGAGCGACACCCCATAAGCACCGGCGCACCACCACACTCACTAATCCATATAGTATGCAACTGATATAGGCTACATGACTGCTTGTGTGTGTTTTATCAAAATGTCAATTTATTATAAGCAACACAAGACTTTAACAGCCAATGACATTTACAGCTGAAGAGACTGGACTGATTTTCTACTGTTTAGTGTCAATCACCATCTAACTTAAGATCATCCAGTTAAGATCTACATTTAGCCTTAGATGTTATATGAATATGGTCTCTGGATCATAGGTTTTATCAGCTGTTAATTTTTAATGCACATTTACGAGTGCAAGTTGCAACTATTATTATAACAATAATGGAAAGATGAGGCTTATCAGTATGTCACAATATCCCCGTTTGGACTTTGTTTTGCACCATTTCCTGCCAATTTGTCATCATAATTATGCATTTCAATTCACTAACTTGCAATTTGATTCGATATCAGTTATTTTGGATATACTGTATATCATGATTTTATTATGATATACAGTATTATGATTCAGGCAGCTATCATAAAGCACTGTTCGCTGTTGGCCAGAGGAGAACTGGCCCCCCGACTGAGCCTGGTTTTTCCCAAGGTTTTTTTCCTCCATGTTAACACCTGTTTGCCATCTAATGTCACCTGTTGGAGTTTGGGTTCCTTGTCGCTGTCGCCTTTGGCTTGCTTAGTTGGGGACACTTGACATTTGATATTCAACACTGTTTTGATCTGCCTGCATTGACACCACTGTATGCGAACTGAACTGAGCTGGATGATGACATCACTGTTTACTCCAGTGCTGATATAGATAAATTAACTAAATTAATAACTATTGATTCTTACATCGGAATGAATCAATACTGAATTTACTTAAGATGGATAATGACACCATTTTTTTAAGAGCTGCTGTGCAGCCAAAATTATATACCAGTTATCAAGCTGCTTTGACACAATCTGCATTGTTAAAAGCGCTATATAAAGGTTACTTGACTTGACTACTGTATATCAGGTACAGTACATGGCAAATTTTCTCAAAAAAAAAAATTCTCTCAACTAATGCTGTAAAATATACATGGAATCAGTTGGTACTACATTAATATTAAAGGTTAAAATGAACTGATTTGTATACAAACTTAAATTACACTTAAGGATTTTTTTTATAATAAAGTTATAATAGGCCTACTAACTTTAAAATTATTTCTACTCCAATTCGTTTTTTGAAATATAAACATTTAAATGGTGGCTGTCAACTTGACGTATTTATTCAAACATGCATTATATAGGCTACTGAAGAACATAATTAATATGTATTATGTGCATATATTTAGCTATAATGCTCCTCTCTAGAGTTCATTTTTCTAGCTGACTAACGAGTTCCCTTTCGATACTACAGAAGCTCGCCTCTCTCTATTACAGCTCGCCGCTCTCGTGCAGCTCTGATCAGCACGCCGCTTCGTCAGCAGCCAGATCAGTGCATCGCTCCCGAGCCGCCTGCAGCGCTGAGCGCGTGCGTGTTTGCAGCAGCCGGACCAACTTACAACGACAGCGTCTGCCACGGGCAGCGTGCCCTGCCACGGTCTGGCGAATATAACATGCTGCGCCTTCAGTTGATCGCGGCACTCACGAGCCGCCTTCAGCGTCCTAGAGCACCTGTTTCGGCTCATCCAGCCTGCCGTTTTCCGTCAGGTGAGGATAGAGCTTAATTTTACTAAAGCACATTCTCACTGGTATTTGTTTCGAAATGCCGAGCCTCTGAGCGCGCCTTTTGCCGGCCTCGCCCCTCACTTCTGACAGCACTCAGTTGAATATGACATGACGTTCTCAGTCATAGCAACCAGATTACAAGTGTCAGGTCCCCTCGCAGTGACCCACCGCTCAAATCGATTTAACCCCTTGCCACACGGGCCGAGGCCTGGCTGGCCATCCCTGGAGTGTCAAAATGGGTATTGGGTGTAAAAAATCGAGGTTATGTACCAGAATGCTCAAAGAAACCCGTTATTCAACGGAGTGGTCCAAACTTCTGTAGAGAGCAAGGACGTGCACGTCTTGCGCTCTGAGGTTAAACACTATCAAGTCAAGTCAAGTCACCATTATTTATATAGCGCTTTTTACAATGTAGATTGTGTCAAAGCAGCTTTACAGTGATAACTGGTACATTATTTTGGCTGCACAGCAGCTCGTAAGGAATAGTGTCAATGCAGGCAGATCAAAGCACTGTTGAATATCAAATGTCAATTGTCAAGTGTCCCCCACTAAGCAAGCCAAAGGCGACAGCGGCAAGGAACCCAAACTCCAACAGGTGACATCAGGTGGCAAACAGGTGTTAAAATGGAGAAAAAACCTTGGGAGAAACCAGGCTTAGTCGGGGGGCCAGTTCTCCTCTGGCGAACAGTGCTTTGTTACGACTCAGGTTGCTATCATAAGTCAGATATGATCGCAACATTCAAAGTGTTTAATTCAGTTCCATCCAGTTGAGGATCGTATTCATCACACCGGTATGGACGGTTGTTGAGGAGATGTGCCACTGGTTGTCATGTTGATGAGGCCTTCATAGTGGATGATCTAGTTGACTCAATCTCTGCTGATACTTCAGGGCTGTGTTGTGGTTGTGTCATGGTGCAGGTCCTCGATCTCACCCGGATACGGCCCGGATCCGGCTGACTACGGTAAACCTCGGGATAAACAGAAAGACTAATATTAGCGTAGATGCCATTCTTCTTCTGATGTAACGAGTACATCTGGTGTTATTGGAAGTGTTCCCGGTTCCGGCTGACCTAATTTATGCAGCCTAATAATCCTTTAACGGATTTGAAAAAATAAATTGATAATGTGTTATGTGTATGCCAGGTTAAAGAGATGTGTTTTTAGTTTAGATTTAAACTGACAGAGTGTGTCTGCTTCCCGAACAATGCTAGGAAGATTGTTCCAGAGTTTAGGTGCCAAATAGGAGAAGGATCTACCACCTGCAGTTGATTTTGATATTCTAGGTATTATTAGCTGGCCTGAATTCTGAGATCGTAATAGACGCGAAGGACTATAATGCATTAAGAGCTCGCTCAGGTACTGGGGAGCTAAACCATTTAGTGCTTTGTAGGTAATTAGCAAGATTTTAAAATCTATACGATGTTTAACAGGAAGCCAATGCAGTGTTGACAGAACCGGGCTGATATGGTCATATTTCCTAGTTCTAGTAAGAACTCTAGCTGCTGCATTTTGTACGAGCTGTAGTTTATTTATCAGGCGAGCAGAACAACCACCTAGTAGAGCGTTACAGTAATCTAGCCTTGAGGTCATGAACGCATGAACTAACTGTTCTGCATTTGTCATCGAGAGCATATGTCGTAATTTAGATATATTTTTAAGATGGAAGAATGCGGTTTTACAGATGCTAGAAACATGGCCTTCAAATGAAAGATTGGTATCAAAGAGCACACCCAGGTTCCTAACTGACGACGAAGACTTAACAGAGCAGCCATCAAGTGTTAGACAGTATTCTAGGTTATTACGTGAGGAAGTTTTTGGTCCAAAAATTAGAATATCTGTTTTTTCTGAATTTAGTAGTAGGAAATTACTGGTCATCCAATTTTTTATATCAGCTATGCATTCCGTTAATTTTGTGAATTGGTAAGTTTCGTCAGGGCGCGAAGAAATATAGAGCTGAGTATCATCAGCGTAACAGTGAAAACTAACACCATGCTTCCTGATGATATCTCCTAAGGGTAGCATGTACAGAATGAAAAGCAATGGTCCTAGTACCGAGCCTTGCGGTACTCCATATTCAACTTGTGATCGATATGACCTCTCTTCATTTACTTCTACAAACTGATAACGGTCAGATAAGTATGATTTGAACCATGACAATGCAATTCCACTAATGCCAACATAATTTTCGAGTCTATTTAAAAGAATATTGTGATCAATAGTGTCAAATGCAGCACTAAGATCCAGTAACACTAATAGAGAGATACAACCACGATCTGATGATAAGAGCAAATCATTAGTAACTCTAATGAGAGCAGTTTCAGTACTATGGTATGGTCTAAATCCTGACTGGAAATCCTCATAGATACTATTTCTTTCTAAAAAGGAACATAGTTGTGATGATACTGCCTTTTCTAGTATTTTTGACAGAAAAGTGAGATTTGAGATTGGCCTGTAATTGACTAATTCTCTAGGATCAAGTTGTGGTTTTTTAATAAGAGGTTTAATAATAGCCAACTTAAAAGTTTTTGGTACGTATCCTAGTGATAAAGATGAATTAACGATATTAAGAAGAGGATCTATGACCTCTGGAAGCATCTCTTTCAATAGCTTAGTTGGTATAGGGTCTAACATACATGTTGTCGATTTTGACGATTTAACAAGTTTAGACAGTGCTTCCTCTCTTAAAGGAGTAAATGAATTGAATTTTTCCTCAGGGATACTACAATGCACCGTCTGACGCAATACTGTAGTAGACGGTTGCGTGGTTATAATTTTTTTTCTAATATTATCAATCTTGCAAGTAAAGAAGTTCATGAAGTCATCACTGCTGTGCTCTTTGGAAACATCAGAAGTTGAAGTTTTATTTCTTGTTAATTTAGCCACTGTATCAAATAAATACCTAGGGTTTTGTTTATTTTCTTCTAAAAGTTTTGAAAAATAGGCAGATCTAGCAGATTTTAAGGCCTTTCTGTACTCAACCATTCTCTCCCTCCACAAAATGCGAAATAATTCTAGTTTTGTTTTCTTCCAGCTGCGTTCCATTTTTCTGGCTGCTACCTTTAGGGCCTGAGTGTGCTCGTTGTACCATGGCGTTGGATTAATTTCCTTAATCTTTTTTAAACGCAAAGGAGCAACTGAGTCTAATGTGCTTGAAAAGACAGAGGCAATAGTTTCCTGTTGCAACATCGAGGTCTTCTAAGCTGTCTGGCATGCTAAGGCGATGAAACTGATCAGGAAGATTATTTATAAAGCGTTCTTTAGTGGTAGAAGTGATGGTTCTACCAAATTTATGGCAGGGAGGCAGTTTAGCTGTTTTGACTAAATGTAGTATACACGAGACTAGGTAATGATCTGAGATGTCGTCACTCTGCTGCAGAATTTCAACGGCATCAATATCAATTCCATATGACAATATTAGATCTAAGGTATGGTTACGACAATGAGTGGGTCCTGACACGTGTTGTCTAACACCAACAGAGTTTAGAATATCTGCAAATGCCAATCCCAATGAGTCTTTTTCATTATCTACATGGATATTAAAGTCACCAACAACAAGTACTTTATCTGCTGCTAGTACTAACTCCGACAGAAAATCAGCAAATTCTTTGATAAAGTCTGTATGGTGTCCTGGTGGCCTGTATACAGTAGCCAACACAAATGTCAACTTACATAATGTTACGTAAAGTACCATCACTTCGAAGGAATTATATTTGAGAGACTTTTGACTAATACTATAAATATTACTATAAATTACAGCAACACCTCCTCCTTTGCCTTTCTGACGAGGATTGTGTCGATAATCATAACCTTGAGGGCTAGACTCATTTAAAGTAATGTAATCGTCCGGTTTTAGCCAAGTTTCTGTCAAACACAGCATATCTAGATTATTGTCTGTGATAATATCATTTACAATAAGTGATTTTGATGAAAGGGATCTAATATTTAACAACCCAAGCTTTATCATTTGTTTATCATTACTATCTCTATTTTTTATTTGTTGAACATCAATTAAATTTTTACCATTAAATGGGTTTGGAAGTTTTTTGTTTTTACTAATTCGGGGTACAGACACAGTCTCTATGTGATAATATCTAGGTGTAAGAGTTTCTATGTGTTGGGAATTATCTGACTTCTGTAACGTGAGGCAGCTAGCAGACGGTCGGTTTAGCCAGTATGTCTGCTTCCTGACCTGGGCCACAGTTTGTCATGTTTCAGCTCTAAGACTAAGTGCCATATTACTAGAGAGAAGAGCAGCACCATCCCGAGAGGGATGAATACCATCTCTTTTCAACAGGTCAGGTCTGCCCCAAAAACTTTTCCAATTGTCTATAAAACCTATATTATTTTGCGGACACCACTTAGACAGCCAGCCATTGAGTGATGATAATCTGCTAACTATCTCATCACTCCGACGAACAGGAAGGGGACCAGAGCAAATTACTTCTCCTGACATTGTATTTGCGAGTTCACACACCTCTTTAATGTTAATTTTAGTGATCTCCGACTGGCGAAGTCGAACATCATTAGTGCCGACGTGAATAATAATTTTAGAGTATTTACGATTAGCATTAGCCAGCACTTTTAAATTTGCTTTGATGTCAGGTGCTCTGGCTCCCCGCAAACATGTGACTATGGTGGCTGGTGTCTCTATTTTCACGTTCCGTGTAATAGAATCGCCAATAACTAGGGCACTTTCAACAGGATTCTCAGTGGGTGCGTCACTGAGTGGGGAGAACCTGTTTGATGTTATTATTGGAACGGAAAAGTGGTGTTTTCCGCGGCTAGGCCGCCTCACCGTTACCCAAGTGCCCTGCTGCACGGGCTCTACAGCCGGAACCGAACAATGTACAGAGTTCACTAAGCTAATCGCATCCAAAACAGTATCTGAAGCCCTTGCGTTCTTACTATCCTCGATTAAAGTTTGGATGCGTGTCTCTAATTCTGAGATTCTCTCTGTCAGCCTGACTATTTCCCTACATTTATGACATGTAAATCCCTCGTCGCTGACAGAGAGAGCTATACTGAACATGTGGCAAATGGAACAGGTAACAATGCTAGGAGAGGATGACATGACTCACCGTGTTTGTAGACTGATCCGAGTTACCACAGCTGTTTGATGAGCGCGTTGAAAAGGAGCGCGCGAGAGACTGATGACAAGTTAACAAGCTAGCGAGATGCAAACGCGTTGTAACAGCGATTTAGATTCAAAGATTTAAAGCTAGCGACGTCAGATTAATGTAGTAGGCAATATTAAATATAAGGTACTAGTAATATAAGCAACAATGAATAAAAGTAAGAGATTCAAATCGAAGCTATACGGAGTTACAGACGCAAACCACTCTGAGCAGCGAGGCAGACAGGAGCAATCGACGGGGATGCTGGCAAAAAGAGCCATAGAAGTGGTTCCCCTGGCATTGAGCGAGTCATACTTCTACAGCCGATACTTCCTCGTTCCCAAAAAGGATGGCGGTTTCAGACCCATCCTCGACCTCAGATGCTTGACCTTATTCAAAATGATCACTGGTTCTTTTTCCTGGATCTGAAAGATGCTTACTTTCACATCCAGATAGCCCCCCATCACAGATGATTCTTGAGATTCGCCTTCGAAGGGGTGGCGTATCAATACACGGTCCTTCCGTTTGGGCTATCTCTGGCTCCCCGCACTTTTACGAAGTGCATGAATGCGTCTCTCTCCCCTCTGAGACAGATGGGTGTACGCATACTCAACTACCTTGATGACTGGCTCATTCTGGCCCAGTCGGAGGCGGAGCTACTGTCACACAGGTCCCTCCTCCTCAGCCACTTAAAGTGCTTGGGGCTCAGGGTCAATTTTCCCAAGAGCTCATTATCTCCCAACCACCGTATCTTGTCCTGGGGATAATTCTCGACTCAACCTGCATCAGGACCATAGTCTCGCCAGAGCGATTCCTGGCCATTCAGCAGCTCGTGGAAACTTTTATGCCCGGGACCTCTCTGCCGCTCAGAGCGTTTCAGAAAATGCTAGGTCTCATGAGCTCAGCATCACCAGTTGGGTTTACTCCATATGCACCTACTGCAGTTCTGGCTAAAACCGCGGATCCCGCTCCAAGACTGGCAGCACGGTCGTTGCTTGCTCAAGGTGAACCAGGCGTGCGTTGCAACCCTGGCTCCTTGTATGAATCCCCACTGGTTCAAACGGGCATGGCTGTAGGGACTATGTGCAAGAGGAGGGAGCTCTGTGCGGCGACCACTCGGCCTTAGGCACTTGGAGCAGCCAGGAAAGCAAGCTTCATATAAACCGCCTGGAAATGATGGTGGTATATCAAGCTCTCCAGTCTTTCCTTCCTCTCCTGGCGGGACACCATGTCCTGATCAGATCAGACAATATGACAGTGGTGTCCTTCATAAATCGCCAGGGCGGGCTCTCGTCCAAGCCCCCTTTTCACTCTAGCGAAAACCATCCTAGAGTGGGCCCAACATAACGTGCTCTCACTCAGAACAGCACATGTTCAGGGCGTGCTGAACAAAGGGGCGGACATGTTGTTCCGGAGGAATGGTTGCTCCACCCCCTCGTGGTTCAGAAAATTTCGGATGTCTTCGGAAAGGGCACAGATGGTCGTTTTCTCTGCACTTCCTCCTTCCCAGGATGATCAGGAGTTGAACCTACTCTGTCCAGTCAGGGCCCTGAGGACCTATATCAATGGTTCTGCCTCTCTTCGTCAGTCAGAACAACTCTTTGTCTGCTTCGGTGGCTGCACGAAAGGTCTTCCGTTCACGAAGCTCAGGTTGTCCAGATGGATAGTCAATGCTATAGCGCTCGCTTACTCCTCCTTGGGCCTGCAATGCCCTATAGGTGTTAGAGCGCACTCCAAGAGAGGCATGGCTTCTTCTTGGGCATGGTCCACTAGCGTGTCCATCGCGGAAATCTGTGGGGTGGCTGGCTGGGCCTCGCCGTCCACATTTGTCAGGTTTTATAACCTAGACGTCCCTGCATTACAAATGCAGGTTCTCTCTGCATAAGTCTGACCAATGTGACCAGCTTATGAGCACTCGTCTACGGCCCTGACCAAGTCCAGGTAATAACATATTTTTTTCTATTCCCTATATGTGCTCTAGGCCCCAAGGGGCTCCTAGAATGTATAGGAATGGGTGGGTGACCACAGTGTCAAGTCAGGTCAAGTCACCTTTATTTATATAGCGCTTTTAACAATGCAGATTGTGTCAAAGCAGCTTTACAGTGATAACTGGTATATAATTTTGGCTGCACAGCAGCTCTTAAAGAAAATGGTGTCATTGTCCATCTTAAGTAAATTCAGTAGTGATTCATTCCGTTGTAGGAATCAATAGTTATTAATTTGGTTAATTTATCTATATCAGCACTGGAGTAAACAGTAATGTCATCATCCAGCTCAGTTCAGTTCGCATACAATGGTGTGAATGCAGGCAGATCAAAACACTTAAATATCAAATGTCAAGTGTCCCCAACTAAGCAAGCCAAAGGCGACAGCGACAAGGAACCCAAACTCCAACAGGTGACATCAGGTGGCAAACAGGTGTTAAAATGGAGAAAAAAACCTTGGGAGAAACCAGGCTCAGTCGGTGGGCCAGTTCTCCTCTGGCCAACAGCGAACAGTGCTTTATTATGATTCAGGCAGCTATCATAACTCCGATTGGGATCGCAGCAGTCAAAGTATTTATTCCAATTCCATCCAGTTGAGGATCGTATTCATCATGCTGGTATGGACGGTTTGTTGAGGAACTGTGCCACTGGCTGTCGTGTCGATGAGGCCTTCACAGTGGATGATCTAGTTGACTCAATCTCTGCTGACACTTCAGGGCTGCGTTGTGGTTGTGTCAAGGCGCAGGTCCTCGATCTCACCTGGATACGACCCGGATCTGGCTGACTACGGTAAACCTCGGGATAAACAGAGAGACTAATATTAGCGTAGATGCCATTCTTTTTCTGATGTAACGAGTACATCTGGTGTTATAGGAAGTGTTCCTGGTTCCGGCTGACCTAATTTATGCAGCCTAACAATCCAATTGAAAACATAAATTGATAATGTGTTATGTGTATGCCAGGTTAAAGAGATGCATTTTTAGTCTAGATTTAAACTGACAGAGTGTGTCTGCTTCCCAAACAATGCTAGGAAGATTGTTCCAGAGTTCAGGTGCCAAATTGGAGAAGGATCTACCACCTGTGGTTGATTTTGATATTCTAGGTATTATCAGCTGGCCTGAATTTTGAGATCGCAATAGATGTGAAGGACTATAATACATTAATAGCTCGCTCAGGTACTGGGGAGCTAAACCATTTAGTGCTTTGTAAGTAATTAGCAAGATTTTAAAATCTATACAATGTTTAACAGGAAGCCAATGCAGTTTTGACAGAACCAGGCTAATATGGTCATACTTCCTAGTTCTAGTAAGAACTCTAGCTGCTGCATTTTGTCCGAGCTGTAGTTTATTTATCAAGCGAGCAGGGCAACCACCCAGGAGAGCGTTACAGTAATCTAGCCTTGAGGTCATGAACGCATGAACTAACTGTTCTGCATTTGTCATTGAGAGCATATGTCGTAGTTAGATATATTTTTAAGATGGAAGAATGCGGTTTTACAGATGCTAGAAACATGGCTTTGAAATGAAAGATTGGTATCAAAGAGCACACCCAGGTTCCTAACTGACGAGGAAGACTTAACAGAGCAGCCATCAAGTGCTAGATCGTATTCTAGGTTATTACGTGAAGAAGTTTTTGGTCCAAAAATCAGAATCTCTGTTTTTTTTTGTTTTTCTTTTCTGAATTAAAAAAAAAAATTGTCCTCAAGTCCCTGATCTTCCGGGATACATTATGCTATGTGCGTCCGTGCAAGCCCTTCTCAGTGCTCTGCTCTAATGCTTTGTCGTCCCCCCTTCATAGCACAGCGCGATTGTATTATACCCGTTGCATCTTACCTAAACGGCAGACGACGCAGTACATGTAGTATCGAAAGGGAACATACTCGGTTACTAACGTAACCTCGGTTCCCTTAGATACGGAACGAGTACTGCGTACTTTGCCGTGCTATTCGTGCCGTGCTACTCTCATTTGTAAGTCGCTTTGGAGAAAAGCGTCAGCTAAATGACTAAATGTAAATGTATTCGTAGGATGCCTCATGCCATCACTTCTATTCTATTTGGCAGGCTCGAGCAGGCTCGCTCACCATTGGCTCACGCGGCTCAGCCGCGCCGTCATTGGTTCGTTTACTTTAATTCCACGAACCAATGGCCGTGCAGTTTCGCTGTGTGATTTTAAAAAAGGCTTCAGAATCGGTGAAAACTGGAGTTTCCCCGTTGCAACTTGCCTAAACGGCAGACGACGCAGTACTTGTTCCGTATCTAAGGGGACCGAGGTTACGTTAGTAACCGAGTACGTTTATGGTCACTTAATATGTTTGTTCTGAGGTAGCCTAAATGTGATGTTACGTGACATTGTAAGCTGTTATTAACGCCATGTTTATTTCGTGCTGTAACTGAGAGGATCAGTCCATGTGCACTTCACGCCGCAGTTTCTCTTGATCTACAGCAATCTGTCACACCACATTAAAGAGTGCCAAAATGGTATTTGTTTTTTTATTTCGAAGTAAAAAGGGCAGAATTTGAAATATGAGACTTTGTTTCATGTCAAAAGCAACAAACCACAAATCTGATTGTGATTTATTAGATGGTTACGTATCCTTGCGCTTTTTTAAGTGGGTATACGGAAATCCTTGACCTTTCCAAGTGGGTATACAACGTATACCTGAGTATCACGTAGACTAGGTCACTGTTGTTCAAACTTTTTTCCAGGGAATGTCACTTACAAGTCCGTTCCAGTAAGAAATTACATATGGTATAGAAACAGATTTCTCCTGAAACAAGACTCTAATTTTCTTATTGTTTTTTGATTTAGATGAAGAAAGGGACTGTTTACTTACAAATGTTTTACATAGATCCACTGAGTGACAAAAAGATGAAAAAGAAAACCCTTTAAAAAGCATAAGAACTCCTTGTGGCACTGCATCAGCCACAATCGCAAATTATTTTGGAGTAACAGGAATTCCATGCTTTACTAAGAACTCAGAATAATTACAAATTGAACCATTCTGATTGAAAAGTTGAGATACAAAATTACTATCATAATTTGATAGGGATTTTAATTATGCTATAATTACAGGTTAATAAGAATTTTAAACCACCTAGTTTTGAAAAAATGACATTAGGGATCAAATTCCAAATACAGTTGAGCTCAAAATTTACATACCCCTTGCAGAATCTAGAAAAATGTGAATCATTTTAACAAAATAAGAAGGATCATGAAAATTGCATGTTATTTTTTATTTAGTACTGTCCTTAATAAACTATTTCACATAACAGTTGTTTACATAAAGTCCACAAGACAAAAAAATAGCTGAATTTATAAAAATGACCCGTTGACTTCTGAGGCGCAGGGTCCCTGTCGCTTCGGGGGGTGGCGCTTAGCAGAGCTGAGGTCGTGGCTCAGGTCGTGGAGCGGGCTGAGTGGTTGGCGGCATAGCCTTGGGTGGCTAAACTTGTTAAATCATCAAAATCAACAACATGTATGTTAGACCCTATACCGACTAAGCTATTGAAAGAGGTGCTTCCAGAGGTCATAGATCCTCTTCTTACTATCGTTAATCACCTTCTTTATCACTAGGATATGTACCAAAAACTTGCTCTTATCATCAGATCGTGGTTGTATCTCTCTATTAGTGTTACTGAATCTTAGTGCTGCATTTGACACTATCGATCACAACATTCTTTTAAATAGACTCGAAAATTGTTGGCATTAGTGGAATTGTCATGGTTTAAATCATACTTATCTGACCATTATCAGTTTGTAGTAGTAAACGAAGAGATGTCATATCGATCACAAGTTCAATATGGAGTACTGCAAGGCTCAGTACTAGGACCGTTGCTTTTCACTCTGTACATGCTACCCTTGGGAGATATCATTAGGAAGCATGCCGTTAGTTTTCACTGTTACACTGATGATACTCAGCTCTATATTTCTTCGCGCCCTGACGAAACTTACCAATTCACAAAATTAACGGAATGCATAGCTGATATAAAAAGTTGGATGACCAGTAATTTCCTACTACTAAATTCAGAAAAAACAGAGACTCTAATTTTTGGACCAAAAACTTCTTCATGCAATAACCTAGAATACTGTCTAACACTTGATGGCTGCTCTGTTAAATGTAGCATCTGTACAAAGATCAGATCTGATAGCCAACTTTAGAATCATTAGAATGCTTTTAGCCTCCTGAACTGTGCATGTAAACTTCTTTCCACGTGCTTTAAGCTCTGTGTAAACTTTTTCCTTCCTGGCTCTCAAAGGTTTTAACTGTTTGTAATTTTGCCATTTCTTTGATCACTAGAACTAATCATATATGTAATTAATTATAATCCGTTGTAATTAATTCACAATATATGTACATAATTCCCTCTTTGGTCGATCTATATTATAATTAATCATAACGCGTTATGATTTAATTATATATATATTTCACCGATGATTTGAGCTAATTGATTAAATACGTGTAATTCGCTACATCAGTCTTCGTCGTCAGTTAGGAACCTGGGTGTACTCTTCAATACCAATCTTTCATTTGAAAGTCATGTTTCTAGCATCTGTAAAACCGCATTCTTCCATCTTAAAAAAATATCTAAACTACGACATATGCTCTCAATGATAAATGCAGAACAGTTAGTTCATGCGTTCATGACCTCAAGGCTAGATTACTGTAACGCTCTACTGGGTGGTTGCCCTGCACGCTTGATAAATAAACTACAGCTTGTACAAAATGCAGCAGCTAGAGTTCTTACTAGAACCAGGAAGTATGACTATATTAGCCCAGTTCTGTCAACACTGCATTGGCTTCCTGTTAAACATTGTATAGATTTTAAAATCTTGCTAATTACTTACAAAGCATTAAATGGTGTAGCTCCCCAGTACCTGAGCGAACTCTTAAAGCATTATAGTCCTTCGCGTCTATTGCAATCTCAGAATTCAGGCCAGTTGATAATACCTAGAATATCAAAATCAACCGCAGGTGGTAGATCCTTCTCCTATTTGGCACCTAAACTCTGGAACAATCTTCCTAGCATTGTTCGGGAAGCAGACACACTCTGTCAGTTTAAATCTAGACTAAATCTCTTTAACCTGACATACACATTACACATTATCAATTTATGTTTTCAAATCCGTTAAAGGATTGTTAGGCTGCATAAATTAGGTCAGCCGGAACCGGGAACACTTCCTATAACACCAGATGTACTTGTTACATCAGAAGAAGAATGGCATCTACGCTAACATTAGTCTCCCTGTTTATCCCGAGGTTTACCATAGTCAGCCGGATCCGGGCCATATCCAGGTGAGATTGAGGACCTGTGCCTTGACACAACCACAACGCAGCCCTGAAGTGTCAGCAGAGATTGAGTCAACTAGATCATACACTGTGAAGGCCTCATCGACACGACAGCCAGTGGCACAGTCCCTTGACAAACCATCTATAACGGCGTGATGAATATGATCCTCAACTGGATGGAACTGGAATAAATACTTTGACTGTTGTGATCCCATCAGACTTATTATGATTCAGACAGCTATCATAAGGCACTGTTCGCTGTTGGCCAGAGGAGAACTGGCCCACCGACTGAGCCTGGTTTCTCCCAAGGTTTTTTTCTCCATTTTAACACCTATTTGCCACCTGTTTTCTACCTGATGTCACCTGTTGGAGTTTGGGTTCCTTGCCACTGTCGCCTTTGGCTTGCTTAGTTGGGGATATTTGACATTTGATATTCAACACTGTTTTGATCCGCCTGCATTGACACCATTGTATGCGAACTGAACTGAGCTAGATGACATCACTGTTTACTCCAGTGCTGATATAGATAAATTAACTAAATGAATAACTATTGATTCTTACATCGGAATGAATCAATACTGAATTTACTTTAGATGGATAATGACACCATTTTCTTTAAGAGCTGCTGTGCAGCCAAAATTATATACCAGTTATCACTGTAAAGATGCTTTAACACAATCTGCATTGTTAAAAGCACTATATAAGTAAAGGTGACTTGACCTGACTTGACAAAGAGACCAGTGGGGGAGACAGGCGAGTCGAGGAAGACGGCTTTGTCCACATCCTTGATTTCGGTCAGCGTTAACCACAGGTGGCGCTTCAGCAACACCAGGCTGGCCATTGAATGCCCAATAGCCTGAGCCATGGTCTTTGTAACGCGCAGGGCCAGGTCCGTGGAACTTTGAAGGTGGCTTCCAGGGCCCTCAGGAGCTATATATGGAATGCCAAGTCTGCTGAAATGAGAAATTAAAAATAAATAAACACATAAATAAATATACAAATAAACGTACAATAAATAAATAAATATATATATAAATAAATATACATAGAAAAGCAAAAAAATAAAAAATAAAAAATAATTATTTATACATTAATTTCCTTATTTATGTATATATTTATTTTTTTCCACATTTTTTTCTTTTATTCATTTAAATTTATTTATTTCCAAATTTATTTATTTAGTTATTCATTTCCACATTTATTCATTTTTAAAAAAAAGGAGGGTGTGGTTTACCTCAGACATAGCAATCGAGCTCAGAGTAGGTGAGGGTGAAGCATTGAGGCCACCGTGACACCTTGTGGTGTGGCAGAAATACAAGAAGAACACAGAAAGAAAGCAGTGCACATATAGGCTACAGTGAAGTCGACCCAAGCATATTGATCAATGCATTTGAAAGGAGACCACAAATTCACTTCACATTCATATTTCCTACTTTTACATGCACAACATGTGACAAACGCTTAAAACACAACGCATATTTCAAAGATCCAAAATAGAACGAGGCGTCACTTCCCGTGTGGACAGTCACAACATCACTGTCACAGACACGTCAGGTTCCAACATCACCCAATCACAGCGCACTCAATCCCCAGAGTACTGATCATTCGCACCTGAACCTCATCAACACTCCAATCTTCACCCACATAAAAGACACTCACACTCACTCAGTCACTGTCCGGTCTCGTTCGCATTAAGAACCCTAAATGCTTACCTCTTGGACTCCAGTTATAAACTACTTACCTGTCTCCATCGTCTCCAAGTCTCCTCGTCTCCCAGTGTTGTTCCAGTTTGTGTGTGAGTGTCTCCAATCCTCCTCGTCAGCCATTCCAGCACCTCTCCACGGATCTTCACTTCTGCAAATCACCCAAAGGACAGTATTACTATTCATCATCACCTCAACACCCAACTTCATTCATCTTCACTCACCTGCATCACCATTACCTCTGCTGTGTGTGATAAATAAAGTCTGCTTTCTGTTATCTCTGCCTCTGCCCCGTCTGTATTGTAACAATCACTGATTATAATGGGTTTTTATTGGGTGTGGTCTTATTATTAATCACACATCTTAGGCTAAGTTATTATTTTCTATTAAGCGGTGGTAGCCTTTAGCCTACCCCCGTAAACTGATGTCCAGGGGCAACCTTATCAAATCTATGAATGCCACATTAATTCCAATCAATAAATTCAGTTAGATGATAAGGCTGTAGGGCAGTTACCAGTAAAATCCAATCAGAGCTTCATCAGAGCCATCAATACAGAAGAGACATGATTGCATTTACACAGCAATTAGCCTAGTGCATAAAAATGTTATGAGAGAAATTTTTTACATTTTGAAGACAGAAATATGACATGATGAAATCAATGAAATTATACCTTTAATATGAAACTAAAACAGACAGTAGGTGGCAGCATGTCTTAACAAGTGAGTTCAATCCATTCGTTTGATTCCTTTAAATACGCTGATTCGAAAACAACACCACGTGTTGCAGCGGTTCAGCTGTAGATTTGTTTCTGTGATAATTCCTATGTAGGCCTAATGCGTTATTTAAAAAAAAAAAAAAAAAATACATGACCAAATGTTCAAAAAGGGGGCAGAGAGGGGACATGTTCAGGGGAACAACATAATTTTGGCCACACCACAAGGTGTCACTGTGGCCTCAACGATTCGCCTTGGCCTACTCTGAGCTTGATTGCCATGTCTGAGGTAAACCACGCCCTCCTCATTACACTACGGACAAAGAAATTTAAAAATACATAAATGTAAAAATGAAGAAATGTAGAAATAAAGAAATGTAGAAATGAATAAATGTATAAATAAATGTAGAAAAAATAAATGTGAAAAAAATATATACATAAATAAGGAAATAAATGTATAAATAATTATTTATTTATTTTGCTTTTCTACGTATATATATATATATATATATATATATTTAATTTCGGCAGACTTGGCATTCCATAATCATAAGGCTTGGGTCCTAGCATCAGTGACAGGTGAAGTGCAGACAGCTCATGTTCATGTATTGCATGGCCAGGGCGCACTTGTAGTCATGCAGCAGCACTTTGGTGGAAGGTCAGTAAAGTAAGGACAATTATGGGCACGAAAATTGTTTATTGTATTGTGATATTATTAATGAACTAATAAATGTACTAAACTGAAATGTCCCTGAGCTCTGTAGTGACATCTCTCATAAAGGTTTGCAACTTTACAAAATAAACAATGATCCAAAAAACACTTAGCCTCTTCGCTAATTAGCACACAAAACATGATATGCAGTAACGTCACAATCGTGTTGCATTGTGGTATTTGGAACTGCCTGAAGTGTACATATGAAGTAGACACGCTCCCTCGGTCAAAATAAAAAAGGTCAGACATTCGGCGTGTGAATTCGGGGTACATCGATCAACCCTGACCTCAGTGAGATGCGTCATTTGACGTCACTTCCGAGATGTCGGCGTGTCCTGCTTCCAATGAATATGAACGTAAAATCAAACTTCAACATTCAACAATCAAACATTAGATATTAAGTTATTGTAATCTTACGATCATTTTTTGCTTTCATGAGCTTTTGTACCATCACAGCAATTGAGAGTTCAACAGGAACTGTAGTTGACCTGGTAGAGATCAATGAAGCATTTAGAATTCATTATGAAAAACTCTATAGTTCAGAGTGCTCATTAAATTTGGAGACACAGATGCAATTTTTAGATAGTCTAAATATACCCCAGATTTCAATATACCGAAGACCTCACATTACAAGAAATTGAAGAAGCAATCGATTCTATAAAATCAGGAAAAGCTGCGGGCCCAGATGGGCTTCCTATAGAAATTTATAAGACGTTTTAAAAAAAGTTATTAACCCTCTTTTTGGAAATGATAGTAGTGGCATATCAGCAAGGCCTTCTTCCTACATCAATGAGAGGTGCTTTAATCACATTATTACCAAAACCAGGAAATTCAAACACAAAGTGTGAAAATATGCGGCCAATTAGCTTGTTAAATTCCGATACAAAAATATTATATAAAGTTCTAGCTAAGAGGTTAGAAGGTATTCTACCAAATTTAATAGGAGAGGATCAAAATGGTTTCATACAACGCAGCAAGGATTTGTGAACGAGATGCTGCTCTACTATCACTGGATGCAAAAAAAAGCCTTTGATAGGGTTGAATGGTCTTATTTGTTTGATTTGTTGTCTAGATTTGGGTTTGGTGAAAGGTACTGCAAGTGAGTTAGGTCACTTTATAATAGCCCTACAGCAGAAGTGTTGGCAAACAATATAGTTTCAAAAACTTTTAGTATATCATGAGGGTGCAGACAAGATTCACCCCTTTCTCCTCTGCTTTTTGTTATATCTCCATCGAGCCTTTTGCAATAGCAGTAAAGAGACATGAATTTAACAGGCATTATGATGATATAATTCTTTTTCTAAAACATCTTGATACATCAATACCTGCTTTATTGGATCTTATTAGTACATTTGGAGAAATTTCTGCATACAAAATTAATCATTCTAAAAGTTCTATTCTGTTTCTAAATGAGTTTGACAGACAGCAACCTAGTAGCAGTGCTGCAACCTTCAATATTGTTGATTGTTTTACATACCTGGGTGTAAAAATTGTAAATTATGTTCCGCTTGTTGAAAGTGTTTGTAGCTCTATAGAAAGCATGTCCTTACCCATATCTTTAATTGGCGGAATAAATATCTTAAAAATGTTTTTACCAAAATGTTTATATTTATTTCAGAACATTCCCCTGCCTCCCCCTAAACCTCTTTTTCAAAAACATAAAAAGATATTCACTAAATTAATTTGGAATAACAGATGTTCCAGACTCTGACTGACACTTTTGTACTTGCCATATGAGAGAGGAGGTCTACAGTGTCCTAACTTTCATTGGTATTATTGGGCTGTTCAACTTAGAACAATTATGTTTTATTTTTTATCTCAGGACTACCCACCTTGGGTGGATATAGAATCTTCTTCTACCAAATCAGACTTGCCTTTAAATTTATATTTATACTCATCAGAATTTAAAGATCTTTAAAAAAAACAAAACAAAAAAAAACAAACAAACAAACAAACAAAAAAAACGTTTCCAACCGTATAGTTATAAATATGATTAGTATGACATGAAAAAATATTTAGATGTCTCCTACATTATCTTGTTTTAGTCCCATTTGGGGCAATACAAAGTTTAAACCAGGCAGGTTGGATGCAGTCTTCAAGATTTGGTCTAACAAGGGCATCTGAAAGATAGCAGATCTATATGTTAATAATACTCTTATGTTATTTGAGGAAATAGTCAATACATACAATATTCCTACAAAACATTTCTTTAAGTTTTAACAAATAAGAAATTTTATACTCAAATCACAAAATAATTCTCTGGATATGCCAACATTGTCTATCTTAGAAAAAGAAATGACAGGAAATTGTTCTAGCCAAGGTTTAATTTCATTATTATACAAAATGATGGTGTCAGGATCAAAGGATTCTTCAATCTATAAACTGGAAGCCTGCAGATTGGATATCAGTGATGATATTCAGATGGAGGACTGGATGGAAGCATGTAAAAAAGCTCAATCACAAACAATGAACACACGTCTGAAACTGCTACAATATAAGTGGTTGATGCAGATTTATATAACTCCAGTTGTATTTCATATATATAATGGAAATGTCCCTGACACTTGTTTAAGATGTAGCAAGTTCAAAAAGGTACATTATATCATTGCATATGGGGGTGTGAAGAAGTCACAAATTTTTGAAAAAGGTGTGAAAGAAATGAGAAGATCCTTGATGTTAACATTCCACTGTCACCTTTACTTTTTCTATTCAATTTATATCCTACGAGATCAAGTTAAAAAAGAAAGAGAATATATTTATAAATATAGGTATCCTTCAAGCAATTTATAAATATAGGTATTCTTCAAGCAAAACGGCTTATTTCTTTAAATTGGAAAAGTATTTGTGCTCCAAGTATAGGATGTTGGCTAAAAGAAATGTTAACAAATATGTGAATGGAAAAAATAACTTATATTTTAAGGAATAAATATACAGTTTTTGATGGAGTTTGGGGACCTTTCAGATCATTCTTAAAATGTGGTGGAGTTGGAAATATGTTAATAGAAGACTAAGAAAAGAGGTGGTATTGAATATCAATGTAAACTACTGAGAAGCTTTGTTGTTTTTGTTTTGTTTGTGTAACGACTGAGACAAATCAGACACAATTATTTGTTATATTAAACAAATAATTATTTAAAACTTACTCTGGGGTCTGTCCCCATCCCCCGAGAAGACCAGCCTTAGTTTTATTGCCCTGAAGTATGTGTGTGTTGCACGTGGAGAAGCAGAGACAAAGAGACACAGAAAACCTGCATCTTCCCTGCATTTTTCCCACAGAACACAGACTTTCCTGCATTAATTTATAGACAGACTGTTCTATAAATGAACATGCACATCCCCAGGAAATGGTATCCATTATTACTGTTGTTGTATTGCACTCATTGTATTCACGTTTTATGATACATTTAAGGTAACCTCAATTATGCCATGTTTAGTGTCTATGGGTTCGTATCGAGAAGATTTAAATGCTTGTGTACAGGTGCTGGTCATATAATTAGAATATGCTCAAAAAGTTGATTTATTTCACTAATTCCATTCAAAAAGTGAAACTTGTATATTATATTCATTCATTACACACAGACTGATATATTTCAAATGTTTATTTCTTTAAATTTTGATGATTATAACTGACAACTAAGGAAAATCTCAAATTCAGTATCTCAGAAAATTAGAATATTACTTAAGACCAATACAAAGAAAGGATTTTTAGAAATCTTGGCCAACTGAAAAGTATGAACATGAAAAGTATGAGCATGTACAGCACTCAATACTTACTTAGGGCTCCTTTTGCCTGAATTACTGCAGCAATGCGGCGTGGCATGGAGTCGATCAGTCTGTGGCACTGCTCAAGTGTTATAAGAGCCCAGGTTGCTCTGATAGTGGCCTTCAGCTCTTCTGCATTGTTGGGTCTGGCATCACATCTTCCTCTTCACAATACCCCATAGATTTTCTATGGGGTTAAGGTCAGGCGAGTTTGCTGGCCAATTAAGAACAGGGATACCATGGTCCTTAAACCAGGTACTGGTAGCTTTGGCACTGTGTGCAGGTGCCAAGTCCTGTTGGAAAATGAAATCTGCATCTCCATAAAGTTGGTCAGCAGCAGGAAGCATGAAGTGCTCTAAAACTTCCTGGTATACGGCTGTGTTGACCTTGGACCTCAGAAAACACAGTGGACCAACACCAGCAGATGACATGGCACCCCAAACCATGGATTGTGTGCCTCTCCTCTCTTCCTCCAGACTCTGGGACCCTGATTTCCAAAGGAAATGCAAAATTTACTTTCATCAGAGAACATAACTTTGGACCACTCAGCAGCAGTCCAGTCCTTTTTGTCTTTAGCCCAGGCGAGACGCTTCTGTTGTTCAAGAGTTCAAGGAATGCGACAGTTAATTAGCTGATTAGAGTGTGGCACCAGGTGTCTTCAATATTGAACCTTTTCACAATATTCTAATTTTCTGAGATACTAAATTTGGGATTTTCCTTAGTTGTCAGTTATAATCATCAATATTAAAAGAAATAAGCATTTGAAATATATCAGTCTGTGTGTAATGAATGAATATAATATACAAGTTTCACTTTTATGAATGGAATTAGTCAAATAAATCAACTTTTTGATGATATTCTAATTATATGACCAGCACCTGTATACGATATGTTGATCAGTATTACAAGAATCTTTAATAGTTCCTTTTCAACAACTCTA
Organism: Elopichthys bambusa; assembly: GCA_037101425.1. Classification (NCBI taxonomy): domain Eukaryota; kingdom Metazoa; phylum Chordata; class Actinopteri; order Cypriniformes; family Xenocyprididae; genus Elopichthys; species Elopichthys bambusa. Next base: position 18,934,865 of record CM074436.1, read on the forward strand.
AAAGCCATTTTAAATCACGCTCGGTCATAAAAGCCCCCATAGAGGAATTTTGCCGCTCAGAGATCCCATTTCATTGGTCAGGTCAACCCTTAGGGGTGTGACTTCTCCCAGAGCATAAAGCCAGTACGCAATGCTCCTCCCTTTTTTCTTACTTCTTGGACAACACCGTGACTGCAGCGGCTGCCTGTGGGCCTGGGCCTGCCCTGCCCCTAACCAAGGGCTTGACTAGGAGAGGGAGAACTTTTTCCCACTAAGAGTCAAATTAACAGCTCAAGTTGTTTCATATGTCTTCGACCAATGCAGAAGGTATTGGTTACAACTGCAGGGGCTGCCTGTGGGCCTGTGGGCCTTTGGCTTTGGCTTGCTTAGTTGGGGACACTTGACAATTGACATTTGATATTCAACAGTGCTTTGATCTGCCTGCATTGACACTATTCCTTACGAGCTGCTGTGCAGCCAAAATAATGTACCAGTTATCACTGTAAAGCTGCTTTGACACAATCTACATTGTAAAAAGCGCTATATAAATAAAGGTGACTTGACTTGACCTTTGGGCCTGGGCCTGCCCTGCCCCCAACCATGGGCTTGACTAGGAGAGGGAGAACTTTTTCCCACTAAGAATCAAATTAACAGCTCAAGTTGTTTCATATGTCTTCAACCAATGCAGAAGGTATTGGTTACAACTCCGGACCGAATCATCAAGGATCCTTCCTTCTGGCAGATCCGATGCTCCTCAGCCTAAAGGCATCTTGCAAGTATCGTACATTTGAACACTAAACAGCGATTTAGTATTAATTTGTAAACCACCTGTGTCAGCCAAGGTGCTTTATTACTGAGGAAACCGATGATTCTTTTCCAGATTGTCTTTGACTTTTTCCCATAGCTCTATTTCCGGTCCCACTTCCAGTTCTACTCTATCATTGCTCATTTTTACCTACGTATGTGTGTGACCTGCGTGTATGTTATGTGTTTGTTAGTTTAGTTATGTGTTTGTGAGTTAATAAAGATTGTGCACAATAGATGTGTTACAGTGTTAGGTGTGTAGACACACACACGAAGAGGAATGTAATATCCAGAGTCAAACTTTACTAGAGAATCCAAGGAGCATACAGGAACACAGGAGAAACACACACTAACCCCTTGAACAGGGGCTGCAGGCTGTTGTGCCAGGCACCAGCCAGGGTACTGCCCCACGGCGGCGTTGATGGAGGGAGGAGCCATGGGAGAGAGTTGATGACGACCACCATGGGGAGGACCGAAGTCAACAACGGCGAGGATGGAGCCCACCGCGTAGTTGACGAGCTGAGGAGGTGGAGAGATGGTGACGATCCAAGCGGCCGCGACGGAGCCGCAGTGACGACCTCTTGAGATCGAGGAGGGGATCCGGAGGTCTGAAGACGCGCAGGAGTGGCCGAGGGCGGAGACGGAGCCTGAAGTAGGGCGGAGCAAGCCGTAGTGGAAGGGGTGGAGGGCCAGAGAGCAGCGAATGGTCCGTAGGTCCTCACCGAAGGCGAAGCGATGTCTGACCCAGGTGGAGCCGACGTGCCGAGGGAGTCCGGCGTGGTCGGAAGGCCGATGGTCAACTCAGAGGTCGAGGGTGGGAGGAGCGCAGGCGCAGGAGTCAGAGTGATGGGAGGAGGCAGCTCGAGATCATCCGAAGCTGGAGGCAGAGCTTCGGGCTCCTCGTGCCCAGGAAGAGGCGGATCCCGGCAGGCCCGAGATGGTGCCACGCTACTGAGAGGAGGTGGTATCGAGGGACTGGAGGGAGACGGAGATGACTGGGTGGCACAGATGGCTGTGGACTGGGAAACAGACTGGAGTTCCATGTAAACATCTAAGGTCAGTGGAGAGTCACTGGAATGTTGATGAGAAGGTGGGAGGGGAACGCTGGACGGGACCAGCGGGGAGACAGGCAGTTCAGGGCTGGACGGAACCAGCGGGGAGACAGGCAGTTCAGGGCTGGACGGAACCAGCGGGGAGACAGGCAGTTCAGGGCTGGATGGAACCAGCAGGAGTGACGACAGTATAGGGGCAAGACAGGTTTCCTCTCCACACCTTAAGTCCAGCAGTGTCTCAGCAAACTCACTCTCAGTAGCGGGGGGGTGGGCGGGGCTCATTTCCGGACCCTCGAGGTCCACCAACACTCCCTCGGCGATGACAGAATCGGCCGGCTCACACACCTGGTCAGGTACACGCTGCTCGGGCTCCGTGGCGATGTGACCCCCGATCGCTCTTGTGGGCGTGGGCGGCTCAATTGCGGCGGTCTCCGTCGTACTACCTGCGGTGGGCTCAGGTCGAATATCCTAGCCGTCTGGGTGGTTCTGGCTGGGCACTGGCTGGGAAGTGGGGCTGGCGTCGCTGTCGTCGAATCCTACGGTCATAGGTGATCCACATGACGCCAGCACCCACTCCACGTAGGACACGAAGCTCCCTCGAGGACCCTCCCCGGACAGCTGTGCACGTGTGGTGGAATTGAGTCCAAAGTGCAAGAACGTGCACAGGCAGTAGTCCGGGAAGGTGGTCTGATGTGCGAGATCCAAAAACAGTTCTAAATGTCTCTCGAGGGAGCTTTCTCCCTGCTCAAGGCACATGAGTTTCACATCAGGGAACAAGCAGGAGTGAAGCAGGAGTGAAAAAACGGGAAACAAAAGACTGACCACGAAAACCAAAAAGAAAATACTAAATAAAAAACGTTGCTTAAAGTTTAGGTCGGGTATTCTGTTACAGTGTTAGGTGTGTAGACACACGCACGAAGAGGAATGTAATATCCAGAGTCAAACTTTACTAGAGAATCCAAGGAGCATACAGGAACACAGGAGAAACACACACTAACATCCCAACGTAAGCGATACCCGACCACATGATCAACAGAAACAGGAACTTAAATACACAGATGATTGAACTCAAACGAGGAACAGCTGACATGAATGTGATAGTGTCCATGGTGACAGATAGTGGCGGGAAACTAGAACAAAGGAACATGTGACAGATGAAAACTCAAACAGAAAGTCCATGTGAATGTAACAAGATGTTTGGTTCTGACTCCGTCTGCTAATAAATTGCCTCTAAAAATGATTTAGATCTTGACTACATGCTCTGAGTAGTACTGTACAATAAGAATGTTGTTTATCCATAACCTGGAAATGAACATTTCTTAGACTTAATAAACAATTAACACTGAGTGTTCACTGAATGAACAGGATAATTGATTGTAATATTGTAAGGATGGATTTTTACTAAGACTAAATTACTGAATTCAAGATTCCTATCCTGTAATAAAGCAATAAAACTCTCTAATCTGAAGAGAGGATCTGCGAGAAAGAGCACAGGACAACACCTGGTTCCACCTCCTCTCTTCCCCCCCATGCTGAGTTCCTGACTCCTCACACCCTCTCCTTCCCTTCAGGGCATGCAAGTCTCACAAATCTGCTATCTTAGTTGTTTCAAGTGACATCAGTGAAAATACTTCTGGTGTGATTGGTAAGAGGGTTTCACTCCCACAGCAATAGAACAGACAAGAATAAAGAAAACAAAACCTGTTCTCCTGGGGTGGGAGATGTCCCAATAAAGATTCTTATTAACCATTTGCTTGGATCCCCAAAACCAGGCGTGTGACCCTTTGGGGCAGGAGAAAAGGTCCAGCAAAAGCTGCATAAATATTTGGGTGCTAAATGTTTATAGCCCTTTTGTTATAACTTGGGGTATTTAAAGGGATTTGGCAAACCACTCAAGGAAGCATCTGCATTCAGATCTTCCCGCACAATTGCTGTGTGTATCTCTCTATTCGCCAGGTATGCTGACTTTTAATATTTTGTTGTGAATTGTAATTTGCATTTTATGCTGATCAGTTGTGTGATGTATTCTTTGTAATTCTTTTAATTGATGATTTATCCTGCCTGGCAAAAACAATAAATGTTAATCTTGATTTATCTTGGATTCCTCTAAAATCATTATGACTAGTAGATTATTAGAGTCCTTCACTTCCGTAAATCTGCGTCAGGACAGGTCAAACTAGAGAGCCCCATGAAAGGAGCATGGAAGCACATCATGGGACTTTTTGAGTTTGTCTGTTATTGAATTAGCAAGTTGCAGTATCGTGACTAAGAACTGTATTTTTGTATGAACAAGCATGTGGCAGTTCGACTCAAATGCATTAGTAAACTCTGCACCCTCTGACTAAGAATCATAAACTGGCGAATTTATGTCCGTGAGAACGCAGTCGGCCGCTGCGAAATTCTCTAAGTGGTGATTCGGTCCATAATGAACGAATAATTGACATTATGAGGTATCCAGAATGATCAAAGACCTAAATTAAAGCACAACTAATCTCATGATCAGCTGTTACATCGGAAAGATTGTGAAACTAAGAGTCAGTTATAATTGGAGTCAGATAAAATTATTTACAAAGTCAGAATTGAATTAGAAACCAAAGTTGTATTAAATTAAGATTTTACAGAAGTGCCAGAGGACGTACACGCGAAATACCTTCGACCAGACCACTAGATGCCGTCTAGTGTTTTCACAACTACATTTAATAATTCCAAACACTTTCTAAATAAATCTAAAAACATGTCCTATATTTCTTCCAGATTCAGTGTGAAATATGCCTGAGGTGGTTTCAGTGCCTTAAAATTAATCTGCCACCAGAAGAACAACCATGGATGATTGTGATTTGTGTTTGTAAACTATTCAGTTAGAGGAGCTTATGCTGAAAGTGTGTTTAAAATTGTGAGAAATATGTATTGCCTATTTGATGTTATGGAAATACTTTAAGCTTTTTTAGTATTTTGTTTATGTTTCATATTGTTGTGGTGCTTATTGTCTTCTGCTGGTCTTTTATGTGAATGCATTTTTTAAAAACACACTTGCATTTGTACATTTTGATATTTTGATAGTTCACTTTTTACAAAATGCTTAAAAGACCTAAAATGGTTCTTTGCTAATTAGGATGCAAGAATTCTAGAATTTCCCATGGAAGACTGTGGTTGTAGATATTGAACATCTAAGTAAATACTAATGCATTAAAGACTTGTAGTATGTTATTTTAGGTCAGATAAATATTTTGCAACTTGTTTTAGAGTGGTGTGACCCTCTTTTTAAAAGCTATTGAACTGGAAGGTATAAATCAGCATATTAGATTTCTGAAGAATCATGTGACACTGAATACTGGAGTAACGATGCTGAAAATTCAGCTTTGCCAACACAAGAATAAATTACATTTTAAAATATTTTCAAATAGAAAACAGTTATTTAAAATTGTAATAATATTTCACAATATTACTGTTTTTACTGTATTAAATAAATGCAGCCTTGGTGAGCAGACAAAACTTCTTTTAAAAACATTAAAAATCTTACCAAGGCCACCCTGCTCTCTACGATATTGGCATCAGCCATCAAAAAAAACGTATCGGTCAACCACTAATCAGTGACCCTTGGCTTTGTATTGTGGGCAGAATTTGGCCCTTGGTGAAAACTAATTGAGGAACCCTGATATAGAGCAAATAATTGTAGATTACATAGTTAGTTGTAGTATGTTCTATAGGGTCAGATTATAGCATTGGGTCCCTCCTTTCAAAAGCAATTGAACTGAAATGTGTCATTGAAGAAACCCATAAAACACAGTGATGGTACAAACTGAATATATATGTGTGGCACAAATTCTATATAAACCATCATGAAGAAAGTTTTGCCACTAGTTTTTGAGTGTTCACCCAAAATAAACATCCTGTTTGCTGTCATGCTTTCTGAGTACTTGTCAATAAATTAATTCAGTATCATGGACAGTGATATTTCTGCAGGACTGTAACATCAATCTATGCACAAGAATTCTTTTCATTAAACACCTGGAGAACACTGTTACACTAAATCTTTATCACACTTAAAACCAGAAAAACAGAGGTGAATAAAACAGCAAGACATGGGTCCAGACAAGATTGCTTTAGAGCATGCTTTCAAAACCTATTGAACTAAATCATGTCATTGTTAAAACCAACACACCAACACAGTTCTTGTTCATTTTGAGGCAAATAAATAAATAAAAACAGTTGTAAAATGAAGCGATTAACTATGTTCAGGAGATTACATGTGACTTTCCACTTGTCTGGATTGTTACCAAATTACAGTTCATGTACTGTACGTTCATTCTTTTTCATTTCCTAAACATCTTTTCAAACACCATCATTATAATGCAATTTTTATTGTTGCGAAAGGAAAATCTATAGCATTAGAAGACATAATGTGAGTGATATCTGTTGGTACATCTGTAGTTGGCTAAAATGTAGTTGTCTATATGCACACAATGAACAGTCCCTATCTTGTTTGCCACACTACATTGGACATTCAGTAGACGTTTGCATGGAAGTATGCCATTAAAACAATATTTGCCCATTTTAATCAATTGTGAAAAATGTAGTAGGTTGACAATCGTTGGTTGTCAATATCATATCGCTGCTTAGAATTTGCAAGCATTAACTTTATTGCACATATAAATAGAAAGTTCTTAAACACGAAAGTCCGAATGTGCAAATATAAGACAAACTTTACCCAAGTAGTCTAAACATAAAGAACTGTATTAATCCCCATGCTTTTTAACACCAATACATCATAAATATCAAAATAATAATAATAAGATAATATCTATTCAGGTATTCTTCTTAAATTCTTATACATATAGGCTATATCATATACTTATTCATAATATCATATTAGTCTTCAGACACATTTATATAGGTTTATTTCAGTTGTTACAGGCAGTTATGAATTTAATAACAACTAATAAAAGACAACTAATAAAAAAAATGCAAGGTACAAAGGAAGAGCACAACGAGCTGAACCCATTGTAGACGATAGCTGAAGGTTGCTCTGCTGTTACACAAAGTGCCTGTCATTTAGTTACAAATGACTACACAAAACGTGCATACTAATGAAAACATTTTAAACTGTTACCTAGAAGTTAACAACTGTAGTTTAGGCATAAGTTAGCCACGACGCTGGGAATATAGTTACCTTTACTGAATAATCCACTAATGTGCTGAGATAAAAGGAGTGTGAACTAAAATTCTCAGTTGCATGTGCAATCACGCATGTCTGGAAAACTCATGAATATTCATGCATGCTCCTTCGGAAACCGAAAATCTCGTAACACCGGTGTTTGAAAAATGCGTTTGACTAATCAACGTACACTCACGACACTGATAGTTCCTATAGTGCTGGTTTAGACTATAGTCTTTGGTTTAGACCCTACTCTGAAGAACTAAAATCGTTCCTATGGTGCATTCAAGTCATGTCTTAAAGACATGAACACATCGAACGCCACCACAGTGTCGTAATTACGAGTGGGAAGCTCGGGATTTTCTTAAAACCCCGATCTTGGGTGCGTTTCCCGTACAATGACAACTCACAGCTTAACTACCATAGTACGATGCATCATTGAACAAATCAAATAGCTAGCAGTTTCCCAAAACCTTATTGTAGTAAACTTGTCGTTCAACCACGTCGGTGAATGATGTCACGCAGGTGGTGGAGTATAATAACTTCTTTAAATGAATCCGTTTGAGATGGAATTAATGCTAGATTTTTTTTTTCTTGCTATAAATTACGGACATGGCATCTAAGAACTAATTCTTATCTTTCTCAGTTATTTTGCTTTGTAACTTTTATTTTTATTTTTTTGGTTCTCTTGGTTCACCATCAAAATCAAATAAGGGACCTCAGCAAACATTCTTTTTCTTCTATTTTATTCCCCAAATACAAAACTATATCCAAGTGAGAGAGAGAGAGAGAGAGAGAGAGAGAAAAAAAAGTAAACCCTGCTTTTGATTTTAAACAAAATAAATTGTCTGTTCATATCTGAAAAATGATCCATTCCTTGAAAAAAAAAAAAGTTATTCATTCCGAAAAGAAAAGAAAACATTGAGTGCGTTGAAATAGGTTACCCTGAAGACAAATGTTGAGTGCGTTGAAATAGGTTACTCTGAAGACAAACGTTAAGTGCGTTGACAAACTTCAAACTTCAAGTCTACAAACATGGTGAGTCATGTCATCCTCTCCTAGCATTGTTACCTGTTCCATTTGCCACATGTTCAGCATAGCTCTCTCTGTCAGTGACGAGGGATTTACATGTCATGAATGTAGGGAAATAGGCTGACAGAGAGAATCTCAGAATTAGAGACACGCATCCAAACTTTAATCAGGGATAGTAAGAATGTAAGGGCTTCAGATACTGTTTTGGATGCGACTAGCTTAGTGAACTCTGTACATTGTTCAGTTCTGGCTGTAGGGCAGCAGGGCACTTGGGTAACGGTGAGGCGGCCTAGCCGTGGAAAACATCACTCTTCCGTTCTAATAAGAACATCAAACAGGTTCTCCCCACTCAGTGACGCACCCACTGAGAATCCTGTTGAAAGTGCCCTAGTTATTGGCGATTCTATTACATGGAACGTGAAAATAGAGACACCAGCCACCATAGTCACATGTTTGCCGGGAGCCAGAGTATCTGACATCAAAGCAAATTTAAAAGTGCTGGCTAATGCTAATCCTAAATACTCTAAAATTATTATTCACGTCGGCACTAATGATGTTCGACTTCGCCAGTCGGAGATCACTAAAATTAACATTAAAGAGGTGTGTGAACTCGCAAGTACAATATCAGGAGAAGTAATTTGCTCTGGTCCCCTTCCTGTTCGTCGGAGTGATGAGATAGTTAGCAGATTGTCATCACTCAATGGCTGGCTGTCTAAGGGGTGTCCGCAAAATAATATAGGTTTCATAGACAATTGGAAAAGTTTTTGGGGCAGACCTGACCTGTTGAAAAGAGATGGTATTCATCCCTCTCGGGATGGTGCTGCTCTTCTGTCTAGTAATATGGCGCACAGTCTTAGAACTGAAACATGACAAACTGGGGTCCAGGTCAGGACGCAGACAGACTGGCTAAACCGATTGTCTGCTAGCTGCCTCATGTTACAGAAGTCAGATAAATCCCAATACATAGAAACTCTTACACCTAGATATTATCACATAGAGTCTGTACCCCGAATTAGTAAAAACAAAAAACTTCCAAACCTATTTAATGGTAAAAATTTAATTGATGTTCAACAAATAAAAAAATAGAGATAATAATGATAACCAAATGATAAAGCTTGGGTTGTTAAATATTAGATCCCTTTCTTCAAAATCACTTATTGTAAATGATAGTATCACAGACAATAATCTAGATGTGCTCTCTTTGACAGAAACTTGGCTAAAACCGGATGATTACATTACTTTAAATGAGTCTAGCCCTCAAGGTTATGATTATCAACACAATCCTCGTCAGAAAGGCAAAGGGGGAGGTATTGCTGTAATTTATAGTAATATTTACAGTATTAGTCAAAAGTCTCTCAAATATAATTCCTTTGAAGTGATGGTACTTTACGTAACATTATGTAAGTTGACATTTGTGTTGGCTACTGTATACTGGCCACCAGGACACCATACAGACTTTATCAAAGAATTTGCTGATTTTTTTATCGGAGTGAGTACAAGCTGCAGAAAAAGTCCTTGTTGTTGGTGACTTTAATATCCATGTAGATAATGAAAAAGACGCATTGGGATTGGCATTTGCAGACATTCTAAACTCTATTGGAGTTAGACAACACGTGTCAGGACCCACTCATTGTCGTAATCATACTTTAGATCTAATATTGTCACATGGAATTGATATTGATGCCGTTGAAATTCTGCAGCAGGGTGACGACATTTCAGATCATTATCTAGTCTTGTGTATACTACATTTAGTCAAGGCAGCTAAACTGCTTCCCTGCCATAAATTTGGTAGAACCATCACTTCTACCACTAAAGATCGCTTTATAAATAATCTTCCTGATCAGTTTCATCGCTTTAGCATACCAGACAGCTTAGAAGACCTCGATGCTGCAATAGAAACTATTGCCTCTGTCTTTTCCAGCACATTATACTCAGTTGCTCCTTTGCGTTTAAAAAAGATTAAGGAAATTAATCCAACGCCATGGTACAATGAGCACACTCGGGCCCTAAAGGTAGCAGCCAGAGAAATGGAGCGCAGCTGGAAGAAAACAAAACTAGAAGTATTTCGCATTTCGTGGAAAGAGAGAATGATTGAGTACAGAAAGGCCTTAAAATCTGCTAGATCTGCCTATTTTTCAAAACTTCTAGAAGAAAATAAACAAAACCCTAGGTATTTATTTGATACAGTGGCTAAATTAACAAGAAATAAAGCTTCAACTTCTGATGTTTCCAAAGAGCACAGCAGTAATGACTTTATGAACTTCTTTACTTGCAAGATTGATATTATTAGGAAACAAATTATAACCATGCAACCGTCTACTACAGTATTGCGTTAGACAGTGCATTGTAGTGTCCCTAAGGAAAAATTCTATTCATTTACTGCTTTAGGAGAGGAAGAATTGTCTAAACTTGTTAAATCATCAAAATCAACAACATGTATGTTAGACCCTATACCGACTAAGCAATTGAAAGAGATGCTTCCAGAGGTCATAGATCCTCTTCTTAATATCGTCAATTCATCTTTATCACTAGGATACATACCGAAAAATTTTAAACTGGCTATTATTTAACCTCTTATTAAAAAAAAAACACAACTTGATCCTAGAGAATTAGTCAATTACAGGCTGATCTCAAATCTCACTTTTCTGTCAAAAATACTCGAAAAGGCAGTATCATCACAACTATGTTCCTTTTTTAGAAAGAAATAGTATCTGTGAGGATTTCCAGTCAGGATTTAGACCGTACCATAGTACTGAGACTGCTCTCATTAGAGTTACTAATGATTTGCTCTTATCATCAGATCGTGGTTTTATCTCTCTATTAGTGTTACTGGATCTTAGTGCTGCATTTGACACTATTGATCACAATATTCTTTTAAATAGACTCAAATTATGTTGGCATTAGTGGAATTGCATTGTCATGGTTCAAATCATACTTATCTGACCCTTATCAGTTTGTAGTAGTAAATGAAGAGAGGTCATATCGATCACAAGTTGAATATGGAGTACCGCAAGGCTCAGTACTAGGACCATTGCTTTTCACTCTGTACATGCTACCCTTGGGAGATATCATTAGGAAGCATGGCGTTAGTTTTCACTGTTACGCTGATGATACCCAGCTCTATATTTCTTCGTGCCCTGACGAAACTTACCAATTCACAAAATTAATGGAATGCATAGCTGACATAAAAAATTGGATGACCAGTAATTTTCTACTACTAAATAAAAAAAAAAAAAGATATTCTAATTTTTGGACCAAAAACTCCTTCACGTAATAACTGTACTGTCTAACACTTGATGGCTGCTCTGTTAAGTCTACGTCGTCAGTTAGGAACCTGGGTGTGCTCTTTGATACCAATCTTTCATTTGAAGGCCATGTTTCTAGCATCTGTAAAACCGCATTCTTCCATCTTAAAAATTTATCTAAACTACAACATATGCTCTCAATGAAAAATGCAGAACAGTTAATTCATGCGTTCATGACCTCAAGGCTAGATTACTGTAACGCTTTACTAGGTGGTTGTTTTGCTCGTCTGATAAATAAACTACAGCTCGTACAAAATGCAGCAGCTAGAGTTCTTACTAGAACTAGGAAGTATGACCATATTAGCCCAGTTCTGTCAACACTGCATTGGCTTCCTGTTAAACATCATATAGATTTTAAAATCTTGCTAATTACTTACAAAGCACTAAATGGTTTAGCCCCCCAGTACCTGAGCGAGCTCTTAATGCATTACAGTCCTTCACGTCTATTGCGATCTCAGAATTCAGGCCAGCTGATAATACCTAGAATATCAAAATCAACTGCAGGCGGTAGATCCTTCTCCTATTTGGCACCTAAACTCTGGAACAATCTTCCTAGCACTGTTCGGGAAGCAGACACACTCTGTCAGTTTAAATCTAAACTAAAAACGCATCTTTTTAACCTGGCATACACATAACACATTATCAATTTATTTTTTCAAATCCGTTAAAGGATTATGAGGCTGCATAAATTAAGTCAGCTGGAACCGGGAACACTTTCTATAACACCAGATGTACTCGTTACATCAGAAGAAGAATGGCATCTACGCTAATATTTGTCTTTCTGTTTATCCCAAGGTTTACCGTAGTCAACCGGATCCGGGCCGTATCCAGGTGAGACCAAGGACCTGCGCCTTGACACGCCCACAACGCAGCCCTGAAGTGTCAGCAGAGATTGAGTCAACTAGATCATCCACTGTGAAGGCCTCATCAACATGACAACCAGTGGTGCAGCTCCTCAACAACCATCCATACCGGCGTGATGAATACAGTCCTCAACTGGATGGAACTGAATTAAATACTTTGAATGTTGCGATCCTATCTGACTTATAATAGCAACCTGAGTCGTAACAAAGCGCTGTTTGCCAGAGGAGAACTGGCCCCCCGACTAAGCCTGGTTTCTCCCAAGGTTTTTTTTCTCCATTTTAACACCTGTTTGCCACCTGTTGGAGTTTGGGTTCCTTGCCGCTGTTGCCTTTGGCTTGCTTAGTTGGGGACACTTGACAATTGACATTTGATATTCGACAGTGCTTTGATCTGCCTGCATTGACACTATTCTTTAAGAGCTGCTGTGCAGCCAAAATAATGTACAAGATATCAATGTAAAGCTGCTTTGACACAATCTACATTGTAAAAAGCGCTATATAAATAAAGGTGACTTGACTTGTTATAGGAAGTGTTCCCGGTTCCGGCTGACCTTATTTATGCAGCCTAATAATCTTTTAACAGATTTGAAAATATAAATTGATAATGTGTTATGGGTATGCCAGGTTAAAGAGATGCGTTTTTAGTCTAGATTTAAACTGACAGAGTGTGTCTGCTTCCCGAACAATGCTAGGAAGATTGTTCCAGAGTTTAGGTGCCAAATATGAGAAGGATCTACCGCCTGCGGTTGATTTTGATATTCTAGGTATTATCAGCTGGCCTGAATTTTGAGATTGCAATAGACGTGAAGGACTATAATACATTAAGAGCTCGCTCAGGTACTGGGGAGCTAAACCATTTAGTGCTTTGTAAGTAATTAGCAAGATTTTAAAATCTATACGATGTTTAACAGGAAGCCAATGCAGTGTTGACAGAACTGGGTCAGAACTATGGTTATACTACTATACTATATGGTCATACTACCATAAACAGTATGGTCAACTATGGTCATACTTCCTAGATCTCTAGAACTCTAGCTGCTGCATTTTGTATGAGCTGTAGTTTATTTATCAAATGAGCAGGGCAACCACCCAGTACAGCGTTACAGTAATCTAGCCTTGAGGTCATGAACGCATGAACTGTTCTGCATTTGTCATTGAGAGCATATGTCGTAGTTTAGATATATTTTTAAGATGGAAGAATGCGGTTTTACAGATGCTAGAAACATGGCCTCAAATGAAAGATTGGTATCAAAGAGCACACCCAGGTTCCTAACTGACGACGAAGACTTAACAGAGCATCCATTAAGTGTTAGACAGTATTCTAGGTTATTACGTGAAGAAGTTTTTGGTCAAAAAATTAGAATCTCTGTTTTTTCTTAATTCAGTAGTAGGAAATTACTGGTCATCCAATTTTTTATATCCGCTATGCATTCCGTTAATTTTGTGAACTGGTAAGTTTCCTCAGGTCGCAAAGAAATATAGAGCTGAGTATCATCAGCGTAACAGTGAAAACTAACGCCATGCTTCCTAATGATATCTCTATCCTATTCGTTCTTCCCGGGACCCACCTGGCGCTGCGTGTTCAGTTCCTCCAGACTAATTCCGTGGTCTCCTAAGATCCAGAATAGACTAGAGCATCCACGTTCTATATTTAAATTCTTTCACTTAAACCAGTAGTATATATATATATATATATATATATATATATATATACATATATATTATTAATGTCTTGTATCCAACTCTGTCTCTATTAAAATCATATCCTAATAAATATTCCAAATCCTTATTTACCTTTCCTTTTTTGTTTAAAAATTATATTAATTCCTTTCTTTCTTCATCATACCTTTTACAATCATATATTACAAGCTCCACTGTTTCTTTCTCCCCACACTTCTCACACAGACCGGTCTCATGTATTCCAGAGTCAGAGCATATCACTACTCTGTCTGAATTTACTTCCTCTACCAATGTTAATCCTATCATAATAGCAATCATTTCAACAGAATATATAGACAGTTTAGATGTTAATCTTTTAGTTATGGATATTTTAAAATATGGAATATATATTCCTACTCCTGTAATACCTGTGTAATCCCTGTTTTGGGGTCTTTGGATCCATCAGTATAAATGTGCATACTTGCATAAAATCTTTCCTGAATATACTTATTTACATTATATTTAATCTGACCAATGTCCTCCCATTCCCTTTTCTTATCTAATATCTCTAAATCAATTTTAATATCAGGAATTATCCATGTTGGGACCTCTCCCCACACAGGTGACACAGTACATTCTATATTTGCAATCTGATATTTCTCTGCTAACTGATGTATATTCCATCCATATCCTCTCCCTTTGTTGTTGGAGTATAACTACTTCTTCAGGCAACCACTCACCTTATATCCTCACCATTCTAAGTCTAACAAGATATTTCACTCTGTTACAGCTTTATTTCCAGATTCAAGCACAGGCTCATTCTTATGTACCTGAGCACGTACGCACATGTGCACTCTTCAAAAATGGTGCTTAAAATATCTTGTCAAACTAAAATATGTAAATGACAATTGTATATATCCAAAATAAAAGATATACAATGTACTTAATCTCAGCTTGGTTATTTTGCTCAAGATAACGATTTATTAAGTCCACATGTCATAAAAACAAGAAACTATGCTTATAACCACAGCATGAGAGCTGTTGTTCTAACCAAACAAGTTTGCGATGCAGTTTGTGAATGTTCATTTGAACTATGCTTTCGTGAAACACCAAATCGTTCAACTATGTTAGGAACGATGGAACTTGAGATGTTAGTTGGCTAACAATGCTTTTGGGAAACAAACGAGTTGGGGGGGTGTCAGTGACAAACATGGGGGTGTGTTAGTTTACAGTGGCTTTATAAATTAAAACCAAAAAGCAAAACACACCTGATGCACTTCTTTGTTTTTCATTTTCTAGAAGTAGAAGTGCTGTATTTGTGTGATTAATTAAGAGAAGGTACACCGCCCTCTTACTCCGACGGAAGTGACTTGAACGCACCTGCCGTCGTGAACATGACTTCCCACCTCGACCAGGGGCCCATTTTAATAAAGAGGTTCAAACTTGAACTCTGAGTTGACCTAGGCTGCGTTCCACTCCATTTTTAGACACACACTCGCGAACTTCCTTAAGCACTTCTCCTCGGGGGAATCCCAGCCTCCATTTTGAAGTGTGTTCCAATTCGTGAAGTGGACAAAGGAAGTTTATATGGACAGACCCTCGCTCCCTTGATTTTGACCGAGTCTACTTCATACTTAATTTACCCCACCACAAACAACTGTATATTATTTTTTTTAAATATCTAAAACAACCCAAACACACCTATATACAGGATGCTGCATTAAACAATTTCGTAAGGGGGAAAAAATGTAAATAATAAATCAACTCCAGAGCGGATTCCAAGTGATCAAGGGCTTAGGACGTTCCAATTCAGCCAATTGTTCCGCCAGTAGTGGGCATTCGTGCACCGTAAGCAATGACGTACATCCGAGTCAACGAGACTGAGGGAAGTTAGCGAGGGAAGGGCATAAAAAACGAACTGGAACGCAGCCTTAAGCGCGGAACACACCAAGCCAACGCCAACAAACTAGTGGCGACAAAAGCAGGCTGCGGGGTTGGCTCCGACGATAAGTTATTGAACTACTATTCATTTTCATGGTATCCCACATGCAATAAATAAATAAATAAATAATGTAAGTGCATTTTTTTTTATTTAGCAAATTATGTTATATTTACCATGTAGGCTAAAAGTAGCAGTTCTTTGCAATAAGTGTAAATAGCAGATTCTATTTATATTTTATACAGGCAGATACATACTATTTGCACCTGTACATTACCAGGATGCAACAGAGTTTAAATGATTTTAACATTATTAAACACTTGTTAGGCAATTTACTTCCACTTTTAGAACATTTTCTTAATTTTTTTCAAAATAAATGCCTTTCTGATGTGATATATGATGGGAAAAGGGAAAAGAGTGAGCTTGGCAAACAGCGGATTCGAAACCGGTCAATCATGTCACAGCTTAGTTCTTCACATCCAACGCGTTACTGCCTACACCACTGAAGTCATTAATCAGACGTGTTGTGTTGACATTGGTGGGTGGACCTACTGTAAATTCAGACTTAGTAATAGGCACTCGAATAATCTTGTTTTCCGTTTGCATTAAGATTTTTTTATTACCACACTGGCAGATAATTTTAAGTAAATTACACTTAATTTAGACGGCGAAATCTGTGTACTTCAGCCAATAGTTCTAGCAACTTTGATCCAGTGCGAAAGCCCCTGTGCTCCTCTGGAATTTTATGGCAAATGCGTCAGTCGTTGCCTTGGTAGCCCAATAGTCTAGCCAGCATGCTAAATTAAAGAATAAATAAATGTAAAATAAATGTAAAAATAAATAAATGAAGAAAAAATACAAAAATAAATTCAGGATTAAATTAAAAATGAATGATTTCTTATGTCATTTATTTATTTTCCTTTAATTACTTTTTTTTTATCAATATATTTATATATAAAATTGTTTTTAATGTTTGCTGGTTTGGGCCTTCTTATGAGGTCACATTTTATTTTAATTTCTGTACCTAAATACTACTGTTTAACCTACCTGTAAAACTTTAAGCACTTAAGTTAACTTAAACTTAAGTTTTATTTCATTTTTTTTTTGTTCTATTGTATTTATTTGTGCTATTGCTTGAAATTTGTTTATTTGTTCTAATACTGACTTTTCACTTGTCTTCAATAATGTTTGAACTTTATAGTAGGCTAGTTTTTGCTATGGTATCAAAATTGGAATCAAGAATTGTGAAATTTCACTGGTATCTAAAACAAACAAACAATTGCCAAAGTGTTTTATGGTTTGATGAAACCAAACCAAACATTTTTGTGCCATAATTTTAAAAGGTTGTTTGGCACCCAAACAACACCATACCCATAATGAAGCATGGTGATGCAAGCATCATAAGGCTACTTCTATTCACCCAGGACTGGGGCAGTAGTCAAGATAGAATGAATTGTGTACACAGGAGATCCCCCTGCAATATCAGTCTGGAGGTCTTTTGCAAGGAAAAGTGAAAAAAGAAAAGAAAAATTTAAGTTGTCACTGACTGCTGTATTAAAAGCAAAAGGTGTTTCAAGCAATCAGGCTATGTTTATTTGTTTGTTACATGAATGTTGGATTCAGTATTACATTAAAAAGGTGGAAAAAGATCTGACATGATTTTACTTGGATTCAAACCTAAAGGCTGCATTTTTTTTTACAGTGTGGTACATAGACTTTTTTTTTTTTAATTATTATACCCACTGCATATACTCCACTTGAAAGGCCCACATAGAAATAGGGAATACCATAATTATGATTTCCGAAACACTAATCTTTAATATAGACAATATATGTTAATTTATATGTTAGGATTAATGAGCTGCAAGCAAGTCTGTAGTGAATGGTGTGTTGAATGAATCTCTCAACTTTCACGATTTGCTTATACAAGTTGTCAAACATTAAGCAATAAAACAGTTTTTCATCATTTTGAATTTAGATAGTTGTTCACAATAATATTTTCAGGCTACTTCTGTCATGTTTCTGACTTTCGTGACTTGTCGTAATAATAAACCCCCGACTTGGAGATACGAGATTTACAGATCTATAAAACTTTAATGGGCACTTGAATGCAGCAGATAAAGCATATATGAATTTGTTTTGCTTTTCATGACATTGCAATGCTAAATTCTTCAAATCTTTGTGTGGAATCAAAAGACAGAGAAAAATATTAAATTGTACAACGAATCTATTTTATTATGCCAAAAATCCACATTTAACGCACATCTGGTCATAATTACACATTTCCGAACTCTAAGTAGGGACTTCCCAGCAGAGAACATAAATAAACGTCATTTTTTTTTTTTTTTTTGCGCACAGCTCTCTCTATCTTCCTCAACAAGGTATGCAACGGGTTAAGGAGCGGGGCTTCAGAGTCCTCTTCTCTTGTTCGCCACGATGAACAAATGAACTCTTGGGGAATGAAATTTAAATTCCATAAAGGAGAAAAAGTTCTCTGTTTTGAACCTGACCCATCCAAGGCCAAGGTACTCTACGATGCAAAGGTAAATATACAGTAAGCTCATGTTGCTACACATTTGTCTTTTAACAGCTTGTTTTGGTGTGTTAAAGACAGTACACATTGCCTTCACGCATATGGATATTTATTGTTTTTCCCCCCCTCCCCTCACATTTCCTCAAATACATTTTTCGGCATAGTCGTGAAACTGGAGCGGATTGCTATTACAGTCTCTAAGGATCACCAATATAATCAGCTTTAATAAAATGTAATATATTAATACGTTCATAGTGTGCGGTAAACGGATTTATATTATTAAAAGTCCAAGGTGTTGCGTGGTTAAGAAACAGGAAAAGTTATAGCACGTTAGCTCGCTGAAGTAGCTAGCGCTCCATCCGCCCTATCCGAGGCCTCTCCATCCTCTTCATCATGCCCGATCAAGCAAAACATTCAATAACACGAATTACATCCCTAAATTTAAAGTATCCGCGTTACACTAGTAATCCCTAATATCAACTGAAATAAAATTGCGTGCACACAATTAAACTCAGTCAACTTAGCAACAGCTGTGACGTCAGCAGTATGCGCCGCACAGGCTGCTGCGGTGGCAAACTGGGGGAAGGGCAGAGGATGAGTCTTTACTAGCCAGTAAATATAATATGTATGTGTGTGTGTGTGTGTGTGTATATATATAACTATATATATATATATAAATGTTATTTATTTATTTATTTTAGATTCCACACATTCTGTCGTGGGAGTCGTAAATTTGTGTTTATTTGCGTTTTGAATTTCAGGTTGTTGACATAGCAACAGTAAAAGATGACAAGGGAAAAAGGGTCCCAAATTATCTGATTCATTTCAGTGGTTGGAACAGAAGGTAAGAAGAGGAAGCATTTTAGGCTTTTAACATTATTGTTTAATTATTTGACATTTTAGCGTTACAAAGTAAACGAATGAAATGACTAAAGTTAGCCACGTTCAGTGCTTTAATCGGTGTCACTGCGGCATTTGTTGTTTTGCTGTTTTGCAGTTGGGATCGCTGGGCTGCAGAAGATCATGTGCTCAGAGATTCTGAAAATAATCGCATATTACAACGTAAACTGGCACGCAAAGCTTTGGCTCGCATGTGAGTTTCAATAAGCCGCTGCTTGTTCGCATTGTTCAGTTGTGTAAAATGTTTTTGTCTGCTAATGGTATTTCAAATACAGTTGATTGACCTTATGAATGATAATAGCAAAATCTAATCTGGCATACTACCATTGATGGTACAATGAAGATCTGGCTTTAAAGACGCCATAAAATATTTTTTTTGTGTGTGCTATTTTGTTATTATTATTATTTTTTTTTAGATATCTGCTAGCTTTAAAGGGTTAGTTAATCAAAAAAATGAAAATTGTCACCCTTATTTGACTCCCTCTTATTCACACTCTTTTCTAAACACATGAGACTTTTGATCACCTTGAAGCACAGACATTTTTATATTTTCCCTCATCATTTTTGTCCTTCAATTGAAAGTCCACCCATCCAAAAAAAGCTCTAAAACAGGGGTCTCAAACTCAAATTGGCTGAGGGCTGTTGCTGTGATTGACACCTCATAGGAGGGCCATTTTAACATTCAAGCAACAAGAAAGAGCAAAATTTCTGAAAATTTACTTTCCTTTGCATTATTTCTCATTTACTTCAAATCTAATTACTAAAATATTTTTGCCATACTTAACAAAAATTTAAACAGCAGTGTCTCTATCATTGTTACATACAGTAGCTTTATTAGTTTTTAATAGTTAGTGCAAATATTTTCCCTTACTTCATTTTAGCTTAAATGACATAACAATCTTGCACTGAACAACACTGTACTGAACAAATGCAATCCCTGAATACACGATTCTATTTCTTGCCAGACACCTGGCAACGCTTCTGCTCACACAGCTGAGCCACATTTGTCCAAGATGCCGTTTGAGCATTCGGTAAAGTTTATTGGTAGCATCGGACGCGTTTCGGTGGTTTAAATCGACGCTCGCGATTTGTGCTAGTGCTTTTACTGTAATTTAAGCAAGCGCTCTCATAATAGAAGCGACGCGGTCGCGACGCGCATTACATGTTAAGTTAATTCAAAGACGCGAATAGACATCCTGCGGCGCGAATGACGCGAATTGAGCGTTTCGGGCATTTGACGCGCATAATGCGTGATTCGCGCGAATCGTCTGAGTTGAAGAATCTGAACTTTGGCGAATATTCGCGCCGCGTTAACCAGCTTGCTCTAGTAGTGACGTGATTACGACGTAGCGAGCGGAGGCAGAAATCCGAAACAACAATGGAGGACAAAATCATCGTCGCTGTACAATACATCTTTGTACTTTTATAGAAACAGGAATAAAAAGGATCTGGCTTGGAAGAAAGTGAGTGAGGAGGTCGTACAATCTGGTAAGTTGTAAAAAATGCTCTTTACTCAATTTGAGATATATATATATATATATATATATATATATATATATATATATATATATATATATATATATATATATATATATATATATATAATATACAGTGGGTACGGAAAGTATTCAGACCCCCTTAAATTTTTCACTCTTTGTTATATTGCCGCCATTTGCTAAAAAAGTTCATGTTTTTCCTCATTAATGTACACACAGCACCCCATATTGACAGAAAAACACAGAATTGTTGACATTTTTGCAGATTTATTAAAAAAGAAAAACTGAAATATCACATGGTCCTAAGTATTCAGACCCTTTGCTGTGACACTCATATATTTAACTCAGGTGCTGTCCATTTCTTCTCATCATCCTTGAGATGGTTCTATACCTTCATTTGAGTCCAGCTGTGTTTGATTATACTGATTGGACTTGATTAGGAAAGCCACACACCTGTCTATATAAGACCTTACAGCTCACAGTGCATGTCAGAGCAAATGAGAATCATGAGGTCAAAGGAACTGCCTGAAGAGCTCAGAGACAGAACTGTGGCAAGGCACAGATCTGGCCATGGTTACAAAAACATTTCTGCTGCACTTAAGGTTCCTAAGAGCACAGTGGCCTCCATAATCCTTAAATGGAAGACGTTTGGGACAACCAGAACCCTTCCTAGAGCTGACCGTCCAGCCAAACTGAGCTATCGGGGGAGAAGAGCCTTGGTGAGAGAGGTAAAGAAGAACCCAAAGATCACTGTGGCTGAGCTCCAGAGATGCAGTCGGGAGATGGGAGAAAGTTGTAGAAAGTCAACCATCACTGCAGCCCTCCACCAGTCAGGCTTTATGGCAGAGTGGCCCGACGGAAGCCTCTCCTCAGTGCAAGACACATGAAAGCCCGCATGGAGTTTGCTAAAAAAACACCTGAAGGACTCCAAGATGGTGAGAAATAAGATTCTCTGGTCTGATGAGACCAAGATAGAACTTTTTGGCCTTAATTCTAAGCGGTATGTGTGGAGAAAACCAGGCACTGCTCATCTCCTGTCCAATACAGTCCCAACAGTGAAGCATGGTGGTGGCAGCATCATGCTGTCAGGGTGTTTTTCAGCTGCAGGGACAGGACAACTGGTTGCAATCGAGGGAAAGATGAATGCGGCCAAGTACAGGGATATCCTGGAGAAAAGCCTTCTCCAGAGTGCTCAGGACCTCAGACTGGGCCGAAGACAATGACTCTAAGCACACAGCTAAAATAACGAAGGAATGGCTTCACAACAACTCCGTGACTGTTCTTGAATGGCCCAGCCAGAGCCCTGACTTAAACCCAATTGAGCATCTCTGGAGAGACCTAAAAATGGCTGTCCACCAACGTTTACCATCCAACCTGACAGAACTGGAGAGGATCTGCAAGGAGGAATGGCAAGAGGATCCCCAAATCCAGGTGTGAAAAACTTGTTGCATCTTTCCCAAAAAGACTCATGGCTGTATTAGATCAAAAGGGAGCTTCTACTAAATACTGAGCAAAGGGTCTGAATACTTAGGACCATGTGATTTTTCAGTTTTTCTTTTTTAATAAATCTGCAAAAATGTCAACAATTCTGTGTTTTTCTGTCAATATGGGGTGCTGTGTGTACATTAATGAGGAAAAAAAAATTAACTTAAATGATTTTAGCAAATGGCTAAAAGTGAAAAATTTAAGGGGGTCTGAATACTTTCCGTACCCACTGTGTGTGTGTGTGTGTATATATATATATATATATATATATATATATATATATATATATATATTACATGTGTATATATATAATATATGAGACTACAAGCAAATTCAGCTTATCCGCCGTATTTTACAACCACTTTCCCACTGACGAGTTGATGCGTTTATTAGAACCTATTAGAACGGCTACTTTTTCTTTGCATATGGAATATGGTATGAGACAACTAGAGAATAATAATAATAAAGCTGCGAGCAGCATTTATCGGGGTTCAAGCATTTAAGGCCTTTTGCATAAAAAGGAATTGTCTTATTTAGCAATCATGTAACCACTGAAATCATAGAGAAACAGCTATGATATATGCTAAAACACACAGTAAGAAAAGGCTTAAACAATAATACTTGATACATACTACGCATGCTTATACACACACACACACACATTTTCTTGTAGATTCAGTATTTGAAACGCATGAAGGGTAAATGTTTTCTGCAAATCTCAGTAAAACATCATTTTCAGGTTTCCTTTTACTTAATGTGGCACAACTGTTAAAATAATGATTTTATTAAGTCTAAATATGAATTATAGAACAATATTAGTGAGTAGTATGACAATTACTATTTTAGACAGCAGGTGGCAGCAGAGGACCTCTTATTGGCTCTCATGTATAGTTAATCAGCTTAGGTTCCTTGTTTCCTATGCTGGTTTCGAAGATATTCACAAAAGTTTTTTTTAGCGCTAAATCACAAAGTTGCACAAACCATAAGCCTGAACCTCACAGGTCTGGTATCGTTGGACTCGGCAAGGATTCAAGAGTCTAAAGACGTGACACCCGTGAAAATAAGTCGACCACAACCAAATTATACACATTTTCATCCAAAACCATTAAAAGGTTTCTAACGGTTATAGCGGCACCTATAGTCCGATCTCAATAAAAATTGGCGTGCTTCTTTAGAGTCATATGCTGCATGTGCTCACCTATTTTTGTGAAGTTCTGAGTTTTTCTTTAGGCTTTATAGGCTTTTGGGTATATTTAGCCACGCCCATTTTCTAAATGACAATTATAGCGACCCAAAGGGTAAAGTTAAACTTTTTTTTGATAATTATTGATCTAGAGAGTCCAGAGAATTGCCCTGCACTGGTTTCATTCCGATTGGGCTAAAAACCTAGGACTAGTTTGCAAAAGTAGGTTTTTCACATATTCGCCAATAATTAATAAACGATTTGATTGACAGCATTGATTCTTGAGGCAAAGTTGTTCAGCATGAGGAGATCTATCAAATGATATGCATATGAGCCATTTCGCGTATTTGATCGCTGTAGCGCCACCTATTGGCCAGTTTGGGTCATAACTTCTGAGGTTCTCCCTAAATTGAGGACTATCATTTGGCCAAGTTTCAAGTCTCTAGCACTTACGGTTAGGGCTGCACGATTCGTTTTAGCTGAGAAGAAAAATAATAATAATTAAAGCTGCAAGCAGCATTTACCGGGGTTCAAACATTTAAGGCCTTTAAAGTCTGCGTGAACTACAAGTTGCAAACGACTTTTCTCCAGTGTTGTGACGTATTTCCAAGTGAAACAGAATATTGAATAGAGGGCAGAGTTTTACTTCAGCGCTCCTCCTCTCCATCTCTCGCTCATAGCAGACTAACAGTTGGAGGGGAGTGGTTTACGCGTTTTCAACCCAAGCCGTCACACTGACATTGTCAGAGAAGGAACGCCATTCCAGACCGGAAGTAACTTTTCAGATTTTGATTAAAGATTACCGCGACAAACAATTTTTTTTTCTCTCCGTGTTTTAACTTGCACGGATTAAGTGTTTACCACAAGATTAGTAATAGGGTCGATTTTGATTTCATGCCGACTTTAAGCATATGTGTGTAAAATGAAAAAAAATATTTTGCACTATAGTTATGTGTTGATAGTATCTGTAGTAATGATCTAAAAGAAATAAAATGACAGACTATATTCTATGAAGATATGAGTTGCAACAACATGACTTGTAATAATAATAATATCAATAACATATGCACAATACACACAGATTAGACTGTCAGGTCTGTGTCTTAACATATTATTACAGTCAATGCAAAGTGCAATGATACAGTAACGCAACGAAACGAACATAAAACACACACACCTGGCCCAGAATAATACTTCCGTGGCTAATGCTTATTAGCGTATTTCTAGCTGCAAATTATGACCACGATTACATTTCAGAACTCGCCAAAGTAAACAATGAGCATCAACAATATATACCAGATGAATATAGACAAACATGTGGACTTGCGTCGATACATAAACGCATTCAGTCTTCCTGTGTTCAATGTTGAAATGAGAAGGTATGGAAAACAAGTTTGGTTCCTATGACAGTCTTTCTGACAACAGAGATTAACTTACCTGTAAAATCAACTGTTTAAATGTGCATTCCCCTAAACAATATTCAGTATTTAGATGGTATAAACAATAATTATTTGTGTAAAGCACTTGAAGCATGTATTCATATAACGTTTCAATCAATTAAAAAAAAAAAAAAAAAGCAATAGGCATGACAGATTTCTTATCCTGTGTCTCCCTCTATTGGACATCATTAGTATTACAGCCAATGTCAGTCTATGGGATTTATAAACATTGACAACATATAATTTGAAATGTTATTTTAATGTAAATTTAAAAGCAAAACTATCGCCCAATGTCATGTAATATGTCACATGTGCTTACTTGATAAAAGGTCTGAGCATTTCTTGAGTAGTTATTAGCTACACACACACACACACACACACACACTTTTTTTTCTAGTCTCCTAGTCATATATATATATATATAATGATGGGTGACAAAATGTTTACTGCAAGTATCCTCCAGGTTTCACATTCCCCATAATGTCATAATGTGATACAATTGTCAATACCAATTCTTCAATAGATATTAAGCAAATGTGCTTGTAAATGTTATAATAGTGATTTTATAATGTCTAAATATGAATTATAGAACAATATTAGTGAATAGTATGACAAAATGACTATTTTGATCAGCAGAGGGCAGCAGAGGACCAGTCATTGGCTCACGTTCATTTTAAAAGTCTGTTCATGGTTTTAAGCACATTTTCCATGTTAACTCCATTAATTAAATATGCTTACACAAACACTTTGTTGCAGATATGGATATTTGAAATCAATGATAGGTTAGAAAATGCTTATTCCAGGTTTCTCCTTTAAAAATCATAATATTCAGGTCACAATGTAAATGTAATGTTACATAATTGCAAAAACATATATCAAATGAACAACTGAAGTGGTAAACCTTGACAAAATGTGAATAGTAATGTTATTATAAAGATTTATATAGTTAACTAATAGAACCTTGAACTATATTAGTGGCCTTCTACTGCCATCTGGTGGCACCAAATGACAGTTTCAGGCAATTTATAGAGGCAAAATATGGTTTTTAAAGTTTTTTAAAAAAAGGTCCAAACAGTTCTTTTTTGGAAAAGTTATACATTTCCATTTGGGAAACAGTAGTACTTTTGTAGAAGGAAAAAAAAAATCCTAAACAGTCAAAATAGTCATCAAAGATGAGGGTATTGGGCCCCAAAGAGGTGGTGACTGAGAATTTTATATATATATATATATATATATATATATATATATATATATATAAACTAAACAACTACTACTACAAACAAACACACAATGTGCATAATAATCAAAATGCCCTCATCATGAGCAGAAAACAAAGGTTAGTAGTAATTTCAGAGTTTTAATTGCCTTTCCTTGCCATCTACAAATACTTTTCCCAGTTATTACATTACAATATTATTAAGTTGGCTTGGAAAAGCCAACTTACTGATCTGCTACTTAAGCTTTTTATTCTTCTTCTGAGACTAAATTTCTGCGTTACTCCCCCTAGACTGTTCAAGCTACAACCACCAAACTCAGACTAGACCTTCAGACTGTTCTGACTTGAAAAAATTCCATAGACTTTCAGTGACGGAATGTACACATAAACCAAGACTGTTCAAAATTCAAATTTTGACAGTTGGAGAAGCTCATCAGACTCCATTGGCTGCCATTCTGTGTACTATTTCTAAACCATTGAGACTCACCCAGAACATTCTAGCAACCACATAACCACCCAGAACACCCTAGCAACTGCATAGCAACACCCTAGCAACCACCTTGAGTACCCTTGCAACCGCATAGCTACACCCTATTAACCAACCCAAGTACCTAGCAACCACATAGCAACACCCTAGCAACCAGCCCATGTACCCTAGCAACCACGCTAGTATCCTAACAGTTTCTAATCAATCTGTCTATCTATCTATCTATTAAAACTACTAAACTAAAATATGTTTCAAACTGAAATATTTCAAACTTCAAGCTTTTACTATTATGGCTTTACTTCAAACTTTCTGGCTAGGCTTTTTCAAGCTATCTTAAAGTTTGTCTAAACTTTATCTAGTTATTTATTATAATGCTCTTAACATGCTGATTAATAATGATAAAAGTAGATGGAAAAAAATGTCTTATCAAATTCTGTTTATTTAGTGTGAGTCCTATGTATATGACAGATAAAAATAATTGTATTTACTGCTTTCTCATTTTCTGCAGCATTTTAGTGAAAGTATATATCTATTTTACCACTCTGTGTTTCTGCTACTATTAAAATACTTTTAATGTGGCACTTTAGCGTCTTTAGTGGGAGAAAGAATCAACACACACAGAACGGAAAGGGGTTGAATGAAGCGTGTTTGACTCTAGATAAATATATCAGAGGATATAGCCCTGAAAGATCAAACGATCCTGAGTGGTGTGAACCGTTCCATTGTTTTGATGAACATCTCCCTTTAAACTAGAAATGGTAAAATGGTGTTGTCATTTTGTCCGGTATTTGAGGATGCCTGTTCTAGTTCATATGTGACTTACTTGAGGACAATTAGATTCAGCAAAATCAGTATATTGTATTATTATATTGTATATATTATATTGTATTATATTGTATTACTGTATCAGTATACAGTATATTGTATTTTTTTTTTTTCCTTAATTATTTATTTCCTGCACAGGAGGAAAAAGGGATGGAAGAAGCGACGCTGTCGTCTGCCAGGTGTTAACCCAGTCTTGAAGACCCTGACTGAAGAGGAAAAGGAGAAGAGTGATGATGCTTGTGAGTTTTTAATGTTTACTATAGGTTGTTTGAGTATCCACCTGCATGCAAACAAAAAAAAGATTTTGTTAAATGTAAATGCTAATCAAAAATCCTCTATTCTGTATTTTCACCCAGTTCTCCCTTTTGATTATATATATATATATATATATATATATATATATATATATATATTTTTTTTTTTTTTTTTACAGCTTTGATCTCACCATCTGATGATAGTGACGAGGACATTTCAGACCAGGCGTCTTTAAAAAGTGAGAGTGACTCATCTGAGGATTTAAACAACATGGTAAGAGATTGCATCATTTATGAGCTTATTAAAGAGTCAAGTCTCCTTTATTTATATGGTTTCTAAGCAGCTTTACAGTGATAACAGGAAAATTATACATTTCAGTTGTTGGTCAGCTGAAGTCATTTCAGTGTTGATTCAGTTCTGTTGTAAAGATCATCAATTATTAAATTAGTTAATTTAATCTATAAGCAGTTCTGCAGAAAGCAGTAATGTCATCGTCCAGCTCTTTTCAATTCTCATACAACAGTGTCAGTACAGTCAGATCATTAATATTGTTGAATATTAAGTGTCCCCAACTAAGCAAGCCAGAGGAGGAACCCAAACCCCATCAGGTGACTGAATGGAGAAAAAAAAACCTTGGGAGAAACCAGTCTCAGTCAGGGGGGCCAGTTCTCCTCTGGTCAACAAATGAACATAGTGTGATTATGTTTCAGGCTGCATCACAAGTCAGAATTCAGATTGGGGTCGGTAGCATTCAAATATTCATCCATTTCCTTTTGATTGAAGATCACATTCATCACACTGGTATAGAGCCGATGCTGGCCAAAGGGTCTGTGCGCTGGACCTGTCTGGATTTTGTGGTCTTTGTTGAGGATCTGTGCCGCTGGCTGTCATGTCGATGAGGCCTTCATAAGGGATTGTCTAGTAGACTTGGTCTCTGCTGAAGTTCAGGGACGTTTATGGTCGTGTGTAGGAGCACGGTCCACCATCTGATCTGGATATGGACCGGATCCAGCTGACTACGGTAACCTCGGAAGGAGGATGAGACGGACTAATATTAACATAATGCTGTTCTTCTTATGATGTAACATGTACACAGGGTGTTATAAGAAGTGTTCCCGGTTCCAGTTGAATACCTTTTGTGAATACTTTAGAGTACTTTTTGTGCTCAAAACCAAAACAAAAATAATGACTTATTTCAACAATTTCTTCTCTTCCCGGTCATTCTCCTACGCTGCTGACATTGTACACACACTGCAGCGCTTCCGGGTTCTACACCAGAATGCCCGCTCAATATTGGGTAGTTGCGTGTGGGTAGTTGACAAATAGGCAGTAAAAAATGCTTTTTTTTTTTTTCTTTTTTTTTGTAAAACACTATTTTTGAAGAAAAAAAATATATTTTTGTAGTGTAAAGTCTGATGTTTGAGAAAATATGAGGGGTCACTAACTTTATCAATTCTTTCACTGTTTTTGTTTTTGTTTTTTACATTTTTACTGAATGGTATCGTAAATGTGTCCTATGGTGTGACATAGCAAAAATTAAGGAAAAAAAAAAAACTCTTAATAACACAAAAGTAGCATGAGAGAAATTTATCTTTATTGTTAGATGCTTATTTTCATATAGTGCTATTTATTTAATATTAAATTATGAATAATATTATTTCCCCCCATAACTTGGACTTGTTGGACATTTTCAATAAATACAAACTTTGCTGTCATCCTTTCAAAACTGCTGAAAATTATACCATTTTAAGATGTGATTATATCTCCCCTGCTGCAATACTAGATAAAGACAAATCTGCGGTTCTTTTATGTGTCACACCATAGGACACTATGTCACACTAAAGGACAAAAATGGTAGTTATTGCATTAAAGAGAGTGAGTAGGGGCTTCAGTAACATGATCCTGAATGGGTTCCTTCAAATAATTAAAGATGTATGTGGAATTGCCCAATTTAATGTCAGGATATAGTGTCACATAAAATTAAGGTTGAACCACTGCAGTTATGTGGACTGTTTTAATGATGTCTTTAGTACTTTTCTGGACCTTGAAAGTGGTGGTTAAAGTGCTGTCAATGGATGAGTCAGACAGCTCATCAAAAATATCTTAATTTGTGTTCCGAAGATCAACAAAGTACTTAAGGGTGTGGAACGACATGAAAATGAGTAATTAATGACAGAATTTTCATTTTTGGGTGAACATGGGTGAACCTTAAAGTAGTAAGAAATTACTAGTCATCAAATTATACATACATTAATTTTGTGAATTGGTATGTTTCATCAGGGCGCAAAGAAATATAGAGCCGAGCCAACTACTTTTTTTAACGAAGCAACCACTGACAGGAATAACACAAAATAGGTATCATTTTAAAGCTTAGAAACTCAGCCTTTTAATGCATCCAACCATTTTGTTCAACAAGTGCTGAGTCATCACTCTAAAACAGAGTGTACAGCCGGGGGCGCCACCTGGCTACAAATAATTAATAATCATATTTTTCAAAACTCCTGCCATGATCATCACAAAATAGGTGCCATTTGAAAGCTTAGAGTCTGAACTTTACAATGAATTTAGCTACTTTGATTAACTCCTAAGTACTGCTGAGTTATTTGCTGAAAAAAAAAAAAAAAAATGTATTAAATATTTTTTGTACTATGTACTCCAATGTGTCAAAAGCATCATACAGCTCAGATAATCATATCTTAATTATATGTCGTTTGAAAGGTCTCATGGAGTAGAATACAACAAGCATCATTTTTGTTTTGGGCTTTGACTAAACTTGAGCGAGTTTTTGTACGTAAAGCCCCGCATGACCCATATGTAAATAATAAACTGACTCAGCATTTATGTAACGTTTTGGCTCGTAACTTCATGAAACCTGCTCTGATTGTGAAAGATTGGACATCATTATTTACAGCAGATTCTCACGATTAAAATTAGTCCAACATCAACATAACACAGTTCTTATCACCAATCCTTAAACTGAGTTGATAAAATTTAATGATTTTTATTTTATGGTAGTTCATAAAATGTTTCTAATAGAATCACTAAATAAATTCTTTAGAGTATGTATTCCATTTCTAAACCACTGTCCCCAAAACAGGGGCTTTTTCCCTACCTTAACAAATGGATTATTCCATTTTCTGTCGACGATTGTCCAAACCTCTTTAGAGTGAAGCAATATTGGGTTGGTCATATGATGCTGTAAGTTCCCCTGTGGGTTTTGTGAAAAAGCCTCTATTGGCTGAAAAGGTTAAGTAAGTTGTCGTTCTATTAATACCCAATCTAAATCTAAATCATCTTCTTCCCAGTGTTTAGTGAGCTTGGACATTTCAAATGCTATTTTATAGAGCTCTACTTTCGGTAATGCTAAACCACCCCTATCTCTAGGCAAACATAATTTATTAACTTGACCAACTTTTACCTTCCCACAAAAACTTCTTAATCATAGCATTATATCGCTTATATATCTGGTGAGGCATAGTAACAGGGACCATCCCGGATATGTAATTAAACTGTGGTGCTATTGTCATCTTTATTATATTAATCTTTCCCCACAAAGTTAACAAAATTTTCTTCCAACTATTTAATTTTGTTGTTATTTTCTGCAACAAAGGTATTCAATATATTCAATATATTCTCAAAACTAGGGCTTAGGTGGATACCTAAATATCTAATCCCTTTATGCATCCATTTAAACTTAAATGCAATGACTGAGGAAAAAAAACACACTACTGATACTGGCATAGCCTCTGACTTATACCAGTTGATTTTATATCCTGAAAATTTAGAATAAGATTCAATCATATTAAGGAGTACTGGTAAGGAACATGCAGGGTCTTTAACTACTAGCAATATGTCATCGGCATATAACAGTAATTTATGTTCTCTTTCCCTTGCAAATACACTTTTTAATTCTTGGTTCCTTTCTAATCATTGAAGCAAGCAGTTCCAAAACTAAAGTAAAAAGTAGTGGACTAAGAGGGCAGCCTTGGCAGGTAGACCTAGATAGATTAAAAAAGGATGACATTATTCCATTGGTCATTACAGCTGCTTTAGGATTGGAGTGAAGTATTTTAAACCACTTCACAAAACCTGAACCTAAGACAAATTTTTCTAAAGCCGCAAAAAGAAACCCCCACTCCACACTATCGAAGGCTTTTTCCGCATCAAGCGATACTGCAGCAATGGGATCTAGATTAGAATGATTCATCCACATGAGATGTAATAGTCTTCTCATATTGTCAGACGAAGATTTTAATAAAGCCCACCTGATCTCTGTGTATAATTTTGGGTAAAATAATTTCTAATTGTGAGGCTAAAAATTTTGTTAACACTTTACAATCTACATTTAATAAACTTATAGGACTGTAATTATCAGGTTTTGGTATGAGTGATATTAAGGCTTCATTAAAACGGTCAGGCAACATGTCATTCTCAAGTACCTCTTCATATACCTCAGTTAATATTGGGGTCAAATCATCGACAAACTTATTATAATATTCTACTGGGAATCCGTCAGAGCCTGGTGATTTTCCAGGTTTCAAAGACATTATAATAGTTCTGACCTCCTCTTGTGTTATAGGTCCATCTATTGAGGCTCATTCGTCAGAGGGTTAAAGTGGGCAATGTAACATTAGCTAGAAAGTCTTTTAACTCCTTCTGACTGTAAATGGATTCTGATGTGTACAGTTTTTAATAGTACTGGTTGAAAACCCTATTAATTTCTTTGTTGGAGGTGAGCACCTTGTTGCCCTTCTTAATTGCAGGTATGATGTGACATGCATCATGTTGCTTTATCTGTCTTGCAAGGAGTTTTCCAGCTTTTTCTCCACTCTCATAATACTTGGTCTTCAATCTAAATAATGCATATTCTGCTTTTTTATTAAAGAATTCATCAAGATCAAATTTGAATTGACAAAGCTGTTTAAATTTCAAATCTGTAAAACGTTGCACCAATTCCTTTTCTAGATCACTGATTTGTTTTTCTAAAAGTTTTACTTTTCCTACACTTTCTTTTTTCCATACTGTTGCTGTTCTCTGAGTATCGATACATCTGTCCTTTTCAGGGAACACAAGAACGCGCAGTAATCTTGGACAACTTAATCCAGATATTTTAATCCAATACGCAAATTCGTTTGAAGAACCAAATTAGCCAGAGTTTAGTTATCATGATTAGAAGATCTAGCATCTGTCAAATCATCTTAGATGTATTAAGCAAGGTACGAAGAACGGACCCCTTATCCTCCAGCATAAAGGTATTTAGTCTCCACCTCCCCCATTACTTAAAATCTACATTCACTTCTAATTTTAATTCCACATGTGTATGATCTGTCAATCCTATTACTCCAATTATACAATTAGCAACAGAGTCAATTAAAGCGTTGGAGATGAGAAAATAATAAATTCTTGAAAAGGTCTTGTGACAATTTGAGAAGAATGTGTATTCCCGTTCTCGTGGATTAACCAGTCTCCAAATATCTGTTAATCCATTATCATCTTTAAGAGTGTGAATAGCAGCCCTATCTCTGGGGATTGATCTGATGTTGTTTTGACTTCTGTCCAGGATTCCATCCATAGTTTGATTAAAATCACCTCAGAGTATAACATGTCCCTCAGGGTTGGCTAATATTTTGTTTACCTCATAAAAGAATTCAGGCTCCTCCTTATTTGGTGCATATACATTACAAAACACTACTTTAACATCGTTGAGCTTTGCTTCTATGCAGAGAATACGACCCTCCTTGTCTTTGTGTTGATCATCAATACAAAATGTATTTTCTTCCTCACTAGTATGGCTACTCCACTCCTCTTGCTTGACACAGACGTGACTGGGTCGGACATGTGTTTCATAATTCTAAGTTTCAAAGCTTCCTTTTCATCTTTAAAATGCGTTTCTTCAATGTCAGTTTTTCTGATCTTAAGATATGCAAGTATTTTTTTTCTTTTAACAGGTGACCCACAGCCATTTATATTCCAAGATATGATATTTATACATTGTCTATCCATCACACACTGTAAAACTGTGCACCTGTTGTGCTCCGATGCAACTTGCTTGTTAAGTTCCAAAAATAAATAAGAAATAAACCTTTAACATATAAACTAGTATTATACCCACAGTCATTTCTGATAGAAAACCAATTATTTAACTTCCAACATTTTTGTAAACAATGAACCCTTGAAAAACATACAGAAAACAAAACAAATAAGGGAGATAAAAACTAAGCTCAAAACACTGCCCTTAAGGGGCAGTGAGCCCACTTCTGGGTTACACATTTGGTCTGTGATGCTCGCGGTCAGAGCGCACTCGCTGACTCGGGAAGACAGACCCCAAAGCTTTTCCTGACCCACCATTTCAACAACGTATCATAATACTTCGACTTACATATTTCCATTCACAGCAATTTACTTGTCACCTCCTTGTAGTTGGATGTGCTCTTTTTTTTTTTTTTTTTTTTTTTTTTTTTAAATATATTTCCGCTTCCATGTGATCAGTAAAACTCTGCCCAAGTAAACTTCAGAGTGGCTGGATGAACCAGGGTATGTCGAACCCCAGAGTAACTTCTTCGCTGTGGTGAATTTTTTTTTCTCATCATTGTTCTCTCCCTCGACATATCCTTGAAGATGGAAAACCTGCATTCCTCCCATTTAAATCCCCTGCTCTTTTTTGCTGCTGCCAGGACTTTCTCCCTCGCGGTGAAATGTAGAAATTTCACCTGCACAACCTGAGGATGTTGATCATCATTAGGCCCGAAGCTCCATTGACTCCGCTCAGTCTCGAACTCTGACCCCGTTAACCAGAGCCCCTCTGACAAGATCTTTTGGACATACTCGTTCATTCTGCAGCCTACTTCTTTCCCCATTTAAGGCCGATTGTTTTGATGTTATTCTACCTGCTGGGATTTTCTAAATCCTCAGCTTTATTCCAGAGTTCGTCCACAAGTTTCGCCATCCTCTCAGTATCATCAGTCAGGCGATTCGTTGAATCTTTCACGTGTGAGATGCGATTCTCGGCTTCGTCGAGTCTGGCCTGTACGGAACTAATCGCCTCTTTAAGTTCTTTAGTAGTTGCTTTAATAGTTATCACATCACATCAAAGTAGTGTTCATTTGACTAATTTCAGCGAAACCCGAACTTGAAAGATCTTTTTGACTGCTTGACTCTAGTGACGGGGAATTGTTAGCTTCTGGGATCGTTGTTTTCAGACGTGTTTGCACTCCTCGAATTGGTTGCTTGGACGATGTCATTTGTCGGATGCTTCAGGTAAAAAGTAAGTTATCTATCGAAGTTTGGTTAAATTTGCGAAGCTAATATACAGTGGTATGCGAAAGTTTGGGAACCCCTTGTAGAATCTGTGAAAATGTGAATAATTTTAACAAAATAAGAGAGATCATACAAAATGCATGTTATTCTTTATTTAGTACTGTCCTGAGTAAGATATTTTACATAAAAGATATTTACATAAAAGACTCATGAACAACCATCACAAAACAAAAAAAGTTGTAGATCATCCAGGTAACCACACACAGTATTAAGAACCAAGGGTTCCCAAACTTTTGAACAGGGTCATTTTAATAAATTCAGCTATTTTTTTTGTCTTGTGGACTTTATGTAAACATCTTTTTAAAATGACTCACATTTTCACAGATTCTGCACGGGGTTCCCAAACTTTTGCATGCCACTGTATACTAAATAATGTAATTAATGGTGGGTATCAGAGCACTGCTCTAGCGTGCTGCCATTTCCCAGCTTGCCATCACGTGACTCCCAAACTTTTATTTTTTGTCTTTTATCAGCAGTTTCTCAGCATGAGAATGTCCAAATTTAATTTTTATTTATTTATTTTTTTAATTAAAAATGTAAAAAGTTAAATACTTCTTTCAAACGATACCAACCTTTTGACTCTCCTTGCTAGAGATTTGGAGTTATGAGTCATTATTTTTGTGCATGTCATTAAAAAAGAAATAAATAATGTCTACCTTTGTTCCAAATGCTGTAACTTTTGATTTCTGTATGCTATCACCACAAAATTTGATCCAGATACAGCTCACATATAGAGAAACATCAATAAAAAAATATAGCTGCAAGCAGCGATGGCGGACCCAAGCCCGGTGGCACCGCCGCCCCGGTGGCTTCAGGGCAACTGTGCACGGTGGGCAATATATACTTAAACTGGGTGAATGTAAAAGGAATCTGTCAAAGTCATTTGAATATGCCACACATACTGGAGTCAGCTGGTGCACCTATAACTGTGAACCACAACAGCTAGATCCATGAGATCCTTTAAATTTAGATGAATTTTATGTCATAGGATGTCATAGGTCACTTTGAAATGAGTGCAGTTATCTTTTGCAGCTCAACATTTTGGGTGGCAAAGTGAGATTTAAGAACCAGTTGTAGATGATTCAATATCATTTTAAACAATAAGAATAAAATTTATACTGTGACAGAAATTAGTCTCTGATAATCTCTTAATGTATACATTCAATAATACTAACTAAAAGTTGACATTAGCAGTTAAAAATGTTATGTCCAGTTGAATTTATCTTAAGGTCTATTATGTTACTATTAACAAAATTATTAAACTAAGTATATAAAACTATATAGTCAGTGCCTTTATTTTGTTATACCATTTTATAGAAGAGAAGGCCCAAGAGATTTCCTGTCCTATAATGCAGTCTGTCCTATACACCTGCAAGACTCTAAAACAGACACAGAGAGAGAGAGAGATACACACACACACACACACAGAGGCAGAACAGTTAGTTGAGTCAGATGATTCAATAATATTTTAAACAATAAGAATAAAATATATACTATAACAGAAATTAGTCCTTGATCATCTTTAAATATATACATTAAAATATAAAACTAACTAAAGCCTTTTAAAAATAAGTGTACTTGTCTTCTCTACCCTGTTTAAAAATAGATATTTGCTGCCCTCTAGTGCTTATTCTATATATGACATTTGAATATTATTTTAATTATTTTAACCAAAGAGCAGTTATCTGCCTAATTTAAACTTACACATACTTCTTGTAATTAAAAAATTATTTAAAATGTGTTTATTTATAATATTTGTGTACTGAAATAAAGCGTGTATATTTATAAAATAAGGGTGAATATTTCCTTCTTTGTCCTTAATTTAATCCTTCACCATGGCAATAGCGTTGGAGATATCCAACGTCCCTTTGCAATTTAACAACTTCATAAAAAACCTTATAAACGCCTGTATATAAAGTTTTATGCAATTTGAAGCATGCTAAGAGTTTTAAAAGCTGTTTAAATTTTGACTGTTTAAAATATCAAATCATGTCACAGGTCTACATCTGCTGTGTATTGACATTACACTGATGAAGTTTGAAGCAAATCAGTTAAAAATAACAGAACTCCGTTGCATTTTGAAAGTGACATACTTCTTGCTGCCAGTTGGTGGCACTATAACTTTGACTCACAATAAACACAGCCATGTGATCGGACTCCTACAATGAACACACAGCTGAAGTTTCATAAAAATCAATCAACGTATGCAGACATTATAACACATTTCCTGTTTCCCTTTTCTCGCCATAAATTTGCCTCGCAATGGCCAAACCGTCCAAGATATCAAAGATCCGCTGGCAATTTTACATCCTCAGTGTCTTGACTTCATGCTGACCGAGTTTGGTGATGATCGGATTAATCGCCTAATTCCAGAGCATGCGTTTTTCAAACAAGCCGTAATAGTCGACTTCCTGTTGGGGTGGCGTATAACTTTGGCGAAAGTTGTTAGGCCCGATGAGGTCTACATGTGTACTGAGTTTCATACAAATACGTGCAAGCGTGTTTGATATATGGACCAAGTTTTTGGACTTTGTTCAAGGGGGCGCTGTAGAGCCCCTCTGCCATGCCCGGGACCAGCCTCTGCGGCATCCTAATGGCTGCAGATTCCAATGTGTGTGCCAATTTTCAAGAGTTTGAGCATGTTAAGGCCCCCAAAAAGCCCCGGATGATGGGGAAAAAATAAATAAATAAATATATATATATAGCTGCAAGCAGCGATGACAGGCCAAAGCCCGGTTGCACCGCCACCACAGTGGCTTCAGGGCAAATGTGCACGGCGGGCAATGGGCATTTTAAAACAATTACACATAAAAGGACTGTCAAATTCACACCACATTTACTGCTGCAGCTGATGCTCCTATGATCACAAACCACAACAGCCACATCCATGAAATAATTTAAAATTAGATGAATTTCATGTCAAGGAATGTCATAGGTTGCTGTGAAATGAGTACAACGTTTTCTTTTGCAGCTCAAAATTTTTTAAGTCTTAAGTCCAGTGTTAATCTAAGTCCAGTATTTGTCTTAAAATGGTTTAGAAAAATATATAATAACCTTATTATATATTTTTCTAAACCATTAAAAGTGCCAGTTAGGATTAGTTAAAATTTCAGAGCTTGTTTATTAAAAAATTCCACATTAAAACCAAAATAGCTGACTTCCTGTTGGTCTGAGCTAATGACTGTAAATTAGAAAGTTGTCCGGCTTAATGAGATCAATATGTGTACCGAGTTTGGTGACTGTAGGTTAAACGAACCCCCTCACTTTTGTCAAAAGGTGGCGCTGCAGAGCCCCTGCTCCCCGCCTGTTTCTAAGGCTTTGCCCATGTCTACTGAATGATAATATTGATGTGCGTGTCGAGTTTCATGCAATTTGAAGCATGTTAAGAGCCTCAAAAATACCCAAGAATATTATTTAAGTTTGACTTGTTGCCATGGCAAAAGTATTTAAGATATCACACATACATTCACAGGTCTACATCTGCCATGTTTTGACATTATTCTGATGAAGTTTGAAGCAAATCGGGTAAAAGTAAGAGGATGATCTCAAAGCATTTTGAAAGTGACACACTTCCTGCTGCCGGTTGGTGGCGCTATAACTTTGACTCACAATAGTCACATCCATGTGATCAAGCTCCTACATCGAACACACAGCTGAAGTTTCATAAAAATCAATAAGTGTATGCAGATGTTATAACACATTTCGTGTTTCCCTTTTCTCGCCATAAATTTGTTGCCTCGCCACGGCCAAACAGTTCGAGATATCAAAAATCCGCTGGCAATTTTTCATCATCAATGCCTTGACTTCAAGCTGACCGAGTTTGGTGGTGATCGGATTAATCGCCTAGGAGTATATCAAATTCCAGAGCATGCGTTTTTCAAACAACCCATAATAACTGACTTCCTGTTAAGCTGCCGTATAACTTAGAGCACGAAAGTTGTTAGGCCCGATGAGGTCTTTATGTGTAGCGAGTTTCATACTAATGCGTGCAAGCGTGTTTGATATATGGACCAAGTTTTCGAAGCCCATTCAAGGGGGCGCTGTCGAGCCCTCCTGCCATGCCCAGGTACCAGCTTCTGCCTGGCCCTGATGGCCGCGGCTTCCAATGTATGTGCAAAGTTTCATGAGTTTGAGCATGGTAAGGGCCCCAAAAGTGCCCGAATAGTCAAGGAAAAAAATAAAAATAAAATAAGAATAATCCTAAAGAAAACAATACAATTTACAGGGCTTTGGCCCTAATAATCCTTAGGGGATCAAGAGGGCTCTGCGCCATTAGTGACTTGGGTCCTAAAAAGAATGATCCCCCTACCTTATTTCCTTCATGAGATATTGCATGTCAAATTAGAAAGATATAAATTTTCCCTTGAGCACACTTTTTTTTTTTTTTTTTGCTGTTTATTAGCAGTTTCTTAGAATGTCCAAATTTAATTTTAATATTTTAAATATTTAATTTTAAAAATTTAATTTCCTTTCAAACGATACCAACCTTTTGACTCTCCTTGCTATAGTTTTGGAGTTACGAGTCTTTACTTTTTTGTATGTCACTCAGAAAAGAAAAAAAATCCTCAAATACCTTCAGGGCTTAAGAGGTTAAATATCCCGTTTCATCTGTTATATCTCTGTAACAAAGTCCACTGGAGGCAAGTTGCAAAGAACCCAAGTGCAGTTTTAATAAGATCCAAAACATGAACAAAAAACAAATATGTGGCTTGACATGGCTTGACTTAAGACAGACACTCACCAACAGCAGGTTACACTAACAAAGCTAGACAAAGAGAGTTCCGGTACTGTCAAAAGTACCGGAATGATACAAGCATTTCTGTACTACCAGTAGTACCGAGTATCCGGGTATATTAGGTACCCACTGATAGGGCTGTGCCACTATTTACATGAATATGACACGAGTGAAGTACAAAGCTGTGTTTACAGAATAAATAATAGGGTAGCAATTAAATGTGACATCGCATCCATGGAAACAGTTTGGTTCATGCCAAATAAGAGAGGTACGTGAGTCCATACATTTAAGCTTTGTATTCTGTTTTGCGAATCGCAATCTGGTCACCCGATAAGCAGAGAACTTAACAATAGTTATTCCACTGAACATGGAATCTCAAATCTTCACTCACGCAAGGGATTAACGTTTTTTCCTTTGGTTCGCTTTTAATTAGGCCTATTATATTCGCATTCTTTACTGTGGTAAAGTAGAAGAAACTGTAGGACAGAAACCTTTTTGCTTGCACGTCAATTTCTATTTAACTCTGTTTTCGCTTGTTATGAGACTTTATAAGGCACGTCAAGTTTATTTGTATAGCGCGTTTCACACATGCCTGTGATTTTTTTTTTTTTTTTTTTTTTTTTGATTTTTTTTTTTTACTTTCACTTTCTCTGGCAGCGCGAAATCAAACATAGCCTGAATGTCTGAAGATAAAACTCGCTCTTCAGACCTTTTACAACAAGTGTCAGTTGCTTGTAACATCAGGAAATAACATGAAGATATTATTAAAGAGAAATTGTCACTTTCCTGCTCGTGTCCCACATCCCTCTCAAAGTGCATAGCGGTAGGCTATATGGCGCATCTTTGTGTGAAAATAAAAAAACGAATGTTTTTTAAATAATATTTAACTTTCTTATTATTTAGGTTACCATTATTTACTGATATTTATTTCATAGTTTTACAGGTTGTAGTGTGTCGTTTCACTGACGGAATAGCTCAAACGCACGTCTGTTACAAAATGGACATTTAAACATTTTCAAATATTTCATTTCATATATTTCAAAATTTATTTCACTGAGGTATACTGTATATACACACACAAACATACACACACACGCTCCAAATATTTATATGTATGAGTACCATCCTATTTAATGTCTTTAAAATAGGCTAGTTAAATAAAATAGTAAAATATTAGCACATGGCAGACATAACAAACAAAGCATGAACTTGAAAATAAAACATGAGACATGAACATGAACCATAACACCCAAAACAAGACATTACATTCATGAGATTTTGTCCAAATGTATTCAACAACAAGAAAAACTGAGCACCCATATAGCTACAAATAACCGTATAACCTTTAAGTTGATGAAAAGGTATCGTGCGAATGCAATTACTGTCTCCGATGCGGCTATTCCAGTGATGGACAAAATGTAATTCGCTGGTCAAAAACCTTGCAACGTCATCAGAGCTTGATTTTCATAAAATGGTAATATTATAATGACACATGCACGTGTTTGACATGTATAAAGCCACAATACCAACTTTGACACGGTGTTTATTTTTAAAAAATGAGGTTTCCGCCCAACAGCGTCAATATGCAAATTTGTTGTTTTATTATTTGTTGGAGCTGTGCTCCATTTCTTGGGCT
Source organism: Elopichthys bambusa (assembly GCA_037101425.1). Classification (NCBI taxonomy): domain Eukaryota; kingdom Metazoa; phylum Chordata; class Actinopteri; order Cypriniformes; family Xenocyprididae; genus Elopichthys; species Elopichthys bambusa. The sequence goes on from CM074436.1 coordinate 18,976,160, forward strand.
GCTCTGCATCTAAATATTTTCCTTAATCTTCTTTAAGTGCAAAGGAGCAACTGTCTAAAGTAGGGCTGCATGATTTAACATGATTAAACCACACGCGATTTGGCAAAGGCTGCGATTATTTTATATGCAGCTTGTCAGAGCTGTACGGCTCTGTGATCAGTAGTAAATGCTTCTCCACCTAAAAGCCAGAGGGTGCTTTTGTGCAGAAACGTACTCTGTTACGAACGTAACCTCGGTTCCGACTACTGCATATGGGGAAAGGTCTCCTTTTCCTCGATGCTGAAGCCTTTTTCAATAGCGCAGTGTAACTGCACGTCCATTGGTTCAAACTGGGAAACTCTTTGAACCAATGATGGCGCGGCTTAGCTGCGCGAGGCTATGACGATGCAGTGCGCCAAAACCCGCCAAAATGGGCGGGGCGACTGGCTATATAAGCGAGCTCGACAGAGGCCGTAGTATCATACCGAGAGGACCCGAGCATGCAAGGTCGGAACGTCCAGGTTATAAAAGCTGACAAAAGTGGACAGCGAGGACCAGCTGGCCGCCTCACAGATGTCTTTGATAGAGACACCACTAGACCAGGCCCACGAGGAGGCCATCCCTCTAGTGGAGTGGGCTCTTACTCCTATGGGGCAATCAAGGCCCATAGAGGAGTAACATAGAGCAATAGCGTCGACTATCCAACGTGAGAGTCGTTGCTTTGAAATCGGAGACCCCTTGGTGCGGCCGCCAAAGCAGACGAAAAGCTGGTCAGATTGCCGAAACGGCTGTGACCACTCAATGTAGGTCCTCAATGCCCTTACTGGGCAGAGTAATTCCAACTCTCGCTCATCTGACGAGGGAGGCAGCGCTGAGAGGGAGATGACCTGTGCTCTGAACGGGGTCGAGAGCACTTTAGGGATGTAGCCATGCCTGGGCTTTAAAATGACCTTAGAGTCGTTGGGCCCAAACTCAAGGCATGCAGGGCTCATGGAGAGGGCCTGCAGGTCGCCAACACGCTTGACCGATGCTAGTGCAAGTAGCAGAGCGGTTTCGAACGTTAAGGGTCGGAGGTCAGCTGACTGCAGCGGCTCAAAGGGGGGCCCTTTGAGTGCTCTGAGGACCGTGGAAAGGTCCCAAGTGGGAACAGTGAGAGGACATGGAGGGTTCAACCGCCTAGAACCTCTCAGGAAACGCACGATGAGGCTGTTTCGACCCACTGATTGGCCAGCGATAGGAGCGTGGAACGCTGCGATGGCTGCTACGTACACTTTGAGCGTGGAAGGGGTGAGGCCTTTGTCCAGACGCTCCTGGAGGAATGACAGTATCAGAGATGCGTCAAAATCAACAGGGTTTTTGTTTCGTGCCGAGTACCAGTCAACGAAGACTGACCACTTCTGGGCGCAGAGGCGTCTCGTAGACGGGGCTCTCACCTGAGAAATAGTATTTAGCATGTCCCCGGGGAGGTTTAAAGGTGCAGAGCCCAGAGTTCTGGCTGTGGATGCCAGATTGTCAAGTCAAGTCAAGTCACCTTTATTTATATAGCGCTTTTTACAATGTAGATTGTGTCAAAGCAGCTTTACAGTGATAACTGGTACATTATTTTGGCTGCACAGCAGCTCTTAAGGAATAGTGTCAATGCAGGTAGATCAAAGCACTGTTGAATATCAAATATCAATTGTCAAGTGTCCCCAACTAAGCAAGCCAAAGGCGACAGCGGCAAGGAGCCCAAACTCCAACAGGTGACATCAGGTGGCAAACAGATGTTAAAATGGAGAAAGATTGTCCTGATTGTTCTGTTCGCCTGAGACAATCGCCTGATCGGCAATGAGGCTTTCGTGGAAAGCCTGAATAGCTCCGAGGACCAAACTTGGCTCCTCCAGAGTGGGGCCACCAGGAGGACTTGTCTTCCCTGACACCTCTGATGACCTGGGGGATCAGAGCGATCGGGGGAAAGGCATAAAGAAGAAGGCTGGGCCATTTGTGGGCCAGCGCATCTGTGTCCTTCGAAAAATAGGTTGGGCAATGAGAGTTGTCTTCTGAGGCGAAGAGGTCGACCTCTGCCTTCCCGAAGATTTCCCAGATTCTGAGAACCGTCTGGGGGTGGGAGCATCTACTCGTCCGAGGGGACATTGCTCCGAGATGGCATGTCTGCTCCCAGATTTGTTCTGCCCGGTATGTGCGTCGCTTTGAGCGACCGCAGCCTGGGTAATGTCCATTCCAAGAGGCACTTTGCCATTGCGCAGAGGCGGCTGGACGAAAGGCCGCCCTGGTGATTTATGTAGGACACCACTGTCATGCTGTCCGATTGGACCAAGACGTGGCGCCCCTTCAGGGGTACTCTAGGGGTACTCCATGACTGAACCAAACAGGGTTCGTCCAAGGTTTCAGGGCTGTAATACTATATTGTAATAAATAAAGTTATGACACCCAATATTTTAGATACCAGTGAAATTTAACAATTCTCGATTCCATTTAAGACCACAGCTAAAACTACTAATATAACTTTTAAAGATTATAAAAGACAAGTAAACGGTCATTAATAAAAAAGAACAAAATATTAAACTACAAACAATAGCACAAATAAATAAATAAATACAATAGAAAAAACATACTAATGAAATAATCAGTGCTTTTAAGGTTTTTCAGGTAGCCTAGGTCTAACAGTAGTTTTCAGGTACAAAAATTGAATAAAGTAATCAAATGTAAAATAACACTGCATATAATCTTCACTGTACAAATTAAATAAAGGTTATTCAGTGAAGAGCAGGGAGTGATTTTCTCTTTGTCTTTTGTAGTTTGATTAACATTAAAACTAGAGCTGCACGATATTGGAAAAAACTGACATTGCAATATTTTGTTTTTCTGCGATTTATATATTGCGATATGAGAAAATTCACCAGATGACTTGATTAGCTCTATTTGGAAAGAATTAATCATTCTAGGATGATTGGGGTGATTTTGTAGGTAAGTGAATACGCATAGAAAATAATGAACAAATTACAAGCATAGATAAATATAAGAGAACAAAGATACAATTAAATAAATAGTGCTTTATATATTTCAGGTAAGTTTAACAGTATTCAGGTACAGAAACTGATTAATCAATTGTAAAATAACACTGCATAGTCTTCACTGTATAAATTAAATATAATTAATCTGTTTTAAAACTACAAAAGTGATTTTTCTCTTTGTCTTTTTGTTGTTTGATTAACATTCATGACATAGGAGCAGGGGCTTGTGTCACTTTAAGCCCGAACACATACTGTTATACATCCGGTTTTCTTTCTCAGTTGTTTAGTTCACCTAAGCCATAATCAATTGTGTTTATGAGGATAGGCGATCTTTTACGTGCATTGTATGTGTCCGTTCAGGCACAAATAGATGTGGAAGAGAATGGCATGCGGTGTTCACGTGCAGCTGCCCGTTCAGAAGTTCTTTCGCGTCTTTGTGCACTCAAATGGTTTAAAAATCGTTCGAATGTTTAAACTGACAGGACCTAAAACATGTTGAAATGATAAACTTTCATTGTATGATGGTCAAACTTTGCAATTAATCAGAGAATCAACACGCTTTTTAAACCGTGGTGTCTGGTCCGTACGGATTAACGATCCCTACTAGACATCGCACATCCTGGATTTCGATGCTAAAACGATACATCGTGAAGCCCTAATTAAAACAGACAGCTGCAGGAATAATAGGTTGCTGTCACTTTAAAACTAATGCATGGATACAATAATGATACACATGCATTCTTTCTCCACTATTTACCATAACCGTAACCGACGTTTATCTAGATACAAAGGCGGGCATTTTGAGATCATTTTGTGTGAATTTGTCCGTTTAGGTGCAAAGAGAGGTGAAAGAGAATTCATTTTATTATTTGCATGCTGTCTGAGGCACGCAGCTGTGAGCGCTTCGGGTGTGTGTGCTGCGCTCACAAAACTTCTCACATAGCACACACAAGTTCTCTTTCACTTGAATGCTTAAATTGGCAAAGCTTGAAAATGCGTGCAAATGATAAACTAGTGACCATGCAGCGCTGGCCCGATTGGGACACTGACAGTTCTTTTAACTGTCCGGAACGTCTTTCACGCTGAAAGGCGCATCTGCATCTGCCATGTTTAGCACTGAACAAATGACACTATCCCTGCTGTAACATCGTGCAAGGTAAATAAGAGGATAACATCTAGTGGAGAAGACTAGTAATAAGATAAACGTCAATCAGATATGTTCAATGTTTGCAGAAATAAATACGTAAAAAAATGGATTCGTGGCTTTTGAAAATCGATATTGAATCAACTACATTTTAAAAAACGATTAATTGAAAAATCTATTTTTTTTATTTTTTTTGCCCAGCCCTAATCTACATGGATATTAAAATCACCAACAACAAGGACTTTATCTGCAGCCAGTACTAACTCTGATAGAAAATCAGCAAATTCTTTGATAAAGTCTCTATAGTGCTCTATCGGGGTGGTTGCTAGGGTGCTGCTATGTGGTAGCTAGGGTACTCAGGCTGGTTGCTATGGTACTCAGGATGGTTGCTAGGATGTTGCTGTGCGGTTGCTAACGCATTATTGCGGCCACAAAGTGAGACTATAAATGGAAAAGTCAAAAGCGTTCAGCGCAAACTCCTTTGCTAAGTGATCATTCATGCAGCAAACATGAACATTAAAATCGCTGTGTAAAATCGCTTGAATTGGCAAAATTTCACATCACCCCGGAACTCAGCAAACTCGGTTAAAAAGTCCATATTAAATTTTGGTGGTCGATAAATTACCGCTATCAAAAGTGGATCACCAAGTTCCAAAACAAACAATTGAAGTTCAAAGCTGCTGTAGTTGTTACTCACCACTGAGTGACAGATAAAATTATAATTATTATAGACAAGTCCGTCACCCCGACCAGTTGTGCATGGGGAATTAAAAAACAAACATTTCGATGGCAAAAGTTCAGAGAAAGGGCTCAAATCCCCTGGACAAATCCAGGTTTCAGTGAGAAATAAAAAATCCAAGTTCCGGGAGGAGAACAAGTCACTTAAAATAAAAGTCTTGTTAGTTACCGATCTGGTGTTAATCAAAGTCATCCTTCAATGCAAAGGATTTGAGATATATTCTTTGTGTTGCTTTGCCCGGGGTAGAGAACAAAGATGTTTCAAACACACTCCTCGATGAAAACGAGGAGAAAAGACAGGAGAATATACACCAGATACCGGGACCGCCACAGTCGGAAACAGGCGAACGACACGACCTCCAAAAACTCCATCCGAATAGAAACGCTCTCTATGTATCAGCAGCACCAGCCTTAGCTTAACAGCAGTGCCACCCCGTTTTCCCCGGCGTCACCTCCGCCTCCTGGCCGGAGCAAGGCCAGCGGCGTAGATGCCCAGGTATAGACGATAGTATGGGAGGAGGAATATAATGAGAGCCATTCCATAATGGCAGCGCATTTGCAGAAACTTGCAGATTTAAAAGGAATGCCCAATCAAATGTCAGTAGCAGTGAGGCACAGCGCAGCGGTTGGCAGATAAAACAAGTTAAAATAAACAAACAAATAAACAGCACACGAAGTGACAGACGGCAATCCACACACATTGGCACCATCTTGTAATCATATCAGTGTTCACTGATGCAAGTACGCAATGACCTAGAAGTTTTACCAACATATGTGAGTCCACAAGGACACTGAATAAGATAAATAACGTGAGTAGAAGAACTGGTAATAGTACCGCGTATCAGCATATTGCGACCAGTGCCTTGTTTTACATGGGAAGGAAATTCAGATTTTACAAGCAAGTCACAAAGATTATTTTGACGTTTAAAAATCAATTTTGGACCATCCTTGAAAAGACATGATAGTTTAGGAGCACTAGAAATAATATGCCAATGCTTTTCTAAACTTTTCTAAACTCCGCACCTAATGCTGAATATTTTACTATACAAATGGGAGCATTTAAACGTTGCTTTTTATTATTTTTAGCCCGTAAGCACTGAATCTGAGATAAATCATTAAATTTCTTTTTGGCATTATCTATCCATTCTTTGCAGTAGCTACGATTCATAAACCTATTAGTTAAATTGGTAAATTGTAGAGAATAGGCTTCATTTGTGCTGCAAATTGACTGATAGGCAAACTCTTAATTAGAGGTCTAGGATGAAAACTACCGCCCTTAAAAATGGTATTGTGATCCGCTGGTTTCCAATACAGATCAGTTTGAAGTTTCCAGCCACATATATATATTCTAACATCAGGGAAACTAATGCTCGCTGTGTCACATTCCATAGTAAAATTCACATGCTCACATGTTAAGAATTAAGATAATTTAAAAAAATGCCAATAACTCTACAGAAGTTGCCTTTATCATAAAAACATCATCAATATACCATTTGTAAAACAGGATCTTTGGGAAAAAAGGATTTGACTCATTAAGAATAAAATCATATATATACACAATATATAATATACACACACACAGTCATGTGAAAAAAAATATATATATATTAGTGGTGGGCATAGATTAATTTTTTTAATCTAGATTAATCTCACTGTAATCTTGGAATTAATCTAGATTAAAATGGCTCATTTGAATTCCGCTGAAGGCAATCAGAATATGTGTGCTACCCAAATAATGACTAAAAGTAAGCCAGGTGGCGCATTAGACCAGGGGCTCATCTCTTGTTTCCAAAATGTATCAAAACTGCTTGAGAAAGCTGTTCTACTATGATAATTGGTGATGAAAATAAATTGTTCAATAAGATGTACTTGTGTTTACTAACTGTTTATTCAGTTAAACATGAATTTTGAACTATAGGCCTACATAAGAGGTTGTGATGAACTGTTTACAGTCAGTAGCTTTGTGTCAATCAGTCCAAGCTCTATTTCTCCTTCTTCCACCAGTCACTCAGGCAGACCAGCTTGTTCACATTTTCTGATGACAAACTAGATCTCCTCTTCTGCACAATATGGCCTGCTAAAGAAAACTTTACGGCACTTGGCCAGTGCACCATCAAAACCACCTTCCCGAAGTGACGTAACAATAGCTCTCTGTACAACATGCGCAACACATGGCAAATGCTCGAATGGCAGTATCCTCCCTGCTGCCACCATATTAGGAGCGCTGTCTGTTCCAATAGTGCTGATTTTGTCACTGATTAGCGATGTCGAGAAACTGCCTGGCACACGCTTCTGCAAAGTGACGCTCCTCTGTTTTCATCACACCTAACGGACAGACAAAGTAGATCAGAATAAGTTCACTACTAGTAAACAACTAGCAATCATCAAAATGCAAACATAATGTGGTGGTAATTCGTGGTGTCGTGGTAATTAATAGGCTAAGTAATTAAATTAAATTATGTAATTTAAAATTACATAACGTAGCCTACCTAGAGCGAAGGAGTGAAGTTCCCAGCTGGCATCGATAAGGTGTACAGTAACGCCGAGGTAGTTATCGTTGTTGACAGATGTCCAATGGTCCCCAGTCAGTGCTACACACCTCGCCTCTACCATCTTCTCATCTTTTGCGGCTTTCTCTGCGGCGTGCTGGTCATGTATTCTCCTCATGATAGTTTGCCTCGCAGGTAGTTTGTAAGATGGGTCACCTGTGGCCGCCTGGAGAACAAGCTCGAGCCCATCATCTTCAACCACGCTGATGGGCCGGCAGCTGGTGGCAATCCACTGAGCGAGGAGATTAGTTAGCTTGGCTGATAGAGCTGTGCTGACGGGCTTGCCTCGGTTGCACTCAAACATAGTAGTTTGACGACGACTCTTCCCCTGCGCTACATCAGTGCTTGGCCCGGCATCTTCCGCATTAGCTAAGGGATGCTTTGCGTTTAGGTGGTATTTGAGACTGGAAGAACTCCTACAGTAAACTAATTCCGCATTGCACAAGGTGCAGACAACCTTAGTCTTGTCGAGGTTTCCATTGGGAAGCTTCTTAAAAATAAATTTTCCCTGAAGCAAACCCGGCGGCTTCATAGCTGCATCCATGTTAGCATGTCACGTTTGATGTGGTAATTTCATACACAAGGCATACACACAGGTTCAAAGACTCGTTCTCACCCCCTACAGTGCAATTCGGCTAGGTATACATCCGCGCTAAAATATCAAGGTGAAAGTCATCATAGCTTGTGTAGTATAGACCCAGCTCCCAACCCAACTTTGAGAATAGATTAACTATTTTTTTTATCGCCCGATAAGAGTCTCACGTTAACGCAGCACATTAACGCCGATAACGGCCCACCATTAATATTAATATATATATATATATATATATATATATATATATATATATATATATATATATATATATATATATATATATATATATATATATATATAATATAACAGTTCTTTCTGGTTCTTGAATCTGATGCGATATTTTAGTGATAACAGCACTTCTACCTTTTCACCATTTGTATCACTCTGCTTGAAATGACCGTGGCAGAGAAAATCCACCGTAATTTTTGCGAATACTACACTTGTTGTAACACAAACTCTAGTTTTAAGACTTTTTTTTTTTTTAAGGCAAGAATATAGTTGTTTAGACTTGAAATATGTGATTTATATTTAATCATAGTGCCTATTTTACTACTTGTTTAGACGTTTTCGGAGATGCGAGCTCCAGGTCGTCAGCGGCCGTTCAGGGGTCGTGTATGCGCCGAGAACAGATTCATCTCGGCCAGTGCTTCGGGGATTTGCAGCTGGCTCTTATAGTGGTTAAACATGAGACATAAATCATGAGATGGGTACATAAAATGGGCAATCTTTGGTCTTAATAATCTATTACTTGTTCCAGAGCAAGTCGAACTGTGCTATGTTAAATTTGATAATTTAATATTAAGGCTATATTTAACTTACATCCTCTATATAGCATAGCATATAGGCTACAACTAGACAGAAAATATCAGACGAAGACTCTTCTCCGCTCTTCAAATACGTAAAACATTAGCCTTTATAGACATAATGTTACTTGAGCAAAGAAAATGCTTCACTTTTTTTCCCCCTCAAACATCAGATCTTTATTTACCTTTGCATTGCAAAGAAGCCGAGATCTCCAAACTTAATGAGGTTTAATCTTTATGAGGTTTGACTGACAGTTTAAGGATCCAGTGGAGTTACTAGATTTTGTCACAAGCTCTTTAAAATCCTCTTTCATTCGTTAAATATTTGTAAAAACCGACATACAGGTGTAAAGGGTGACCAATAGCATTGTTTTTTTAAATAAAATAACACTAGTGCTTTTGTACGTTTTGAACTGTATTGTTTATTTCCTACTGTCATTTATAATGGCTATTGTTAAATTGTTGTTCAATAAATATTATTTTATATAAATATGTTGTATTTGGTATTGAGAAAGGGTTCATTATGGGTGTCTGTGTTAACGCTTCTCATTTCCTTTGAATGGGTGACTTCATGCGTTGCCAAACTGAATTGTGGGTTCTGTCACGTCGCTTCACTCGCGTTGCTCCAGAGATTGTATATTATAGGTAGATGAGAGGGTCTGTATCTCTTACCATTGGAGAAAGCTTAACGATTAACTTAATCATGTGCGGCACCTCTCAGCCTATTGTGTAATGGCGGTGACATCAGTGCCCGCCGTTCAAAACTCCTTTTCTGCGTGCCGCCAGAGCCTTAGCCTTAGCCATTAGCTTTTTTGGCTAAAGGTTGCAGGCTTGCCTTCCAGTGGCTTTGGTTGCTCGCAGCAGAGGTTGAAGATTTCTCAACTTTTCAAGCGCCAGTGCAGCCGTCAGCCAATCAGATCGCCTAATGCAAACACTCTAGAGCATTCGCTAGCCAATTGCATTCATGCAACACTGGAAAGTAATGTGATTGGCTGTTATCACTATAACGGTCGCGTCAACACAAGCTTCCGACACGCCCTCCGTCAAGTGTTTATATGTGAATGCAGCGTTAGTGTGTAATATGGATTGAGTGAAAGTTACATTAGTACGCCATTAGATGGTGGCAAAACTTTGAGTGAATGAGACTCATTCACTGAGCCAGTCGCAAGAGACTTAAATAAAAAGGACAAATACAAAGATCGCTTTCCTCAGCGGACATTCCAACAGACTTTTATAATGGATATAATATTATGGACATCGACCTAAAGAATGAATGTTACAGTATATCAGACACAGGTAATGCTTGCTCAGGCGATCTCGCTGTCTCTCTCTCTCTCTCTAATACTGTACAAAATACAATGAGTTTTAAATGGAGGGACTCAACATTCTTTCGTTACTAGTATCTATATCTATATTATCTATATTCTAGGGACTTTATATTATAGATGAGCCCCCAGCGTGAGTTTTTTTTTTTAAATTTTTTTTAAGGCAACCGTTATTTTAGAGCATCATTTTAAATGAGCGCAACACCTTTACCACGTTAGGCGTTTTCTTTATGGGAGGAAAACGCTTAACGTGGATTAATGTACTAAGTGCCATTAAAAGACCAAATTTAGTAAACACTATACTAAAGCATACAATACGGAAAAATTGGTTTGTGCAGAATTTGATCTCTTAATATCACTTAGTAGGCTAAATTAAGCGATGTTAAGTGTTTTCTTTATAACTTTTCTATGGGAGGAAAACACAACGTGTAATTAAACGATTTGTGTTCATATTCTGGGCTCATCTGCTTTGCTGTACAAAGTATGGTTTATTAGTATGATGTTTACGAAAAGTTCGGTTTTTTAATATCACTGTCTTGGTACATTGAGCCATGTTAAGCGTTTTCTATGTGAGGAAAACGCTTAACGTGAAATTAAACACGTTGCCTCAAATTCAGAAGAGAGTAAACATTATTGATTCATACGCAATGTATCTGATATGAATAAAAAACTTTATCAAATTATAATTGAACGTAATATTGCAGCTTCTATATCAGTGTATAGAATTTGCATTTGACAAACTATAAATGTCTTTTTTTATATATAGCCTGCTTCATTTAAATGTCTGTTTAAATGTCTGAAACCTCAAATAAACATTATGTGGCTGAAAACACTGAATAGTTGTGAAATATGAAAAGCACTGAGCTGGTCCATCTCTGGCTCAGTGCCAGCAGTGCGAAAGCAGGTTTGAATTTAGCAGTGACGCACTGAACATTCTAATCACACCGGTGTTATCGTACGCGTTAAAGGGTTAAAATCGTTCGCAGTTCGGGGGTGAAAGGAAAGGGGGGCTACAAATTGAAACTGAGGGGGCACAAATCAGATCTGAGGGGGCAATGCCCCCTTTTGCCCCCTCGTGGCGCCGTGCCTCGGTCAACTTCAGATTTGAATCCGTGGCGGAAGGAAGTAGTGCTGAACACTGTATAGAACAATGTATAGAACACCACACAAAGATATAGAAGAAAATGAATAAAAACATTTTGGATTAATAAACCTTAAAATATATGTATAAATAACTGCAGAAAGGCCACACTGCAAATAGGTATGCATTTCACATGTCGGCAAATCAAATTAAATCTGCTAAATTGCCTGTGCGAGCAAGCTTTAACTCTACAGCGCAACATCGATGCACCAAAAAGCTAGTCAGCTCGATAACGTTGGCCGGCAGAAGTGCACCGCAATGGTTGTCGTTGTTGAGTGGTAGGACATGATCTGTTGGCACAACTTGCATCTTCCTTTTTTTGGATCATCTTTTACCATTTCAAAGTGCATTAAATTCTACGCTTTAGATTTTCTTATCCCAGACATTGTTAAAGATGTAATCCCTGCCGCCAAGATGCTCATCTGTCGGTCACGGATCATGGAAGTGAAACTTAAATCTGTGACAGGGGTGGTTGGATTTATTCAAGCACATTAAAAATATTTATTAAAAGCTTCTTTCTTTTCACATTTTTATTTACAGCATTATCATAATAGGTTGTATATTAACCTATTGGGAGAGAACCAGTAAGTCTATGTAAAATCAGATATTGAGCATCCCCATATCTCGTTTTATAACACCTCTGTGAAGATTTGACTAAGATTGGTAGTCGAATCAGGCTCCTCCTATCGAAGCATTGAATCGTTGACAATTCAGGGTCACCCCAAATAAATAAATAAATAAATAGCTGTCAAGCATTTAAAAATTTTTAATCAAATTAATTACATGATGTGCAGATTAATTAATCTAATTAATCGCTAATTAATTGCACATCATATTTGGCTGAGAAATTACCCCCAAAAGATAACTTAAAGTTGTTATTGTGTAAAGCATCAAATAAACATTTCAAAAAGTAGAATTGGAAAGAAATGTTTTATTTGATTCAATATTTATTACACAAACTTTTGGACTAGAGCTGGACGATATGACCTAAAATCAAAATCTCGATTAATTGAACATTTTACCTCGATTACGATTAATGAAGGATTTTTTTTTTTCTTTTGGCCCCCATAGTTCACTGACAAGGTTTGTACTGTAAATATGCTTGACTATTAAAGGTGGGATATTTTTTCCTAATGAAAGAGTGCTCTGACATGACAGCTCACTTTCAGCAGTTATTTTATCTATGGTTCTAACATTTCTTACAGATTTCTCGTTGTAAATCAGATACATATAATTTAGCACAGTACATTTATTTGAATGTGTTAATAAGCGTGATTGCGTGTGTGAATTAGTCATACCATCTCTCTATTAATTGTGAAGTTGTGGGCTGTAAGTAGTTACTTAAAAAGTATAAAAATATATGCTATAACTTTTGAGTTTCTAGGCTACTTTAGTGATAAATCACAGGACAGCATTGACAAGGAGTTTCTGTGCTCCTCTCTGTGAAAAACCAGAAGAGACCAGTGTGATCTGCGTAGGTTTTTTTTTAACATCTACAGAAGTCACATCTTTGAGTTTTGGCTTGCCCAATGAGAAAGGTGCAGTTCTCTGGCGGGAGAGTTTTTTTGTTTGAAAGTGACCTCATTTGCATGATGGGAGTCAGCTATGCAGTTTTTTTTTTTTTTTTTTTTTGTCCATTTATACTTAAATATATAACAAACAATGCATTGTATGAGATGATGTTTACCAAAGTTTGAGTCATTAAACAAGGATTCATATGAAACACCTCCTAGATGGCTTCGTTTTCTAACAGTTCTAACAGTTAGATAGACATGCATAACACTATACAATATACAAAAGAACAATATACAAACAGTAATGATACACAAAATGTACTGGGGAAATGCATGTTCATTCATTTAGACAGATTTGTCAATGAATTAATGGCAAGGATTCCATTTTTATGGACCGAATGTATGGTTTTTGTGACCTGTACTTTCCTGATCAGGCATTATCTCCCAAGTGTCTTTTAAATTTATGTGGGGAGCAAATGGTGGTAGTTCTCCATGGGGGAGCCAGACATTACGGGGCCTGCATGGGTGAAGGGTTGGAAGAGTAACTTTTACAATCGTTTGTTCGATCTATTCAGATGCTACATATATACCTCCCTTTAGATTGTTGTTGTTCCTCCTATGGACAACAGTGAGCGACATCAAAGGTGCAGAAAGATCAGACACACACCTGGCATGCAGGGTTGGAGGTTGTGGTGGTTTCCCTGGCCGCTGGTATAGCTGGTAGCAGGGTTCAGGGTTATGGGAGTTGTGGTGTGAAGAGGGTTTCAGACTAACCTAGGGCTGATGGCAGAAGGGCAGAAGGTGTTTGATTACAATGACATTTTTCATTCAAGAGGAATGGGTCATTTGTTCTATACCTCCACAAAGTCTGGTTGTAATGGCCTAATATATTCGACCCACTTTGTCCAGAATTTAATGAACACATTTTTTCACCTAATACATAAATCTTCCCAAATTTTTATGCGTTAATACTGCCTGAATTGGGGGATCATTCATTATTAAGAGTTCAATATCTTTTCACCTAGCATGATATGTTGGATTGCATGTGTTAATTAAAGGTTTACTCTGGGCTGCGTAGAAATAGTCCCTAAAATAGGGTAATGCCATACCTCCTTAGTCCATTGAGAGCTGCAGTGTTTGAATTTAACCCTGGGTTTTTTCCCTTGCAAAATAAATCTGAAAATTGTTTAATTCAGACCATTGTTTTGAGGAAATTTCTACAGGGAGTGCTTGAAATGAATAGAGAGATTGTGGAAGAATGTTGATCTTTACAGAGTAAATTATTTGACTGAGGCCAAGGAAAGAAATGTAGTTCCATCTGTGTCACTTTCAATTTTTGTTAAGAGTGGATAAAAATGTATGGTAACACTTTCTCACTTTATTCCAATTCTCACTAGTTGTTTATTAGAATGCATATCACTAGGATATTGGCTGTTTATTAGCACTTATAAAGCACATATTGTGACGTGTGAAATGCATACCGCACTATGTAAATCTGTATTTGGGGACACCCCTAGTTTTTAGTCTAGATTTAAACTGACAGAGTGTGTCTGCTTCCAGAACAATGCTAGGAAGATTGTTCCAAAGTTTAGGTGCTAAATAAGAAAAGGATGTACCGGCTGTGGTTGATTTTGATATTCTAGGTATTATCAACTGGCCAGAATTTTGAGATCGCAATAGACATAAAGGACTATAATGTGTTAAGACCTCACTCAAGTACTGGGGAGCTAAACCATTTAGTACTTTGCGAGTAATTAGCAAGATTTTAAAATGTATACAGTGTTTAATAGGGAGCCAATGCAGTGTTGACAGAACCAGGCTAATATAGTCATTGTGATGGAAGTTTTTAATTAATCATAACTAACATTTCTTTTTCCTTGCAGGAATTTATTTTATATGCTTTTGAAACCTAAATGTTTATAAATCTTGGGCCTAAGTCAGTGTGTGTCTGAATCATGTCCATATATAAGAAAAGGGGAAATTAAACTTAGGGACAGCTAGACAACTATCTAAACATAACAGCCCCATGATATTGAGTAACCAACGAACTAATAAACACATGATTTGGGCAGATCTTGCTTTACCTAGTAACAGAAGGGTTTGACATATGAAGATCCTATATAAACTGTTGTATTCTTCTTGGGATTCTCTGTGATTGACACAAGGTCCTCCGGCCATGATTAAAGCATTATTCTAGGGCATAGTCTGGAGTCTGGTTTTTAGACTGCACAGCAGACTAGACACTAGAAAATCTTATTTCTATACTCAAGCGATAGTGTTTAGTGGAGCACTAAAGATCTTATTACCAGGTGATAGTGCTCAAACAGGCCGAGACGTTGGTCAACTCGAACAGACATTGAAGTGGGCTTAGTAGAGTATAAACTTATTCATAGGTGTCTGGAACACCAGGTAAACTTAAGTCAGGTGCATAGGGGAAAATCTACCACAGTCTTTTAAAGGGAACCCTTGGTAGCAAGACTTGTATGGCTTAATATAACGTAAATTATGTCTCTTACTGAAATATGTAGTAGAAAACCCACGAATGATTTGTTATTTAAAAAAATCCATCTAATATTTGGACCATTTTGGACAATGGGGGCGCCATTTTGTTTAGCTGCGTTCTATGTCGATTAGCTGTGCCCAAAAGTATTGTTACGTCAGTAACAGTATACAGTATAAAAATATACAGATGAAAAAGTATCAAAGGCATCAGGGCTAAACTGGAGAGAACAGACGCGGTTCTTTAGGAAGTTTTATTCGTCCATATTCTTCACAATTTCCCATTCTTTTCTCCTCTTCTTATCACTAGGAAAGCAGTGAAGACTTGCACCGCTTCTCTTGTTGCCTTTCGACTGAAAATTACAACAAAAAGCTGCACAATGTGGCATTGTATATTATATTCCGAGTTGTGTTTCGGTAAAAATAGCAACAGGCAGCGTCAGTTGCTCACGGAGTGCAACCATTTGACATCATCGACGTAGAACGCACGGTACAGCTAAACAAAATGGCACCCCCCATTGTCCAAATTGGTCCAAATATTACATGGATTTTTAAAATAAATTAATGATACGAAAGTAAAGTCAGGGAAAACAGAGATGATTACAGAATGGCAAATTACAGACAGTTAAAACCTTTGAAAGCCAGCATGGAAACAGTTCAGCAAATGTAAGCTTTAAAACGCAGTGGAAGAAAATGTTTCTTGTACTTGCATAGGCAATTTTGGATGCTGTAGTTCAAAAGATGCATGTCGTTCTGCAGAGGTTTCAGTGCGTTTCGAGCTGGGTCTTCGCCGGGATGTTCAAACATGGTTTAACTCAAAAGTAACATGGCCGGAAAAATAAGAAAGAAGAAGTCCGTCTCGTCCAAGGAAGTGAGGACGGACAAATGAAGACTGGTCAAAAGAAGACCAGCTGGAACACAAAGTTAAGCTGAGCTATTGGTGAAGACGCGTTGGTTTGTTATATAGCAAAACATCTCCACTCCACTCAAGTGTTGACTGGCCAATTGCCAGCGTGAATTCTGTAGCGGGAAATATCTTCTTTGTCTGGTTTTATGTTCTAATTTGCATATCTTATGAGGTATCAGATCTGGGTACGTTTTTCTCAAAAGTACTTTAAAAGTAGCATGTCACATTTTATAGTAACATAACATACACAGTTGATTAAAGCATTCGTAGAGGTTTAGAACAAAACTAAACATGGTAGGATGACAAAGACATTAAGAAAGCACACACATGATTACAAGCATTTAAACTTATTCTTGAATAACTAAAAATCACAACTAGGCTAATTACACATGGGGACATGCATACATAAAAGGGATACACCATATACTTTCTAGAAAGAATGGTTAACTTATAAATTGGATTATAAGAGATTTTCCTCTATATAGGTATGTGTGTGTATATTGGGTTGTCTCCTGGCGTCACCCAGTCTGTCTCTAGCCCAACAGGAGGTCAGTCTCGCACTTTTGGAAGCTCCCAAAGGTGTCATAAGAAAGCTTATGTTTGTGGTTCGTCTCTTTAAGAGGTAATAAAATGTGACAATAAGCTACGTGGTCCCGACCAGTCAGCACCACGTGGTGAGTTACAGGAAGAGGGTCAAACGTCACAGTTTACACAAACTTAGAGTCGACTCGATCATTTGTGATTCGCATCCAGATGCTACATCTTCCTCTGAGGCAAATCTTTTTAAAATTATTCCTTACCATGTCTTAAAACGATGAAAAGTACATGAAACTGACTAAGCTTGATGTGTTTTTCTGAGCTGATGCTGGCGTTCACTCTCTGTTGCATGTATCGCCTTAGAATTTGCGTCTGAATAGTGCATGAGCTCCGTGGGCGTGGCCGCATTAGTGGATAATGAGATGACTTGCGAATGACTGACATCTCTAAATTTTCAAACAGATAACATAAACAGAGAATATTTGTTTTCGATTTGACTTACATGATTTAAAACCTGACATTTCAACGTTTCTTTAGACATATGTCTCATGTTTGTGTGATTAGGATTCACTAAGTTACAATTAATTTTCCAAGGACTATCAGAATGGACTTTATTCAGAGAGAGACGACAGATCAAACATCATGTTAGTTTTCTTTATTTTGCAAAAAGCACAACATTTTATTTTTACTCTGAGTGTGCACAAATAAAAAGACATTTCACAGATTAGAATGGTGTATAACTCTTAATTGTCCAAAATTGACGGAGTATTTTGAGTCTCTTGATAAGAACACTGATAAGAAAAAAAAGCAAGGTGGTATCGCCGGCGCGACAGCTGACTCGAGGGTTTTAAATCAGGAACACATAGCTAATTTAACAAACGCATACACACTATCACACATACATGGGTAAATTGGAAAGTGAAAGTGACTGAATGAAGCCGAAATGATGACGGGAATGAAGCTATGGAAAAGAGTCAGTTAACTACCTGAACAGAACCACCAGTTTCTTAGTTTACAGCTTACACTAAACCTCTTTTTAGTTTAGTATACTTGCAATGCCTTAGCCGTTGAATGAGTGTCCGGATGCAGTCTCAGAAGAAAGTCTGGTAACACCTTTATTTTAAGGTCTTACAACTAGTTGCTTATTAGCATGCATATTACTAGAGTATTGGCTGTTTATTAGTACTTATTAAGCACATATTAATGCCTTATTCTGCATGACCTTATTCTACATTCTTAATTCTACCCAATACCTAAACTTAACAACTACCTTACTAACTATTAATAAGCAGTAAATTAGGAGTTTATTGAGGGGGAAAAGTAATAGTTAATACTTTATATGTGTTCCCTAAAGTGGGAAAACTACTATACTAAAGTGTTACCGAAAGTCTTGATGTTCGATGGTGTTGAATTTGCAATTCTCCAGTGTTGAGTGAGGACAAACTTCAGATGTATTAAACTCTGACTCTGTTGTGGTTGAGAGAGTCCTCTCTCCAGACCAGGGAAGTTACAAAAGGGCTGCGCACTGGGACAAAGGCTCTGTGGCGTCACTATCGGACTAGATGTCTCCAGTCCTTTTTTACATTAACAGTAACTAAAAGTAGAAAGAAGAGAAAGAGTCACTGTGATAGTGGCTTTTAGCTTCTGCAGAGGTCACACCTTCAGGGGGTCAGTGAGCCAATGGTAGCTTAAACATTCTGAGGGAAAGTTTACGACACTTTGTCTCTAAGTATGGAGTTTTGCATATGTAATTGGATTGGCTGTTGATGGAAATTATTAAAGATTCTTGTAATATTAATATGTTGCATAGGTATCAACATACAACATAAATGATCGTTAAGATAATTAAAATAGAAATTCACAGATACCAAACATGGTAAGTAGTACTAAAACATTCATTGTTGTCACTGACATCTTGGCATCTAGTTTTGTTGTAGGATGAGGGGGTTTGCTAATATATTAATTAAATATAATTAATAAATTGTGTGTTTGATAGGTCCAGATGCTAAAACATTTATGTTTATTATTTGTAATCTTAATTTGCATGACTTGGAACATGGAATTACACACATGTTCTTCTAAACTTAATAATATTATTTTACACAGAGGGAAGAACAAGAGCCACAGACCAAAAGGGAGAGTGAAGATAAGAGCATCACTGTAAACATTGACATCCCTGATGTTCTCAAGAAGAAGCTGGAGGATGACTGTTACTATATCAACAAAAGAAAGAAGGTATGCATGTGTTACTCCTTTGATAACACATACATAAAAGAGCATGAATTAATGTGGACCAGAACTTAATTTAATGTCTCAATTCTAAATTAAAATGATTGAAGTGGAAACATCACAACATCTCTCCTGGTCTACCTATAAGCTCAGATTTACTTTGATTTCTTGATTGCATAATTAGTCTCCTTTAAGGGCATTGTTTAATGTTAACAAGAATGATTATTTAATTTTGTTTCATTGACAACAGCTGGTGAAGCTTCCATGCCTGATGAATATAGTAAACATTCTGGAGTCCTATGTGAAACACTTCACCCTAAATGCAGCTTTCTCAGCTAATGAGCGCTATCGGTATCCTCAGAGCTCCACGCAGACCAATATGATTCCACACTATATGCCACCTGAGAGGAAGTAAGTTGTATCCTTTTTTTGTCTCTGTGTTAAATTGATCATATACATAATGGTACACTGGCTGTCCATCCATGCCTTCGACTCCCTGCATTTGGTCTGAGACACTGGGATAGGTTCCAGCTTTCCCACTACCCTACATAGAACAAACCCTGTAAAATCACTTGTCCTCAGTTTTGAAAATCTTTGATTTTAACTGTTATGTTTTATAGGGTTTGAAATGTGCAGGAATTCTGAATATAGTCCTTGAAATTGCTTTATTTTTTTTTGCCTTAAAATCCATTACAAATTTATTAAACCTTTATTTAACAAATTACTTTATATATATAAAGTATTTTCAATGGCATCATTGGAGTTTCAATGCCATTGAAAATCAATGGAGATTTTCAATGGCATCATTTCAATGGAGTTTTCAATGGCATCCGCTGTAAAAGACTGTATAAACTCCTAGATCACTCATACTTTTCCACAGCTCATGTTGTCTGGAGTTCTTTGTCTAGTGAAATTTCTTAGAAAGATATTTTTGCAGTGTTTCATTAGCAGAACAATCCAAAAACACATTAAATAACAGTTCAACCCACTGAAGAGATGTATATCTATCCCTCACAGTCATTTGACTGTAATTCATTCCTGTAAAAAATCAAAGATGGCGCTGTTGCGAATAAGATCTATTATGCTTTATGATGTTGCAAACTGGTATTTCTTATACTGTTATAATTTATTATCGTAATTATAAACACTGGTTGTAACACAAAATAGATTCACCGTTTTCTGCACTAACTTATTCTTCTAGTAGCAGGCCTTGGCCAAAAGTTTTTGTGAGGTAGCTGGTTTATACTTCTCACTTGATGTCTAAAGTAACGTAGCTCTGCATAGCTCTCGCCACACAGCAGATCTGTAAACTCAGCTGTGTGTTTTAAGGCTGATATCCTGCCAGCTTGGAATAAGATGCTGGTGTTGCCTCATCAAAAAATATTCAGGATCTGATGAGAGGATATTTAAAAAATGAAATATCGTCATCATGTTAATCATGTTAACAAACGAGATACTCTACCCGCACTCCAAGAAAGTTAGCTTGCCAGTGTGGATGTCTTTTGGATTACATGAAAATGACTCGTTAAGGCGCCACCATCTACGAAAAAATGAATAATCATATTTTTCAAAATTCCTGCCTTGATCAACTTGATAAACTCATAAGTAGTTATTTGCTGATGAATAGGAAAAAAAGTTTTAGAATTTATGAAATACTTTTTTGTATTATGTACTGCAATGTGTCAAAAACATCATAACACTCAGATGGTCCTATGTCATTTGATCTCAAGGTCAAGGTCTCAACAAGAATACAACAAGAATAATTGTTCTGGACTAAATTTGAGTGAGTTTTTGTAGGTGAAGCCCTGCAAGACCCATATGTAAATAATATATAAATGTGGCGTTTGTCACATTTTCCTTTGTAACTTTATGAAAAATGCTCTGATTGTGGAAAATGGCACATCATTATTTTCAGCAGATTCTCATGATTTGATTCTCGTCAATCACGAGATATTCCTCACAGAGTTACGACACATAAAACCCCACAGGCACACATAGCTAAGTTAAAGCAAATGTAGGTTTTTCGCTCGTAACTTCATGAAACATGCTCCGATCATGGAAAATGGCACATCATTACTGGGTGGATGCTCCCATTTAAAACAAGTCCAAAATCAACATAATACATTGTGTCGATCACAAGATATTCCTCATGGACAAACAATTGTAAAAATGCCCATTAGGAGGGTGTCAAGGGCTAAACAAAAATCTACCCTCTGTTCCAAATGCTGTAACTTTTGATTACTTTATGCTATCACCACAAGATTTGATCCAGATGCAGCTCACATGAAGAACTTCACCACAAAAGATTATTTCCTTATTTCCATCCTGAGTTGTAAGAAAAATATGTAAAATTATATTTAATTTTTTTTGTCTTTTATCAGCAGTTTCATAGCATGAGAATGTCCATATGCAATGATTTTCAATTGAATTTTTCCTCTATCAAACAATACCTACCTTTTGACTCTCCTTGCTATAGTTTTGGAGTTATGAGTCTTTACTTTTGTGTATGTCGCTGAGAAAAACAACTAAAAATGCCGGGCTTAAAGGGTTGAAATACTATAAAATAATATTATTATATAGTGGCTTATAGCAAATTAGCTCAAAAGGGAAAGATGAATAATTAATCATAACTGGTTATAATTAATTATAAATATTTGAATCAGTTAATTGAATTAACTTGATGTAGCTGAATTAATATTATAATCAATTAATCTGTTCGGCCAGCGAACACTCAGTATTGATCGTCTATCAATTCTTCAGAAAAGGTATTTTCCCTCAGAAAAATATCACTTTCTTAGGTAGCTGTGATCGTAATCATTATCAGGGACATTGGTTTTATAAGCAGATCAGAATGAACTCGCAAGAATGTGCACACAAGTTTTATTTAACTAAATCACGAACACCTAGCTAGACTAAACACACACAAACATACAATTCATGCATACATAGGAAATGAGAGAGTGGAAATGAATTTGAAATGTAGTCAAATTAAGAGTCATTTAACGAGCTGGAAGAACCATCAGTTTCTCACTCTAAAGCACCTTTCTTAACAAAAGGGTTCACACTTAATACTAAATCGTCATGTGTTCAAATGTACAATACTTGCAAATTGCCTTAGCTGTTGAGGAGTGTTCGGATCTGCAAGCTGAGAAATTCTTGATAGTTCAGTCTGATGGTGCTGAAGTTGTAATCAAATCATATATATTTAAAGTGGAAATGTGCTTCATTTGTCAGTCAAGATAACATTATTTAGTAAATGGACTTATTAGGGCTGTCAATCGATTAAAATATTTAATCACGATTAATTGCATGATTGTCATGAGTTAACTCATGATTAATCGTAATTTAATCACACATTTTAATCTGTAATCTTTACATTTTCCCGTAACAAAACGTTAAAAAAAAGCTCAGCCAAACAGGCTTTTTTTCATTTTCTTATTAAATGTATGCCATATTTTGTCATATTTTGCATGCCAACATATGTCATATTTTGTCAATTTCTTAAATTAAAATGGAAAATGTTTTTAAATGTTAAAAAATAAATTCAGTTAGAACAATAAGACCCAATCAGACTATTACCAATCAAATGAAATCATCATAATCAAAAAAAAAACAAAAACAAAACATATTTGCATTGCAGAAGTGGCACAGAAGCTCCATCTAAAGTGATATTTCTTTAGACATTTACATAGACTGTTTAATGTAGCTCATAGGTAAATAATGTTGTATGAATGTTTTAAGTATCATTTTTTTTAATTTAGAAATATGTCAAAATTAAACTTTTAAAGTTTGATATTTTAAATAGAAACAGTCTATGTAAAGTGTAAATATGAAAATCTCCCAGTAGGTGGTGGATGGCAAGTCTCAGTGTGTGAGTCATTCATTCAATCGTTCAAAGCGCAGATTCATTCAAGAATCACTGTTGCTTGGAGATGTGCAACTTGGTGTTCTGGCGAAACAGAGCAACAACAGACAGTATTGTGGCTAAAATGTTGGGTAGTCACTTAATATCCCCTTGTTTATTGGACTTTTGTATAAGGTCAGTATCACATTTGCGATCATGCCAGTACTCGGAGAAACAGGAGTCTGCTCATGTGATATTGCTTAAAGGGTCATGATACCCCAGAACGCATTTTTTAAGATGTGAACAAATATATATAGGTAGCATGTCACTGAAAACACTAATAGCACTCATAAAGTATCAACAAGTGGAAAGTGGTTATTTTTGCATTTTTTAGACCAGTTTTGTACTTCCGGTTTGAAAGGAAAAGTCGAAGCTACGTCACAAAATCTGATGAATATTCGGGCCTCAGAGTGTGTAGATAGGCTTGCGGGGGCGAATCTACATCACCAGGCTCTCTGCATTTATTCATGAAAAAAGAGCTTGTTCAGTCCAATCCCTGCACATAAGATTATTATTGCGGTATTATGCATGAGGAAGTATCACTTCTTTTGCTTCCATCTCATTGCCTGTTGTCATTCAGAGACATGGTGCAACAGGTGTAAATATTTATCGGAAAGCTGGATGTAACTAATTCCAGCGTAGAGCTTATACCCAACTTTTTTACATCCAGCTGGTGCAACTGGCCCTTAGTGTCTTCCACAGCAATCTTATGATCATTCGCAATGCAGGAGAAAACTGAACTGAATGACCAATGACCATTCTCGAGGTTGTTGCCATTATGGATTAACCCTCTGGAATCTGAGGTGTTTTGACATGCCCTGACATTTTGTGCTTATTTCTGTTGCTAATAACATTTTCATGGCTAAAGTCTGATTACATTCTAAACTCTGCTACAATAATATGTGGGCAGCATGTATGAAAAATTTGTAGTTTTGAGAAAATTACGTTTATGCATGGTTTGTGAAAACTGCATC
The DNA here is from genome assembly GCA_037101425.1 of Elopichthys bambusa. Taxonomy (NCBI): domain Eukaryota; kingdom Metazoa; phylum Chordata; class Actinopteri; order Cypriniformes; family Xenocyprididae; genus Elopichthys; species Elopichthys bambusa. The sequence goes on from CM074436.1 coordinate 19,000,012, forward strand.
TTAAAGCCTAGAATTTTTTTTTCAAAACAATGTGGAAATCATCCTGCCCCCTCATTCACATAAAACAATATATCGATTTAAAATTTGTAACACATTTTGTGTCAGGAAGGCCTATGCGGGTAGGTATGAATCATCATGAATATTGATGTTTCTCACACCCGTAAGACAAAGGCCGACCTCGCCTAATGGTCCTATCAGCTGAATGGGACTAGAAGAATGAATGTGAGAAGATTAAAAGAATGGCTTTTTGATTGTTTCCATTTTATTTACAACACAATCCAAACATACATAACAAAAAACAAAAAGGCATGCTGATCTAAACACAGAGATTTGGACAGTCACACACCTTTGTGCCATTCCTGAAACAGTTCCTGTACAACATACCTGTCATTTCCAAGATGTTTGCTTTTTCATTTGACCATGTTCACGTAGAAGCTTGCTGATGTTGGTATAAAAAGAAAAACAGTTTTAACCCTCTGGGGTCTGAGGATTTTTGGGGCTCTGAAGAAGTTTCGACATGCCCTGACATTTGTGCTTTAAACATGAATGGCAAATGTGCATTACACAGGGAGTTCCGGTTTCCATTCGATGGAGTAGGTTGGAAGTGAGGAGCTCTGCCAAGAAAATACACTAATATAGTAATCTGAGCCCTCAAAAGTTGATAAAGCAGGGGCCAAATATAATATAAGTATCCTAACAACAAGACTTCTGCTATGAAGAGAAACTTACGGAAGGAAAAAGCGACACCGATTCAAAAAACGCTAAGTCCCTTCACAGTCAGCAGTCCAAAGATGGCGGATAAAGTAACGGAGTTCACACAAAAAACATTAAGAGAGGAACTGCAGGTATCCAGGGAAGCAGTGCTGGTGCAGCTAAAAGCTGAGATTGCGACATTGTTTAATGATATCAAAGCAAACATTTCCTCCCTGTGTGAAGAAACGAAAGCGGACATTCGTGCTATACATGACAAGCTAGCTGGTAAGCTAGCATGTCTCCACTCGGCACAAGCAGAGACGGTCAGTAATGTCGAGGAAATGGGAAACACACTCAGCAAAACAATAGACAGCTTTGGAAAAAATCATATCAAATAATCGATAAAGAATGTAAGAAATTACAGGACAAATGTCTGGATCTAGAAAACAGAAGCAGGAGGCAAAACCTTCGTCTGGTGGGCCTTAAAGAAGGTGCCGAAGGTGGGAACATTATCAGAATTCTTTCCTGATGTGCTTGGTGCAGAGAACTTTGATTCACTGGTGATAATAGACAGAGCGCATCGCACTCTAGCTCTGAGGCCAAGAGAGACCCTGAACCTTACTCGTTCGCCTACATTACTACACAGACAAACATAAGATACTGGATCTTGGCAAGGCGAAAGGCAGACTCATGTACAAGGGAGCCCAGGTACATATCTTTTCAGACATGAGTCCGGAAGTCACTAGATTGCACGCGGCTTTCAACCCGCTGAAAAGAAAACTCTGTGAAGCAAACATCGCAAACATCTAGCAGGAGCTTGGGATTTATGATAAACTGATGGATGATATGTAAGGGACTTTATTATTTCCTTTGTTGTTACTTGCTGTTGCTTTATCATATAATCTAATAATTGATTGGAGTTCAGATGTCTTAAATGCATAAATCTCAAAGAGGAGCAGAGAGAATCTCATTAAGTTCTCGTTTAGCTTTCTCTCCTCAAGCTGTTGAAAACAGCAATGTGTTTTTTGGTAAATTTGTTATTCCCTTACTACTTGTTTGGGAAGTGGTGGGATGGGTAAATGTTAATGTTGAAGAGTTTGGAGTTCTTATGATTCCTTTTACTACATCTGATATAATATCAGACCCAAATAGTAGATATATTATTGTAACCAGGAAACTTTATAATACCCCTAAAAAAATCTATGCTCCATCTATGATGATGAGAAATGTATAAACTCACAACCTAATTTTAGCAGGAGATTTTAATCTGGTGATGGACACACAATTGGGCAGTCTGTATATAAATCAACCAAACTAATCCAGAATTTTTTTAAATCAGCAAATATAATAGAAGTTTGGAGATATTTAAACCCAACTACTAAAAATATTCTTTCTTTTCGCAACCGCACAATTCTTATTCTAGGGCTGATTATTTTTTCTTGGACTCTAAATTACTTTTGTCAGTAAAGTATATTTATTATGAAGCCATTGTTTTATCAGATCATGCCCCATTAAAATCACAACTAACCTTCCCCAACAGATACACTTCCAGAATCTGGCGAATGGATAGTTATCTAATGAAACGCATGTCGAGTTTATAAGATCCCGAATAGAATTTTGTATGCAAATCAGCAGAGGTATCTAAAAGCATATTATGGGAAGCTTTGAAAGCTTATTTATCTCTTTTTATGCACATCAGACTAAGACAAAAAGAGAAAGGACAAAAATTATAGGAACAAATTTCAGAAATAGATCATCAATATGCAGAATTTCCTACTGCTGAACTTCTGACAAAAAGGATAATGCTGCAAACAGATTTTAGTCTTCTAGCATCAGATGAGACTGTTAAATTAATAAATTGTTCCAGACATAAATATTATGAATATGGTGATAAAATAGGAAAGTATTTGGCTCATCAGATAAGAGTATCTGTAACATCAAAATTAATAATGGAGACTCACACGGGTTCTGGTTGTATAACAAAAGATCAATTAGAAATTAATCAAGAATTTAAAAATATATATATTAAACTAGGGGTGTAACAATATGCTCAAGTCACGATACGCTACGTATCTCGATACTGGGTTCAAGATACAATATGTATCATGATATTTTGAACAAAATTTTAAAAATGAAATAACTGATTTATTTCAAAAACATTAACAAATTTCAGTAACTTTCTTTGTTGTACATACAAGATCACATTTCAAGGTTTAATAAAAACCTTCTGTATTCAAATTAACAACTGAATAGGTCTGTCTGTCACTGGAAAAAAAAAATTAACATGAACTTAGAATTAAGAAGCCTAAGACAGAACTTCTTAAAGCAGTAAAAAATAAATAAATGGTGTTCAACATAACAGCTTTAGGGTTTGTTTTGGTTACCTACAGTTTTTTGAAAAAAAACAAAAAAAAACAAAAAAAAAACAGCATATCTACATTTTGAGGCAGAAGCTGGGATCTTTGAGCATTTACAATATCCCCTGCCATAGAAAAAAACACATTCACTGGGAACAGAAGGTTCTGGAACTGTTAGTTAAGCCTTGGAAAGAGAGAAAAGAAGTGGGTACGTTTGAGCATTTTCTTTCCACCGTTTCAGTGGACAGCTAGTGAGGGGAATAGAAGTGTCCTTTTTGTACATGTCAGTCTCTACTTCTATCCTACATTTGGACTGAGTGACTTGTTGGTTTAGCAAAAGTTGCACCAAGCAGATCTTCCAGTGCTGTCTTTTTGCTAGGTGTTGTCTCTCTCTTCTGCTGCATTAGTGGGATCTTCATCACTGGCACCTCCCTCTCTTTTCTGCTTGCTCCACAGTGCCAGCAGCCTTAATTTTTTTTTAAAACAAACAATTAAGGACTAGGGAGGAATAGTATAGTATAGTATAGTGTATGTGTATATATATATATATATATATATATATATATATATATATATATATATATATATATATATATATAAATAAAATGTACAGGTGCTGGTCATATAATTTAGAATATCATCAAAAAGTTGATTTATTTCACTAATTACATTCAAAAAGTGAAACTTGTATATTATATTCATTCATTACACAGAGACTGATATATTTCAAATGTTTATTTCTTTTAATTTTGATGATTATAACTGACAACTAAGGAAAATCCCAAATTCAGTATCTCAGAAAATTAGAATATTGTGAAAAGGTTCAATATTGAAGACACCTGGTGCCACACTCTGATCAGCTAATTAACTCAAAACACCTGCAAAGGCCTTTAAATGGTCTCTCAGTCTAGTTCTGTAGGCTACACAATCATGGGGAATACTGCTGACTGACAGTTGTCCAAAAGATGACCATTGACACCTTGCACAAGGAGGGCAAGACACAAAAGGTCATTGCAAAAGAGGCTGTTCACAGAGCTCTGTGTCCAAGCACATTAAAAGAGAGGCGAAAGGAAGGAAAGATGTGGTAGAAAAAAGTGTACAAGCAATAGGGATAACCGCACCCTGGAGAGGATTGTGAAACAAAACCCATTCAAAAATGTGGGGGAGATCCACAAAGAGTGGACTGCAGCTGGAGTCAGTGCTTCAAGAACCACTACGCACAGACGTATGCAAGACATGGGTTTCAGCTGTCGCATTCCTTGTGTCAAGCCACTCTGACAGCGTCAGAAGCGTCTCGCCTGGGCTAAAGACAAAAAGGACTGGACTGCTGCTGAATGGTCCAAAGTTATGTTCTCTGATGAAAGTAAATTTTGCATTTCCTTTGGAAATCAGGGTCCCAGAGTCTGGAGGAAGAGAGGAGAGGCACACAATCCACTTTGCTTGAGGTCCAGTGTAAAGTTTTCACAGTCAGTGATGGTTTGGGGTGCCATGTCATCTGCTGGTGTTGGTCCACTGTGTTTTCTGAGGTCCAAGGTCAACACAGCCGTATACCAGGAAGTTTTAGAGCACTTCATGCTTCCTGCTGCTGACCAACTTTATGGAGATGCAGATTTCATTTTCCAACAGGACTTGGCACCTGCACACAGTGCCAAAGCTACCAGTACCTGGTTTAAGGACCATGGTATCCCTGTTCTTAATTGGCCAGCAAACTCGCCTGACCTTAATTATTGTGAAGAGGAAGATGTGATGCCAGACCCAACAATGCAGAAGAGCTGAAGGCCACTATCAGAGCAACCTGGGCTCTTATAACACTTGAGCAGTGCCACAGACTGATCGACTCCATGCCACGCCGCATTGCTGCAGTAATTCAGGCAAAAGGAGCCCTAAGTAAGTATTGAGTGCTGTACATGCTCATACTTTTCATGTTCATACTTTTCAGTTGGCCAAGATTTCTAAAAATCCTTTCTTTGTATTGGTCTTAAGTAATATTCTAATTTTCTGAGATACTGAATTTGAGATTTTCCTTAGTTGTCAGTTATAATCATCAAAATTTAAAGAAATAAACATTTGAAATATATCAGTCTGTGTGTAATGAATGAATATAATATACAAGTTTCACTTTTTGAATGGAATTAGTGAAATAAATCAACTTTTTGATGATATTCTAAATATATGACCATCACCTGTATATATATGTATATATGTGTGTGTGTGTATATATATATATATATATATATATATATATATATATATATATATATATATATATATATATATATATATATAATCACAAACTACACAAACATGCAAATGGGGTGACAACACACACAAATGCAAATACACAGATTCTCAAATAATTAGTGATGCAGACAGACATACCTGCTCTAACTGTTTTGATTTGTCCATCAACCGGTGGAAAACCTCTTCGTGTTGTTCAGGGAGTAGGTGGGGCAAAGATCAAAATCTGGGGTCAAGTGCAGTACTCTCAAGCAGATAATCCTGTACTTCTGTGTATCTGTGTATCTACAGGGCTGGAACCACCTCTTGACTAAAGCGTGGGCATGATGGAATATAGTACCTGGGCTCCAGTACCCTAACCAATTCGCAAAATCAAACATTGTTGACCACAGAAAATGGTCAATGTCTTTTGCAATAACTCCGATGCACCTGGTTATTTCTTGAGCTTTCGTACTTGACTGAGACCACGTTGCAGCAAAACTGTGTTGTATAGCCGTTTGGCCTTCTTTCACCCTTTTTGTTGTGATGCCGTTTTAAATGGCATATCATATTCAAAGTGTTTGACGTTGTGTATGGCAGCCTTGTTTTACTGTGTTCACAAACAGTTTGTGTTGCGTCCTGTCGCGTGACTGGAAATTTAAAACTCTGCCAGACGTCGGACTTATAAGAAGACAGGCCATCTTCAATTTCAGTTCCAGCCGAACTCATGTTGCCCTACTAATGTTCAGATTAAGCGATTTCTGCAACTGTTATGAAAGCACACGCAACGCTGTTGCAGAGTAGGTCACGTCGGCAGCTCAACCAATAGGATTCGACTGCAATCATATTGTAAAAAGTATCACCACCACTCATCCACCACATATTGTAACATTTTTGCAACGCGAAATATCGTACTGCGATATATCGTTACACCCCTATATTAAACTATATTCAACTGAATCAGCAAAAGTAGTCAAACTCTTGGATGACTTCTTTGATCATTTGGATATTCCTTTCTATTAATGAAAGAGATAAAAAGCTATTAGAGGAACCAACTACTCTGGAAGAGGTTAGGATTGCAATACAGAGTTTACAGTCTTTAAAGGCACCTGGTCCAGATGGGTATACGCCAGAATTTTACAAGATGCTCCTTGCTGACATCTCCCCTCTTCTTCTAGATGTTTTTAATAAATCATTAGAGAAGGGTCTTCTTCCAGCCATGTTTTACCAAGTGTCAATTTCTTTACTGCATAAAAAAGGAAAGGTGTCGCTCCCTCCAGTTCTTTCACACTGACTGATGATTTATTCAGTTTATCAATTCCTCATTCACTTCACCAGTAACACGGATGACAGACACGATGAAACAACACCAGACGTAAGAACTGAAAACAAATAAAAAAAGAGAAAGAAATTATAAACAATCATCTTGGTTTCATATGACTCAACTTTACTGTACTAACAAATCACAAGTGTTACTATAAATATAACATCAACTGCTATTATTCAAATTAATCAAACAATTGACCTGGTCTCTATTTACCGTGCGCCATAGAATAGTAGCGCACAGCTGAAACAGCGCTGGAAAATCATCACTCATCAACCAGGATCGTATTAATTGTTACTTATTCTATGTAATTATAAATATGTTGATGCTTTATTGTGGCGTTTAGACATATAAGTAGTTCTTATGATCAGTAAAACACTAAAAAAAAAATGTTGATAAAAAGACTACCGTGGTTCCAAATGCTGTAACTTTTGATTGCTTTGAGATATCAACACAAGATTTGGCTCAGATGTAGTTGACGTGATTGTGCACAAGCATAAACTTGATTTTATAAGCTTCCTTATATACTTTCTTATAGTCATCATATCAATCAATAATAACAAAATAAATCAATAAATAGCATCACTTTTTCTGAGGTTTTCTCAGCAGTGATGTAACACAAGAACCTCCAAACATGTTCAAAATCTATTTTTTTCAAAATTTGAAAGGTGTTCTATCAAATGAGACCATGCACTTGTTTATATCCTTTTTTTTTTTTTTTTTACTTTTAAGTATGCCACTTAGACGTGAAATCATTTAAAAATGCCTTCAGGGTGTAAGTGGTTACGGTCTGATTACTTTGTTAGCACGTTCTACTAGACAAGGCTGCCCATTATCTCCGATGCTTTTTGCGTTAACAATTGAACCTCTGGCAATCTCTTTACGAAATGTATCAGTCTACAGTGGGGTCTTTCGAGGGGTGGGGGAGCATAAAGTATCTTTATATGCGGATGATTTATTATAATTTAGTATATTATTATGTATTATATTATAGTTATTATAATATTTCCAACCCATCTAAATCTATTCTTGCAATAATTTCCACTTTAAAGAAATTTTGCCAAATTTTAGGGTATAAACTTAATATGGGGAAAAGTATACTATTTCCAATTAACAATTTAGCTGATCAACAATCTTTTGAAACACTGCTCTTTAAAACTTTAACCCAGTTTAAATACTTAGGAACCAATATCACTAAGATTACTTGATCAAATAATGCAGGATCTACAGAGATGGTCACATATAGCTATCTCAGGAAAAATGTATATTATCCAAAAATGAACATTCTTCCAGAATTTTTATTTTTTATTTCAATGTATACCAATATATATTAAGAAGAGTTTTTTTTTTTTTTTTTTTCTCTCCATAGTCTTGATAAAATCAGAATTTATTTGTGATAGAAAGATATCTAGAAAGATATCAAAAGGAGGAATGGGACTTCCAAACTTTCAGATTTATTACTGGGCGAGTAATAAAATAATGATGGCTTACTGGTTACAAAAACAACCCCAATTATGGGTAAGCATAGAAAGTGCATGCTGTTATCCTTCCTCACTTTCTGCTCTACTGTTTTCAACTTTACCCACTATATGCCCTTGTCCATTAGACAATCCAGTAGTTTCACATACACTCAAGATCTGGTCCTAGGTCCGAAATTTTTTTGGTTGGCAAACTGGTTCCCTTCAAAGCCCCATCATAAACAAAATCACTCGTTTGCTCCCTCATTTAAAAATACAACATTTGATGATTGGGTTGGAAAAGGAATGTATAGCTTTATAGACATATTTATTGATAAAGTGTTTCCATCATTTGAGCAGCTACAAAAGAAATATAACATACCTCAATCACATAACATACCCCTAAAAAAAAAAAATATATATATATATATATATATATATATATATATAATATGCAGCTGTTTTGTTAAACAAAATAATCCATTATACCCCAAATCTCCAAATCAATCCATAATGGAAATGATACTTTTACATGATCCTTACAATAAAAGAGGTATTTTATATATATATATATATATATATATATATATATAAAATATGAAGCACTATTCCAGTTGACAAGCACATCAACTCTAGAACACTTAAAATCCTCCTGGATGGAAGACTTGTATGTTGAATTTAGAGGAGCAATGGGAGGCAGCCCTTAAACAGACTCATACAGTTTAAAGTAATGCATCGTTTACACTGGTCTAAACAAAAGCTCAGTAAGAAATTCCCAAATGTAGACCCTTCATATGATCATTGTGGGTGTGCACCGGCATCACTGGCCCATATGTTCTAGATCCCCTGATGGCGGTTTTAGGTATTGTTGAATCTGAGATAAGAACAGGGTTGAACAAAATATTATTTCATTTGTCTGTCTACTAGCATGAAGATTAATATTGTTAAACTGGAAACAGAAAGCTTCCCCCACATATATAAATCTGATGAGGGATATACCTTTTATAAATTACTTTGGTGATACTGGTTCTACAGGAAGTGGTTGAATTGATCCATTAAGATAAATAGCTAATTGAGCTAAGAAGAGGATTGAATTCATGCTTGAGGTATTTATTGGACTAATGCCCCCTTGTTTTGTTTTATACATATAGTCTACTGTTGTTTTCTCTGTGTATTTTCTTTTTTTCTTTATTTTTTACTGGTGTGTAATGATTTGTTGGATAGTTATATGTGAGGTGTGAGTGAATATGTGTTGGTTTATATGTGTTGTATGGTTTTGATATGTTTAAGGAAATATCTAAAAAATAAAGTATTTAAAAAAGTGTCATTACACTGTATTCAGCATGAACTAGGCTACCATAATATGTGAGAAACATGTATGCACATGTTTGTATTTTTGAGAGAATAAAGTTTATGCGTTATTAATAAAGGTTATTGAAAAAAAACAAGTCACTGAAATAAGGCGACAAAACAAATACTAAATATGTGTCCACAAGGCTTCTTGGTATTGGAGGGTGAAGCCTAGAATTTTTGCTTCAAAATGATGTGAAAATCATCCTGCCTAATCGTTCACATAAAACAATATATTGATTTAAATTTTGTAAGAGACTTGTAGTCGCAGTGCTGTGATTCATACCTGAAGAGGCAAAGACCAACATGAGCTGCATAATGAGCCTTTCAGTCAGGTATGTGAGAAGAATGTGAGGAGTGAGAATAAAGTAGTTTATTAAGAATATAGTTAACAATATAAATGAGTCAAAGGCACATTTTAATTACACAGTTTTACCTGGAAATAAATCTTGTTCAAAGATATGTGAACATCACTTACCTGGCATTCCAAGGTGTTTGGTATTTCTATGCACGAGAGAGAAAGAGAGTTTGGAGAGAGAGAGAGAGAGAGACAGAGAGAGTGCTTTCCTGGCTCCAGTCAGTGATCTCACCATATTCATGCAGGTCCAATGTGGGCCAATATCTGGTCACAATGAATCTCAAATCTATGAGATAAAAGAAAAAACCCTCTGTGAGCATGCTGATAACAGGATCATATCAATTATTGTATTAACGTTAATACAATGTCCACTCTTAACAGAAAACATGATTTCTGTGATCTGTGAAGATCATTTCTGTTAAGAAAATGTTGTATAGGCCTAGTTTTATCATTGATTATTGATTATCATCTAATCAAAAGATTGGACACATTACTATTTTTAATGTTTTTGAAAGAAGTCTCATGCTCATCAAGCCTGCATTTATTTGATGAAAAAATACAGGAAAAAAAAAGCAATATTGTGAAATATTATTACAATTTAAAATAATGGTTTTCTATTTTAATATACTTTAAAATATAATTTATTTCTGTGATGCAAAGCTGAATTTTCATCATTCATCACTTCATTGATGTGGCAATATATAGGCTATTTTACAGTAAACCTTTCATAATCTGTCCAAAAACAGGCCACAGAAATATTGTCGAAACATTCATATTGCTATGACATTTTATGTATCTTATGTTCTATTATAGAGCCTATAAATGTTAATGTGCAGTTTAATACATTGCTAACACATTTTATTTCAGTATTTATTACGTATTTCAGTCTATTTCACTCATCTCAGTATAGCAATATTTTTTTGTGAAAAGCCAATAAGTCATGTTTACTGATGTAATCTTATGTGTAGTAGCTTAAACGATCCTGCCTGATTCATTCACAGAGACACACAGAACATGCAGGATTCATATTTAAACAGTCTTTTTGTGGCTTAATATTGACAGACACTAGTCTATATCGCAATTAGAATAAAGAATTTAGAAATAAAAAAAACTTACCATTCACAATCTTCAGCTTGATCAAGTTGATCCTCAAAATGGAATTGAAACCAGCTGTACTCTTGCTCTGAGATAAATCCTTTTAGAATTATTCCTCACCGCATCTCAAAACAATAAAAAAATACATGAATCTGACTGAACTTGATGCATTTTTTTTTTAGTCCCTCTGTTGAGATGACTCGTGAACGACTGACATCTTTCTCTTTTTAAACAGATTACATAAACAGAATATTTGTTTTCTTTAGACATATGTTTCATGTTTGTGTAATAAGTATTCTCCAAGTTACAGTTCATTTTCTGAGGACTATCAGAATGGACTTCATTCAGAGAGAGATGGCAGATCACGCATCATGTTAGTTTTCTTTATTTTGCAAAAAGCACATTTTGTTTTTACTCTGAGTGTCCACAAATAAAAGGAGACATTTCACAGATTAGAATGATGTATAACTCTTAATTGTATGTACAAAATTGACAGTGTATTTTGAGTCTCTTTTGCACTGGTAAGAAAAAAACCGAGGTGGTATTGTCAGCGCAACCGCTGACCCCTGAGTATTTTTTTACAGGGACCAGTGCTATCTAGCACCTGTGAATATGCTGAGATCAGGAGCAACTAGGGCTGCACAATTTTGGGGGGAAAATCTCATTGTGAATTTTCTGGTTTAAATTTGTGATTTGTTAAATTGGTGACAAACAGTATAAAGAACACCAGGGTTGTTGTACTTGAAGGGCTGCATAAAATAATAACAATAATAATAACAATTTTACTTTAGAGAAAACGTATTTTTGGGGGAAAAATGCAGATAGCCTAAAACTATAAATCATTAGAAAGGAACACTTAAGTACACTAGAGAAAAATATATGGATTATATGTTTAATTTAAATGTTTTCATACTTTTACCTAAAATAGGGTGGTTATTGAGCACTAAAAACATGTATGTTTAATTCACACTGGAAGCCAGAGGGCGCCCTCGCACAGAAAGTCCAAATATGCCCCACAGAAGTAAAATAATGTATGACATTCCAGGATATCCCTAATACAGTTATTGTTGTAGCTAAATAAAAAGAAGATAGAAATGCTTTGACTCATTAAATATGACAATAACACGACTGCAACGATTTATTGTTTGAGTTCTTCAAGCCATCTTAGATATTTTCATAAGAATAAAGTATATTTATGATGCAATGCTAATCGACATAGCATTAATTATATATGGAATACTTAAATAATGTCTGCCTCATTCTGTGATAAGAAGCCACTTCAGATCCCAAATGTAATTTATTTCAAACACTCGACTGACTTTATGAAATAAGTTTGCAGTAAAAATATGTAATGTTTGGCGTGTTTTGCTTTTCAAATGCACGTCGTAAGTGACTCACTCACAACGCTTACAGAGACAAATTACTCTATGAAAAAGCACATTATAAATGTTTGAGCAGAACGCAGTATTTCACAGTAAACACTGGTCTAAACATTCTAATATTCATCATGTTACAGTGTAAACACTCATATTACTTTTATATAGTACTGTGTTTTATATTATAGAGCACAAAAAGTATCCTAGTGTCACACATTTATATTTATTTAGCATTGTAAAGTTGCCTACCTGTCTATATTTCATATTTCAACATGTCAATTTCATACATTTTAGTTTGGCAATAGTTCAGCTAGTAAAATGTGTAAAAGTTAAATAGTTAATTAATCAATTGCATTCTTCTTCTGAGTTAAATCCAAGGCTTATTCCTCACAGCACAACTTCCAAATTCGATGAAAAGCAGAGGAATAATGATGTTTGATGCCTTGTTTTGAGGTGATGGGGGCACTTACAGGTTAGCATGGTTCACGTGGATAAGCGTGTAAGGCTGTGCAGTGCGTGGGTGTGGTCACATTAAAAATAATGAGGTCAGAAGGCGAATATTGTACCTCTCGTTGATGTCATACAGATTACATAAACAGATTTTTTTTTTTTAATGAATTACTTTTAAAAGTAGACACATTAAACATCTCATGTCTGTGTGGCAAGTATTCGCTAAGCTATTTTTCATTTTCAGACACGTTTCAGAATGGATTTTACTGAGAGACACAGCAGAACGCGCATCCTGTTTGTTTTTGTTTTTTTGCGAAAAGCACATTTTGTTTTGAATGATGTATAACACTTATCTGTATGAGTATTTTGAGTCTCTATTGCACTAAGAAAAAAAGAGAGTTGGTCACGACGGTCGACCCCAGGGGGTTAACATCCAACTTCTCTTTTACCTTGATTTGACTGTAGGATGGACTCAAAGTTGTGACGGCCATTTTCCAAGACAAATGTCTTGAAAGTATGAACTGACGATGGCCTATGAGCTCCTTTGAGAGAGACATCCCCAACGACGACCCAGCCAAATCCAGTATTTGAGCAAAAGGGGCATTATTAGGACCATTAATTTGTTTGTGTACTTTATGTACTTGCAGGATGTCTGCCCAGTAAAAGAAAAATCTCAGCATCAGTATTTCCTCAACTCGAGTATTCCTCAAGTATTTCAGTGTGTCGGGCTCTCCAAACCTTCTTATTGGTCCTGAGGGGACACCATGTCTTAGTCCGATCAGACAGCATTCCGATGCTGTCCAGCATCCGATCGGACAGCATTAAAAACATCTGTGAGGCGGCCGGCTGGTCCTTGTCGTCCACGTTTGTCAGGTTCTATAACTGGTGTTACAAGGTGTTGCATGCAAGGTGTTGCATACAAGGTGTTGCATGCTCCGGTCCTTTCAGAGTGATTTGACGGCCTCTACGTAGCCCGTCAGTTGTGCTGTTATCTCATGGGAGCCAGGTTCCTCTTAGCATGTGTAACCATGAGGGTACGACGGCTTTTGCCTCCCTACTTATCCCCTGGGCCCCTCCGGTGCCTAAGATAGGTTCAGTCGTTCCCTCCCATGGCACGGCGTGATTGTATTCGTTCCCCATACGCAGTATGAGTGAAGTATCGAAAGGGAACGTACTTGGTTACGTACGTAACCTCGGTTCCCTGAGATACGGGAACGAGTACTGCGTTTGCTGCAGTGGAGCTGTACGACTCAGTGTCGTCGCTTCAGTCGACTGACCTGAAATCCTATGGCGAAATGCCCGCTTATATAGCCAGACGGCCCGCCCATTTTGGCGGGCTTTGGCATGCTGCATCGCCATAGGCTCGCACCGACCCGCCGCGCCGTCATTGGTTCAAAAAGTTTCCCAGTTTGCCAATGGCTCTGCCGTTACACTGCACTATTGAAAAAGGCTTCAGTATCGGAGCAAAACACACAGAGCTACACAGTTAAGAATATATTGTTGTTGTCAGGCAGAAACCTCGTATCTCTACATTTTGTAATTTTTGTTTTATTTTATTTTTAAAAATCAATGCAATTGGTCAAACTGTATGCCTGTATGTGGGTTTTTACAAATATTTAACTAATGAAAAGGATTTAAAAGAGCTTGTGACAACTTTGTAACTCCATTGGATCCTCAAACTGTCAGTCAAACCTCTGCCTCTATCGTGAATGAAGTGCCACTCACATTTTGGAGATAGATCTTTGCTTGTTTGCAATGCAAAGATAAATAAAGAACTCTTTTAAAGAAATAAAGAACAAAGAAATAAAGAATAAAGAAAAAAAATTTTTTTTATTTTTTTTATAAAGTACAGCGTTATCTTTACTCAATAAACACTCTCTATAAAGGCTAATGTTTTATGTATTTGAAGAGCGGAGAAGAGTCTTTAGTCAGATATTTCCCGTCTAGTTGTAGCCAATATGCTACTGTTTTAAATATCCCACTTCATCTTCACCTGTAAATTGATGAAAACATAATGCGATGCACTTACTGTCTCAGATGCGGCCGTTCCACTGACAGACAAAATGTCATTCGCTTGCCAAACCTCGCAACTCCATCTGAGCTTGATTTTCATAAAATGTTAATATTATGATGACACGTGCACATGTTTGACATATATAAAGCCACAATGCCAACTGTATTGACACAGTGTTTAATTATTTATATAATACGAGGTTTCTGTCCAACAGCAACGATATGTAAATGAGTTTTATCATCAATCACATCAATATCAAATAGCTACCTATATATATACCTTATTGTGTTCCTACCTGACTTAAGCTCAAGTTTCACATTAAATGTGAGTACTACTTTTAATATAGTTTTAAGTTTTAATATGCCAGTTGAAGCAATGCATGTTTGTGCAATTTTATTGTTTTAGTGCACAAGGATTGTGCACCGTGGGATTTTTTTACTTATCAAAACTAGTGTTGCAAGAAAAAGGTTGGGATACACTGCATTAGATGAATGTTAAGGATTCGTCAAGTGATGACTTTTATTTTAGATTTGTTTTTGGTGTTTTTACTTTTATTGAGATAGGACAGTATAGATCAGTGGTTCCCAACCTTTTTTACGCCAAGGCCTCCCTCCTCTCCGAATCAATACTGCACAGCCCACCTACCCCCCCCCCCCCCCTTTTTTTTTTAATTCACAAAAACATTTGTATTTTAGTGTTATTAGCCAACTTTTCAACCCCATGTTATTATTTTTTAAAAGAAGAACTTCAGAATAGATTTAAACCTTCAGTGTTCTGTATTTACTCTGCTCAGTTATACAGCAATCTAAACAAACAAGCACAAGTCAACCTGCCATACCAAACAAGACCACAGGGAGATAACAAAGGACTGCATTTAAATACTGTGCGGATCCATTCAAAATGATTAAACACGTATAACACCACTGATCCTCTCAAACTTCTCCAAAACACGCTTGTTCGGCGAGCATCTGTTATGAAACACTCACAGTACATTAATTTTGACAACTACGCGAATATATTGAACTGTGTATGTGTAATGCAGAATTATGATGTTATAGTGATCAATGAGTCGAGAGCGCAAATGTGCGGTTTGTTTGCGCATGCCTTATGAACGACTGCTGTATGTCACTGTAAACGTCTTTACCTTCATTACAATCATCATCCATCTAAACCTTTTAGCGACACTGGTTTTTTTTTTCCAACTGAGAGAGTTAGTTTGCGTATCCTATGTTCATGAAGCAGTTGGGCAATTTGAGCCACCGTTCAGTCTGTATTTCACAGCAGCACGATGAGAAATGGCCTGGGCTGACCCGAAACAATCACAGAATACCTACGAGAGAGGTGGTGTCTTGTTTTAAATGTATTTTTTTAATTAAGTTAATTAATTTTTTTTAATGTACCGTATTAATAATTAAATTAATTAGTTAAATTAAAATTATTTTAATTTATCTCGTGGCCCCCCTGGAGGATCACTGAGGACCCATAGTGGGCCGCGGCCCACAGGTTGGGAACCACTGGTATAGATAATCAACAAGAATCAAAGTGGGAGAGAGAGGGACGGGATCAGGGAAGGTCCCCGAGCCGGGACTCAAACTCGGGTTACCTGAAGTGCAACTGCACTATACGTCAGAGGCTGCCTGCTCATCACTTTATTTTAATAATAATAATAATACAAAAAAAATTGAACCAATGATGATTCTGAAAGAAAACAAGACAAGAAGTTTACTGTTGCTAAAGTAATGAACACAAATTTCACGTGCATCTGTTCTACAGATAAACCTCACGCTTTTATTTCAGTGTTGTTTTTAATTTTGTGAATTTTCTAATGGTTTGCTTTGTACATTCAGTTTAACAACATGAAGTTAAAGATGGTAAACTTTATAATTCATCTGAACTGTACACATTTTAACACTTACCTTATGTTCTCCGTTCATGGATTAAATGCACGGCCTTGAAAGAGCGCATGCAGTTTTCTAACGCATTTACTTTGTCTCCTCAGGTAATGTCAGTGGTATGACCAATTTCAGATGTGGCCAAATTACAACAACAGTCACTGCATATAAATATATTTTAATTGTTTGATCAAAATTATTGCTAGGGACAATTCAATAGTCGCTGGATATTGGTAGGGATATGTCCTTAGCGTCCTTACTAAATTCTCCGTCCTTGAGGAATATTCTGTTGCAGTTTACTGATGCGATTTGTGTCGTGACAACCCCCCTCAGCTGTGATGGTTTTCACAATACAGTACGGCCTCTTATTCTATCCAAATGCATACATTTGTCCTTCTAATCTCTTATGTGAAAGTGGGCTTTCTTTGTTCTCCCATTACAGTGAGGAGCTCTGTAAAGAAATGGTGGATGGTTTGAGGATCACATTCGACTTTACCCTTCCGCTTATCCTGCTGTACCCAAACGAACAAGCTCAGTTCAAAAAAATAAGCTCCTCCAAGTTCTTCCAGCCAATTACTGACAGCGCAGCCTGCACCAGTAGGTAAGAGAGTTAACATTTAGTAAAATGTACTGAAGACATTATTTTGTTTTGGGATAATTTAGTTGTATTTAGTTCAAAATTGAATGTTCATTTTTAACTTTTTTATGGTTTACAAATGATTTAGAGGACTGAAAATGCTATATAAAAAAAAAAAAACTACAGTAATGCAAAAATCACTGTATAGCGGTGTTTTTCAATCCTGGTCCTGGGAATCCACCACTTATATTTTATATGTTTGTTATTAGAAGTCCCCATGAAATCAAAATGGAAGTTTTTTTGGCTTTTAGTATGAATATGTTAGCCTTACGCCCGTTTCACACTGCAAGCTTGAGCAGCACATGAGCCGACTACATCGTCACTGCAGCTGCAGAGATGCGCAAGTATTCACACTGGAAGCATTTGTACAGCATCACAGCAGCGGCTGTAGTTAGTTTTTTTATAATGCACCATACTTTAACCTAAACTGAATAATTAAAAACAAGTTTGGTGGGTAAATTTTTTATAAATATTTTTGATTCTTAATTTTCTTTTCTGTCATACTCAAATTCTTGTTAAAACACATTAGACATGCTTATTCTGTGCATTTTGAACACTTTTTGTGTGAAATTATATATATTTTGTCATTCAAAAGTGTGCTATCACTTTAATTGAGCGTCAGCAGCACAGCAAAAATAGACTCAGCGCCGAAACCCCCGCTTCACCGCTGCTCACGCGATGCTCCTGCTTGACGCTCATGCGCTGCTTCTGCTTGACGTTCACGCGCTGCTCCTGCTGCCGGTTTGAATGCATCTGCTGGTTAACATGCACGGCGACAAAAAAGTGCAGGTGACGCTACTTAGCAATCATGCCAACGGCCTCGCGCCGTTCTCTCACGGCTCTCGCCCCACCCTGCTTGTTACAATAAGCATTAAATAATTTACAGTCTCTCATTTCTGGCAATATGGATGAATGATTTTTATGACAACACTCTGTACCTCAGCTTCTCATCAGATTTTCTGTCCAGTCAAATGCTCTCTAGAATCTAAAGCATTCCACCCATAGTCAAACCAAAATGTTTGTAGTCTCAATGTGTGTGTGTGTGTGTGTGTGTGTATATTGAGCTATATATCAATATATATATATATAGCTCAAATTGAGTAAAGAGCAGTTTTTATCCTCATTCACTTTCTTCCAAGCAAGATCCTTTTTATTCCTCTTTCTATAAAAGTATGAAGATGTATCGTACAGCGACGATGATTTTGTCCTCCATCTTCGTTTCGGATTTCTGCCTCTTCTCGCTACGTCGTAATCATGTCACTACTAGAGCAAGCTCCTGATTGGTTAACGCGGCACGAATTTTCGCCAAAGTTCAGATTTTTCTACTCGTGCGCGTCAAATGCCCGAAACGCTCCATTCGTGCAGCAGGATGTCTATTCGCGTCTTTGCATTGACTTAACATGTAAATCACTCGTGCTTAACGCTTCATTCGCGTCTGGTGTGAACGCACCATGGTATTAAGACTTGAACCCCTGGTATTAAGACTTGTATGGCTTAATGTAATGTAAATGATGTATCTTACTGAGATATGTAGTAGAAACCCAATGAAAGATTTACGTTATTTAAAAAATCCATGACATATTTGGACAATGGGCAGCGCCATTTTGTTTAGGTGCACAGTGCGTTCTATGTCGATGGCGTCAAATGG
Organism: Elopichthys bambusa; assembly: GCA_037101425.1. Lineage (NCBI taxonomy): Eukaryota > Metazoa > Chordata > Actinopteri > Cypriniformes > Xenocyprididae > Elopichthys > Elopichthys bambusa. The sequence goes on from CM074436.1 coordinate 19,018,880, forward strand.
TTGCACTCAGTGAGCTACTGACACTGCCCTGTTGTTATTTTTACCGCAACACAACTCAGAATATAATATATGATGCCACATTGTGTAGCTTTTGGTTGTAATTTTCAGTCAAAGGGCAACAAGAGAAGCGATGTAAGTCTTTACTGCTTTACTAGCGAAAAGAAAAGAATGGGAAGTTGTGAAGAATGTGGATGAATAAAACTTCCTAACTGTGTCTTTGTTCTCTCCACTTTTTCCCTGATGCCTTTGATACTTTTTATCTGTGTTTTGGTGCAACGGCAATCTAGTAATGCATACAAGTCTTAAGATCCGCGGGGTTTGTTTTAAAACATGATCAGCCTTTTCAATATGAGTCAGAGCACAGAATTCGGGTGAAAACATCAAAGACGTGCAATGTCTCTGTGGCTATTCGAACAACTGTTGTATGATTGACATGTAAAATTAGTCTATGTCACCTGAATGCATTACACACAGTTAAACGTGCTAAGAAGATGCTACTGTTTTATGCGATCACAGACCAGAAAACGTATTGGACCCATTTGAATTCTGCACAGAATGCTATATTTTAAAGCGATACGGATGAGATTAGAAGGAGAAATGGTTAGAGATTAGGAGGAAACTGCGGCTTTACCGAGCTCAACCGCTCTGGCCAAGCTGTGATATAAATTAAACGCTATATATAAACGGTCGCCTTATATAAAGCAGCGGCTTTGAAGAAATTGACAGGCAAGTTTGTCAGTATGTAGGCGAAAAAAGAAATGAGGGGCTGCATCCAGTTTGAAATGGAGACTACAGATGCAGAGTTTTTTCTGATTTTCTGTAGCTGTGTTCTCTCCATATTTACGATTCTTTGCAGCTTTTAGCCACTGCCTATAATGCTCTAGATACTTAAATAGAAACTGAAAATAACTCACACTAAATGTTTATTCTTTGAATTCTTGCATCTGGGAACAATACAAGTCGACAACATTGTGACCGTCCATACTGGTGTGATGAATACGATCCTCAACTGGATGGAACTGAATTAAATACTTTGAATGTTGCGATCCTATCTGACTTATGATAGCAACCTGAGTCGTAACAAAGCACTGTTTGCCAGAGGAGAACTGGCCCCCCGACTAAGCCTGGTTTCTCCCAAGGATTTTTTTCTCCATTTTAACACCTGTTTGCCACCTGATGTCACCTGTTGGAGTTTGGGTTCCTTGCCGCTGTCGCCTTTGGCTTGCTTAGTTGGGGACACTTGACAATTGATATTTGATATTCAACAGTGCTTTGATCTACCTGCATTGACACTATTCCTTAAGAGCTGCTGTGCAGCCAAAATAATGTACCAGTTATCACTGTAAAGCTGCTTTGACACAATCTACATTGTAAAAAGCGCTATATAAATAAAGGTGACTTGACTTGACTAAAAGTTTGCTAAGAAGTATTTCCTACTCAAGCAAGGCAGTATTTGACTCTGGTCAAGCCAATTCAGTAGGAGCAGATTGGGAGTGGCTTTGAATGGCATTGTGCTCAGCACATTATGGGTGTTGAAGTTGAAGAAAAAAATCCAATAGACTTACACTGATGTCATTTTTGGTGACCAGCTAAGACTAAAAGATCATTCTAAACTGTAAAGGGTCTTTTATTTGTGAACACTCACAATAACAAAACGTTGTCCTTTTGTAAAATATCGAAAACAAACAGGGTGCACTTTCAGCTGTTTCTGTCTCCGTGAACTGCTTTCTGGAGTGTCTCAAAAATGAATTGAAACTCATCTTATACTTAGCATATACACAGGCATGAAAACATGTCTATAGAAAGATTGAAATGTCTACTTTCAAAAATCCTTTGTTTATGTAGTCCATATGAAACCAACGTGAGGTACAGCCCTTTCCCATCTGAGTTCATTATGTCACACCCACATGCAGCACAGGCTATTCATACGGTAACCATCTGTTTGAGCCAGACAAACATGTAAACACCTCCCATCACCTCAATCAAACAAAGCATTATGCTGTAAGTTTATCTACCCAGGTGAAAAAAAAGTACACTTCTATAATATGAACTAAAATGTGCTTTTAATATACTATCTCTGTATTTAAAAAAATAAAGTTACCACTTGTAGTACACTATGGGTTCAAATGCACTATAAGTAGTATCTAAATACATTTTTTAAATACAGAGATAGTATATTAAAAGCACATTTTAGTTCATATTTCATGGTGTCTCAAAATAGCACAGTTGAGTACACTTAGATGTTCTTAAGATTATCTTAAGAAGTACTAAAGAAGAATTTTAGTATATTATGTACAAAACTAGTGCACGAAAATAGAGCACTTTAAGTACATTATAGAAATGTACTTTTTTTTTTTCACCTGGGTACTTTTCATAATTTTTTTGAAGAAGACGGACTGTGAGGATAAAGCCTTGAATTTACCTCAGAAGATCTTTTTCAGATGCACGGATTGATCCAGCAGAGGATATCATTTCTGATGAACAAGTCATTTATTCTTTCTTACTTGAGTTTATTTTTACCTAAATTTGTACACTTTTTACTTCTTTCCAGACTGAAACTCAGATGACATTTAGAAAACTAGTCCTGTCCGAATAGTGATATAGTGTCATAGTTCAATTTCAAATGAGTGTGAAGTTATCATTTTTTGTAGTTCAAAATTTTTATACGTTCATCAGTAAATAGGTAATCAATTCAAAGGGTTAACCCTCTGGGGTCTGAGGCTAATTTGGGGCCCTGAAGAAGTTTTGACATGCCCTGACATTTGTGCTTTTCAGTTGCTTATAAACATATTAATGACAAAAGTCTCATTACACTGTATTCAGCAGAAACTAGGCTACAATAATATGTGAGCAACAAGTATGTACATGTTTGTATTTTTGAGAGAATTATGTATATGCATGGTTTTTGGAAAAAGAAGAAATAAGTAACTGAAATAAGGCCTCCCAACACATACTAAATATTTTTCACAAAACTTTTGGGAACTGGATATTTTAGTCTGGAGTTTTTGCTTCAAAGTGATAAAATCATTCTGCTTACTCATAAAACAATGTATTGATTTTAAATTTCTAAGACTTGTTGTTTAGGAAGGCCGTATGCACGGAGGTGTGAATCTTCATGAATAATGCTGTGATTCACACCTGAGGAGATTAAGACCCTGCCCCTAATAAGCCGCATAATAAGCCATTCAGTCAGGAATGTGACTGAGTGAACTAATAAAGAATGCAATGACAAAAATATATCATTTTTGTTTGTAGTTTATTTTAAATACAGTTATAAATGAGAGTCAAAGACACATTTTGAGTACACAGTTATACCTGGAAATAAATACAGGTTAAAAAAAAAAAAAAAAAAAAGAGGAAAAAAAGCATTCCTGCTTCCAGTTAGTGATCTCATTATCATATGCATGCAGTCCAATGTGGGCCAATATTTGGTCACTATGATTCTCAAATCTTCAAATCTGTGAGATAAAGAGGAAAAAAACCCTCTGTGAGCTTGCTGATAACAGGATCATATTTAAAATAATTTAAAATAATGGTTTTCCATTTTAATATACTTTAAAATATAACATATTTCTGTGATGCAAAGCTGAATTTTCATAATTCATTGTGAACAAAAGCTTCATTCATGTGGCGCTAGACTATTTCACAGTAAATCCTTCATAATCTGTTCAAAACAGGCCAAAGAAATCGTCTAAACATTCATATTATGTCTGACATTTTATGTATTATATTTGTTATATTTTAGAGCCTAAATGTCTGTATTATAATATTCACATTCACACTATATTGCGATTAGAATAAAGAACTTAAGAATAAAAAACCGTACCATTCACAATCATCGGCTTGATCAAGTTGATCCTCAATCGAAATTCACTTGAAAATGCTCTTCCTCTGAGGTAAATTCTTCCAGAATATTCCTCACTGCGTCTCAAAACGATGTACATGAATCTGACTAAGCTTGATGCATTTTTCTGAGCTGAAGCTGATGAGAGAGTGAGGAGGGGGAGGAAAGACAGAGGGACACAGAGTGCCTTTGGTGCCATCTTTTGGTTATACAATATATTACGTGCTTTAATTTCTTGTCTTCAAACAGAGCACTAATCTGCTTATTTTTAAGTTACACATACTACATTGATTTAAAAAGAAACTCAAAGGTTTTTTTGTATTATTATTGTATAGAAATAAATGGTGTATAATTCAGAGCAGAATATTGTTTAGTGTCATGAATAAATCTCAAAATACACAATTTTAAAGAAAACAAATATATTGATCTGAAATATAGTACATTCATTTTAAATTTATTCAGGCTCAATTACCAAACATACAATCTTAATTTAATGGTTTTACAAGATATGAGACCCTTCTCGTCTCCTTTTTTGTCCTTTCTTTTAAACCCTCGCCATGGCAGCACCATTCAAGATATCTTATAATCGTTCGCAATTTAGCATCTCCAGTGTCTTGTCATCATGTTCAGAAAGTGGTGGTGATTGCATGAATCCCCTAAGAGGAGTACATAAAAACTCATGACTATAAATTAGAAAGTTGTCCGGCTTAATAAGAACAATATACAGTATGTACCGAGTTTGGTGACTGTAGGTAAGACTAACCCCCCCACTTTTGTCAAAAGGTGGCGCTGTAGAGGCTTTCCTCCCCGCCCGTTTCTAGGGTTTTGCTCATGTCTACTGGTTGACATCGCTGTTGTTTATGTCGAGTTTCATGCAATTTGAATTATGCTAAGTGTCTCAAATGCATCCAAAATGAATAATAAAGTTTGATGCGTTGCCATGGCAACACTGTTTAAAATATCAAAAATCTTTTTACAGGTCTACATTCACCATGTCTTGACATTATTCTGATGAAGTTTGAAGCAAATTGTGTAAAAATAAGAGGGTGATCTCAAAGCATTTTGAAAGTGACACACTTCCTGCTGGCAGTTGGTGGCGCTATAACTTAGACTCACAATAGTCACATTCATGTAATCAGACTCCTACAACGAACACACAGCTGAAGTTTCATTGAAATTAACCAATGTATGCAGACGTTATAACACACTTCCTGTTTCCCTTTTCTCGCCATAAATTTGTTGCCTCGCCACAGCCAAACCGTATCGAAAATCCGCTTTAAATTTCGCATCCCCTGTGTCTTGACTTCATGCTGACTGAGTCTGGTGGCGATTGGATGAATCGCCCAGGAGGAGTATATCAAATTCCAGAGTATGCATTTTTCAAACAACCCATAATAGCTGACTTCCTGTTGGGCTGGCGTATAACTTAGAGCATGTAGAATGCATGCAACACAGTCCCTGTCAGTCAGGATGTTTACATGTGCTTCTGTGGAATTGGTATTGATGTTATATCTTTTTTTTTTTTTTTTTTTCATTTTAGAATCTAAGATCAGCTAATATTATACTTAATTCTCACTTTTATTGAAGGAATCTCAGAGAACGTTCCCCCAGTCCTGGCCAGAATCCTTCTACCCCCCAGTCCACAGACAGCCAAGCAGCTCTGAGCGAAACCTCCTGTGTCCCTGTCATCATGGCAACCCCGCCTAAGCGCAGACGCTGTGCCTACCTGGATTCTGATGCCACACAATCCTTGCGTCGCTCAACACGCAACACATCTGGAGGGGATCGGGCAGCAGAAGCTGGGGGTGGAGGCAGCAGCAATGCCTCTCCTCAACCAAAGAGAAGGCTTACTGAGGTGCAGGCACCACTACCCAAGTTCTTCCTCAACCTAGAGAAGAGTGAGTCACACTTTCTGTGTCCTGTTCTATTTCTTAAAACTGTAACTTTATGCACAATTTTAAGTTAATTTAAATTAAACCTATTAAACCAGGTGTGTCATGTCAAAAAAAGTGTCCAATGCAGATATGTTGGATGGGTTTATTATAAGCGAGATGCTCACATTTGCTCTAGACAGAGTGTTAGCTACTCAGTTGCTTACTCTCATGACACATAGCAACACAGCTAAAAGTATTCTTAATATTTTGGACCTTTTATTGAAAGTAGCCTACATTTACCTGTTGGGACCAGGGGCGCATTAACGCACGGGTTTCCATGGGCTGAAGCCCAGGGGCCTACACTGGGGAGGGGCTAACTGGCTGCACGAAAATTATATTTTTCAATTAATTATTTGTATATATGGGAGTTTGCAGGAGTGACAACAGCATTCTATAAACAAACTCACACACTAAAGGACTACATTTTCAGAACTCGTAACTGCATTTTAGGTGAAGTCCTGCTGTAAACAGAACCAGACTGGACAACTAGTTTTCTGTAACGTCATCCAGTGCAAGAGAGCCGCTCTGCACTAAACAGGTTCAGTAACTTGCGTGTGGATATAATCTCTGTCATCTGAAGGTTTTAGATCTAGTCATTGTGTTTGGCCAGCAGCCATATCACCCTGTAGCCCAAGACTGGTTGTCCACTGAAGCTAAGTAGGGCTGAGCCTGGTTAGTACCTGGATGTGAGACCTTCTGGGAAAACTAGGTTGCTGCTGGAAGAGGTATTAGTGAGGCCAGCAGGGGGTGTTCACCCTGTGGTCTGTGTGGGTCCTAATGCCCCAGTATAGTGATGGGGACACTATACTGTCAAAAAGCACCGTCCTTCGGATGAGACGTTAAACCGAGGTCCTGACTCTCTGTGGTCGGTAAAAAATCCCAGGATGTCCTTCGAAAAGAGTAGGGGTGTAACCCCGACATTCTGGCCAAATTTGCCCATTGGTTTCTGTCCATCATGGTCTCCTAATCATCCCCATATACTGTTGGCTTCATCACTCTGTCTCCTCTCTACCAATAAGCTGGTGTGTGGTGGGCGTTCTGGCGTAATATGGCTGTCGTCGCAACATCCAGGTGGATGCTGCACATTGGTGGTGGTTGAGGAGATTCCTCCTTCCATATGCAAAGCGCGTTGAGTACCCAGAAGAGCGCTATATAAATGTAAGGAATTATTATTATTACTATTCCATTGGTGCTGCTTTAAAGTCTCAATTTTAATTTCAGGAGGGCTTCAATCTAGGGACAGAAAAAAAGGAATCGCAATATTGCTGAAATGTGATAATTAAATGGATAGCTCACCTTGGTGTTGTTCCAATGCCCTATGTCCTTTTTTTTTGGACCACAAAAGGAGAAATTTTGAAAAATATCCTGGACGCTCTCCCTCATTTAATGGCAGTGAATGTTGACCAGGCTCAAACTTTACAAAAAGGATACAAAAAGTATCACGTAATGATACAATGAGATGTGCTTCATATATAGAAAGTGTTCAGGAGATATACTATAAGGTTTTGTGAGAAAGAAACTGTATTATTCAAAATACTGAGCTCGTTCGTTACTCTGTGTGTGTTCCTGAGAGTGCATGTAAGCCATCAGTAGCCAGTCATGCATAAGATAACTGTCGCACTGTTGTCATGACATCCGGAATATTCACCTCACAGAACACTACATACACAAACCTGAGGACACAATTTACAAAACATGTCTGAAGATTTTGATGTTGAGGAGGATATTTATTTCTATGCTCAGCCCAGGACCATTTCTATGGGGGTGCTAGAGGGTACTATAATAAGCACCCCGAATAAGAAAAAGAGTTTTTGTCTCGTGTTTATATCATATCATACAGACCTACCAACATGTATGCATTTTGCGTAGCGGGTACGCATTTCAGTGGCGTGCACAGTGAAAGTGAAAGTGCCCTTTGCGGTCACATCGCGGTGCCCCCGCGTTCCCATTTCTCTCTCAATCCTGCTGTGATTTGTGGATGACTGACTAGCATGAGTCTGGAGAAGCAGGCAATTTTATTTTTATTCTCAGTGTTGAGAAAGTAGCCTACATGTGTTACGTTATTGTGTTAATAATAACTAAAATAACTAATTGTTACATATTTATTTTGTATGAAAACTAGCGCGTTAGTTATTTATGGATTTAAAATACCGTTGTCTCGGTGCTGCGCGAGCTCTCATAAACACAAACACGCGCACACACAGAGAGAGGAAAGGTCATTGTAAAATGAAAATTGAAGTGCTAGGTTTAAAATTTGTTCTTGCTTGTTATTTTTCTGTCAAAATGTCAGAAAGCATTTTGAATTATCCATCCGTGTTTTTAAGATTTGTTAAATGATGCTTTACTGTTAACTCCTCGTTATATGACGGACTCGATATTCTTGAATAGGCGATTCGTTTTGCTCTTATTGGTCCTAACGTTTATTCAGCGAATGTTTGTCTTGTTTATAATGTGCAATGATCAAATGCAAAGACATCATGTTACAAATATAAACCTTTTTTTCTGTGGGATGTAGTATCATATTTGGATATTGGAATAATAAATTAAGTATTTTAAATGAATCATATGTACACACAATGTTTTTACTGTTTTCTAAGTGTTTCTTAATTAAACTAGTAATTACAAAACCTCTGTTTAAACCACTGTCAGGTTATTTGTAGGGCACATCCCTAATGTAAATAGCCTACTTGAAATTGCAAACAAAAAAATATTTTAATTTATATTAAATAATTGAATGTGATTCACTTTTGTGGTTGTCAGTTTGTATGACGGCTCACACGTACTCTCAGGAATGCGTACAGAGTAACGGCCAAGTATTTTGATTGAATAATAAGGTTTCTTTCTTGCAAAACCTTATAGTATGCCTCCTGAACACTTTCTATATATGGCCTTTTATATCCTTTTTTGTAAAGTTTGAGCCTGGTCACCATTCATTGCAATTATATAGAGGAGTGCATGCAGGACATTTTTCAAAATTTTTGCTTTAGTGCTCCAAAAAAGAAAGAAGGACATAAGACATTGGAACAACACCAGGGTAAGTAAAAGATGACTTAATTTTCACTTTAGTGTGAACTATCTCTTTAAACTTTAAAAGGCTATAATTTAATAATTAAACATCACCACTGCACCAAGTAGCCCACATTTATGCAAAGAGATTGTTTTGATCTACTGCTGATGAATAATAAATATTTTGTTTAATGTATGGAGTTTATATCATATATCATTCTCGCATTGATTATTGCAATGCTTTGCTGGCGGGGGTTTCAAAAGCCACCCTCAATAAGTTACTGTTTAAAATTCAGCCACTCAAATCCTGTCTGGAAACAGGACAAGGGATCACATAACTCCTGTCTTGGAGTCTTTACACTGGCTCCCTGTCAGATTCCGTATTGATTTTAAAATTCTCATGCTTACTTATAAGGATTTGCATGGATTATCTCTCAGAGCTTTTAACCCCCTACACACCAGTACGCGATCTCTGCTTCTCAGAAGCTTTTAATTGTTCCACTTACTCGTTTAAATCAATATGTAATAGGGCTTTTTCTTCAATTTCTCCAAAACTTTGGAATTCTCTGCCTGCTGAGATTAGGCAAGCAGAATCACTTAGTGTTTTTAAATCTTCCCATAAAGATTTTTTTTTTTTTTTTAGGGTAGCTTTTATCTGCTTATTTTGTAATTGTCATATTTTACTATTTACTTGTTGAACTTTTTGATAGTATGTTTTTATTTGGTATTTTTCTGTATTTCACTTTCAGTAAATGCATTGTTTGTATGTTTTATTTGATCTTATTCTTGTGAAGCACTTTGAGATGCTACTTTTAAAGGCGCTTATAGAAAATAAAGTTATTTATTATATCTGTTTTTTTCTTCTTTTCATTTGTTGCACATCAGATTACTCTTAAATGGGTTCAGGAGTTTTTAGTAGTTTGGGGACTTCTCTAATGTGAGGCAGCTAGCAGATGGTTGGTTTAGAAAGTCTGTCTGCTTCCTGACCTGGGCCCTAGTTAGTCTAATACCAACTCTAAGACTATGTGCCATATTGCAAGAGAGAAGTGCAGCACCACCCCAGGAGGGATGAAGACCATGCCCTCAGAATTGGAGGTGCTAACCCTTATCCCCACCCCTTCACACTCTGTTGCAAACTGCTCTAGTAAGTGCTGAACATCACAGCCCAACAGTGCCTTCAGGACATCATCATCTGCAAAACGTAAACATGTCAAACATTGTTGTAGGAAACGTGTTGAAAATTGTTGCAGAAAAAAGGTTGTGTTGGTGTGAAGTGCAGGTCAAGCAGAAGATACTGCTAATCTGGCTATTCTACACACCTCTTTGAATTTTGTGACTGGCGGAGATGGCTTAAGACTTCATAGCCCTCATAAGCCCTCATAAGACTTCATAGCCCAGTGCCGCAGCTAGACATTCTCTTGTTGTAAGACATCTGTATTGCAAACTCCTCCATGTTGCTGTTGCTTTTATTTTTTTATTTGGGCAACCAACATAATGTCATTGCCATAGAAACCAATGCAGATATACTGTAAAACAAAAGAGCGCCATGGGGGTCACACTGACAGTGTGAACGTAGCCTTAACCTACTTCCGTGACATCCACCAGGGAAATGGGTGATGACTCTAACACCTCCAACACTGTCTCTTCTTGTATGGGCATGTCCTGAGGGTTGAGAAGTGTTCCTTCCACCTCTAGACTATAATTCCTGGTGGGTCATTTTGTGTCAAATCAACCAAATTTCTGAAACTTCCCTGGCTCAAATTTTCACCTGAGATTTGGAGCCAATTTACAGGTTTGTAAAAATTATGGCAGCAGCATTATTTTTTTTTTTTTTTTTTTTTTTCACAATTATCTGTTGACTTTAGCAATCTTTGTTTCATAATGCCAAAAGTGACAGTTCAAAAATGGCAAAAAGCACAAGTTTGCATGCCTGTAACTCAAGGGCCCGGTTTCACAGACAGACAGTATTAGGCCTTAATTCAATTAGGGAATCTAAGTAGCTTTATGAACATGCCCTAGAAAAAACATTACTGGTGTGCACCTTGAGACAAAACAATGGCACTGACATATTTTAAGATAGTGAGTGCCATTAATATTCCTTTTCCAAATTTTGCATACCTGTAACTCAAAAAGTATCACACGGGACCTATTATGCAAAATTCACTTTTGCATGGTGTTTGGACATAAATGTGTGTTGGCATTGTGTGTACACAACCACCCTATAGTGATTAAAATCCACCCACTCCTTTTTTTTTTTTTTTTTTTTTTTTTTTTTTAATCCCCATAAATCATAAGCACTGAAGGGTCTCCCAACGACCTGTTTTCAGCCATGGTGCTAATGTGACATCAGCCATTTTAACATAGAACCGCCCTGAGCGAGTTCACAGCAAGTTGTACACAGTCCACCATTGCTGTACTGACGAGAATGTCTCCCAAGTGTTTTAGGTGTTCTGTTGCTGGATGTATTAATCCACATAGCTCTCTCCATTTACTCCCAAAATCTAACCCGCTGAAGACGAGGTGGATTAATTTTGTTTTCAAAGAAAATGCTCCCTCAACTCTACCGAAATTCGTTTGTATTTGCAGCAAATTAGCTCAAACAAATATGATAATTAATCATAAGTAGTTATAATTAATTATAAATATTTGGATCAGTTAATAAAAAAAACTTATTGTGATCAAATTAATATGACAATCAATCAACCTGTTTGGCCAGCAAACACTCGTACTGATCGTCTATCAATTTTTCAAGACAATAACGAAAAAAATAACGCTTTCTTAGCACGTAACTGTGATCGAATCGTTATCAGGGACATTGGGTTTATAAGTAGGTCAGAATCAACTCGCAAGAGTATGCACACAAGTTTTTTTTTAACTAAATAAAAACTAAAAAATATAACTAAACTAACAAACACATAACATAACAAGTTTACACGTACATAGGTAAAAATGAGCAATGATTGAGTTGAATTGGAAATGGGACAGGAGATGGAGCTATGAGGGAAAAAGTCAAAAACAATCTGGAACAGACCATCAGTTTTCTCAGTAATAAAACACCTTTGCTAACAAAGTTGGTTCACAAATTAGTGTTCAAAAGTATACGATACTTGCAAAATGCCTTTAGGTCGAGTAGCATCGGATTTGCAGGCTGAAGAGAAATCCTTGATGATTCTGTCCAGAGTTGTAGTCAGTATCTTCTGGCTGGGTTGCAGGCCTAGGCCTGAAGAGGCCTGCAGCAAAGGGGGTCTCTTCAGTCGTCTAAGAAGCAAGAGAGAGCGAAGGAGTAGCGTTTAAGTTGCCTTAAATGTATCATCAAACATGTGAATACAATACTGAGTACAATACAGCAAACAGTAATAATGGATACCATTTCCTGGGGATATGCATGTTCATTTATGGAACAGTCTGTCTGTAAATTAATGCAGGAAAGTCTGTTTTCTGTGGGAAAGATGCAGGTTTTCTGTGTGTCTCTTTGTCTTTGCTCCATGTGGCAACTTGCATTCTTTGGCGTAATAAAACAGACCCCAGAGTGACCTTTAAACAATTATTGGTTAACTATAACAAATAATTGTGTCTGATTTGTCTCAGTCGTTACATATTCAATTGTTTTGATAGAGGGAAACAAGATGCATTTCTAGTTTGTGTTATTTGTTCTTCAGACATTCTTCATTAAACACAATAACTATCAGCTGTTTAAAAAGTTACCTACATTAGGTTCTTTACCATTGAAATACCACAATTCAACAATGTGACATAGGGGTCCCAGTATCTAAAGGAACTATATAGGGCCTTAAAAATAAAGATGGCAAAAGAAAAGTTTTATTAACAATAAGAATATATAGTATATTAAGATATCTTATATAGTATATTTAGTATATTAAGAATACTTTTTGAGTTACAGGCATAACTTTAGAAAAATAATATTAATGGCACTCAGACAGATATGTTCGATGTAATAGAAAACAAATGAGATACATTTTTAGTTTCAACATTAATTGTTTTTTTTTTTTTAGATATTCTTCTTTAAAAGAAAAAAGTATCAGCTGTATGCAAAGTGACCCACATTTGGTTTTTCACCACTGAAAATGTGTACAATTGACCAGTTTACTCATGAAGCCACATTAACATGTACATATTTCTGGGACTGAAACATTGAGGGCCTTTAAAATGAAGATAACAAAGGAAAGTCTATTAAGAAACAGAATATGAAAAGATATTAAGAAATCTTTAATACTTCTTGTGTTACAGTCATGCAAACTTGAGGCAAAATACACAAGAAGTGCTTTTTGCCATATTTCAGCTGTCACTGTTGGCATATACAGGTGCTGGTCATATAATTAGAATATCATCAAAAAGTTGATTTATTTCACTAATTCCATTCAAAAAGTGAAACTTGTATATTATATTCATTCATTACACACAGACTGATATATTTCAAATGTTTATTTCTTTTAATTTTGATGATTATAACTGACAACTAAGGAAAATCCCAAATTCAGTATCTCAGAAAATTAGAATACTACTTAAGACCAATACAAAGAAAGGATTTTTAGAAATCTTGGCCAACTGAAAAGTATAAACATGAAAAGTATGAGCATGTACAGCACTCAGTACTTAGTTGGGGCTCCTTTTGCCTGAATTACTGCAGCAATGTGGTGTGGCATGGAGTCGATCAGTCTGTGGCACTGCTCAAGTGTTATAAGAGCCCAGGTTGCTCTGATAGTGGCCTTCAGCTCTTCTGCATTCTTGGGTCTGGCATATCGCATCTTCCTCTTCACAATACCCCATAGATTTTCTATGGGGTTAAGGTCAGGCGAGTTTGCTGGCCAATTAAGAACAGGGATACCATGGTCCTTAAACCAGGTACTGGTAGCTTTGGCACTGTGTGCAGGTGCCAAGTCCTGTTGGAAAATGAAATCTGCATCTCCATAAAGTTGGTCAGCAGAAGGAAGCATGAAGTGCTCTAAAACTTCCTGGTATACGGCTGCGTTGACCTTGGACCTCAGAAAACACAGTGGACCAACACCAGCAGATGACATGGCACCCCAAACCATCACTGACTGTGAAAACTTTACACTGGACCTCAAGCAACGTGGATTGTGTGCCTCTCCTCTCTTCCTCCAGACTCTGGGACCCTGATTTCCAAAGGAAATGCAAAATTTACTTTCATCAGAGAACATAACTTTGGACCACTCAGCAGCAGTCCAGTCCAGTCCTTTTTGTCTTTAGCCCAGGCGAGACGCTTCTGACGCTGTCTGTTGTTCAAGAGTTCAAGGAATGCAACAGCTGAAACCCATGTCTTGCATACGTCTGTGCGTAGTGGTTCTTGAAGCACTGACTCCAGCTGCAGTCCACTCTTTGTGAATCTCCCCCACATTTTTGAATGGGTTTTGTTTCACAATCCTCTCCAGGGTGCGGTTATCCCTATTGCTTGTACACTTTTTTTCTACCACATCTTTTCCTTCCCTTCGCCTCTCTTTTAATGTGCTTGGACACAGAGCTCTGTGAATAGCCTCTTTTGCAATGACCTTTTGTGTCTTGCCCTCCTTGTGCAAGGTGTCAATGGTCGTATTTTGGACAACTGTCAAGTCAGCAGTCTTCACCATGATTGTGTAGCCTACAGAACTAGACTGAGAGACCATTTAAAGGCTTTTGCAGGTGTTTTGAGCCAATTAGCTGATTAGAGTGTGCCACCAGGTGTCTTCAATATTGAATCTTTTCACAATATTCTAATTTTCTGAGATACTGAATTTGGGATTTTCCTTAGTTGTCAGTTATAATTATCAAAATGAAAAGAAATAAACATTTGAAATATATCAGTCTGTGTGTAATGATTGAATATAATATACAAGTTTCACTTTCTGACAAAGTGACAAACAAAGATTACTAACTAGTCAATTGCTAGTCAACATATTTTAGTAATAGACCTACCAATCTCTGTGTAAAAATAAAATAATAAGGCTGCCATCTTTCTAAAGTAATTTTTACACCCCTGTAATTTGGCTCCAAATCTTAGGTAAAAATTGTCATTTTGACCCCCTCTACAACATAGTGGATTACTCCGTAAATATACATGTGACATTTAATATTTTCATCACTATTTAAGTTGGCTTGAAAAAACAAACTTACTGAAATGTTATTTAAAATTAATATTTTTATTCTTAAGTTGGCTTGAAAAAGCCAACTTACTGATCTGCTATATAAACTTATTAATGGTGCATTGTTCTCTTGCATACTTATTAAGTTAGCTTGAAAACACCCTGCAACCACCCCAAAGATTTAATATTGAAAATAGATGAGAGTGATAAAATGAATCAGAACATCATAGAGACATGTGGGTTTGGCTCTTTTGATTTGAGCAGATATGCAGTCTATTAGTTTAAGCCTGCTAACTGTCTAGCCATGCCCTAGCAACCATTTAGAGCACCCTAGCAACCCAAACCCAAAGTGGGATATCTTCAAATCTGAACATCATAGGGTTGGTTTATATCTTTCATACTGACAAGCAGCCTTTGGAGTATTATCATGCCAAGCCACTCCCTAGCAACCAAACAGAGTACCCTAGCAACCGTTTAGCAAGACCTATATCTCTGCATCAGAGCATCGTAGAGACATGGCAGTTGGCTCTTTTGACTCATGCTAGCAAACTGGACTTCCAACATGCTACACATGCTAGCAGTGAATAGCTACATGTTAATACTGATTAGCTAAGTGCTAAATTGGACTAAGAACATGCTAAGAACTTAATAAAAACTCCATAGTAACCATCTGTGACAACAACCATCCACCTAGTAACACCATAGCAACCACCAAGGTTACCATAGCAACCACCTAGCAACACCTTAGTGACCACCCCAAGTACCTTAGAAACCATCTGTGACAACGACCAACCACCTAGCAACACCCAAAACTACTAAACTAAAAACTTTCAAACTGAAAACTTTTAAAACTGCTTCAAACTTTCTGGACCAGCTTTTTCAAGTTTTTCACCACTGACCGGCTTTTTTTTTTTTTTTGAAAAAGCCAACTTACTGAAATGCTATTTAAACGTATTATTATTATTATTATTATTACTATTATTCTTACTCTAAATTTCCAACTCTAACTCCTCCTAGAGCTTAAACTGTACAAACTCCAAACTTGGACTAGACCTTCAGACTGTTCAGACTTAGTGTGCTATATCTTTTCAGACTGATCAGACTTTTCCTAAAAATTCTGATTAAAACTTGGAAAAATCCCATTGACTTTCACTGAACTCTCTTGGCTGATCTAAACAGCTGAGCTAAACTCCAACTGTCAAAATTCAAATCTAAACAAACTGAATCCCATTAGACTCAATGAAGCTGCCATTCTATGTACTATTACTAAGCCAATTAAACTCATTCAAACTCAAACTCATCTATCTATCTATCTATCTATCTATCTATCTATCTATCTATCTATCTATCTATCAAAACTACTAAACTAAAACTGAAACTTTCAAACTTCAAAATTCTTTATCTAACACACACCCACACACACACACGCACACAAGAAGTAAGCACAAAGTAAACAGTGTAATAATATACATTGTTTTTGTTTTTTTTGCATTTGTATTAGCATTATTATTGAAATCATTGTTATTTTATAGCAATGTTGAAAGCAGATTTGTATCTATTCTAAAACACAATACACAGGATCATAATAGCTATAATATGTCTGTAGTACTCTGGCTCTAACATTTGAGTGTGCGCCGCTTATGAACACAGGGTTTGAAATAGGTTTGTTGCAATGAAACTCATCTTAATTGAAGTCGCCACAAACTATTCGTGGCTTGAAATCGATGATCTCCAGAGATGTCAAGAGGGCGTTCAGTTGTGCCAAAAACTCTCTTTTCATTAAAGTCAGTGATTTGCAATCCACTGAGTGATGTTGTTCTGCTGAGTGCAACGTATGCCATGCCTGGTTCGAATATGTGCTTCATACTTTCTGGCGAGGCTTTTTCAAACCAACTTAAAGTTTGTCTCGACAAACTTTTTTTATCTAGTTCTTCTTCTTCTTCTGAGCCAAATTTTAGACTGCATCTTCTCCTAGAGCTTTAAAGCTACAATCACCAAACTCAGCTCAGACCTTCAGACTGTTCTGAAGTTAGTTGCTATATATTTTCAGACTGATCCAACCTACGGTTTTCCTAAAAATGCTGATCAAAACATGGAAAAACTCCCATAGACTGAAAATCTAAACATTCCATCAACCAACTGTCACAAATTCAAATCAAAACATACTGAAGCCCATTAGACTCAATGAAGCTGCCATTCTATGTACTATTTCTAAGCCATTTAAACTCATTCCAACTCATA
Organism: Elopichthys bambusa; assembly: GCA_037101425.1. NCBI lineage: Eukaryota > Metazoa > Chordata > Actinopteri > Cypriniformes > Xenocyprididae > Elopichthys > Elopichthys bambusa. The sequence goes on from CM074436.1 coordinate 19,036,003, forward strand.
AACTAACTAACTATCTAACTAACTAACTATCTAACTAACTATCTATCTAACTAACAAATTAACTATCTAACTAATATCTAACTATCTAGCTATCCAACTATCTAACTAATATCTATCTAACTAACTAATATCTAACTATCTAACTAATATCTATCTGACTATCTAATTAACTATCTAACTAACTAATATCTATCTATCTAACTAACTCTCTGACAATTTTATGTGTTTTAGTCAGTTCAAGTATGATAAGAGTCAAAGAGAACTTAATTAATTACTGGTTTGCTCACTGTGAAGGGGATCTCTTTGCGCATACACCAGAAATGTGCACAAAGAAAGATGCTTCTCAGACAGCATGCCAGTACCGATTTGCAGCACTGACTGAATGCCAGATAAACTGAACGGAGTTAGGTCTTCAGTGCCCATTATTGCAATGCATATCTTCTTTTTATTTAATCTTGAAATTGCATATGTTTCTCTACTACTTATCCAGAAACTCCTGTTCACAGTGGCTCCTCATCTCCTTTGCCCTTGACACCAAGCAAGGATTACACTGGAGGGCTTTTCTCAGGGCTGGAAACCCAGAGGAACTACGAACTAAATGAGGTGAGTCCTAAAACATAAAATATGTATGTGTGTCAAAAGTTTGGATACATTACTATTTTATGTTTTTGCAAGAAGTCTCATCAAGCCTGCATTTATTTGATCAAAAATACAGAAAAAAACTGTAATATTGAGAAATTGAACTGTAATACAGTTAAAATAATAATAAATGTTATATTTTAATATACTTCTATTTTAACTTATTTCTGTGAAGCAAAACTGAATCTTTAGCATCATTACTCCGGTCTTCAGTGTCACCTGATCCTTCAGAAATCATTCTAATAGGCTGATTTTATATCAGTGTTGGAAACAGTTATTATATCAATATTTTTTATAATCTGTGATACTTTTTTTCCAGGATTCTTTGATGAATAAAATGTTAAAAAAGAACAGCATAAATTATAGGAATTATTATAGGATTATATTTTAAAATATATATCACACTATTGCTGTTTTTGATCAAATAAATGCAGGATGAGCTTAAGAGAATTTTTTTCATAATGCTGCATAATTATCAAAAATGGTAATACAAAGTTCTTTCACGTCACCATTTCGCCAGCCTACACTTCACATAATAGGCCTATAGGTGGCACTTGGGCTTCATTAACTATGATCGTTTCATCAAATAGTAAATGGTGTATCAATATACATAAATGCAGTAAATGAGTAGAACACGACTTATTTCCCATTAATGCGACTTTTGGTGCTGCATGGTTTTGTGCAGTGCATTTTAGTCAGTTAACATCCATTTTGTCAGCGATGCAATTTGATTAACAAAATGAGACAAACCGCAGAAATTGCTCCACAAATGCAAGCTCATCTGTCCATGTAATTTTTTTTAACTGATTAATGAATTAGAAGAACGGAAAATTACTGCTCTACTTCACATTGTCCAATGAAATTTAAACTTCTTGTGCCATATCACGATGGGTTGGTGTATTATAGCCTACATGACAAACGGGCATTGATGAATTATGTAATATTTTAAAATATGAAATATATAGATTCACTAGCTATAGTCGACACACTAGCTTTGATTATTGATGAAAAAAAGTTTTAAAAATTGTTTGGTTTATTTTTTTCTTCCATCGAGCCATATAGGCATTCACCATATATAGCCATATACCGGCTTTTGAGCGATTCATTACTATTGTACACATTGTCATGTTAATTATAATTTAAATGCGTTTTGTTTTATTGAACACAATATTATCATTGCCATTTGTCGGAGAGGGGCACTTTTTATTAATTTTGAAAAAGGGCAGGGGCTCGAGCCTAAAACATTTAAATATTCACAATGAAACGGTGTACACGTGGTGTCATATTGGTCATTCGAAACTTGCAGAAATATTTATTTCTGTAAGTCTTTCAATGGTTTTAATGGTTTATTGAACAATTTAATTCACCTTGGAAAATGTTACAATTTCCATTAAATACTAATCTGAAAGAGTTATGATGATGTTGATTTTTTTTTTTTTTTAATACCTAATACTGATACCTTGTTTATATGTCCGTGTTTCGTATAAGTTGTATATGTTTCGATATTGATTAAATATTATTTTACTAAGACTACTGGGAGATACAGAGAGACAACTGATATTTATGTGCATTTATGCAGTGCATATTTTATGTAGTGTATGTACATATGAAGTAGTCTGCTATACTGTTACAAAGATCTCATTTACATTTTGGCCATATAAATATCAGCAAATGCACAAAATTGCCTATTTTTACTCAGATTCTGCCTCTGAATAAAACAGAGGTGTTTTTTCTTCCTCGAGTTTGAGTTCCATATTCTCCTATATCCTAATATATGAGCCATAAATACCTGATGTATCAAATGACACTAATAAAGCATGCTTTTTGTATTTTGTCTAAAGGTTCAATACACTGTTTACTTTATTTATAGTTTATTATTTAAGTGTTATTTCCGCAATGAATTTCTATGACTTTCAAAAAACATATATGCGGGTATCACAATCACTCACTGAGATAATAAATTAATTTTCACAGAGCTAGTACATAGACGAGTAATGAAAATGTAGTAAATTTTAATATAATTTAGAGACTTATAAATTAGTGGATCTTGTTACAGTGGCCATTCTGTTGGAAATTTATGTTGGAGGAGCATCCCTGGTGCAGCTTTATGAGACTAAAGAGCATAGGGAGAGAGAGTGAATTAAAATGTTATTTCTAACTTCCACTCATCCAAGGCTCTTTTATTTCTTTAAAGGTGCACTATGTACAAATTTTCAGTTACTGTTTGTAAACACAACATTCAAACGTAGCCCCTCTTCGTGAGTGGAACATGGCCAGAAGCACATGCCCTCTCCCTGACATGATATTAGTTACATACACCGCTCAACTGACTCAAGAGAATACCACCAGGAAGATGAGCTATTTTGAAAATATTTTTTCAAATACTGTGTTTATCATGCATTAACAGCATTTTGTGTGTGTTTGTGTTTGTGTTTGTGTGTGTGTGTGTGTCTGTGTGTGTGTGTGTGTGTGTGTGTGTGTGTGAATGAACAGTTACATTAATTGTTAGATGATTGGCTGTATCTGCAAGCGAGTGTAGCCATCTTCATTCTAGCTTGCTAATAAACAATAATTATGTCAGCATAAAAACATAATTGCAGTTCCTAGTACAGTGGAATCAGGATGCACCAGAGTTCAATTTTGAGTGTCATGGCAAAGGCTGTGAATACTGTGAATACTTTTTAAATAAATTTGCAAAGATTTCAAACAAACTTCTTTCACATTGTCATTGTGGGCTTTTGTTTGTAGAATTTTGAGGAAAATAATTAATTTAATTCCTTTTGGAATAAGACTGTAACATAAAATGTGAAAAAAGTGAAGCGCTGTGAATACTTTCCGGATGCACTGTAATTTGTCGAGATTGCAGTCAACAAAGCAATAGCAACATTAGGAAATTGTTTTTGTGTTGAGACAGGAGAACTTAGAAGGGCTTCCTGAGCCTCAAACACCAATGGAAAAAGTCTCGCCCTCACATGTGCCGTGCGCCGTTATTGGCTGGAGTGACACACTCACTGGCCGAAGGTTACAGCCCAGAAATGTCCCAAGCAGAGAAATTCAGGGCTATGAAGGACCAAACCTGCAGAAATTATAAATAAATAAATATAGATAAATAAATACAAGTAATAATAGAAAAATAAATAAAGTAATTAATGACTTGATAAAACAAATATAATTAATTTAAAATGTAATTTAATCCTGAATTTGTTTTTGTATTATTGTGTATATATGGTAGTTCAGTTCCTGCTCAAAATGCCTGTCTTAAAGGGGTATTAAAAGACATGTAAAAAAAAAAAAAAAAATTCACCTGGAATTGGATGTGTTTTTGGTGATCTGATCACAAGTGGCAAATTTAAGATGAACTGCTTTTCTCACCTGGTATTAAGCACCAAATTAGGCCTTAAAGTAGCACAAAATATTTTTTTTAAAAGAACCATGAACATTTAATTAAATGAATTGAAAGTTTAAATAATACACAAGTTTTTAAAAAATGGACCAAATATTTGAAAATACATATAAAGTTAATGCTAAAGGGGCCATTCACATATCGCGTCTTTTCCGCGCACAAGACAGTTATTTTAAATGTAGCTGCGCCGCAGGTGTGCTCATAATAGAAGCGATGCGGTCGCGACGTGCATGTGGTGCGTTTTCCAGGCGCATCGAGATGAAAAATTCTCATATCTCATCTCCATAAATATATCTAGTAGTAAAGCTAATGCAAGGGCTAGAAATAAATTTATCCTTTGCTTTGGAAAGAAGGAGAAAGCGGTGCGGCCGCGCTTTCCTTGCGTTTTTAGACGCGACATGTGAATGGCCCCCAAGCTCTAGGAATATAGAAGCACCCCAAAGTTTTTTTTTTTTCTTGTTTTCAGTACAAACATAGACTGTGAATGTGGGGCTCGCAATCTTTCTGGATTTTTGGGTTTTAATCAGTAGCTGACAGAAAAAGGGGGAGAGGAGTCAGAATCCCCACTAAACATAATACAGCAGCACTGCAAACTCCCAAGATAGCTGCTGTCTGTTAAGTAGAATATTCGGTTTTGCTGTGGTGTCAAAATTGGTATTGAGAATTTCTCTGGTATTGACTATTTAATTTTAATGTTGTGATCAGCCTAGTTGCACTGATTCTCTGTACAGTTTTAAACATCGTCTTTGTATATGTTTTCACTGTTAGAGATGTAGGATCTGTTCTTAAAACGATCTGGTGCAATACTGCTTGTGTGCCTATAACCTCATTTACAGAATTAGCTCATTAAATTGGCTCACCGCTATATGATTGTCTTGAGGTTCTGAGCTGGAGACTGACACCAGATAACTACCCTCAGAGCGACCAGCTTCCACCTCCCTCTTACCTCTATGGCTCTCAGCACCTGCTTCGGCTATTTGGTGAATATTAGCTTCTTGCTTATGTTCAAAAGTGTTCTCATAAATTGAAGTTATTATCTTAATCTTTTACTGTCTTTTATTTATTTATTTATTTTTGCCTTTTTGTTTTAGTGAAACTTCCAGAAATCCTGAGGAAGATGCACATACCAGAAAAGAACCTGAGGGCACTAGTGAAACACTTTGAGCTTTTCCTCAGGTGCAGATTTCTTTTAGCATTGCATGGACATGATTAATTTTTTAGCATTGATTGCACGTAAATACTTTATGTAAGGAAAATGTGTACGAGGTAGTTAAATAATTGTCTTGTAGTTTCAAGTTATTTTTGCTGATCATTTGATATAGAACACACAGGCAAGATAGATAAAACAAATATTGATTATATTTCCAATACAAGTTATATTTCAGCATGTGACCTATCTACTTAAATGTATAAAATCAAAGACATGAAATATGATTCTCAATGAAACCCATATAGGACTAGGGGTACATTCCAACTATCAGCGTTACAGGGAAATTATAACTGTTGCTCCATTTGTAAAGTTTGGGACGTCACTATATAATTTAGTGAGAAAACTCCTTGACACTTATAAATCATTTGGACTTCAGATTTCAATGTAACCTGAAAAAACAGTCACTGAAAAATACCCACTGCTAATGCACAGACAAACAATGTAGAATGCTGTTTGACCAGATTAGAGGCTCAGAACTTCTTGAGAGATTAACCTTTATGCGTGGTTATTGAAAAAACAAAAAACTTAAGTCACTGAAATATGGCCACAAAACAAATACTAAATGTGTTCACAAGACTTCTGGGTATTGGAGGTTTTAGACTAGAGTTTTTGCTTCAAAATGATGTATTATCCTGCCTACTCGTTCATATAAAACAATATATTGATTTAAATTTTGTAAGACACTTTTTGTCAAGAAAGACAGTATGCGGGAGGCGTGAATCTTCATGAATAATTCTGTGATTCACACCTGAGAAGACAAAGACCCAAATAATGACCCGCATAATGAGCCCTTTCAGTCAGTTTTTTTTTTTTAATTCAGAATATAGTTAACAATATAAATGAGACACATTTTAAATAAATGAGGGCACATTTTGATATAGAGTTTTAAATAAATCCTGTTCAAAGATATAAGTGAACATCACTTACCTGGCATTCCAAGGTGTTTGGTGTTTCTGCACTGGAGAAAAAAAAAAAAGAAAAAAAAAACCTGCTTCTAGTCAGTGATCTCACCATTATATTCATTCAGAATGTCCAGTGTGGGCCAATATCTGGTCACTATGATTCTCAAATCTGTTAGATAAAAGAAAAAACCCCTTTGTGAGCATTGTGATAACAGGATCATATGTTAATATAATGTCCACTCTTAACAGAAAACATGATTGTATAGGCATATATATAAAATTACAGTACCAGTCAAAAGATTGGACACATTTCTATTTATGTTTTTGAAAGAAGTCTCATGATCATCAAGTCTGCATTTATTTGATCAAAAATACAGAACCCCCCCCCTACCCCCCCCCCCCCCCCCCCGCAATACTGTGAAATATTATTACAATTTAAAATAATGTAAACTTAAGAATAAAAAAACAACTTATCTTTCACAATCATCGGCTCGATAGTTGATCCTCGAAATGAAAGTGAAACCAGCTCTTCCTCTGAGGTAAATCCTTTTAGAATTATTCCTCACCGCATCTGAAACGATGAAAAATACAAGAAACTGACTAAACTTGATGCGTTTTTCCAAGCTGACGCGGGAGTTCACTCTGCTGCATTGAACGCCTCAGAATTTTCGTCTGAATAGCGAGCCCGCTTTGTGGGAGTGGCCGCATTAGTGGATAATGAGCTAAGCCGCCAACATCTGACAACATCTCTCTTTTTATACAGATTACATAAACAGAGAATATTTGTTTTCGATTTGACTTACATGAATTAAAACCTGACATTTCAGCGTTTCTTTAGACATATGTATCATTTTTGTGTCATTAGTATTCACTACGTTAGAGTTCATTTTCTGAGGGAGTATCAGATTGGACTTTATTCAGAGAGAGACTGCGGCTCGCGCATCATGTTAGTCTTCTTTATTTTGCAAAAAGCACAACATCTTGTTTTTACTCCGAGTGTACACAAATAAAAGAAGACATTTCACAGATTAGAATGGTATCGCTCTCTAGACGACCCAATCTCTCAAGGTGGCCTCTTCAGTGAGACTGTCAAAGAATTTGCTATGTTCTCGGCAGTTAAAAAGCAGACGGAGGCCATAAAACACATCCTGTCTCGTCAAGGTGCTGCCTCCAAGGGGCCCGGCATCCCCAGACAGCAGGCCCCGTCTACTCGTCATCGAGGTCAGCCTTCTGCAAGTGCTGCATCGACCCTGCCTCGGCCTGGACCGGCGGCAAGACCCCAGCGGTCTTCCCGCAAGCAGGTGACGCTACCCGTCTATGGAATCTATGCGAATCTTTCGCCTCTGATGCCCCAGGCCCACACTCCGGTAACTGTCTTACACAACACCTCTACCGTTCTGGGGGTCAGTGCCCAAGTGCACCATATGTCACAGGTTTTTTGGGATGCAGAACAGGCTTCCAATATGATGGACCTTGCTCCACCTCACCGTGGGTTCCCCCCCACGGGTACCTCAGGTATTGTTCCTTTAGTACCACTTGTGCAGTGCTTGGACGTGTGGTTAATGATTCCTAACCTGTCACATTGACTGGTCAGATAAATCTGGCTTGGTTATGTGATTCAGTTCGCCCAGGTTCAGGGGTGTTCTCCTTACCTCGGTTTGAGGCGAGAACGCATGTATTTACCACATGATACCTCCCTTCAGGTAGGATGTGGTCTCCGTAGCATTCCTATCCCTCTGGGAAAGAGAATGCTTCTCAACGCTAACAACCAGGTATGTGACGCGGCTGTTATCAAAAGCTGTTGATTCTTTAAATCTCTTAAGAAATCAGAAGAAGCCCTCAGCCGCAGTGACCTCTTCTAGGCGAGTAGCACTCCTTATCAGGAGGCCTGAGGTCATTTACCATGGGAGTTGGTCAGCATTGTTGCATTTGTTGTTGGCACGCAGGCGCTTGCCAACATTTGCACCGCTTGTGACACGGTGAAGTAGTTGTAGCGTTTAGTATAGGGATCCCCATTCTGTTGTTACGACTTATGTCATAGTGAACGACAGAAAGGGAATGTCTCAGTTATGTATGGTAACCCTTGGTTCCCTGATGTGTCCCTCAGGCCACAACTCTGTACTGATCGCTGATGTGTACAGATGCTACCTTGGCTCCCCAGAACAATACTGAAGTGTATTTGCACTTAATTCGATTTCATTGGCCTTTTCTGATATACTCAGAGGTGATTGGGTCTTTCAAGAACGATCCCCATTCTGTCATTACGACACGTCTCCATTCCCTCCAGCAGGGAACGAGGGTTACCATTCGTAATAGAGATGTTTTATCATCGGTAAGACTGGTTAATGATTATTACCTATATGCAAGGTCATGTTTGTTTACACTGAAATACAGCATGGGAGAGTGGCAAAAAATCTTCCTGAAAAAAAACTAGCCCATCCACTGTCACTTGTTGTCCCGGAAGAGATGACGAGTGACTGCTTGTTGGAAATCTCAGAAGCGAAGACCAGGAGACTTGGATGTATCTTCAGCATATTCTTTATTGAGAACACGTGCTGTCTGTAGCTGCAGTCATCAAGTCTAACTATACATTTCCATGTTTTACACCAGGTGCTGCTTATGAGCCATCATGGCATATACACATACCTGCAACACAAGAAAACAAAGAAACAGCAGACCAGCAGTATTCATGCATAGACTTTAGTATGTTAGATTGTATAGTTTTTATGTCTAACTCTTATCATAATAAACTTCTAGTGATCGTATAGTGGTTTTGTTCTTCTTTTTCTTAACCTAGTCTTAATCAGTTTGACACCTATAGACCAGTAAGGTGGGGATAAACTACTGAGAGGGGGAAACCTATGAGGAAGTCTTCACCACAGGCCCCTCAAGGCCTGTTGCACTTCGGTTCTTCCCTGGGCTCCTCACTGGTCTGTGTGTCCTGTTCTCTCCCTTAAGTTAATTTGCAAACTTTACTGTGCTACATCTCCATCTTCCAATGAAACATCAGTCATAGCAGACATCATAACCCATAGAGGATGGATAAGTGACTGGAGTCAAGTCAAGTCACCTTTATTTATATAGCGCTTTTTACAATGTAGATGGTGTCAAAGCAGCTTTACAGTGATAACTGTAATACTTAAGTAACTGAATAAGTAACTGAATACTTAACCAGTGTTCACCAAATGGTGGAAGTGACAGTCAACTTTCTTTTGTTCAGAATGAGTCTTTCAGCTTTCTTGTAAATTACTGGGGAAATTAAGCATTCACAGCCCAAATGGTTAGCATGTCAGCCAGCTGTTGTTCCAAGAGTTTGGTGTAGAGGGGAGGGGCAGTTTCAGTGTAGCAAGTAGACTAAGTAGGAGCTGAGTAAAGCTGTTTCTCTTAATGTCTTTTTTGTTTTTCCTACACTCTTTCATCCAATGTCCAGGTTTACCACAGTAATGACAGCTGCCCTCTCTCTTAGGACATTTACGTTTCTGTCAGTTCTCTGTGTTGACCTTAAAGGATGCTGCTGCAATCTTTACTCTTGCCTTGACATCGGAGTCTCCTTCCCAAGTAGCTAACCTATCCAAGTTGTTTTGCAGGGTTTCATTGGTCCATGTGAGGTCTAAGAAAGGCAATGCATTTCTGTATTCTGATAAAAGCCCATCAAACCACATGCGGACCATTATCCTCTAGCACCTTCTCTGGAGTGTCAGCTATTCCACTATATGCTGCAGCTGACTGACAATCTTTCAGTGTACTCACTTACAGTTTCATCCTTCTTCTGTACACAACTAGTGATCTTTGACCAGTCTACCTTTGGTCCAACAAGGTTCTGTAAAACTCTCAGAACTCCTTCTCTTAATTTGCCTTTGCTGGAATGTTGAACCTCAGATTTATTTACAGCACTTTTAAAATCATTCGATTCTGACTCTGTCAAGATTTGTGACATTAGTTGGATGACTTCAGCTAGGGACATATCATAGAGCTTCAGTTTTCTGGACAACTCTCTCCTAAACTCATAAAAATTTCTATGCATTGATGGCAAACTCTTAGAAAGTCTTTCTATGGCTTAAGGACCATAAGCTATACTGACTGCTTGTAACTGCACTATGGCGGTTGCAGATGGAACAACGTCGACCCCTTTTACCCTACTCTGAGCCTTTTGTCTTGCTCCACAAACTTCAAATGCATTTACATCTTTATCCATCCATCCAGTATTGATATTGTCCTCTATTCTACATAAAGACTAAATAAAGTCAGGATAGCTTTCACCTGACTGCTGGTCTTTTGAGTCACTTTTGGTTGATGCTTTGTTACGGCCCAACTTCTGAGTGAGATGAGACTCTTGAGTGTGCAACTGTTTGTTTTGCTCTTCCAACTTAGCAATACATTTTTGTATTTTTGTTCGGATTTGTTCTTGTGCAGTGGATAGAGTAAATTCTCTGTGACAGCAGATGATGCCCTTCATATTTTTCTTCTGAATACAAGCACCAAGAACTTTTTTGCATTCTTCAGTGGACCAAACTTTTTCTGGATGAATACCAAATTTCTTTGTCAATTCTAGTCTGCCTGACTCAGTCACTATGAATTCCATGTGCTTTCCTAACAATGATTTGAATTCACTGTCTGTCCATAAAGGGGTAGCTAGTCCACCTTTTTCAGTTGTTGGAATTAGTCTAGCATTCTTTTTCAACATTTTGTAATGTCTTTCTGGCACAACAGTACACTTTCAACACTTCCCTGGCGAGCAGAGGACAACCAATAACTTCTCTGACAAAGCAGAGGGTAACCTAGTGGATAATACACGTTTTCAACCTTCCCTGGTAAAGCAGAGGATAAATCTTACCTAATTTTGCAGAGAATAAACCATCTCTAGCAACGTAGAGGATAACCACTTCCCTAGCAAAGCAGAGGATAAACTACTGTTAACACACTATAACTGTTGTTAACCTTCCCTGGTTGAACAAAGGATGTATCTTCTCTGACAACATAGAGGATAAATCATCTTCCCCGGTAAAGAAGAGGATAAATCTTCCCTAACTTTACAGAGGATAAACCTTCTCTAGTAACACAGAGGACAACTATTCTGTTAAACGACCTTCCCTGATTAGACAGAGGATAAATCAACTTCCCTAAATATACAGAGGATGAACCACTTCTCTGGCAAAGCAGAGGATAAACCAACTTCCCTGGCAAAACAGAGGATGAACTACTGTTAACACACTGTAATTGTTGTTAACCTTCCCTGGTTGAACAGAGGATCAATCTTCTCTGACTACACAGAGGATAAACCTTCTCTAGCTACGTAGAGGATGACTAACCTGTTAACAAAACCCTGCAGCTGTTTGTTAACACTTCTCTGGCAGTGCAGAGGATAACCACATGTACTGGTCTGTAGCGGTTCTTTGGATAGAGTGACACTCACTAAATCATGGTTGAGATGGAAAAATTCAGTCTGGAGCGAAGTCAGGTGAGAAGCTCTATCCGGGTCACGACACCAAAACTGTTGGAAATCTTAGAAGCGAAGACCAGGAGACTTGGATGTATCTTCAGCAGATTCTTTACTGAGAACACATGCTGTCGGTAGCTGCAGTCATCAAGTCTAACTAAAGCAGTAATACTTTGTAGTTTATATACATTCAAGGGGGATGGATACATACAGTAGAGGTGGAGACAATCTAAACAAAGCATGCAAATGCAGTGCAGGAATCAGCCTGTTCCTGGCATTTCCCCAGTCCTGATCTAATCAGCATAACAGTGTCCTTCAAATGCATAGGTGCTAATCCAATCAGTATAACTATTCAATAAATGGGACAGGGGCTCCAAGAGCTATTGAAGACAAAAGGTGAGAATCTCAGTAATCTGACTCATTAGACATACAATAAAGAGAACAGGAACTGGCAGAAAACTCTTGCTGGAAACTTTGCTTAACCGAATCATTCATCTGATGTCATCATCTTTACCTTAAAATGCTAAATACAATGTACTTCACCGTAGTATTTCGTGTGATGTTATGTCAGGATGTAGGATTAGCAGATCTTAAACAGATTCTTAAATTTGTAATCCAACACTGAACTGGAAGAAGAATCGTGTGAAATATATAATATACCTAATAAAATCTTTATTTGAAGTGACCGTGCAAATATGGCTTTGGTTGATTCAGATTTAATTTAAGTGGTAACAGCCTGCAATGTCATATCATTCTGATTTAATTTAAACATGCCTTTGAAAATCAATTTTAGGGGGCAAATATTGCCCCTGATGGGAAAGTTAATAAATACTCTTCATCTCTGACTTTATTGTTTAAAGTGTCATTTCAGGGTTTTGGTATCTTCTTGTAACTAAGTGAGCACTTCCTGTATTATTTCCTATATTATAAAGGCTGTTTAACATTACCCCTAAAATATGACTAGGCTGGGCATGCTTCTTATTTGTTTTTCTAGGGCTCAGATTTACTTTTTGTGAAGTTTGTACATTCACCGGCCACTTTATTAGGTACATCTGTTCAAATGTTTGTTAACACAAAGTCAAACCAAAATTTATTCAGACATTTTTGATATTTTTGATATATTTTTACTAGTGGGTGCAGGACACTATAGTTAATTCATGTAAGTGAGGATAGGAAAATAAAGTAAACTGTGACATACCCAAAAATTCTTCATACAGTGGACTACCAGTAAAATTGATAAAAAATTTGGAACCAAAACTTATTCAGACACTTTGACCTGACAATGTTTTGCTTAAGTGCTATCTGACATAATTAAGATAATTTTTTTTCTGACACAGTTTAACTCTAAGATCTTGTCATATTTTATTACCATTTTTTTAAACTATAGTAAATAAACTGTATTAATGAATAAAAATGTTCAAGGTGTCTGAATAAATTTTGGTTTGACAGTATATATAATCAGCCAATCACATGGCAGCAACTCAGTGCTTTTAGTCATGATCAAGACGTTCAATGCTGAAGTTCAAGTTTAGCATCAAGTCACCTTTATTTATATAGCGCTTTTTACAATGTAGATTGTTTCAAAGCAGCTTTACAGTGATAACAGGAAGATAATGCAATAAAATTTGTTTTAGCTGTACAGCAGCTTTAGAAAAAAAAAATAGTGTTGTTGTTGTCAGTGTTTATTCATTTCTGTTGTAAAAATCATTAGTTATTAATTTAGTTTATTTATCTGTATAGCAGCTCTGGAGAAAACAGTCCAGCTCAGTTCAGTTCTCATACAATGCTGTCAATGCAGGCAGATCTGTGATATTGTTTAAAATATTTATTGTCCCGACTAAGCAAGCCAGAGGCGACAGTGGCAGGGAACCCAAACTCCATCAGGTGACAGAATGGAGAGAAGAAAAAAAAGAAGAAAAAAAAAACATTGGGAGAAACCAAGTCAAGTCACCTTTATTTATATAACGCTTTTTACAATGCAGATTGTGTCAAAGCAGCTTTACAGTGATAACTGGTGAATAATTTTGTCCAGCTTAAGTAAATTTAGTATTGATTCATTCGGTTGTAAAAATCAATGATTAGTTCATTTATCTATATATCAGCACTGGAGAAAATAGTGATGTCATCGTCCAGCTCAGTTCTGTTCGCATATGTGTCAATGCAGGCAGATCAAAAACATTGTTGAATATCAAGTGTCCTCAACTAAACAAGCCAGAGGCGACAGTGGCAAGAATTGAGAAAAAAACCTTGGGAGAAACCAAGCTCAGTCGGGGGGCCAGTTCTCCTCTGGCCAACAGCGAACAGTGCATGATTATGATTCAGGCAACGTTACAGATCATAAATCCAATTGGGATTGCAACAGTCAAAATATTTGGACCAGTTCTATCTAGTCTAAGATTGTATTCATCACGTCGGTATGGTACGGTTTGTTGGAAATCTGTGCCACTGGCTGTCATGTCGGTGAGGCCTTCACAGGGATGATCTAGTTGACACAATCTCTGCTGACACATCAGGGCTGCGTTGTCGTAATAAGGCACAGGTCCTCCATCCAGCCTGGATCCGGCTGACTACGGTAAACCTCGGGATAAACAGAAAGACTAATATTAGCGTAGATGCCATTCTTCTTCTTCTGATGTACCGAGTACATCTGGTGTTATAGGAAGTGTTCCTGGTTCCGGTTGACCTAATTTATGCAGCCTAACAATCCTTTAACGGATTTGAAAATATTAATTGATAATTTTATGTGTATGCCAGGGTAAAGAGATGCGTTTTTAGTCTAGATTTAAATTGACAGAGTGTGTCTGCTTCCCGAACAATGCTAGGAAGATTGTTCCAGAGTTTAGGTGCCAAATAGGAGAAGGATCTACCACCTGCGGTTGATTTTGATATTCTAGGTATTATTAATTTAATTATTAATTAATTCTGAGATCGCAATAGCAAGATTTAAAAATCTAGAAGATATTTAATAGGGAGCCAATGCAGTCTTGACAGAACCGGGCTAATATGGTCATACTTCCTAGCTCTAGTAAGAACTCTAGCTGCTGCGTTTTGGACCAACTGTAGTTTGTTCATCAAGCGAGCAGGGCAGCCACCTAGTAGAGCGTTACAGTAATCTAGCCTTGAGGTCATGAACACATTAACTAACGGTTCCACATGTTTCATTGAAAACATATGTCGTAGTTTAGATATAATAACCAGGCTCTATCAGGGGGCCGGTTCTCTTCTGGCCAACAAACAAACAGTGCATGATTATGATTCAGGCAGCATTACAGGTCAGAAGTGAGATTGGAATCGGAACATTCAAAATATTGAATCCAGTTCCATCTGGTTGAAGATCGTTGAAGCAAAAACGTGCCATTTTTGAGTGCGTCCCTTTAAATGCAAAGGATTGGTGCTGCCTTCTTGAAAGGCCTTTCAAGAAGAGGGCGGAGCTTCAAGAACTCATACCAACAACAAAATAAGACCATCTCATACACTTAAAATGTGTTCAGTTCGAACCATCATCGAAAAATCATCCTGCCTACTCAATGTCACATAAAACAATGTATTAATTTTAAATTTCTAAGTCACATTTTTGTTTAGAAAGGCCATATGCGAGGAGGCATGAATCTTCATGAATAATGCTGTGATTCACACCTGAGGATATCAAGACCCTGCCCCTAATGAGCCACATGAGCAAATCAGTCAGGTAGCTATGTGACTAAGAAAGAATGCAATGACAAAAGAAATATATATATATATTTTTTGTTTGTAGTTTATTTAGAATATAGTTAACTATATAAATGAGAGTACATTTTGAGTACACAGTTATACTTGGAAATAAACCATGTTCAAAGATTACTGTGAACATCATATACAAAACGTTCCCGATTCCAGTCAGTGATCTCAGTATCATATGCATGCAGTCCAATGTGGGCCAATATCTGGTCACTATGATTCTCAAATCTGTGAGATAAAAGAAAAAAAAACCTTTGTGAGCATGCTGATAACAGGATCATATTAGCTATTGTATTAATGTTAATATAATGTCCACTCTTAACAGAAAACATGATTTTTGTGATTTTATGCATGCTTGTATTATTGCACATTATGTGAAGAAAATTTTGTATAAGCCTATTTTTGTTTTAAATTACAGTACCGGTCAAAATATTGGACACATTACTATTTTTAATGTTTTTGAAAGAAGTCTCATGCTCATCAAGCCTGCATTTATTTGATAAAAAAAAAAAAAACAGCAGAAAAAAACAGCAATACTGTGAAATATTATTACAATTTAAAATAATGGTTTTCTGGTTTAATATACTTTAAAATATAATGTATTTCTGTGATGCATAGCTGAATTTTCATAATTCATTGTGAACAAAAGCTTCATTGATGTGGCACTAGACTATTTCACAGTAAACACTTAGTAATCTGTTCAAAACAGGCCGAAGAAATCGTCTAAACATTCATATTACCTCTATGACATTTTATGTATTATATTTGTTATATTATAGAGCCTAAATGTTAATGTGCAGTTTAATACACTGCTAACACATTTTATTTCAGTATTTATTACGTATTTCAATTGATTTCACTCATCTCAGTAGAGCAATATAGTTTGGGAATAGCCAATATAGCAATTTACTAATGTAAGTTATGTGTAACGTAGTAAACGAAATGCACGTCACCGCCATTCACATAGAGACACACAAAACTTGCAGAATTCATATTTAAACAGTCTTTATGCGGTTTAATATTTCGTGATTAGAATAAAGAACTTAAGAATAGAAAAAAAAACTTACCGTTCACAATCATCGGCTTGATCAAGTTGATCCTTGAACTCAAAATAATAATAATAATGTCACAGTTCCCGTCTGCTTTGGACTCCATTTCCCATGATCCTCCCAGGCCCACACCTGCACTCACTCCACCACTCAGTAATCACCCACACCTGCAATACATCCACTCATCACCACAGCACTACTTAAGCACACCGCTCACCTCAGTGTGTTGTCCAATCTCGTTTATACGTAGAGGACTGTTCCCTGTTGTTTCCAAGGACTATTATTCCACTCCAGCGTGTTTCCCCAGTGTGATATCTTCTGTGTGTGAGTTCTCCTACTCTTTCCGTGTGTCCCTCCAGCCTACCAAACTTCGACCATCCACTATCCACGTACTTGTATTCCTGTGTCTACCCTGCTGTTTGTTAATAAACCTCCATCAGTTTGCATCCCTGTTGTGTCCTACCCTTCTGTCCGTAACAAATAATAATCTTTATGCATTTTTTCGAGCTGATGCGGGTGTTCACTCAGTTGCATGGATCGCCTCAGAATTTGCCTTTGAATGCTGCGCATTAACTCAAAGGGAAAATATTAATAATTATAATAAATAATTAAACTCATTATGATTATTAATTATGATTAATTATGAATATGTGAATCAGTTAATCAGATTAACTTTATGTAGCTACATTAAAATTAATATTACAATCAGTTAACCTGTTGTTCCAGTGAACACTCAGTGTTAATTGTTTATTAAGTCTAAGAAATGTTCATTTCCAGGTTATGGAAAAACAACATTTTTATTGTACAGTACTACTCAGAGCATGTAGTCAAGATCGAAATCATTTAAGAGGCAATTTATTAGCAGACAGAGTCAGAACCAAACATCTATTGTGCACAATCTTTATTAACTAATTCACAAACGCATAACTAAACTAACTAACACATAACATACACGCAGGTCACACACATACGTAGGTAAAAATGAGCAATGATAGAGTTGAACCGGAACTGGGACTGGAAATAGAGCTATGGGAAAAAGTCAAAGACAATCTGGAAAAGAATCATCAGTTTTCTCAGTAATAAAACACATTTGCTGGCACAGGTGGTTTACAAATGAATACTAAATCGCTGTTTAGTGTTCAAATGTACAATACTTGCAAGATGCCTTTAGGCTGAGGAGCATCGGATCTGCAGGCCGAGGAGAAATCTTGATGATTCGGTCCGAAGTTGTAGCCAGTATCTTCTGCGTTGGATGAAGTAATATGAAACAACTTAAGCTGTTAATTTGACTCGTAGTGGGGAAAAAGTTCTTTCTCTCTCTCATAGATGAGCACATGGCTGGATTGCAGGCCTAGGCCTAGGCCTACAGGCCTTGGCCTGAGGAGGCCCGCAGCCAAAGAGGTCTCTTCAGTCGTCCAAGAAGCAAGAAAAAAAAAGAGAAAAGAGAGGGAGGGGCGGTGTGCACTAGCTTTTAACCTCTGGTCAAAGTCACACCTCTTAGGATTGACCTGACCAATGAAGATGTTGTATTTACGGGCAACAACACGCCTCCTGTCAGGGCTTTTACGACCAAGCAAGGTTAACTGGCGTTTGAAGAAAACTCTGTAGAGTTTTTTTGAAGAACTAATAAAGATTCTTGTAATACTGATGTGTTGCACAAATATCGATATATCGCATACACAAGCATTTAAATCTTCTCGATACGAACCCATAGACACTAAACATGGCATAATTGAAGTTACCTTAAATGCATCATAAACATGTGAATACAAGACTGAGTACAATACAAACAACAGTAATAATGGATACCATTTCCTAGGGATATGCAAGTTAATTTATAAAACAGTCTGTCTATAAATGAATGCAGGAAAGTCTGTTTTCAGTGGGAAAGATGCAGGTTTTCTCTGTCTTTGTCTCTGCTCTTCCATGTGGCAACCAACATTCTTCAACAAACTTGTGACTGAGAACTTCTTGGGGGATGAGGGGACCGACCCCAGAGTGAGCTTTAAGCCATTATTGGTTAACTATAACAAATAATTGTGTCTGATTTGTCTCAGTCACGTGGCCACATTAGTGGATAATGGGATGACTCGCGAATGACTGACAAACAGATTTTTTTCAAACCGATTACATAAACAGAGAATATTTGTTTTCGATTTGACTTACATGATTTAAAACCTGACATTTCAACGTTTCTTTAGATGTCTCATGTTTGTGTGATTAGTATTCACTAAGTTACAGTTCATTTTCTGAGGACTATCAGAATGGACTTCATTGAGAGAGACTGCGGCTTGCGCATCATGTTTGTTTTCTTTATTTTGCAAAAAGCACAACATTTTGTTTTTACTGTGAGTGTACAAAAATAAAAGAAGATATTCCACAGTTTTTAATAATATGTAACTCTTATTTGTATGTCCAAAATTGCCAGAGTATTTTGAGTCTTTTTCACACCGGTAAGAAAAAAACTGAGGTGGTATCGCCGGTGCGACCTGAGTGTTAATTACGGTTATAAAATGGATAGTTCTGACTCTTGATTCTGATTGGTTGAGCCGCATTTGAAGCCGTTGTAAAATTCCCGACAACATACAGCTGACCGCATTACATAAGTATCGCTGCACCACTGTATGTTGCTGCATCTCTCTTAACAACCACTCTTAATGTAAACATATGTTTGTTCTCAATTTATTTTTTTCATTGAAGCTTACTGCATTATGTATAAGAATATTACCTGCATTCAGATTTAGCATTTTCCTTGTCAGTCCTATGTTCATAATAAAAAATCAGTTTGAATGTCCGCTGCGATCTTGTCCTATTAACATTTAATGGGTTTTCCTGTGCCCTGCTGACACTGACAGTGCTAGTCAAAGCATTTGTCATTTGCGTCTTGTTCCGTGTTCACAACAATATAAAAGTCTTTGCGACTGAGTGATTTGCTCATAAAGACAATCTTTGCCACCATCTAATGGTGTAATAAATGTAACTATATGACAGGGACAGTCCCTGCAACTCTGCGCCGTGCCTAACAACGCCCCTTAGCTGTTATAAATTCACTGTAAATCATGGCTTCTTGGGGCTTATTGCTTTATTATAACTTATGTTGTCATCTTGCTTTTATCCATTATTAGTACAAGCCTGTTGTAGCGGACCCCATCCAAATAATGGCCAAAACTTTACTTGATGAGTTTTATGAAGTTTATTGTACATCACACAAAAGAAGCGTCCATTTTCACCCCAAAAAAATCACAGTAAGAAAGAGCTGAATAAAACAGTACAAGAAGTGATCAAATAATAAGAGCAAATAATTTGTAACTCTAATAAGAGCAGTCTCAGTACTATGATACATTCTAAATCCTGAATGGAAATCTTTATTACCATTTTTTATCTTTATACCATTTATTTCTAAAAAAGGAACATAGTTGTGAGGATACTGCCTTTTCTAGTATTTTTGACAGCAAAGGTAGATTTGAGATCGGCCTGTAATTGACTAATTCTCTAGGATCAAGTTGCGTTTCTTTAATAAGGGGTTTAATAATAGCCAGCTTAAAAGTTTTCGGTACGTATCCTAGTGATAAAGATGAATTAATGATATAAGAAAAGGATCTATGACCTCTGGAAGCATCTCCTTCAATAACTCGGTATAGGATCTAACATATATGTTGTTGATTTAGACAATTCTTCCTCTCCTATAGCATTGAATGAATGGAATTTTTCCTCAGGGACACTACAATGCACTGTCTGATGCAATACTGTAGTAGATGGTTGCATGGTTATAATTTTCTCTTTAATATTATCAATCTTGATAGTAAAGAAGTTCATAAAGTCATTACTGCTGTGCTGTTTGGAAACATCAAAAGTTTAAGCTTTATTTCTTGTTAATTTAGCCACAGTACTGGAATTTCAACTTTGATACAATACCTTGAAAAGTATCGATATTTAATGCCTTTTTCGATACCATGGGGAAAAAACGCTGCATATAATGTCATACAGATATTTTTTTAATTATGATTTCTTTCTTTCTTTCTTTCTTTTTTCCCCATCTATTAAAAGTCAAGGCAATCAAACAATTCTTCTGAAGAGATCACTTTATATGATAAAGCCATATCACAGAATGACCAAACTCATGGATCGGATCATATTACGGTTTTCGAGTCACGAATCAGATAATTTTTCAGATCAGCAAAAAAAGAAAAAGTAAATAAAGAAAATACAAATAAAAATGGGGGGTTTTAAGACAGATGTAACTTTGCTTCCCATTTATTACTTGAAAAACTCATAAAGTTCAAACATTATTAAAGACAAATGAACAGACAATAAAATAAGAATACACAAATTAAAACAGATAAATACTATAGAACATTTACAAATAGTTAGGTCTAACAGTAGCCTAGTATTCAGGTACAGAAATGTAATAATTAATATAAATATAATTGTAATTACACTGCATACATAGTGTCCATTGTATAAATTAAATATAGATTAATCAAAGTTGTTTTGTTGTTTGACAATTAATGGCATAGCAGTTATTTTTAGGCTGCTGTCACTAAATGCATTGAAACAATGTATGAATGCACAACGAAATAGAGCTTGATTATGTGTTTGCGCGCCATCTGAAAAGGCGCCTCTGTAAGCATGCATGCTTTGAGTGTTTGTGCACAGAAAACAAAATGCGATTGCGAATTATGCCTCTTCTTGCATTTGAATTGTTTAAAAACACTTGAGTGTTGTAAATTGTTTAGACTTACAAAAGCATGCAAATAATAAACTTTAACTATATAATGGCTAAATGCAATTAATCCACAAATCACATGCATTCTGAACCACAGGCCTGATTCGTACAGATCACGGATCAACTACAGTCCGTTGCACCCCTAAAATTTAGTACTGACATGCTCATTATTTTTTTAAGATTTTATCCTAAATCGGCAAAATAAGAGCTACTTTTAGCCTTAAGATGTTTTGTGAATACGGCCCCAGATCATTATCTAGTCTCGTGTAGGCTGCAAAACTGACTCCCTGTTACAAATATGGTAGATCTATCACTTCTACCACTAAAGATTGCATTATAATATTCCTGATCAGTTTCATATCCTCAGCATACCAGATAGCTTACCAGAATAACTCGATGTTGCAACAGAAATGGACACAGGCACAGTTACTCTTTTGTACCTAAAGATGATTAAGGAAAATAGTCCAACACCGTGGTACAACGAGCACACGCAGGGCCTTAAAAGAGCAGCCAGAAAAATGAAGTGCAGCTGGAAGAAAACAAAACTAAAGGTTTTTCACATTTTGTGGAAAACATTATTGCATACAGAAAGGCCTTAAAAACTCCTAGATCTGCTTATTTTTCAGTTCTCTTAGAAGAAAACAAACACAACCCTAGATATTTATTTCATACAGTGGTTAGTGTTGTCAAAAATAAAAAAATTTCGATATGTATCGATACTGAAATATCATAAATTGTTCAGACTTACAAACACGTGCAAATAAAATAAACTTTCACTATATAATGGCTAAATGCAATTAATCACGCAAATCACAGTATCATAAGTAAACAGTAATAAAATAAGAACAAATAAACAAATGACTAACAACAGCACAAATAAATACAATAGAATAAAGATGGAAATTAAATAGACTGCTTTATTTTATTTTTCAGGTAGGTCTAACAGTAGTACTCAGGTAAGAAACTAAATAAAGAAACAAATGAATCAAATTTAAAATAACAATAAAATCTTCATTATAAAAATTAAATAAACACTCTAAAAAACACTGGGTTAAAAACAACCTAATTTGGGTTGTTTTCAACCCAAGGGCTGGGTAAATATAGGACTGAACACATGTTGGGTTAATTTTACCCAGCAAATTTAGTTATTTAACCCAGCATAATAGTTTCATATTCATTTTCATATTTTCAGTTTCATATTCATTTTTACTATAATACTAGTTTTTTTTTACTTCATACATGAATTAATGTTTACAGATTAACTTAAATCCTCTAAAAAAAAAAAAAAAAAGAAAGAAAAGAAAAAAATACTCCACAACCACTGGTTTGCATGATAATTCCTTTATTTATTTGTTTTTAATACATATTTCCTACTTTTAAACTCATTTAACAAATATTATAAATAAAAATTTAACATTTAGAAGTAATTCAAGTGTAATCGACCAGTCTCTGTTTTCCTGTTTTCACCGTAATGGCACTGGATCTCGTGCCGGAGATGGCTCTCGTTCAGCAGGGGTACTGCTAACTTCAGACCGCCACCCTGCGTTTCACTCGTAGCTGAAAAATGCTGTGACTGACTCCATAACCTGTCCATAAATAATCAGTGTACAATTCTGAGAACTTATTTTAACATCCTATGTATTTATATTCTGTATCTTTTTTATAAAATCATAAATTTTTAAGCAAGGCATCAGGCATTTTCATCACCCAAAGCCCGATGCGACACTAGTTTAGGTTTATGTTGCTTTGCATAAAATTAAACAATATACAGAACAATAATGAATTTTTAGATAAAATAAAACATACACAAACCTGCATTTTACTGAAGACATGCATCACTGCTCTCTCATGAAGAGGTCGCAAAATGTCTGACCCAGGATCTGGGTAAAACAAAATCTAACCAAACACTGGGTTATGATGTGTGACCGAGGAGCTGGGTAACACAAAAACTACCCAAACACTGGAAAGATAAACCCCCAAAAGGCTCAACCCAGGACTTGCGTAGAAAAAATAACCCAACATTTTTGCAGATTAATCAATTAAAGTTAAAGAGTGCAGATTAATCAATTAAAGTTACACAAGTTAATCAGTCAAGAGCAGCAAGTTTCTCTTTTGTTGTGTGATTAACACTAACAACATAGAGAGCTGCACGTTTATTCGGCTGCTGTCCCTTTAAGACCTGACGCACACAGGGATCCAAAATACTGTTACTGTTACACATTCTTCCTGAACTGTTTATGACTGTGTTTGTTAATACTGACCAAGATGAGCATTGTGACATTATTTTTTTAGTGTATTTGACCATTAATAAGAGGCGGCTTTATTATGTGCTTTATTATGCGCTTCGGATGTGAGTTTTTAACTATTTAATTGGAGTGAATGAGACGACTGAATGAGAGGAGACAGGTACGTGGTAACTCGCTGTCGGAGAGGAGAGCAAGAAAGTCAAGTCACCTTTATTTATATAGTGCTTTTTACATTGCAGATTGTGTCAAAGCAGGCAGATGCAAAGCACTGTTGAATATCAAATGTCAAGTGTCCCCAACTAAGCAAGCCAAAGGCGACAGCAGCAAGGAACCCAAACTCCAACAGGTGACATCAGGTAGCAAACAGGTGTTAAAATGGAGAAAAAAACCTTGGGAGAAACCAGGCTTAGTCGGGGGTCCAGTCCTCCTCTGGCGAACAGTGCTTTGTTATGATTCAGGTTGCTATCATAAGTCCGATGGGATCGCAACATTCAAAGTATTTATTCCAGTTCCATCCAGTTGGGGATTGTGTTCATCACGCCGGTATAGACGGTTTGTTGAGGGACTGTGCCACTGGCTGTCGTGTCGATGAGGCCTTCACAATGGATGATCTAGTTGACTCAGTCTCTGCTGATACTTCAGGGCTTCCTTTAACGGATTGGAAAATATAAATTGATAATGTGGTGTTATGTGTATGCCAGGTTAAAGAGATGCGTTTTTAGTCTAGATTTAAACTGACAGAGTGTGTCTGCTTCCCGAACAATGCTAAGAAGATTGTTCCAGAGTTTAGGTGCCAAATATGAGAAGGATCTACCGCCTGCGGTTGATTATAATGCTATAATGCATTAAGAGCTCGCTCAGGTACTAGGGAGCTAAACCATTTAGTGCTTTGTAATTAATTAGCAAGATTTTAAAATCTATACGATGTTTAACAGGAAGTCAATGCAGTGTAGACAGAACTGGGCTAATATGGTCATACTTCCTAGATCTAGTAAGAGCTCTAGCTGCTGCATTTTGTACGAGCTTTAGTTTATTTATCAAGCGAGCGGAACAACCACCCAGTATAGCATTACAGTAATCTAGCCTTGAGGTCATGAACGCATGAACTAACTGTTTTGCATTTTTCATTGAGAGCATATGTCGTAGTTTAGATATTTTTTAAGATGGAAGAATGCGGTTTTACAGATGCTAGAAACATGGCCTTCAAATGAAAGATTGGTATCAAAGAGCACACCCAGGTTCCTAACTGACGACGAAGACTTAACAGAGCAGCCATCAGGTGTTAGACAGTATTCTAGGTTATTACGTGAAGAAGTTTTTGGTCCAAAAATGAGAAACTCTGTTTTTTCTGAATTTAGTAGTAGGAAATTACTGGTCATCCAATGTTTTATATCAGCTATGCATTCCGTTAATTTTGTGAATTGGTAAGTTTCGTCAGGGCATGAAGAAATATAGAGCTGAGTATCATCAGCGTAACAGTGAAAACTAACGCCATGCTTCCTAATGATATCTCCCAAGGGTAGCATGTACAGAGTGAAAAGCATCGGTCCTAGTACTGAGCCTTGCGATACTCCATATTCAACTTGTGATCGATATGACATCTCTTCGTTTACTACTACAAACCGATAACAGTCAGATAAGTATGATTTAAACCATGACAATGCAATTCCACTAATGCCAACATAATTTTTGAGTCTATTTAAAAGAATGTTGTGATCAATAGTGTCAAATGCAGCACTAAGATCCAGTAACACTAATAGAGAGATACAACCATGATCTGATGATAAGAGCAAATCATTAGTAACTCCAATGAGAGCAGTCTCAGTACTATGGCACAGTCTAAATGACAGAAAAGTGAGATTTGAGATCGGCCTGTAATTGACTAATTTTCTAGGATCAAGTTGTGGTTTTTTAATAAGAGGTTTAATAAATAGCCAGCTTAAAACTTTTTGGTACGTATCCTAGTCATAAAGATGAATTAACTATATTAAAAAGAGGATCTATGACCTCTGGAAGCATCTGTTTCAATAGCTTAGTCAGTATAGGGTCTAACATACATGTTGTTGATTTTGATTTGAAGTTTAGACAATTCTTCCTCTCCTAAAGCAGTGAATGAATTGAATTTTTCCTCAGGGACACTACAATGCACTACCTGACGTGATACTGTAGTAAATGGTTATAATTTTCTCTCTAATACTGTCAATCTTGCAAGTAAAGAAGTTCATAAAGTCATTACTGCTGTGCTCTTTGGAAACATCAGAAGTTGAAGCTTTATTTCTTGTTAATTTAGCCACTGTATCAAATAAATACCTAGGGTTGTGTTTATTTTCTTCTAAAAGATTTTAAAAATAGGCAGATCTAGCAGTTTTTAAGGCCTTTCTGTATTCGATCATTCTCTCTCTCCACGAAATGTGAAAAACTTCTAGTTTTGTTTTCTTCCAGCTGCGCTCCATTTTTCTGGCAGCTCCATTTAGGGCCCGAGTGTGCTTATTGTACCACGGGGTTGGATTAATTTCCTTAATCTTTTTTAAACGCAAAGGAGCAACTGATTCTTATGTGCTGGAAAAGACAGAGGCAATAGTTTCTGTTGCAACATCGAGGTCTTCTAAGCTATCTGGTATGCCAAGGCGATGAAACTAATCAGGAAGATTATTTATAAAGCGATCTTTAGTGGTAGAAGTGATGGTTCTACAATATTTATGGCAGGGAGGCAGTTTTGCAGCCTTGACTAAATGTAGTATACACGAGACTAGATAATGATGTCGTCACTCTGCTGCAGAATTTCAATGGCATCAATATCGATTCCATGTGACAATATTAGATCTAAAGTATGATTATGACAATGAATGGATCCTGACATGTTGTCTAACTCCAACAGAGTTTAGAATGACTGTAAATGCCAATCCCAATGTGTCCCTTTTATTATCTACATGGATATTAAAATCACCAACAACAAGGAATTTATCTGCAGCTAGTACTGACTCCGATAGAAAATCAGCAAATTCTTTGATAAACTCTGTATGGTGTCCTGGTGGCCTGTATACAGTAGCCAGCACGAATGTCAACTTACATAATGTTACATAAAGTACCATCACTTCGAATGAATTATATTTGAAAGACTTTTGAGTAATACTGTAGATATTACTGTAAATTACAGCAACACCTTCCTCTTTGCCCTTCTGACGAGGATTGTGTCGATAATCGTAACCTTGAGGGCTAGACTCATTTAAAGTAATGTAATCGTCCGGTTTTAGCCAGGTTTCTGTGAAACACAGCAAATCTAGATTATTGTCTGTGATAATATAATTTACAATAAGTGCTTTTGAAGAAAGGGATCTAATATTTAACAACCCAAGCTTTATCATTTGTTTATCAGTACTATCTCTATTTTTTATTTGTTGAACATCGATTAAATTTTTACCCTTGATTGGGTTTGGAAGTTTTTTGTTTTTACTAATTCGGGGTACAGACACGGTCTCTCTGTGATAATATCTAGGTGGAAGAGTTTCTATGTGTTGGGAATTATCTGACTTCTGTAAAGTGAGGCAGCTAGCAGACGGTCGGTTTAGCCGGTCTGTCTGCTTCCTGACCTGGGCCCCAGTTTGTCATGTTTCAGCTCCAAGATTATGTGCCATATTACTAAGTCAAGTCACTTTTATTTATATAGTGCTTTTTACAATGTAGATTGTGTCGAAGCAGCTTTACAGTGATAACTGGTACATTATTTTGGCTGCACAGCAGCTCTTAAAGAATAGTGTCAATGCAGGCAGATCAAAGCACTGTTGAATATCAAATATCAATTGTCAAGTGTCCCCAACTAAGCAAGCCAAAGGCGACAGCGGCAAGGAACCCAAACTCCAACAGGTGACATCAGGTGGCAAACAGGTGTTAAACAGGTGTTAAAATGGAGAAAAAAATCCTTGGGAGAAACCAGGCTTAGTCGGGGGGCCAGTTCTCCTCTGGCAAAAAGTGCTTTGTTACGACTCAGGTTGCTATCATAAGTCAGATAGGATCGCAACATTCATAGTATTTAATTCAGTTCCATCCAGCTGAGGATCGTATTCATCACACCGGTATGGACGGTTGTTGAGGAGATGCACCTCTGGTTGTCATGTTGATGAGGCCTTCACAGCGGATGATCTAGTTGACTCAATCTCTGCTGATACTTCAGGGATGCGTTGTGGTCGTGTCAAGGCGCAGGTCATTGGTCTCACCTGGATGCGGTCCGGATCCGGTTGACTACGGTAAACCTCGGGATAAACAGAAAGACTAATATTAGCGTAGATGCCATTCTTCTTCTGATGTAACGAGTACATCTGGTGTTATTGGAAGTGTTCCCGGTTCCGGCTAACCTAATTTATGCAGCCTAATAATCTTTTAACGGATAAATTAATAATGTGTTATGTGTATGCTAGGTTAAAGAGATGTGTTTTTATTTTAGATTTAAACTGACAGAGTGTGTCTGCTTTCCGAACAATGCTAGGAAGATTGTTCCAGAGTTTAGGTGCCAAATAGGAGAAGGATCTACCACCTGCAGTTGATTTTGATATTCTAGGTATTATCAACTTGCCTGAATTCTAGAGAGAAGAGCAGCACCATCCCAGGAGGCATGAATACCATCTCTTTTCAACAGGTCAGGTCTGCCCCAAAAACCTTTCCAATTGTCTTTGAAACCTATATTGCCTAACCTATTCTGCGGACACCACTTAGACAGCCAGCCATTGAGTGATGATAATCTGCTAATTATCTCATCACTCCGACAAACAGGAAGAGGGCCAGAGCAAATTACTTTTTCTGACATTGTACTTGCAAGTTCACACACCTCTTTAATGTTACTTTTAGTGATCTCCGACTGGCGAAGTCGAACATCATTAGTGCCGACGTAAATTATAATTTTAGAGTATTTAAGATTAGCATTAGCCAGCACTTTTAAATTTGCTTTGATGTCGGGTGCTCCCGGCAAACATGTGACTGTGGTGGCTGGTGTCTCTATTTTCACGTTCCGTGTAATGGAATCGCCAATAATTAGGGCACTTTCAACAGGATTCTCAGTGGATGCCTCACTCTGTGGGGAGAACCTGTTTGATGTTCCTAATGTGCTGGAAAAGAGATAGTCAATAGTTTCTGTTGCAACAGAGTTATTCTGGTAAGCTCTCTGGTATGCTGAGGAGATGAAACTGATCAGGAAGATTCTTTATAAAGCAATCTTTAGTGATAGAGGTGATAGATCTACCATATTTGTAACAGGGAGGCAGTTTTGCAGCCTTGGCTAAATGTAGTATACATTAGACTAGATAATGATCTGGGGCCATATATTAACAATGTTTTGTTAATATATGGCCCCAGATCATTATGTAGTCTAATGTATAGACTAAAATAAGGCTAAAAGTAGCTCTTTAGGATAAAATCTTAAAAATAATGGGTGTGTCCGTCCTAAATTTTAGGGGTGCAACGGATCGTAGTTGATCCGTGATCTGTACGAACTAGGCCCCATGGTTCGGAATGCATGTGATTCATGGATTAATTGCATTTAGCCATTGTATAGTTAAAGTTTATTATTTGCAGGTGATTGTAAGTCTGAACAATTTACAACACTTCAAGATTTTTTAAACAATTCAAGAAGAGCCATAATTCGCAATTGCATGTTTTTTCTGTGCGCAGACTCAAAGCATGCATTCTCACAGAGGCGCATTTTCAGATTGTGCGCAAACACGTAATCGAGCTCTATTTCGTCGTGCATTTGTACATTGGTTCTGTGCATTTAGTGACAGAAGCCTAAAAATAACTGCTATGTCATTAATTGTCAAACAACAAAACAACTTTAACAATGATTAACGGCGTGCCTCACCAACTTCCCGGATGAATCGCTGAGTGTCTTTTTCCATACAAGCCTCAGCGCGGAAACAAAGGCACGCCTGCCCGGTGTGGATCCTCGGGGGAATTTCACAGAGAACGTGGAGTGAGTGCTGGCATTTACGCCATTTACCGTCAGTCTCACCGAGGAGGAACTCACCAGCCCCACACCTAATCCAGAGTCCAGCCTGCCATCAACCAACTACACGGACAACGAGCCAGAGCCCACTGCAGTGGAGGTATTCAGCTTGCCCTGAGGAACAAGCCGGAGCCAACGAAAGGGACCAAGCTTTACATCGCCTCAAGGCCAGCGTCTCAATGATCGTCTGACCAGGTGTGTGAGCCGGCTACTCCCTGCGCTGTCATGGGAGTCCTCGTAGAGTTCGAGGGGACGGAGCGGAGCCCCGCCCACACTCCCACCACAGAGGGTGAGCAAGCGCTAGACTATCCTATGTCTCCGCTGGTTCTGTCCAGAAAAAGTTCTCCTGTGTCTCCGCTGGTTCCATCTAGCAAAAGTTCTCCTGTTTCTATATTGGTTCCGCCCAGCTATGTCTCTTCAGTGCTTCCAGTGTGCCCTCCCACCCTCTGTGGTGTGGATCCACCTCAGGCCAGCCGTTATACAGTGCCATCTGGATGCTTGGATCCCTTGGCTCTGCCTCCCACCACTGATCAAGCCGTCTACTGTGCGCCATCTCTCCACCTCTACATCTCCGTGTGGCTCTGCCCTCCCTCCGGCCCTCAGTCGCTCCGGTTCCATCTGAGACCTCTAATATCCCGGGTCCACCTCGTGGGATCGTCGCCACACCTCCATTGCGGCCACCGAAACCTGTGGTATCGTGCCTGGCCATCGGCCATCCGTCTGCGTTCTGGGCTCCTTCTCCACTGGCTCAGTCTCCATCCGTCATCCCCGTGGCCTCTTCGAGGATATTTACACCATGGCTCCTCCCTCGACTCCGCCGTGGGGCATCTGAAAAATGATCTGATCCGTGGCTCAAAAACTGTAATATGATCTGAACCATGAGTTTTGTGATCTGTTATACCACTACTAAATTTAGGACTCCTAAATTTTTGCTCTAAGAGTCTTTTACAAAGTGTTTGTGCTAAAACTAGCTCCTAAATCTGTGAAAAGTTAGGATTAGTTAAGAGTACTCCTAAGTCACTAAGACCAAATCAAAAACAATCCTAAAATGGCTGTTGCTGGCAGTACGCCTTTTATTCATAATTGCAATAAATATTTTGACTTATAGATTTTAATCTGCGATGACATAACAAAGGTTCATTTATGTACAGGCAAAATGTAGTGAATGATGGAGAATAAAACACTACGGTCAAGTTAAAATAATATCTGATCGTCTGCGCTGATAGCCTTATGGGCTGCTTTTTCCAAAATTTTCAATGCTTTGGCTATTTTCTTACAGCCACTTTCTATTTTGTGAAGCTCAACAATCTTTTGCTGCACATCAGAACTGTATTCTTTGGTTTTACTCATTGTGATTGATGTTTAAGGGAATTTGGCTTTTGTGTTCCTCATATTTATACTCATGAGAAACAGTAAGTAAAGGCTGGATATAGTCATGTTCCTATTAGTTCATATTAGTCCTATATGTTCACATTAGATGTATCCAACAAGCATTTGAGTAAAACATTTATTTCAGAAGGAGAATTTTAAATTCTTATACTTCAATGAAAGGTGAGATTTTCTGTGATTTTTTTTTTTTTTTTTTTTTTTTTTTTTAATAATAAAATATCTAAAAGATTAATGATGCAGATTTATTTTCACAAGCTTTTTTGTTCATATTCATATACCAAGGGTACCAACAATTTTGTACACATCTGTATATATGCCTGATTAGATTTGACCATTTGAACATGCTGATCCTGAACTTTGTTTATAAAAGATCATTTGTTGCTTGAATTCTGCAGTCTCTCAGGCTGACAATTAGTTGAACATATAAGTGTTAAATTAGTGACCCTTAGCCTACGTTTTAATTTCTTTATTTGAATACAACAACATTTTTATTTTAAAATCTTTATTTGAATATGGCAACACTTAATCCTTGTTCTACAATATTTCTATGATTACATCACTGACAGAGACCCATCCCCTATCAGCTAATTACTGTGGGCATAGTTAGTAAGCGTGTTTACATAATCCATAGCAACTACAGTGCCCACCCAAAAAGTAACATTTTAAACAATATCTCAATGAACACAAAAACAATTTCCAAAATGTTGACAAGACTAAGTTTAATATAACATCTGTTTAACTTATAACATGAAAGTAAGGTTAATAATATTAAATTTAAAACTTAAATTACACATTTTTCAGTTTTACTCAAATTAGGGTGATGCAAAAATGAGTACACCCCACAACAAAAACTACTACATCTAGTACTTTGTATGGCCTCCATGATGTCCTGCTCAAGTCCTTCTTGTGATGGAGGTTCGGGTTGAATAATTAGTTCTTCCAATTTTTCATCATCGGACTCTCTATATGGTAAAATCAATGCCATTGTTACTGTACAGTATCTGAGTTTTAGGAAGCCTCCGGAGCTGAAATTCAGTTATGGTAATAATGTTTCCTTTCCAAGATGCGCTGTAAGCGGTAGACCAATCCCAGCAGAATGGGCCATCTGACCAATCAGAGCAGAGCAGGCTCGCGGAAAGGTGGGATTTAGAGAGAATGAATCTTCGGATGAAATGTTTTCGAGTATTTGAGAAATGAGGTGATGTGCAATGTATATTATGAAAAAAATGAAAGTGTTTTTTTACCTAGGATGTTGTAGGGGACCTCTAAAACAAAATTATGAACCTTTAAAACAGCCTAATACGAGCACTTTAAAAATCTGTTTGCAAGTCAGCATCTTCAGTTTTAATGTCTGCTGAAAATTGCATGAATCCCCATAGAGGAGTATTTAAAAACTCAAAAAAAAAAAAAAAAATGTTTAATGTTTGGTAGAGCTAATGACTGTAATATAGAAAAGTGGTTCTCAACTCCGGTCCTTGGGTAAAACCACTCTGCATATTTATTTATTTATTTTTATCCTTTATCCTTAGTTCAGTTCATAAATCTTTTTGCTAATGAGCTGATGATCTGAATAAGGTGTGTTAAATGAAGAAGACATACAAAATGTGCAGAGCGGTGGTTATCCAGGTCCAGTGTTGAGAACCATATATAGAAAGTATATCTCGATGAGAAAAATATATGTACAGAGTTTGATGACTAACACCACCACTTTAGCCACAAGGGGGCACTATAAAGTCATGTCTATTGAATGACAACTCTGATTTGTGAGCAGAATTTCTTTAAAATTTGAGCATGGTAAGAGCCTCAAAAATAACTGAAAAAGTATTAACATTTGTATTTAATGTTACATGGCAATGCTATGTAGGACATTATTTATTATGTAAACAGTCCTTGGGTTCTTTAAAGGCGTTATATAAATAAAACATTATTTTTTGTTATTATTATATCAATAATACTTTCACAATTTTGCATCAGCTGTCTTGATCAAAGTGATGTGGGTAAACATAAAAGGATAAAAGGAAAGCCTTTTGTAAGTGGCACACTTCCTGTTGCAAGTAGCTGATGCTATGACTACAAGTTTGAGGCAGATTGAACATTGTATGTTTGAGTTACAACAACAACTTGTTTCATGTCGAAACCAACACAGACATGTGTTGACACTCTAGGCCTCACAGACACTCTAGGCCTTAATCTAAATTCCTTTTTTTTTTTTCTTTTTTTTTTTTTTGTGCCCTTGACGGCACTTTGGGAAGGGGGCACCATTTGTTGGGCCTTTCCAAATGAACGTGAACATCTGAATCACAAAGGCCCCTTCCACAAGTTCCTTGTCCCTTCCGTTAGTGAAGGGTGCATGTGATGGTCAACTTAAAGTAATTTTAATTTAACCCAGGGTAGCAAATTCACAAAATTAACCCTCTATGGTGTTTCATCATTTATAAATGACGATACAATAATAATATTCAATTAAAAAAAAAAACTTTTATAATTTAGCGTCTGAATCATGACAACCCACTTCAGGTAATAAAATTAAAATCCTTGTGACCATGTGCTTGACATTTTTGACAACAAGGATGTGAAGGAGACATGAGTCTACCCCAAATTAGGAAATGCAAAAAACTTCCAAACCTATTTAAAGGTAAAAATTTAACTGATGTTTAACATATAAAAAACAGAGATAATACTGATAAACAAATGATAAAGCTTGGGTTGCTGAATATTAGATTCCTTTCTTCAAAAGCACTTATTGTAAATGATATTATCACAGACAATAATCTAGATTTGCCATGTTTGACATAAACCTTGCGAAAACCAGACGATTACATTACTTTAAATGAGTCTACCCCTCAAGGTTACAATTATCGACACAAACCGCTTCGGAAAGGCAAAGGGGGAGGTGTTGCTGTAATTTATAGTAATATCTTCAGTATTACTCAAAAGTCTTTCAAATATAATTCCTTCAAAGTGATGGTGCTTTATGTAACATTATGTAAGTTGACATTTGTGCTGGCTACTGTATACAGGCCACCAGGGCACCATACAGACTTTATCAAAGAATTTGCTGATTTTCTATCTGAGATAGTACTGGCTGTGGATAAAGTCGGTGATTTTAATATCCATGTAGATAATGAAAAAGACGCATTGGGATTGGCATTTACAGATATTCTAAACTCTATTGGAGTTAGACAACACGTGTCAGGACCAACTCATTGTCGTAATCATACTTTAAATCTAATATTGTCACATGGAATCAGTGTTGATGCCGTTGAAATTCTGCAGCAGAGCGATGACATCTCAGATCATTATCTAGTCTTGTATATACTACATTTCAGGGTTTTTCCTGGCTCAAAATGAGGCAGAGGTGGTAAAATTGTGATTACAGCAGAAAAAAAAAACACTTTTACAAGCACGTATTTTAATATTAAGATTTGTATTTTGAGAACACTATCATATATACAGTGTTTTCCACGAGATTGTGTGTTTTCTGTGGTGGTTGTACCTCTGTCCCTATAGGGGGTTCTGGGGGCATGCTCCCCTGGATGAAAATATTGTACATTTTAAAGATAAATTCATTAAATTCACTTTGAGATTTCAAAATTTAGAGCTCCAACCCATGTTCAGTGTGCAAACTGAACAAAGAAAAAGTCTTGTACCTGAACTTTAAAGGGGACTCTATAGGGCTTGTGCACTAGAGATGTGCAGATCAACTCTAACATCACCCAAATCAGCTGTTAAAACTAAATCATCCACCCGCCAACTTCCCAAACCTACGATATTCTCTGCATTTTCTGCAGTGGTGATGGGCGGAACGGTTTGAGAATGGACACAGGCCGGGAAGCCGCAACAGAACGTATAGGGTATCTGAGCATGTGACTGCCTGTCTGAGTTTTGTTAACACTCGACAGCTGGAGGCGGCATGAAATTTGACGGAGCTGGCTGCCTCGTAATTCTCTATGCAGGAAAAACCCTTACATTCAGCCAAGGCTGCAAAACTGCCTCTCTGCCACAAATATGTTAGAACTATCACTTCTACCACTAAAGATTGCTTTATAAATAATCTTCCTGATCAGTTTCATTGCCTTTACATACCAGATAGTTTAGAAGAACTCAATGTTGCAACAGAAACTATTGACTCTCTCTTTTCCAGCACACTAGACTCAAGTTGCTCCTTTCAGCTTAAAGAAGATTAAGGAAATTAGTTCAACACCGTAGCACAACGAGCATACTTGGGGCCCTTAAGAGAGCAGCCAGAAAAATGGAGTGCAGCTGGAAGAAAATAAAACTAGAGGTTTTTCGCATTTCGTGGAGAGAAAGAATGATTGAGTACAGAAAGGCCTTAAAAACTGTTAGATCTGCTTATTTTTCAAATCTCTTAGAAGAAAACAAACACAACCCTAAGTATTTATTTGATACGGTGGCTAAATTAACAAGAAATAAAGCTTCAACTTCTGATGTTTCCAAACAGCACAGCAGTAATGACTTGATTGACAATATTAGAGAGAAAATTATAACCATGCAACCATCTACTACAGTATTGGCGTCAGACAGTGCATTGTAGTATCCCTGAGGAAAAATTCCATTAATTCTCTGCTATAGGAGAGGAAGAATTGTCTAAATCAACAACATATATGTTAGATCCTATACCGACTAAGTTATTGAAAGAGATGCTTCCAGAGGTCATAGATCCTTTTAATATCATTCATTCATCTTTATCACTAATCTTTATCACTTTTCTGTCAAAAATACTAGAAAAGGCAGTATCATCGCAACTATGTTCCTTCTTGGAAAGAAATGGTACCTGTGAGGATTTCCAGTCAGGATTTAGACTGTACCATAGTACTGAGACTATAGTACTGTGACATAGTGGAATTGCATTGGCATGGTTCATATCATACTTATCTGACCGCTATCAGTTTGTAGAAGTAAACAAAGAGATGTCATATCGATCACAAGTTTAGTATGGGGTACCGCAAGGCTCAGTACTAGGACCGTTGCTTTTCACTCTGTACATGATATGGGACATATCATTAGGAAGCATGGTGTTAGTTTTCACTGTTACGCTGATGATACTCAGCTCTGTATGTCTTTGCGCCCTGACGAAACTTACCAATTCAAAAAATAATGGAATGTATAGCTGATATAAAAAATTGGATGACTAGTAATTTCCTACTACTAAATTCAGAAGAAAAAAAAATGCATGTAATATTTTAGAATACTGTCTAACACTTGTTGGCTGCTCTGTTAAGTCTTTGCCATCAGTTAGGAACCTGGGTGTACTCTTTGATACCAGTCTTTCATTTGAAAGCCCCATTTCGAGCATCTGTAAAACCGCATTTTTCTATCTTAAAAATATATCTAAACTACGACATAGGCTCTCAGTGACAAATGCGGAACAGTTAGTTCATGCGTTTATGACCTCAAGGCTAGATTACTGTAACGCTCTACTGGGGGGTTGCCCTGCTCGCTTGATAAACAAACTACAGCTGGGCCAAAGAAGCAGAGTTCTTACTAGAACCAGGAAGTATGACCATATTAGCCCAGTTCTGTCAACACTGCATTGGCTCCCTATTAAACATCGTATAGATTTTAAAATGTTGTTAATTACTTACAAAGCAAATGGTTTAGCTCCCCAGTCCCTGAGCGAGCTCTTAATGTATTATAGTCCTTCACGTCTATTGCAATCTCAGAATTCAGACCAGTTGATAATACCTAGAATATCAAAAATCAACCGCATGCGGTAGATCCTTTTCCTTTTAAGCACATAAACTTTGGAACAGTCTTCCTAGCATTGTTTGGAAGCAGACACACTCTGTCAGTTTAAATCTAAACTAAGAACACATCTCTTTAACCTGGCATACACATAACATATTATCTACCTCTATAATTGAAATCATGTAAATTGTTATGCTGTATAAATTAGGTTAGCCGGAACCGGGAACACTTCCCATAACACACCTGATGTACTTCCCACTTCTGTAATGTACTTGTACATCATAAGAAGAATGGTGTCTACACTAATATTAGTCTCTACCTGTTTATCCCGAGGTTTGCTGTAGCCTGCCAGATCCAGGCCGTATCCAGTTGAGATGAAGGACCTGCGCCTAGACACAATGAAAACACAGCCCTGAAGTGTCAACTAAACTAAACTATCCCCTGCGAAGGCCTCCTTTCCTTTCCCTATGTATAGATAAAACGTTATCAAAATTATTCCAGTTCGCATACAGTGGGTACGGAAAGTATTCAGACCCCCTTAAATTTTTCACTCTTTGTTATATTGCAGCCATTTGCTAAAATCATTTAAGTTCATTTTTGTCCTCATTAATGTACACACAGCACCCCATATTGACAGAAAAACACAGAATTGTTGACTTTTTTTTATCTTTTAAAAAAGAAAAACTGAAATATCACATGGTCCTAAGTATTCAGACCCTTTGCTGTGACACTCATATATTTAACTCAGGTGCTGTCCATTTCTTCTGATCATCCTTGAGATGGTTCTATACCTTCATTTGAGTCCAGCTGTGTTTGATTATACTGATTGGACTTGATTAGGAAAGCCATACACCTGTCTATATAAGACCTTACAGCTCACAGTGCATGTCAGAGCAAATGAGAATCATGAGGTCAAAGGAACTGCCTGAAGAGCTCAGAGACAGAATTGTGGCAAAGCACAGATCTGGCCAAGGTTACAAAAAAATTTCTGCTGCACTTAAGGTTCCTAATAATCCTTAAATGGAAGATGTTTGGGATGACCAGAACCCTTCCTAGAGCTGGCCATCCAGCCAAACTGAGCTATCGGGGGAGAAGAGCCTTGGTGAGAGAGGTAAAGAAGAACCCAAAGATCACTGTGGCTGAGTTCCAGAGATGCAGTCGGGAGATGGGAGAAAGTTGTAGAAAGTCAACCATCACTGCAGCCCTCCACCAGTCAGGGCTTTATGGCAGAGTGGCCCGACGAAAGCCTCTCCTCAGTGCAAGACACATGAAAGCCCGCATGGAGTTTGCTAAAAAACACCTGAAGGACTCCAAGATGGTGAGAAATAAGATTCTCTGGTCTGATGAGACCAAGATAGAACTTAATTAAAAGCGGTATGTGTGGAGAAAACCAGGCACTGCTCATCACCTGTCCAATACAGTCCCAACAGTGAAGCATGGTGGTGGCAGCATCATGCTGTGGGGGTGTTTTTCAGCTGCAGGGACAGGACGACTGGTTGCAATTGAGGGAAAGATGAATGCGGCCAAGTACAGGGATATCTTGGATGAAAACCTTCTCCAGAGTGCTCAGGACCTCAGACTGGGCCGAAGGTTTACCTTCCAACAAGACAATGACCCTAAGCACACGGCTAAAATAACGAAAGAGTAGCTTCACAACAACTCTGTGACTGTTCTTGAATGGCCCAGCCAGAGCCCTGACTTAAACCCAATTGAGCATCTCTGGAGAGACCTAAAAATGGCTGTCCACCAACGTTTACCATCCAACCTGACAGAACTGGAGAGGATCTGCAAGAAGGAATGGCAGAGGATCCCCAAATCCAAAAACTTGTGAAAAACGTTGCATCTTTCCCAAAAAGACTCATGGCTGTATTAGATCAAAAGGGAGCTTCTACTAAATACTGAGCAAAGGGTCTGAATACTTAGGACCATGTGATATTTCAGTTTTTTTTTTTAATAAATCTGCAAAAATGTCAACAATTCTGTGGGGTTTTTTTTGTCAATATGGGGTGCTGTGTGTACATTAATGAGGGGAAAAAAATGAACTTAAATTATTTTAGCAAATGGCTGCAATATAACAAAAGAGTTAAAAAAATTAAGAGGGTCTGAATACTTTCTGTACCCACTGTAGATCTGCGGACAAGACTAATTTTTGCTGTATTGTGCAGACTAGACAAGTAATTTGGAAATATCACTTAGACCAAGCATCTGCGCACATACACATTCAAACACATAAATGAATGGCAAGAATGCATTTAAGGTTTTCAGTAGGAAAGGTGTCATTTAAGCGGCCACTAAGTTAATAATTAACAATTTTTACAACGGAAGTGATTCAATCAAAAACCTACATAAAATCGATGATAATATTTTCTTAGAGCTGCTGTAAAGCCAAAACAATCTCTGTCAATTAATTTTCCTATTATCATTGTGAAGCTGCTTTTCACAATCTGTATTGTGAAAAGCACTATATAAATGAAGATGACTTGACTTGACATGAGCACATGCTGTCAAGGCTCCATTGTGAGTTTATTTTAGACTATGTATGAGCCCATACATGTTTGTGTCAAATTTGGTGAAAATATCTCATTTAGTTTTCGAGTTATAAACAATTATATATATGAGAACATAAAAAATGACCCAAAAATACCTTTTCTAGCATTTTACAGTATAAGAAAATACATGTAAAGTAATAAACAAAATACAAAATAAAACAAACAAAAGAGCACAATTAAAATAAACAAATCGTGACGAATGAGGAAATTACTTTCATTTTTTTACTTTTATTACTCCCTTCAGAGCTATGCCCTTTCAGAGCAAGTAGGGCATTGGGATGCTCACTTCCAATTGCAATCCTAAATCTCTAGGAGAAATATGTTAAAAGCACAATGTCTAGAAATGGTAAAAAAAAAAAAAAAAAAACTATCTCTTAGATCCTGGGGACACTGCTCTGCACATTTTGTGTCTCCCTTGTGTCAAAGCAGCTTTACAGTGATAACTGGCAAATAATTTTGGCTGCACAGCAGCTCTTAAAGAAAATGGTGTCATTGTCCAGCTTAAATAAATTCAGTATTGATTCATTCTGTTGTAAAAATGAATAGTTATTGTTTTAGGTAATTTATCTACATATCAGCACTGGAGAAAACAGTGGTGTCATCGTCCAGCTCAGTTCTGTTTGCATACAATGGTGTCAATGCAGGTAGATCAAAAAATATTGTTGAATATCAAGTGTCCCCAACTAAGCAAGTCAAAGGGGACAGCGGCAAGGAACCCAAACTCCAACAGGTGACATCAGGTGACCAACAGGTGACAAAAATGGAGAAAAAAACCTTGGGAGAAACCAGGCCCATTTGGGGGGCCAGTTCTCCTCTGGCCAACAGCGAACAGTGCATGATTATGATTCAGGCAGTGTTACAGGTCATAAGTTTGATTGGGATCGCAACAGTCAAAATATTTAATCCAGTTGTCGTCGTGTCTAGGCACAGGTCTTCCATCTGATCTGGATACAACCCGGATACGGCCCGGATCCAGCTGACTACGGTAAACCTCGGGATAAACAGAGAGACTAATATTAGCATAGATGCCATTCTTCTTCTGATGTAACCAGTACATCTGGTGTTATAGGAAGTATTCCTGGTTCCAGCTGACCTAATTTATGCAGCCTAACAATCCTTTAATGGATGTAAAAACATAAATTGATAATGTTATGCATATGCCAGGTTAAAGAGTGTGTCTGCTTCCTGAACAATTCTAGGAAGACTGTTCCAAAGTTTAGGTGCTAAAAAGGAAAATTATCTACCACCTGCGGTTGATTTTGATATTCTAGGTATTATCAACTGGTCTGAATTCTGAGATCGCAATAGACGTAAAGGACTATAATGCGTTAAGAGCTCGCTCAAGTACTGGGGAGCTAAACCATTTAGTGCTTTGTAAATTAGCAAGATTTTAAAATCTATACGATGTTTAATAGGGAGCCAATGCAGTGTTGACAGAACCGGGCTAATATGGTCATACTTTCTGGTTCTAGTAAGAACTTTAGCTGCTGCATTTTGGACCAGCTGTAGTTTGTTTATCAAGCGAGCAGGGCAACCACCAAGTAGAGCATTAAAGTAATCTAGCTAACTGTTCCGCATTTGTCATTGAGAGCATATGTCGTAGTTTAGATATATTTTTAAGATGGAACCTGATGGAAGTCAGGTTTCTAACTGACGACGAAGACTAAACAGAGCAGCCATCAAGTGTTAGGCAGTATTCTAGGTTATTACATGCAGAAGTTTTTGGTCCAATAATTAGAATCTCTGTTTTTTTCTGAATTTAGTAGTAGGAAAGTACTGGTCATCCAATTTTTTTATATCCGCTATGCATTCCGTTAATTTTTTGAATTGGTAAGTTTCATCAGGGTGCGAAGAAATATAGAGCTGAGTATCATCAGCATAACAGTGAAAACTAGCGCCATGCTTCCTAATGATATCTCCCAAGGGTAGCATGTACAGAGTGAAAAGCAACGGTCCTAGTAATGAGCCTTGCGGTACAACATATTGATCTTGTGATCGATATGACATCTCTTCATTTACTACTAAACTGGTCAGATAAGTATGATTTGAACCATGCCAATGCAATTCCACTTATATCAATGTAATTTTCAAGTCTAATTAAAAGAATGTTGTGGTTGATAGTGTTGAATGCAGAACTAAGATCCAGTAACCCTAGAGAGATACAACCACGATCTGATAAGAGCTAATAATTTGTAACTCTAATGAGAGCAGTCTCAGTACTATGGTACGGTCTAAATCCTGACTGGAAGTCCGCACAGATACCATTTCTTTCTAAAAAGGAACATAGTTGCAATGATACTGCCTTTTCTAGTATTTTTGACAGAAAAGGTAGATTCGAGATCGGCCTGTATTTGACTAATTCCCTAGGATCAAGTTGTGTTTTTATATTAAGAGGTTTAATAATAGCCAGCTTAAACGTTTTCGGTACGGATTCTAGAGGTAAAGATGAATTAACGATATTAAGAAGAGGATCTATGACCTCTAGAAGCATCTCTTTCAATAGCTCAGTCGGTATAAGGTCTAACGTACATGTTGTTGATTTTGATGATTTAACAAGTTTAGATAATTCTTCCTCTCCTATAGCAGCGGATGAATGGAATTTTTCCTCAAGGATACTACAATACACTGTCTGACGTGATATTGTAGTAGACTGTTTCATGGTTATAATTTTTTCTCTAATATTATCAATCTTGTAAGTAAAGAAGTTCATGAAGTCATTACTACTGTTTGGAAACATCAGAAATTGAAGCCTTAATTCTCATTAATTTAACCACTGTATCAATAAATACCTGGGGTTGTGTTTGTTGAGATTTGAAAAACAAGTAGATCTAGCAGTTTTTAAGGTCTTTCTGTACGTAAAAATGTGTTCTTTCCACAAAATGCGAAAAACCTCTTGTTTTCTTCCAGCTGTGTTACATTTTTCTGGCTGCTCTCTAACAGTTCCACTTTGTTGATTATGTCTAATTTCTTCTTATTTGATCTTGGATTAGTGTTAATTATTGTGTCTTAATTTTCACCTAACCACCAGTTATTGTCTTCAAAGCTTCAAACTTTTTTTTTATTGAGTTACATATTTAGCTTTCTTTCTTTTTTTTTTCTTTTTTCTTTTTTTCAGATTTTTGGCAGAGTTTCATGAGGACTTCTTTCCAGAGTCTGCATATGTGTCTGCGACTGAAGCCCATTACAGCATGAAGCAACCACGCTCAATCTTTTAAAAATCCATTGGGGAGAGAGTTTTGTTCTGTACTGTGCTCCCCTGAAGTTCTGGTCTACCCCTAATACTGAATGTTCAGCCATTGTTCTTTCTACTTGCAAATCCTAACAATTTACCTGGAGTGTTTCCACTGGTCCATTTCTACCTTTTCAGTTGACATTCATAACAATGCTTTCTTGACAAATATATATATATATATATATACAGTTTTCTTATAAAGTATTTTGAATTCAGTCTCACAAGAATGATCATTTTCTTGTTGCATAGTTTATGCTGAACTAAGCCACCATTACTCTAACTTGTCCTTTACATCTCCTCCCTCTGAATGTGCTTAAACAAGCAACTTTACAAAAGCAGCATAAGATGTTTATTACGCATTTCTCCATTGTTGCCACACAGAATTATTGTAGTAACATTGTTATAAATTATATATAGTTCTTTGAATTATGAACTCCATTGATAATTGCATTGTTGTCATTCATTTTACACTCAAAAGGATGTTATTTTCTTTATGTAAATTAATATGTATAAAGTTGTTATTGGTAAAAGTTTATCTCTTTTTTGTGAACAGGACAAGGTTGGGTTAAAACAATATAGTTTTTTTCATTCATTATGATTAAGTTCATTATTCCCATGTTTTTCTCTTTCCTCTGTGTATTTGTTTTCCATGGTGTCTTGTAAATTATCTGTCAGCATCACTTATGGTGGTGCTTAATTTCTCAGCTTTTCAACCAATACATTATTCAAACTTTTGTATAAAAGACCTTGAAACTATACATTGTTGTAAGAAAAATACTGCTTTGTTGCTGATTTTGTTACAAACTGATGAAAACGGATTGAAGACTAGATACAAATATAAACGTGGTTTATTAAAACAAAGCGGTAAACAGGTGTAACAATGTGCAGCAAAACACTAGTGAACAGAGAGGAACTGAATGATGAACAGCTGTGATGAATGAATGTCCGTGGTTACTGATGAGTGGCAAAGGAACATGTGATGAATGAAAACAAACTGAAAGTCCATGAAAACAGAAACTAACTGAACATAAGTAACACTTTAGAGTACTGATCCTTCATTAATGAATAACTACACAGGAACAAATGAGTAATGCATTTTTAACACACTATTAACTACTAACTAACAATAAACTCTGATTAATAAATTAAGTAATAGTGCTCCGTTGAATGTGGTAGTTCACTTTTAGCTAATCAGTAACTATTGTTTGTTTTTTTATATACCTCCCAGAGAACTACTAAGAACTACTATATACAGGTTCATAATTAACATAAATGATGGATAATGTATAATTAATTCTAAAGTAAAGGTCATTGTAACCCACTAGTAATGACTGAAGTATTATCAAATCCTTCAGAAGGAATGACTAATTATTTGGATCAGTATACTAAAGTGAAAAACATGATAACTCTAGTAACTTCTGAAGTCATTGTAAACTTTTGAGGATTTTGTACAGTAATTCCTTCTAATGTATTTGGTAACACTAAAGTAATTACTAGTGGGTTACCATGATCTTCACTCTAGAATCCAAATAAGTATTACTTCCTTTAGAATTATGTAGTAACTCTTGAGTTATTACTATCCAATACTTTACAAAAACCTCAAAAGGTTACAATGACTCCAGTAGTTGCTAGAGAGTTATCATGTTTCTCACTTTAGAATACTGATCCAAATAATTAGTAATTCCTTCTGAAGGATAAGACACAGCAGCAAATCACTGAAGCACTGGCCAAAATGAAGCTGTTCTCAGCATGTACACGACCCTTGAACGGCCACTGACGGCCTGGAGCTCGCATCTTCCCAAAACACCTAAACAAATTGTAAAATAGGCGTTAAGATTAATCATGAGTCACATATTTCAGGTCTAAACAACTACATTCTCACCTAAAAAACTCTTAAAACTACAACATGGTGGTTCAACAAGTGTAGTATTCGCAAAAATTACGGTGGATTTGCTAGGCCGCCATGACAGTCGCTTCAAGCGGAGTGATACAAACGGTAAAAAAGTATGAGTGCTGTTATCACTAGAATGTCG
This sequence comes from Elopichthys bambusa, assembly GCA_037101425.1. Classification (NCBI taxonomy): domain Eukaryota; kingdom Metazoa; phylum Chordata; class Actinopteri; order Cypriniformes; family Xenocyprididae; genus Elopichthys; species Elopichthys bambusa. The sequence continues at coordinate 19,080,236 of CM074436.1, forward strand.
CATGGTTATCAGCCAATCAAATTCGAGAACCAGAAAGAACTGTTTTGTGTGTGTGTGTGTGTGTGTGTATAAGGTGTGCTGTGGTATCTGGCACCAAGATGTTTGCAGCAGATCCTTCAAGTCCTGTAAGTTGCGAGGTGGGGCCTCCATGGATTGGACTTGTTTGTTCAGCACATCCCACAGATGCTCGATTGGATTGAGAATTTGGAGACCAAGTCAACACCTCAAACTCGTTGTTGTGCTCCTCAAACCATTCCTGAACCATTTATGCTCTGTGGCAGGGCACATTATCCTGCTAAAAGAGGCCACAGCCACCAGGGAATACCATTTCCATGAAAGGGTGTACATGGTCTACAACAATGTACCAATGTAGGTGGTACGTGTCAAAGTAACATCCACATGGATGGCAGGACCCAAAGCATCATGCTACCTCCGCCAGCTTGCCTTCTTCCCATAGTGCATCCTGGTGCCATGTGTTCCCCAGGTAAGCGATGCACATGCACCCACTCATAATGTAAAAGAAAATGTGATTCATCAGACCAGGCCACCTTCTTCCATAGCTTCGTGGTCCAGTTCTGATGCCCATGACCCTGTCACCGGTTCACCACTGTTTCTTCCTTGGACCACTTTTGATAGATGGGTCATTCTCACAAAACCATTAAAATACCAGGGCACTAATGATTTTAAATATTAAACATGTATTTTAGTAATATATAAAAATATCATAAAGACAATATTGTTATCTACACTGAACAAAGAGTAATTTCAACATATAAATGAATTATTTTTGTATTTTACTGCATTTTCAGCTGAAATTCTCATTACCGCAATGCATCTAGGTATGTCTGAATGTATGGTGTTCTAATTTGTTCTAGTATATATATATATATATATATATATATATATATATATATATATATGGATGTTCTAATAGATGTTTTCAAATGACAGAAAAAAAATGAATGTATAATATGTATAATAATAATAATGCATGACTGATATTCTCATCCTCAGCAACATTTTTAAAGGATTCTTTACACACATGCAAAATTTGGAATAAATCTCGATTTTGAATTAAGCCACACATGTGCTGGAACCTCAAAGATGGCTACCAGGTAGGCAGATAGCTTTATCTGAAGTTTATCCAGTTAAAAGTTAAAAATTCTCTTGTCAGACCATGTACACAATATTTTGATTATCATTACCATCACAGGAAATTTTCCTAATTTAGAAAAATTTAATGAAGTAGAAAATTCACAGAAAATTGTTAATTTAATGTCTAATTATGTACATTGAATAAAAGCTGGCTAAATCATCAGCGACGAGGGATTTACATGTCATAAATGTAGGGAAATAGTCAGGCTGACAGAGAAAATCTCTAATTCTGAAACACGCATCCAAACTTTAATTGAGGATAGTAAGAATGTAAGGGCTTCAGATACTGTTTTGGATGCGACTAGCTCAGTGAACTCTGTACATTGTTTGGTTCCGGCTGTAGAGCCCGCGCACAGCAGGCGGCCTAGCCGCGGAAAACACCCCTCTTCCGTTCCAATAAGAACATCAAACAGGTTCTCCCCACTCAGTGATACACCCACTGAGAATCCTGTTGAAAGTGCTCTAGTTATTGGCGATTCTGTTACACCGAATGTGAAAATAGAGACACCAGCCACCATAGTCACATGTTTGCCGGGAGCAAGAGCACCTGACATCAAAGCAAATTTAAAAGTGCTGGCTAATGCTAATCGTAAATACTCTAAAATTCACATTGGCACTAATGATGTTCGACTTCGCCAGTCAGAGGTCACTAAAATTAACATTAAAGAGGTGTGTGAACTCGCAAGTACAATGTCAGGAAAAGTAATCTGCTCTGGTCCCCTTCCTGTTCGTTGGAGTGATGAGATAGTTAGCAGATTATCATCACTCAATGGCTGGCTGTCTAAGTGGTGTCAAGTCAAGTCAAGTCACCATTATTTATATAGCGCTTTTTACAATGTAGATTGTGTCAAAGCAGCTTTACAGTGATAACTGGTACATTATTTTGGCTGCACAGCAGCTCGTAAGGAATAGTGTCAATGCAGGCAGATCAAAGCACTGTTGAATATCAAATGTCAATTGTCAAGTGTCCCCAACTAAGCAAGCCAAAGGCGACAGCGGCAAGGAACCCAAACTCCAACAGGTGACATCAGGTGGCAAACAGGTGTTAAAATGGAGAAAAAACCTTGGGAGAAACCAGGCTTAGTCGGGGGGCCAGTTCTCCTCTGGCGAACAGTGCTTTGTTACGACTCAGGTTGCTATCATAAGTCAGATATGATCGCAACATTCAAAGTGTTTAATTCAGTTCCGTCCATTTGAGGATCGTATTCATCACACCGGTATGGACGGTTGTTGAGGAGATGCGCCACTGGTTGTCATGTTGATGAGGCCTTCACAGTGGATGATCTAGTTGACTCAATCTCTGCTGATACTTCAGGGCTGTGTTGTGGTTGTGTCATGGTGCAGGTCCTCGATCTCACCCGGATACGGCCCGGATCCGGCTGACTACAGTAAACCTCGGGATAAACAGAAAGACTAATATTAGCGTAGATGCCATTCTTCTTCTGATGTAACGAGTACATCTGGTGTTATTGGAAGTGTTCCCGGTTCCGGCTGACCTAATTTATGCAGCCTAATAATCCTTTAACGGATTTGAAAAAATAAATTGATAATGTGTTATGTGTATGCCAGGTTAAAGAGATGTGTTTTTAGTTTAGATTTAAACTGACAGAGTGTGTCTGCTTCCCGAACAATGCTAGGAAGATTGTTCCAGAGTTTAGGTGCCAAATAGGAGAAGGATCTACCACCTGCAGTTGATTTTGAGATTCTAGGTATTATTAGCTGGCCTGAATTCTGAGATCGTAATAGACGCGAAGGACTATAATGCATTAAGAGCTCGCTCAGGTACTGGGGAGCTAAACCATTTAGTGCTTTGTAGGTAATTAGCAAGATTTTAAAATCTATACGATGTTTAACAGGAAGCCAATGCAGTGTTGACAGAACTGGGCTGATATGGTCGTATTTCCTAGTTCTAGTAAGAACTCTAGCTGCTGCATTTTGTACGAGCTGTAGTTTATTTATCAGGCGAGCAGAACAACCACCTAGTAGAGCGTTACAGTAATCTAGCCTTGAGGTCATGAACGCATGAACTAACTGTTCTGCATTTGTCATCGAGAGCATATGTCGTAATTTAGATATATTTTTAAGATGGAAGAATGCGGTTTTACAGATGCTAGAAACATGGCCTTCAAATGAAAGATTGGTGTCAAAGAGCACACCCAGGTTCCTAACTGACGACGAAGACTTAACAGAGCAGCCATCAAGTGTTAGACAGTATTCTAGGTTATTACGTGAGGAAGTTTTTGGTCCAAAAATTAGAATATCTGTTTTTTCTGAATTTAGTAGTAGGAAATTACTGGTCATCCAATTTTTTATATCAGCTATGCATTCCGTTCATTTTGTGAATTGGTAAGTTTCGTCAGGGCGCGAAGAAATATAGAGCTGAGTATCATCAGCGTAACAGTGAAAACTAACACCATGCTTCCTGATGATATCTCCTAAGGGTAGCATGTACAGAATGAAAAGCAATGGTCCTAGTACCGAGCCTTGCGGTACTCCATATTCAACTTGTGATCGATATGACCTCTCTTCATTTACTTCTACAAACTGATAACGGTCAGATAAGTATGATTTGAACCATGACAATGCAATTCCACTAATGCCAACATAATTTTCGAGTCTATTTAAAAGAATATTGTGATCAATAGTGTCAAATGCAGCACTAAGATCCAGTAACACTAATAGAGAGATACAACCACGATCTGATGATAAGAGCAAATCATTAGTAACTCTAATGAGAGCAGTTTCAGTACTATGGTATGGTCTAAATCCTGACTGGAAATCCTCATAGATACTATTTCTTTCTAAAAAGGAACATAGTTGTGATGATACTGCCTTTTCTAGTATTTTTGACAGAAAAGTGAGATTTGAGATTGGCCTGTAATTGACTAATTCTCTAGGATCAAGTTGTGGTTTTTTAATAAGAGGTTTAATAATAGCCAACTTAAAAGTTTTTGGTACGTATCCTAGTGATAAAGATGAATTAACGATATTAAGAAGAGGATCTATGACCTCTGGAAGCATCTCTTTCAATAGCTTAGTTGGTATAGGGTCTAACATACATGTTGTCGATTTTGACGATTTAACAAGTTTAGACAGTTCTTCCTCTCTTAAAGGAGTAAATGAATTGAATTTTTCCTCAGGGATACTACAATGCACCGTCTGACGCAATACTGTAGTAGACGGTTGCGTGGTTATAATTTTTTTTCTAATATTATCAATCTTGCAAGTAAAGAAGTTCATGAAGTCATCACTGCTGTGCTCTTTGGAAACATCAGAAGTTGAAGTTTTATTTCTTGTTAATTTAGCCACTGTATCAAATAAATACCTAGGGTTTTGTTTATTTTCTTCTAAAAGTTTTGAAAAATAGGCAGATCTAGCAGATTTTAAGGCCTTTCTGTACTCAACCATTCTCTCCCTCCACAAAATGCGAAATAATTCTAGTTTTGTTTTCTTCCAGCTGCGTTCCATTTTTCTGGCTGCTACCTTTAGGGCCTGAGTGTGCTCGTTGTACCATGGCGTTGGATTAATTTCCTTAATCTTTTTTAAACGCAAAGGAGCAACTGAGTCTAATGTGCTTGAAAAGACAGAGGCAATAGTTTCCGTTGCAACATCGAGGTCTTCTAAGCTGTCTGGCATGCTAAGGCGATGAAACTGATCAGGAAGATTATTTATAAAGCGTTCTTTAGTGGTAGAAGTGATGGTTCTACCAAATTTATGGCAGGGAGGCAGTTTAGCTGTTTTGACTAAATGTAGTATACACGAGACTAGGTAATGATCTGAGATGTCGTCACTCTGCTGCAGAATTTCAACGGCATCAATATCAATTCCATATGACAATATTAGATCTAAGGTATGGTTACGACAATGAGTGGGTCCTGACACGTGTTGTCTAACACCAATAGAGTTTAGAATATCTGCAAATGCCAATCCCAATGAGTCTTTTTCATTATCTACATGGATATTAAAGTCACCAACAACAAGTACTTTATCTGCTGCTAGTACTAACTCTGACAGAAAATCAGCAAATTCTTTGATAAAGTCTGTATGGTGTCCTGGTGGCCTGTATACAGTAGCCAACACAAATGTCAACTTACATAATGTTACGTAAAGTACCATCACTTCGAAGGAATTATATTTGAGAGACTTTTGACTAATACTATAAATATTACTATAAATTACAGCAACACCTCCTCCTTTGCCCTTCTGACGAGGATTGTGTCGATAATCATAACCTTGAGGGCTAGACTCATTTAAAGTAATGTAATCGTCCGGTTTTAGCCAAGTTTCTGTCAAACACAGCATATCTAGATTATTGTCTGTGATAATATCATTTACAATAAGTGATTTTGATGAAAGGGATCTAATATTTAACAACCCAAGCTTTATCATTTGTTTATCATTACTATCTCTATTTTTTATTTGTTGAACATCAATTAAATTTTTACCATTAAATGGGTTTGGAAGTTTTTTGTTTTTACTAATTCGGGGTACAGACACAGTCTCTATGTGATAATATCTAGGTGTAAGAGTTTCTATGTGTTAGGAATTATCTGACTTCTGTAACGTGAGGCAGCTAGCAGACGGTCGGTTTAGCCAGTATGTCTGCTTCCTGACCTGGGCCACAGTTTGTCATGTTTCAGCTCTAAGACTAAGTGCCATATTACTAGAGAGAAGAGCAGCACCATCCCGAGAGGGATGAATACCATCTCTTTTCAACAGGTCAGGTCTGCCCCAAAAACTTTTCCAATTGTCTATAAAACCTATATTATTTTGCGGACACCACTTAGACAGCCAGCCATTGAGTGATGATAATCTGCTAACTATCTCATCACTCCGACAAACAGGAAGGGGACCAGAGCAAATTACTTCTCCTGACATTGTACTTGCGAGTTCACACACCTCTTTAATGTTAATTTTAGTGATCTCCGACTGGCGAAGTCGAACATCATTAGTGCCGACGTGAATAATAATTTTAGAGTATTTACGATTAGCATTAGCCAGCACTTTTAAATTTGCTTTGATGTCAGGTGCTCTGGCTCCCGGCAAACATGTGACTATGGTGGCTGGTGTCTCTGTTTTCACGTTCCGTGTAATAGAATCGCCAATAACTAGGGCACTTTCAACAGGATTCTCAGTGGGTGCGTCACTGAGTGGGGAGAACCTGTTTGATGTTATTATGGGAAAGGAAAAGTGGTGTTTTCCGCGGCTAGGCCACCTCACCGTTACCCAAGTGCCCTGCTGCACGGGCTCTACAGCCGGAACCGAACAATGTACAGAGTTCACTAAGCTAATCGCATCCAAAACAGTATCTGAAGCCCTTGCGTTCTTACTATCCTCGATTAAAGTTTGGATGCGTGTCTCTAATTCTGAGATTCTCTCTGTCAGCCTGACTATTTCCCTACATTTATGACATGTAAATCCCTCGTCGCTGACAGAGAGAGCTATACTGAACATGTGGCAAATGGAACAGGTAACAATGCTAGGAGAGGATGACATGACTCACCGTGTTTGTAGACTGATCCGAGTTACCACAGCTGTTTGATGAGCGCGTTGAAAAGGAGCGCGCGAGAGACTGATGACAAGTTAACAAGCTAGCGAGATGCAAACGCGTTGTAACAGCGATTTAGATTCAAAGATTTAAAGCTAGCGACGTCAGATTAATGTAGTAGGCAATATTAAATATAAGGTACTAATAATATAAGCAACAATGAATAAAAGTAAGAGATTCAAATCGAAGCTATACGGAGTTACAGACGCAAACCACTCTGAGCAGCGAGGCAGACAGGAGCCCGCAGAATAATATAGGTTTCATAGACAATTGAAAAAGTTTTTGGGGGAGACCTGACCTGTTGAAAAGAGATGGTATTCATCCCTCCCGGGATGGTGCTGCTCTTCTCTCTAGTAATATGGCACATAGTTTTAGAGCTGAAACATGTCAAACTGGGGTCCAGGTCAGGAAGCAGACAGACTGGCTAAACCGACCGTCTGCTAGCTGCCTCACGTTACAGAAGTCAGATAATTCCCAACACATAGAAACTCTTACACCTAGATATTATCACATAGAGACTGTGTCTGTACCCCGAATTAGTAAAAACAAAAAACTTCCAAACCCATTTAATGGTAAAAATTGAACTGATGTTCAACAAATAAAAAATAGAGATAATACTGATAAACAAATGATAAAGCTTGGGTTGTTAAATATTAGATCCCTTTCTTCAAAAGCACTTATTGTAAATGATATTATCACAGACAATAATCTAGATTTGCTGTGTTTGACAGAAACCTGGCTAAAATCAGACGATTACATTACTTTAAATGAGTCTAGCCCTCAAGATTACAATTATCGACACAATCCTCGTCAGAAAGGCAAAGGGGGAGATGTTGCTGTAATTTATAGTAATATTTACAGTATTAGTCAAAAGTCTTTCAAATATAATTCCTTCAAAGTGATGGTACTTTATGTAACATTATGTAAGTTGACATTTGTGTTGGCTACTGTATACAGGCCACCAGGACACCATACAGACTTTATCAAAGAATTTGCTGATTTTCTATCGGAGTTAGTACTAGCTGCAGATGAAGTCCTTGCTGTTGGTGATTTTAATATCCATGTAGATAATGAAAAAGATGGATTAGGATTGGCATTTACAGACATTCTAAATTCTAGGCAACACGTGTCAGGACCCACTCATTGTCGTAATCATACTTTAGATCTAATATTGTCACATGGAATCGATATTGATGCCGTTGAAATTCTGCAGCAAAGCAACGACATCTCATTTCATTATCTAGTCTCGTGTATACTACATTTAGCAAGGCTGCCTCCCTGCCATAAATGTGGTAGAACCAGCACTTCTACCACTAAAAATCGCTTTATAAATAATCTGCCTGATCAGTTTCATCGCCTTAGCATACCAGACAGCCTAGAAGACCTCGATGTTGCAACAGAAACTATTGCCTCTGTCTTTTCCAGCACATAAGACTCAGTTCCTTCTTTGCATTTAAAAAAGATTAAGGAAATTAATCCAATGCCGTGGTACAATGAGTACACTCAGGCCCTAAAGGTAGCACCCAGAAAAATGGAGCGCAGCTGGAAGAAAACAAAACTAGATGTTTTTTGCATTTCGTGGAGAGAGAGAATGATTGAGTACAGAAAGGCTTTAAAAACTGCTATATCTGCCTATTTTTCAAAACTTTTAGAAGAAAATAAGCACAACCCTAGGTATTTATTTGATACAGTGGCTAAATTAACAAGAAATAAAGCTTTAACTTCTGATGTTTCCAAAGAGCACAGCAGTAATGACTTTATGAACTTCTTTACTTGCAAGATTGACAATATTAGAGAGAAAATTATAACCATGCAACCATTTACTACAGTATCGCGTCAGACAGTGCATTGTAGTGTCCCTGAGGAAAATTAAATTAATTTACTGCTTTATGAGAGGAAGAATTGTCTAAACTTGTTAAATCATCAAAATCAACAACATGTATGTTAGACCCTATACCGACTAAGCTATTGAAAGAGATGCTTTCAGAGGTCATAGATCCTCTTCTTAATATCGTTAATTGATCTTTATCACTAGGATACATACCAAAAACTTTTAAGCTGGCTATTATTAAACCTCTTATTAAAAAACCACAACTTGATCCTAGAGAATTAGTCAATTACAGGCCGATCTCAAATCTCACTTTTCTGTCAAAAATACTAGAAAAAGCAGTATCATCACAACTATGTTCCTTTTTAGAAAGAAATAGTATCTGTGAGGATTTCCAGTCAGGATTTAGACTGTGCCATAGTACTGAGACTGCTCTCATTAGAGATACTAATGATTTGTTCTTATCATCAGATCATGGTTGTATCTCTCTATTAGTGTTACTGGATCTTAGTGCTGCATTTGACACTATTGATCACAATATTCTTTTAAATAGACTCGAAAATTATTTTGGCATTAGTGGAATGGCACTCTCATGGTTCAAATCATACTTATCTGACCATTATCAGTTTGTAGTAGTAAACGAAGAGATGTCATATCAATCACAAGTTCAATATGGAGTACCGCAAGGCTGTAAAAATTGGGTGACCAGTAATTTCCTACTACTAAATTCAGAAAAAACAGAGATTCAAATTTTTGGACCAAGAACTTCTTCACGTAATAACCTAGAATACTGTCTAACACTTGATGGCTGCTCTGTTAAGTCTTTGTCATCAGTTAGGAATCTGGGTGTGCTCTTTGATACCAATCTTCATTTGAAGGCCATGTTTCTAGCATCTGTAAAACCGCATTCTTCCATCTTAAAAATATATCTAAACTACGACATATGCTCTCAATGACAAATGCAGAACAGTTAGTTCATGCGTTCATGACCTCAAGGCTAGATTACTGTAACGCTCTACTGGGTGGTTGTTCCGCTTGCCTGTTAAACAAACAACAGCTCGTACAAAATTCAGCAGCTAGAGTTGTTACTAGAACTAGGAAGTATGACCATATTAGCCCAGTTCTGTCAACACTGCATTTGCTTCCTGTTAAACATTGTATAGATTTTAAAATCTTGCTAATTACTTACAAAGCACTAAATGGTTTAGTTCCCCAGTACCTGAGCGAGCTCTTAATGCATTATAGTCCTTCACGTCTATTGCGATCTCAGAATTCAGGCCAGCTGATGATACCTAGAATATCAAAATCAACTACAGGCGGTAGATCCTTCTCCTATTTGGCACCTAAACTCTGGCTAGCATTGTTCGGGAAGCAGACACATTGTGTCAGTTTAAATCTAGACTAAAAACGCATCTCTTTAACCTGGCATACACATAACACATTATCAATTTATTTTTTCAAATCCGTTAAAGGATTATTAGGCCGCATAAATTAGGTCAGCCGGAACCGGGAACATTTCCTATAGCACCAGATGTACTCATTACATCAGAAGAAGAATGGCATCTACGCTAATATTAGTCTTTCTGTTTATCCCGAGGTTTACCGTAGTCAACCGGATCCGGGCCGTATCCAGGTGAGATTGAGGACCTACGCCTTGACATGACCACAACGCACCCCCTGAAGTATCAGCAGAGATTGAGTCTACTAGATCATCCATTGTGAAGGCCCCATCGACACGACAGCCAGTGGCACAGTTCCTCAACAAACCGTCCATACCGGTGTGATGAATACGATCCTCAACTGGATTGAACTGGAATAAATACTTTGAATGTTGCGATCCTATCTGGCTTATGATAGCTACCTGAATCGTAATAAAGCACTGTTTGACAGAGGAGAACTGGCCCCCCAACTAAGCCTGGTTTCTCCCAAGGTTTTTTTCTCCATTTTAACACCTATTTGCCACCGGTTTGCCAACTGATGTCACCTGTTGGCTTGCTTAGTTGGGGACACTTGACATTTGATATTCAACAGTGCTTTGCATTTGCCTGCATTGACACCATTTTCTTTAAGAGCTGCTGTGCAGCCAAAATTATATACCAGTTATCACTGTAAAGCTGCTTTGACACAATCTGCATTGTAAAAAGCGCTATATAAATAAAGGTGACTTGACTTGACTTGACTTGACCGGGAGGGGACATGTTCGGTTTACTTAGGGTGTGTCTCAATCAGCTTCCTAGTTCAGTAGTCAGGGCACTCTTTAGGGAGTCAGCCATTTTAAGGGCTGTCTCAATCGCAGAATCCTTCCAGGGCACTGACACATGCCTAAAAAATAGGCTTCCTGCTCCCTAAAAAATCCCACAATGCACCGTGAAAACCATTGAGCATCGATGCTCACTCTGCTCTCTAAATGGAAGTTCTGAAGCACAAAAATCACGTGAGCCTACTCACTACACATAACGATGCACGATAGATGTTTTTAAAAATACAAACCATTACTTTATTATATTTTAGCATAAACATACATTGATAGACAGGTAATGAACATAATTTAGCAAACCTTTATAATTTATTTACAGCTGAAATGTTGCACGTTTATGTAACAAGCAAAGAATTTATCATAACATACTTTAAATAACATTACAAGTAATGTCAGAAAGATATCAGCTCTGCTGTTGTTCATAAATACCAGTATTGATGTCATACAATGTGGACATTGTCACGTCGCCAGAAATAGAATCATAAGTGTCCCAATGTGTAGTGAACAAACATCCTTTACTGTCCTTACCAGTGCCCGAATACGTGTACACGATATGTATGATACGTGTACTCCTTTGCTGATTCTTCACTTTTAACAACAAACTCAGCTCTGAATCACTATGCTGAGCTCTTGTCAGTTTATTCTCTTCTCCTTCTACCTTACTTACTTCTTGCTCCGATATCTCCCCCGGTTCCAAAGCACAAACTTGAACTGCTTCAACAACTTCTACCTGATTGACCAAGCTAATGATGGCATCTCCTACATAAGCAGGCAACCTTGACAATGCATCTGCATTATTATGGTCCTTACCAGGTCGATGGACAATCTTATATTGAAAAGCAGCCAATTGTTCCAATCAACGGGCTAATTGACCTTCCACCCCCTGAAAATTATGCAGCCACCTTTCCTAATAGGAAATGTTTGAAATACGTTGTGAACGTGACCACACTTAACAATTCTTTCTTTGTGGTGGCATATTTTCGTTCCTGCTTACTCAGGGTTCTACTTGCGTATGCCACCACTTGCTCCAGGCCATCTACTTCCTATGACAAAACAGCCCCAATCCCAGCATCACTTGCATCAGTATCTAAGATGAAAGAGCGTTGGGGGTCTGGATAAGCTAAAATTGGAGCTGTAACAAGACAAGATTTCAGCTTCTCAAAAGTAGCCTGGCAACAGTCATCCCACTAAAAATCATCTCACCATTTTCTGTCAGCTTGCAGTGGTCTAGCCCACTCTGCAAAGCCCTTTACAAATCGTCGATAATACGATGCTAAGCCCAAAAAACTTGGTACCTCTGTCTAGGGGTTGGCCATGCTTGTACAGCCTCCACTTTACTAGGATCAGCCATCACCCCTTCAGCCGAAATGACATGACCAAGGTACTGCACCTTGGTAGCACACAAATTACACCCCTTCAACATTACCAGGAATTATAACCTCAGTTCTAGGAGGGACAATCACATCCTGCTTTACTGATACATCCTGGTCTTTTTATTCACATTACCCAGCAAACACTTTCCCATTAAGGTACAACATTGTGAACCCAAGTCAATCACTGCCCCAAATTTGATCAGGAAATCAGTGTCCCAAAATGATCTTCTGCAAGGGTATGTAGCGTCTGGACCAATCAGACACACAGTTATTCATTGTATCTAATGAAATACCCAGAAACTCACTCTCTCACAAGTCCTGTTAATTCCATCCCCCACAACTGCAATACAGAGACAGAATAGGTGTCCCATTTCTATTTTACTGCTGTCAGGAATGTGCAGAGAAGACTCTGACTTCATTCTTTCTGAGAAGGACAAATAAACCATTTTAATCCTATATATTCTATATATAACCACATGAGAAATGTATAAACTTGTATCCAATCCCCCCCCCCCCCCCCCCCCCCCTCATGATTTTCCTTTTCATAAGGTTTATTCTATGTATTAATTCTCTCTTTTGAACTATTTTTGTATTAATGTTTCAGAGTTGCAAAGTTATAATTACCTAAAATCACATGGGTAGCATGTTTGGTATCTACAGACTCCAACTTTTGTTTCCTATTTGGTAATTTATGTTACATGTTACTAACTCTGTGACACATTAGTATTATAAGAATCTAGAAGGTTCTTCTCTCAATCATCCAATCCAATGTCTTATGCTAATATCTTGCTACAGGACAAAGACTCGTAAAAGTTTCCCTCTGAGGGGAAAACTCCTTATTGGCTCAGACACCTCAAGTGGGTGCGACATGTTCACCCTTTAAAATCACTGATCACAAGATCACACTCTCTCCTTCCTTGCTTCTCGGATGACTGAAGAGACCCCTTGTTGCTGCAGGCCTCTCCAGGCCAAGGCCTGTAGGCCTGCAGGCCTCAGCCTACAACCCAGCCATGTGCTCATCTATGACAGAGAGAAAGAACTTTGTTCCCCACTAATAGTCAAATTAACAGCTTAAGTTGTTTCATAGTACTTCATCCAACACAGAAGATACTGGCAACAACTTCGGACTGAATCATCAAGATTTCTCCTCAGCCTGCAGATCCGATGCTCCTCAGCCTAAAGGCATCTTGCAAGTATCGTACATTTGAACACTAAACAGCGATTTAGTATTAATGTGTAAACCACCTGTCAGCAAAGCTGTTTTATTACTGAGAAATCTGATGATTCTTTTCCAGACTGTCTTTGACTCTTTCCGTAGCTCTATTTATTTCATTTTTACCTACGTATGTGTGTGACCTGCGTGTATGTTATGTGTTTGTTAGTTTAGTTATGTGTTTGTGAGTTAGTTAATAAAGATTGTGCACAATAGATGTTGGGTTCTGACTCTGTCTGCTAATAAATTGCCTCTTAAATGATTTCGATCTTGACTACATGCTCTACAGTAGTAGACTACAGTAGTACTGTACAATAAGAATGTTGTTTTTCCATAACCTGGAAATGAACACTCTTTTTAGACTTAATAAACAGGTTAATTGATTTTAATATTAATTTTAATGTAGCTACATCAAGTTAAACTGATTCACATATTCATAATTAATCATAACTAATAATCAAAATGAGTTATGAATAATTATTAATATTTCCCATCACTACATTTTGGTGGAGAATGCGGGCATCATTTTAAACAATTGTTTGCAGACGGACCCAGTAAGCAATCATATATTGTTCCATAAGCTTTATTAACATCTAATACTTGCATGTACAGATCTCTGATAAAATCAGCAAAACTGTTGCTTGAATGGGCGTTCCTTCGAACGGCAGAAAGTCCCTCAATGCTATAATGCATGTTTAAATTGTACAAATAAGCTAACCTGAAATGATCGAAGAAATCATAATTTCAGTTGGTAAACGAGCATAACGGAACAACAGAATCGCAGATTAGCAGCGCATACAAATGGCACCAGATTAAACTGACCTGATCTTGGGCAAAGAAAACCCCACTTTCAGCTTTAAATGCATAAGTCTTTTTCTGATGATGGAATCTCAGATTAGCAGTGCGTACAAATGGTGCCAGAATAAACTAACCTGATCTTGGGCGAAGAAAACCCCACTTTCATCTTAAATGCATAAGTCTTTTCCTGATGAAGTAATCTCAGATTAAGCAGCATAAATTTACCTGTGTGACGAAGAATCTCACTACAGCGTTTGTAATGGTGCTCCTCAGTCACCGATTAATAAGGCCTTATCATTATTGGTTACGCCATCGTATTCATATCAACGCGTTGGACCGATCATATGAAACAGTCGCTTCGAATTTGTGGTGTAAATTCTAGCCTAACTAACTAGTAATTCACCATTGTCTGTGAAGTGATGTGCTGTTGTGATTTGTGAGTTATGCATGACCACGCTAAAGTTCTCAGTGCAGACTTACAGCACAGTTAGAACGCTCCCTTCTGATTGTGCTGCGAGCTGGCATTGGTCTCTTGGCAACGCATGACAACAGAGCGTGTGAGCAGACACCTCTAAAAGTCTGATAACAGCACCCACGTCACAGACTGTTGTACAAACAACAACCACGTGTAGCCAAAGCTAGCTCTCTAGCAATCCTGCACGGATACTCTACAAGTTAAAACCCTTCACCTCAACTAAAAGCTGTTAGTACCCTGCTAACACCAAGAAACGTGCGAGCGTGAAGTGTAATATTCGAACCAAAGACTTTGTAGGCTTTGGGACCCTTTAGGGACTTTGATTTAAACTGATCTAAGATGGTGCTGATAGCAATGGCATGCCGTCTGATCCTCTGCTTTTTCTGTTTGTTTCCTGGCCTGTTTATGTTTATATATTATTCGTCTTTAATAAGTCAAAAAGATGCTACACCATTAATATACGATCGCCAAATGCTGCTTGATATTAGATCTACTATAGCATTTTGCTCCAACAAGGATGTGACTGGTTCGAGTTTTAGCTTACCACCTCCACCTTTCTTGATGAGCATACCTTTATGGTTGCGTCATGCACCGGGTGCTTTTTCCTGGAGGAAACGGCGCAGGAGGAGAGGAAAGCGGGGAGGTGTTGCTGTTAGGCTAAGAGCCTGCCTGGCCTCTTGACTGGTCTGTCAGCCTCGCCTGGATGTTTTTTGGCCCGGAGTTGGATCACGGCCTTTACATCGCACGGCACTCTTTGGAAAATTCCCTATCAATGGATCGTCCATCTGTCAGCGGATTCGTCATTGCAGCCTCTCTGGCAACGCTCACCTTGTCTTCGGCGCGGTGGGGTGGATCATCGTCATCATCTTGGTCCACTGTGTCAGGGCTTGCAACCGGTTAGTGACTCTTTTTCGATCACAATGGCTTTAGTAAATTCGAGGTCCCTTGGAAACAAGACATTTATTCTTAATGACTTTATAAACTCTGGCAACTTAGACTTTTTATTTGTGACAGAAACTTGGCTTTCTCTTGGAGATAATAGTCCTTTTTTTAGAACTTACACCTCTTAATTATAATTTTTTTAATTCCCCCCGTTTATCTGGCCGGGGTGGAGGACTGTTGATATCTCTTGTCATACTACTGAAATTAGACCTGCAAAATGGTCACGTGTTGGACATCTGTGGATAATTTTTCAGTAGCATTCAATGAGGCTTGTCATTTGCTTTCTCTGGATTATCTTAATAATGTGTTAAATGTGGATGAGCTTCTTAACATGTTTAATTCTTTATGCACCAGTGCTTTAGACATTGTTGCCCCTATGAAACTAAAAAACCGTAAAAGCAAAGTTGAACCATGGCTAAACAGCAGTACTCGTAGTTTATGACAAGCCTGCAGAAGAGCAGAACGCAAGTGGAAAAAGGATAAACTACAATATATCCTATGAAATCCTATGGGAGTCTTTAATTACATATCAAAAAGCTGTGAAAGTTGCCAAATCTGACTATTTTTTGGAGTTAATTTCTAAAAGCACTAACAGCCCTAGGACTATATATTGGACTATCAATATACTGAATTGTGTTTTTAATCCAACAAGCAATATTTATTAAGTGGAGTCCTCAATTTTGTGGGAAGACTTTTTTTTAGATTTTTTGTGGATAAAATAGATGTAATTAGACAGTCCATTTTTCCTTCTACTGATGACCCTGTAGATTTTTTGAGTCCCACTAGTTTTATAAATTCATTTGAGCCGATTACTATGTTGGGTTTAATGGATTCAGTTGTTAAGCTGAAGCCTACTACTTCTGCTCTTGATATTGTTCCTACCCAATTTTTAAAATTGGTATTTGATAGTGTTGCGGACTAGATTTTAGAAATCATAAATAAGAGCCTTCTTTCTGGATCTGTTCCAGTTTTTTGTAAACACGCTATTGTGAAACCTCTGTTGAAAAAGCCAAATATGGACACTGTTTTATCGCACTTTAGGCCAATTTCAAATTTACCTTTTGTTGCAAAAATCTTAGAGAGAACTGTATTTATGCAGTTACAGAGTTTTTTGGCAAGAAATTGTATTTTTGAAAAATTACAGTCTGGATTTATGAAAAATCATAGTACTGAGTCTGCACTTCTAAGAGTATTAAATTACATTTTATTATTCGTTGACTCTGGGAACTCTTTTTTTAGTACTCTTAGATTTTAGTGCAGCTTTTGATACAGTTGATCATGATATTCTTTTATCACACCTTGAAAATTGTGTGGGCATCCAAGGAACTGCTCTTAGCTGGTTCAGATCGTATTTTAGTAACAGAACCTTTTCAGTAGATATTGGTCGTGCTGTTTCATCTGTAGCACCCCTAACTTGTGGTGTTCCCCAAGGATCTATTCTGGCTCCCATTTTGTTCTCACTCTACATGCTTCCACTAGGTTCAATTTTTAGGAAGCATGGAGTGTCTTTTCATTTTTATGCAGATGATACCCAAATTTATTTACCTTTAAAACATAATGACAAGCAAGGTCTAGAAACCTTGCTTGCATGCTTAGCTGATGTACAATCTTGGATGTCTCTGAATTTTTTGCATTTAAATGAGGGTAAGACTGAAGTGATTGTCTGTTTCCCTCAGTGGGAAAAGGAAAACCAAATATTAATTGTGGTCATTTAAATTCCTATATCAAACCAACCGTGAAAAATTTGGGAGTTCTTTTTGATTCTCCCCTTAAGTTTGACCAACATATAAATTCAGTAGTTAAGTCATGTTTTTTTTTTCATCTTAAACTTCTGTCAAAAGTTAAAACTTTTCTGTCTTCTAAGGATCTTGAAAGAGTCACACATGTGTTTGTTTTATCTCGATTGGACTATTGTAACTCATTGTATATTGGATTACCTCAATCCTCAATGTCACGACTACAGATGGTCCAAAATGCAGCAGCCAGGTTTTTAACTGGGGTTCGTAAACGAGAACACATTACTCCAATTTTAGTGTCTCTTAATTGGTTGCCAGTGCGTTATAGAGTTGAATTTAAGATTTTGCTGTTTGTTTTTAAGTCTTTAAATGGTCTGGCACCTTCCTATTTGTCAGACCTTTCAAACATGAACACGTCAGTTAGATGCTTGCGATCCTCAGACAGTATTACCTCAGACAGTAAGTGTAGTGAAAACTTAACAGAACAAGACATCTTTAATAAACCATTCACAAATGTTTTATTGAAGTTGTAATCAATTAAAAGCGATCAACGAATCATCTAATATCCTTAAACATGAGGTTTCTGTTAAGACATGATATTTCAGTAAACTGTAGGACTCGTTTATGAAAACTGGGCTAAATCAGACAAACAAGAGTTTGGTTTAAAAAAAAAAAAAAAAAAAAGTCTCTTCCCTTTATGAAATGCGTTACTCAAATGTGTTATACACAATTCATATACAAATCATGTATAGACATGAGTCCATGAGACTTAGAGACAAACCACTGAAATTTCAAATTACTTTGAAACAGCCATGACACATCACAAAGCCTCGTTTACTGAAATCACGTGACTTTACCAGTTTGATACACGCTTCGAATCACTGATGCAAGACAAATGATTTGCACGGGTTCTGAAGCTTCAGAAGGCATTCCTCAAAGGCATCCATCTCTGGTTTAAACCATTTGTGTGGGTGTGTTCGTTTTTATAATTTCGACGTTGTTCCTCCATGCTATTTTATCTTAGTTTATTTCCCTCAAACACTTTGTTAACCTGACTATCCCTTGCAGCCAAGTTGAATTTAGTTAAATTTGAAAATTTAATTAAATCAATTTTGTCTATTTACCTTTCCTTTTAGATTCCTAAATCTATAAGGGAATTCTACTTTCATTTTTATTTCGACTTTATTCTTTATTCTTTATTCCTCTATGTGGCTTATTTGATTTCATTTACTTTCTTTTGTTTAAGCCTGAATATCTCTATTCAGCCAAGTTGGTTTTAATTAGATTTGAAATGTAATTAAATCAATTTGTGTAAAATTCACCTCACCTTAAATCACCTCCCCTTTTGTTCCCTAGAGCTAAAGGAAGGACTTTCTGCTTTTACCCTATTGTTAGTTATTTTACCATCACCATCTTCCCTCTCTGTATAGGATTATGGTAGTTCTAGAAATTGTTGTTTCCTTAATGAGGTATAATGGGTTATAGGTTATTAACATCCCAATTCCTATCTCTTAGCTACCCCTCCTCACTTCTTAGTGCAGAGTACATAAGGTACGGCCACCATCCAATGCACTGTTGGTCCCAGAAAAGACAAGAAACACTTCCCTTTGTTTCTTTTCCTTTTGACCTCAAGGCATTTGGTGTTTCTCTGTTAGCCTAGAGATGTATTGAGCTCACAGCAGTACTTGAACAAGTGAAACCTGCATGGCCATATCTCCTAGCAAAACTAAATAGGTAAAACCCTCTTTTCTTCCTTTCCCTTTTCTGATTTCATTTTATTGTTTTAGTTCAGTTTTGTTTATTTGTCACCCTCATGGTCTACGTCACGCTGCCACGAAAACATCAGCCAGACGGCCGCCTCCTCAGCTGTAGCCGGGCCGTGTTCTTTGATCCACATCTGCAATTCTGGGCTAAACATCCGCAGAAATTGTTGAAGGATAATTATCTCTCCGATCTCCTGTTTTGTTCTCTCTGCCGGTCTCACCCATTTCATATACAAGTCTTTCAAATGAACATACAGCTCTTTAGGGGTCTCTCCTTCCACACATCCATAGCACGAAATCTCTGTCGATACGTTTCATGGTTAATAAAATACTTCTTTAAGATAGCCTCTTTTACCTGCGCGTAGTCATTTGCGTCTGCAACATCCATGGCCACATATGCGCTGCGTGCCTTGCCAGTCAGCAACGGAATGAGTCTAATGGTCCAGTCTTCCCTCGGCCATCTACACACCTCAGCAGTCTGTTCAAATGTGGTTAAATAATGCTCGATGTCATCTGACTCACACAATTGTTGCAGCTTTGGTTCCTGCAGCGCATATCCATGGCTCATATTACGGGAGCCAATAGAAGCTCTATCGGCGATTCCTCTGGCTCGCCGGCTCCCCTGTCTCGCAGATCCTCCAACGAAGTTCACTGGCTGACTTCACCTTGAAGAAGATGGAATTGATGCTGAAGAGATCTCATCTCTTGTCGAGCTGCCTCTTGTGCTTGACGTGCATCTCTGTCTTGCTGATCTTGCATAAACCGTTGAAACATCCGTTTAAGCTCCAGCACGTCACTCTCCGACTCTTGGTCAGACACCTGCCCAGCTGCACCTGTCGCATCCTCTCCCTCCTCAGGTACGATCTCAACATCAGCAGGATGTTGCAGCGCACACTGCTTTCTTGGGCGCCATTCTATCAGCACTTGACTCTCTATAAACAACCTCCTTCTGGACACCATCCCACCGATGCCACCATGTTGTAAGGGTTCGTCCAAAAATATTCAGGAGGCACTCATAGAAGGTGCAAAAGGGGAAAAGAAAAGAAAAGAAAAGAAAAACTAAATAAATGTCAAATCAGCAGAGTTCTGGGCCTCAGATATTTCTCAAGGGATCCCTCACCAGAACTAACTCAACCACAAGGCAGACTAAACCATTTTATAATTACAGGGGGTCTTAATTCAGTAAATCAAACCTCGGAAAATATACAATATACACAATAAACTCCATAAACATGAAATTGCATTCACCATAAGACAATGATAAAAATAAACACAAAAATAAACTTTACAAAAATACATTTAAATAAACAAACAATCCCACACCAATATGGTAACAAAAAAAACAAACAAAAAAAAACTACGTTACCCATAATTCCCAACAAAGGATATATAAAGGACATGAGGAAATGCTGCACTCTTTTTAATAACAGGCTTTTGTTCCATGCTGCAGTTACAGATCCAGGCGTAACTACGGGTAAGACACAATTTCAAAACAATTTAATAAAGAAACAATATTAAACCCATATCTTTGTCTTGGTTTTATTCAATCACTAGCGTGCACTCTAGCAACTAATTATCGCTCTTTGATGTTATATGCGCACATAAAGAGCATGCACCTTAAACAAAAATGATGTGGGTAAATAATAATAAAGAAACAAAATAAATGCATAGAAATTTATAAACAAGCAGGAAAACAATCCATCAAACAAAACAAATCCAATTACTTACAAAAAAAAATAAAAAATTAGAACCATTGAAATAAAGTAATCTATTTAATAAGTGTGGCCTTAGCCATCACACAGGCCAACATCACTGCCTGACCTCACAAATGCGCTTTTAGAAGAATGCTCAAAAATTCCCCTAAACCTTGTGGAAAGCCTTCCCAGAAGAGTTGAGGCTGTTATAGCTGCAAAGGGTGGGCCAACTCCATATTAAACCCTACGGATTAAGAATGGGATGTAGCGAAATTAACTCAAAGGGGAAATATTAATAATTATTCATAACTCATTTTGATGATTAATTATGATTAATTATGAATATGTGAATCAGTTAATCAGATTAATTTGATGTAGCTACATTAAAATTAATATTACAATCAATTAACCTGTTTGTCCAGTGGACACTTAGTGTTAGAAATCCAGGTTATGGAAAAACAACATTCTATTTGTACAGTACTACTCAGAGCATGTAGTCAAGATCTAAATCATTTAAGAGGCAAGCTATCAACAGACAGAGTCAGAACCAAACATCTATTGTGCACAATCTTTATTAACTAACTCACAAACACATAACTAAACTAACAAACACATAACATACACGCAGGTCACACACATACGTAGGTCGATGATTCGGTCCAAAGTCGTTGCCAGTATCTTCTGCGTTGGATGAAGTAATATGAAACAACTTAAGCTGTTAGTTTGACTCTTAGTGGGGAAAGTGTCCTTTCTCACTCTCACAGATGAGCACATGGCTGGGTTGCAGGCCTAGGCTTACAGGCCTAGGCTTACAGGCCTTCCAGGCCCACAGGCCTTGGCCTGATGAGGCCTGGAGCAAAAAGTCTTTTTTGTTGTCATCCCAGAAGCAAGAAGAAGAAGAAAGAGAGAGAGAAGAGCGTTGTGCTCTAGCTTTTAACCTCTGGTCAAAGTCCAACCTCTTAGGGTTGATGTGGCCAATGAAGATGTTGTATTTTGGGATGACAACACACCCCCTGTCAGGGTTTTTACGACAGAGCAAGAATAACTGATAAACCGAGTTTTGAAGAAGAACTATTAAACATTCTTGTAATACTGATGTGTTGCACAGGTATGGACATAGACACTAAACATGGCATAATTGAAGTTACCTTAAATGTATCATAAAGTATGTGAATACAATGAGTGCAATACAACAAAAGTAATAATGGATACCATTTCCTGGGGATGTGCATGTTCATTTATAGAACAGTCTGTCTATAAATTAATGCAGGAAAGTCTGTGTTCTGTGGGGATAATGCAGGAAAGATGCACGTTTCCTGTGTCTCTTCTCTGCTCTCAATGTGGCAACCACATTCTTTAGCACAATAAAACTGAGAACTTCTCGGGGGATGGGGGACAGGCCCCAGAGTGCTTTAAACAGTTATTGGTTACCTATAACACATAATTGTGTCTGATTTGTCTCAGTCGCTACAGGGATGTCATTAAAAGTTCATGTGCATGTAAAGGCAGACATCCCAAAACTTTTGGCAATATAGTGTACATATGGTCACACTTTAGTTTTAGGTCAAATTCTCACTATTAACTAACTATTGCCTCAATAAACTCCTAATTACTGCATAGTAATAGTAAGGCAGTTGTTAAGTTCAGGTATAGGGTAAGATGTACAATATGGTCATGCATAAGGCATCCCAGCCGGCACATAACCGACCTTCAATGTTGAAATGTGGTTGAAATAAGGTCAGTTGTTGTTTCAACAGTGAAACAACGGTGATACAACGTTGAATGCTAAATGGTTGAAGCCCAGTCAACACATGACCGAAATTCAACGTTGAAATATGGTTGAAGTAACATCAGTTGATGTTTCAACAGTGAAACAATTATTAAATGTAAAATGGTTAAAATCAGTTAAGAAAATCACTTACAGTCAAGTCAAGTCACCTTTATTTATATAGCGCTTTTTACAATGCAGATTGTGTCAAAGCAGCTTTACAGTAATAACTGGTATATAATTTTGGCTGCACAGCAGCTCTTAAAGAAAATGGTGTCAATGCAGGTAGATGCAAAGCACTGTTGAATATCAAATGTCAAGTGTACCCAACTAAGCAAGCAAAAGGCGACAGCGGCAAGGAGCCCAAACTCCAACAGGTGACATCAGGTGGCAAACAGGTAGCAAATAGGTGTTAAAATGGAGAAGAAAAAAAAAAAAACCTTGGGAGAAACTAGGCTTAGTCGGGGGGCCAGTTCTCCTCTGGCAAACAGTGCTTTGTTACGATTCAGGTAGCTATCATAAGCCTGATAGGATCGCAACATTCAAAGTATTCCAGTTCAATCCAGTTGAGGATCGTATTCATCACGCTGGTATGGAAGGATTGTTGAGGAACTGTGCCACTGGCTGTCGTGTCGATATGGCCTTCACAATGGATGATCTAGTTGACTCAATCTCGGCTGATACTTCAGGGGTGCGTTGTGGTCGTGTCAAGGCGTAGGTCCTCAATCTCACCTGGATACGGCCTGGATCCGGTTGACTACAGTAAACCTCGGGATAAACAGAAAGACTAATATTAGCGTAGATGCCATTCTTCTTTTGATGTAATGAGAACTGGTGTTATAGGAAGTTTTCCCGGTTCTGGCTGACCTAATTTATGCAGCCTCATAATCCTTTAATCGATTTGAAAAAATAAATTGATAATGTGTTATGTGTATGCCAGGTTAAAGAGATGTGTTTTTATTCTAGATTTAAACTGACAGAGTGTGTCTGCTTCCCGAACAATGCTAGGAAGATTGTTCCAGAGTTTAGGTTTCCATGGAGTTACCATGGAAACGGGGAAACGTCAAGTTTAATGAAAGTTTGTTTAATGAAAGTTTAGGCTTTTAATCGCATCTTTATGTGTAGAATTGTTAATGGATGATAGTAAACTAATTTATTTAACCTAAAAGTTGCTGTACCGTTAATCGGTGACGTCACTTACATGGAGCGCGAAAATTAACTGAAACTATTTCAAACACGTTTTGATCTCTAATGGTAAACAAATATGGATAAAAAATGTTCTGCAATTTCAGGGGCGACAGAAAACCCCCTCTACAACAAAGAGGAAGCTGACAGAGGAGGAGGAAACACACAACTGAGATTTTACAATATATCTAACCTATATCACCATGCATCTACAATTTTCTTTTGCTTTTTAATTTATTAGTTAAGAAGTCTTTGACATCCAAACTTAAGTTACACTACATGTACAATACTGAATTCTAAAACTAAAAATATACATGTTGTTATCTTTGTCACAGTCCCCTCTGTTCCTGGACTCCATTACCCATGATCCTCCTGTTTCCACACTTGCACTCACTTCCTCGTCATCTCCCCATCAGCACTTATCACCTGCACCTGGACCTGATCATCCACACACCCTTTATAATGGACTCACTCCCTGCACTCCTTGTCTGTTCTTATTGTTAGTTTACCGTGTTTGGTTGTGTGTTACTCTCCTTGGTTGTAAATAAATACCCTTAATTGTGGATTTCCGTGAACGTCTCATCTCTACTGCAACCACACGTAACAGAAGAACAGACCTCACCGTTGGACTTCCACAAGTTTATCATGGGTATTTTCCTCGTTCCCATGCCCTCTAGAAAGCACCAGCCGAAGCTCTCAGTGGAGGACCGTCTTTGGGCTCTTAGGCAGGACGGCCACCCGCTGGAGAAGTATGTGGAGGAATTCGCTGAGCTGTCTTGCAAGGTGAGCTGGCCAGATGCCATTCTTAACTCCTGTTTTCTGAGGGGTCTGGACGAGGATACGATTCGCTATATTGAACCTGAATGCCTCTTTTCCCTGGTCGAGTCTGTTAATCTGATTCTCTTCCTAAATGGTTCAGAGTTCGAAATTGAAGAGGTTCAAATGAAACCATATTCTCCTAGTCCGGTCCTCTCAGAAATACAGGCGGCCTGGCCAGTTCACCAGCCACCGATTTCCTCCACCTGGGCTTTCCTACTCCAGTGGGCATTCCCCGGGGCTCCTGCCTGATCCTACGCCCAAGCCGTCCAAGAGGAAGTCCTCTAAGAGGTCCAGGCGGCCCTAGAGAGCAGTCGCTACCTCACCTGAGCCTCCTGTGGGGCTCGCCTTCCATGAGCCCGCTCCAGTCTTTCACGAGCCCACTCCAGTCTTTCACGAGCCCGCTCCAGCATTCCACGACCCGCCAAAGGAGACGGATTGGCTATTAGACTTTTGGGCAGAACCAGCAGTCCCAGCCTTCCCTGAACCTGCTCTAATTCTCCTCGAGCCAAATCCTATTCTCCACGGACCTGCTCCAACCATCCACGAGCCGCCAAAGGAGGCGGAATGGCTAATAGACTTTTGGGCGGAACCAGCAGTCCCAGTCTTCCCCGAGCACGCTCTAAGCCAGCCCACGAATCCCTTCCTGCCACCAGGGATCTCCCCAAGAAAATTTTGGGGGGTGGCCATGTACCTGTGGGTGGGGAACTCATGGGCGGGGTTTTGGCATTGCCATGGCCTGCCAAGGCTCCTGACCTCCCATGGCCTTCCAAGGCTCCTGACCCGCCATGGCCGCCTTCGGCTCCTGACCCACCATGGCTGCCTGAACTCCTAGACCCGCCCTGGGCGCCCACCCCCCCTGCCCGGTTGTTCTATCAACGGCGCCTACCGGGAGGGGGAGGTAATGTCACAATATCACAGGGGTTTCGGCATTGCCATGGCCTGCCAAGGCTCCAGACCAGCCATGGCCTGCCAAGGCTCCAGACCAGCCATGGCCTGCCAAGGCTCCAGACCAGCCATGGCCTGCCAAGGCTCCAGACCAGCCATGGCCTGCCAAGGCTCCTGACCAGCCATGGCCTGCCAAGGCTCCTGACCAGCCATGGCCTGCCAAGGCTCCTGACCAGCCATGGCCTGCCAAGGCTCCAGACCAGCCATGGCCTGCCAAGGCTCCTGACCAGCCATGGCCTGCCAAGGCTCCAGACCAGCCATGGCCTGCCAAGGCTCCAGACCAGCCATGGCCTGCCAAGGCTCCAGACCAGCCATGGCCTGCCAAGGCTCCAGACCAGCCATGGCCTGCCAAGGCTCCAGACCAGCCATGGCCTGCCAAGGCTCCAGACCAGCCATGGCCTGCCAAGGCTCCAGACCAGCCATGGCCTGCCAAGGCTCCAGACCAGCCATGGCCTGCCAAGGCTCCAGACCAGCCATGGCCTGCCAAGGCTCCAGACCAGCCATGGCCTGCCAAGGCTCCAGACCTCCAGACCAGCCATGGCCTGCCAAGGCTCCTGACCCGCCATGGCTGCCTGAACTCCTAGACCCGCCCTGGAGACCTCCTTTCCAGTCCGCTCCTCTCCCTGCACCTGTGTGAGGTGTGAGGCACCCCCCCCCCCCCCCCCCTCCTCGATTGTTCCATCAACGGCGTGAGGCTGCGCCTACCCGGGAGGGGGAGGTAATGTCACAGTTCCCTCTGTTCCTGGACTCCATTACCCATGATCCTCCTGTTTCCACACCTGCACTGACTTCCTCAATCTTAAGTACTATATATATATATATATATATATATATATATATATATATATATATATATATATATATATATATATAATTATTTTTTTTATTTATTTTTTTATTTTTTTAATATTATGTAAATTCTTTCTCTTTTCTGCATTCCACCTCTGCTCTAGCTTGGTTCCTGGCATTTTATACTAAATATT
The DNA here is from genome assembly GCA_037101425.1 of Elopichthys bambusa. NCBI lineage: Eukaryota > Metazoa > Chordata > Actinopteri > Cypriniformes > Xenocyprididae > Elopichthys > Elopichthys bambusa. The sequence continues at coordinate 19,106,718 of CM074436.1, forward strand.
GTTGGCTCTGTGACAAATTCCATGTTATGTTCCTAGATCCTTCTATGCTGATGGCCTCCTGCACCCCAGCAGAGCTGAGCGACCTCCTGTCAAAGGCCATGGACCAGATGACTATAGTAAGCAAAACATACAGTACACTACTGTTGAAAAGTTGCAGGTCTGTAAGGTTTTACATGTTTTTGAAAGAAGTCTCACATTTTAAAATCATTAAACCCAGGTTGTTTCAGTGAGATTGTCTTTGAAAGGCCTGTAGGCTAAATAATCAGCTAAATGAGGTAACATATGTGACAAATGTTAAGATGCTTGTAGTTATAATCATTCATTTAACTATTATGATAACAGGATATCATGGTCATTAATCTATTTTATTGTATTTCTCTGTCTGTTTGGAGTTATGTTTGCCAGTGAGACAGACACCATACTGTTCCACTCAAAGGTATTTATTTATTTGTTTGTATACATGTATGTATTTTTTATTTTTTTTACTTAAATACTTTTTACTTATAAATGCTGACTGTGGTTTAGAGGGTCGACAACTTTAAGCATGTAAGTTATTTTCGACAGAAATTTGGCCAGCTTACTCGTTGCTCATACTCTTTGCCTCTGATATATTTGAATTATATCACAAATGCAATATCAGGGGGTAAAGATATCATTAGAGTTCTAAAAATTATGTTTACTCTTGTTACCAGATGAGATGTAATCTCTAGCGTTTGGTGCTGAGATTCTTCAGGACAAGGCCTTGATGCCATTCACACTCAGTACATGAAGATGGTGAGTTTCACACAGTCACAAATCAAGAGACTGACACAACAGGCTTTCATCCTTTATACACTTATGTTAGCCCTGGACATTTAGCTTGGACATTTATCATTGCTTAGGGCTGGGCAATATAACGTTATATATTGTTACCATGAAATAAAATGTCTATCGTTAGAGACTTTCAGTGGTGGAAAGAGTACTGAAAATGTATACTTATGTACAAGTACTTTTACATTGCTGAAATAATACTCAATTACAAGTACGAGTACTGGTGTCAAAAAGTACTCGAGTAAAAGTACAAATTACTCTTCTCAGAAACAACTCAAATTACTAATTACTTTTTATCCGGCAATATTTAATGAATTACCAAACAATATTCAATCAAATCATAGATCTAAGTAGAAAATTGCTACTTTCAATAAAACACTTTCACCTTATTTATGAAGTGCATGAATTATAGTATAGTAATCCGTTTGAATGGAGTGGTTTAATTCAAGTCTTCTGAAGACACATCCGCTTTATGATTAACACAGATTTTAATATAGGCTTTTGTTTACATATTTAAACATTGATCAATTACAATTACCATTCTCACTTAAATATTTGCTCACTCTGTGTATTTCTGTCTTTACAATAGGGTAACTTTGTTGCAATAGCTCACATGCAGCACAAGAAAGCTTGATTTTTTTTAAACTGAATTGAATTAACAAAAAAGACAAGTAAACAGACAGTAATAAAATAAGAACAAATAAAACACAAACTTCGGAACACAAATGAAGATATTTTTGATGAAATCTGAGCGCTTTCTAACTCTCCATAGACTGCAACGTTATTACATTTTTATGGCGCAGAAAGGTAGTAAAGATATCGTTAAAATAGTCTATGTGACTACAGGGGTTCAACCTTAATGTTATGAAGTGATGAGAATACTTTAAAAAAAAAAAAGGCCTTATTCAACTATTTCTTTTCTACTGTCGGTCTCTGACACTGTTGATGTAGTGCAGCACTTCCAGGTTCTACGTCAGAATGCCAGCTCATTATTGGCCGGCTTCTGCGTCAGCTTCACATGCATGTGTTGTGGTGCTCACATGAACAGCATCAAAAAGAGTGACACGAAGAGAGGAAATTGTTTAATAAAGTTATTTTTGTTTTTTCAAAAATTTCGATTACTTACTTTAATATAAATGTACTTAGGTTGATTTTAATTGATTTACTTAATACAAAGTATAGATAGGATTCTGTTGTGTAATGTTTCTCCATATACAAAAAAAGTATTCAGACCCCCTTAAATTTTTCACTCTTTGTTATATTGCAGCCATCTGCTAAAATCATTTAAGTTCATTTTTTTTCCTCATTAATGTACACACAGCACCCCATATTGACAGAAAAACACAGAATTGTTGACATTTTTGCAGATTTATTAAAAAAGAAAAACTGAAATATCACATGGTCCTAAGTATTCAGACCCTTTGCTCAGTCTTTAGTAGAAGCACCTTTTTGATCTAATACAGCCATGAGTCTTTTTGGGAAAGATGCAACAAGTTTTTCACACCTGGATTTGGGGATCCTCTGCCATTCCTCCTTGCAGATCCTCTCCAGTTCTGTCAGGTTGGATGGTAAACGTTGGTGGACTGCCATTTTTAGGTCTCTCCAGAGATGCTCAATTGGGTTTAAGTCAGGGCTCTGGCTGGGCCATTCAAGAACAGTCACGGAGTTGTTGTGAAGCCACTCCTTCGTTATTTTAGCTGTGTGCTTAGGGTCATTGTCTTGTTGGAAGGTAAACCGTCGGCCCAGTCTGAGGTCCTGAGCACTCTGGAGAAGGTTTTCGTCCAGGATATCCCTGTACTTAGCCGCATTCATCTTTCCCTCGATTGCAACCAGTCGTCCTGTCCCTGCAGCTGAAAAACACCCCCACAGCATGATGCTGCCACCGCCATGCTTCACTGTTGGGACTGTATTGGACAGGCGATGAGCAGTGCCTGGTTTTCTCCACACATACCGCTTAGAAACAAGGCCAAAAAGTTCTATCTTGGTCACATCAGACCAGAGAATCTTATTTCTCAGCATCTTGGAGTCCTTCAGGTGTTTTTTAGCAAACTCCATGCGGGCTTTCATGTGTCTTGCACTGAAGAGAGGCTTCTGTCGGGCCACTCTGCCATAAAGCCCGACTGGTGGAGGGCTGCAGTAATGGTTGACTTTCTACAACTTTCCCCCATCTCCCGACTGCATCTCTGGAGCTCAGCCACAGTGATCTTTGGGTTCTTCTTTACCTCTCTCACCAAGGCTCTTCTCCCCCGATAGCTCAGTTTGGCCGGACGGCCAGCTCTAGGAAGGGTTCTGGTCGTCCCAAACGTCTTCCATTTAAGGATTATGAAGGCCACTGTGCTCTTAGGAACCTTAAGTGCAGCAGAAATTTTTTTTGTAACCTTGGCCAGATCTGTGCCTTGCCACAATTCAGTCTCTGAGCTCTTCAGCAGTTCCTTTGACCTCATGATTCTCATTTGCTCTGACATGCACTGTGAGCTGTAAGGTCTTATATAGACAGGTGTGTGGCTTTCCTAATCAAGTCCAATCAGTATAATCAAACACAATTGGACTCAAATGAAGGTACAGAACCATCTCAAGGATAATCAGAAGAAATAGACAGCATCTGAGTTAAATATATGAGTGTCACAGCAAAGGGTCTGAATACTTAGGACCATGTGATGTTTCAGTTTTTGCATTGGTAGATGCAACTGAATGAACTGTAAAGTGTAAGAATTAAAATGATAATCTATTTTGATGTTTGCAGTAAAGACAGTGGGCAAGTGAAGAGAGTGGAGGGTACGGCATCAGAAAGGACCTTGAGCTGCGACTGTCTTGGATCACCCAAAGCACAACTACACTGTGTCCAAGCACTGAACAAGGCTTTTCTACTTAAATATTAAATGTATTTAATTTAAGGCAGGGTTTTATTTTTCCTGCATAGTGAATTACTAGGTGGCTGCCTCTATCAAATTTGATGCTGTCTCCAGCTATTAACAAAACTCAGGCAGGCAGTCACATGCTCCGATACCCCTTTTCCACCAACACTGTTCTGTTGCAGGCTCCTGGCCTGTGTCCATTCTCAAACTGTTCTACGCACCTCCACTGCACAAAAGGCAGTTCCAGGTCAGATATTGGTACCCTCCCTCTTCGACATCCTTCGCTAGTCATCACATTCACAACCACCACAGTCAATGCAAGTCAAGGTCCACAGCATCAACCATCTTTGTAGGAAGATGAATACTGCATTTCTTGATTTATATTTAAAATTTACAGTTTTCTTATGGAGTGCAATCTCTCTCTAGACGGACTGAGGTCTATCGGTCTTACAAAATACTGTCAGACACTGCATATGTTCTCAAAATAAAAATAAAAATTAATCATTAAAATACTTAAGAATTTGTGCTTGTAAAAAGTGTTTTTTTTTTATCTAGTTGAAGGTATAGTACACATGAATGTGGGTACATAATACAGATTTTACTTCTGCATCATTTTGTGCTAGAAAAGCCTTGATTTAAGGTTTGTGCTGTAATTGTAGAAAAAAAACCTGTGCATTTTCATTTTGTATGCTACAGGTTTTTAATATTACCTCTAAACATTGAAAAGTTGAGATGTTTGTTTTATACAGTATTTTTAGTATTTATTAGTGCATGTACAGTAATTATTTAGTATTGTCATGTTCATACAAATGAAAACTAGATTGTAATTAAATGTAAAATAGTGTATTCATCCATGTTGAAGGTAGGAGGGTGAAACAACGTCGCATATCAACGTTGATCCAATTTATGCGCCAGCCATAGATATACATAATAACGGCTAGATGTCTCGTCCGCGCTGCTGGCCAATGGAGGTCGACGTCCGCACCTGGCGGTCATCTTGTGACAGTCAGCTCACTCACCTTAAATGGAAGACGTTTGGGATGACCAGAACCCTTCCTAGAGCTGGCCATCCGGCCAAACTGAGCTATCGGGGGAGAAGAGCCTTGGTGAGAGAGGTAAAGAAGAACCCAAAGATCACTGTGGCTGAGCTCCAGAGATGCAGTTGGGAGATGGGGGAAAGTTGTAGAAAGTCAACCATCACTGCAGCCCTCCACCAGTCGGGGCTTTATTGGCAGAGTGGCCCGACGGAAGCCTCTCCTCAGTGCAAGACACATGAAAGCCTGCATGGAGTTTGCTAAAAAAACACCTGAAGGACTCTAAGATGGTGAGAAATAAGATTCTCTGGTCTGATGAGACCAAGATAGAACTTTTTGGCGGTATTGTAAGCGGTATGTGTGGGGAAAACCAGGCACTGCTCTTCACCTGTCCAATACAGTCCCAACAGTGAAGCATGGTGGTGGCAGCATCATGCTAAAAAAAAACACCATGCATCATGCTAAAAAAGCATCATGCTAAAAAAAATAAATAAATTCAATTCATTTACTGCTTTAAGAGAGGAAGAATTGTCTAAACTTGTTAAATCGTCAAAATCAACAACATGTATGTTAGACCCTATACCAACTAAGCTATTTAAAGAGATGCTTCCAGAGGTCATAGATCCTCTTCTTAATATCGTAAATTCATCTTTATCACTAGGATACGTACCAAAAACTTTTAAGCTGGCTATTATTAAACCTCTTATTAAAAAACCACAACTTGATCCTAGAGAATTAGTCAATTACAGGCCGATCTCAAATCTCACTTTTCTGTCAAAAATACTTGAAAAGGCAATATCATCACAACTATGTTCCTTTTTAGAAAGAAATAGTATCTATGAGGATTTCCAGTCAGGATTTAGACCGTACCATAGTACTGAGACTGCTCTCATTAGAGTTACTAATGATTTGCTCTTATCATCAGATCGGGGTTGTATTTCTCTATTGGTGTTACTGGATCTTAGTGCTGCATTTGACACTATTGATCACAATATTCTTTTAAATAGACTCGAAAATTATGTTGGCATTAGTGGAATTGCATTGTCATGGTTCAAATCATACTTATCTGACCATTATCAGTTTGTAGTAGTAAATGAAGAGAGGTCATATCGATCACAAGTTGAATATGGAGTACCGCAAGGCTCATTACTAGGACCATTGCTTTTCACTCTATACATGCTACCCTTGGGAGATATCATTAGGAAGCATGGTGTTAGTTTTCACTGTTACGCTGATAATACTCAGCTCTATATTTCTTCGCGCCCTGACGAAACTTACCAATTCACAAAATGAACGGAATGCATAGCTGATATAAAAAATTGGATGACCAGTAATTTCCTACTACTAAATTCAGAAAAAACAGATATTCTAATTTTTGGACCAAAAACTTAATAACCTAGAATATTGTTACAAAAATTGGCTACAAAAATTAATGCAAAAATCGCGTGATCTGCCATGAATGACGTTGGTTCAGCATACAGAAAGCTTAGTTCGGCCGTCTCTATACTCCTTCCCCACCTGCAACTGGCAGATCTCGCCAGCCAGTGGCAGGCTAGTGAAGTTCATCTCAAACAAGCCTATATTCAAAGAACAAGAACATGGCATTCAGCCGTGGGCAAGACATTTATTAACCATTCTCTTAAGAAGAGAAAACAGTGGAAAAATGTGTACATTAAAATTGTATTTTTACTTATTTTTTTATGTGTGACTTTGTCAATGAAACAACCTAATTTCTGTAGTTTATTTTTGTGATGTAAGTTAAAATTGAAATAAGTTGTATACTCTATTTATTTTGTAATGTAACTTATTTGTAAATGAGCTTGAGTAATTGTACATTTTGTATTTTATGTATGTTCATGTGTAATAAAAGAAGTAATTGTTCTGTCCATTTTTTTATTTTTTTAATGCAGCTTATTTTTTAAACGAAACATTCTTCTATACATTTATTTTTTTGGTCATGTAATTTTTTTTTACATTAAAACAAATCATTCTAAACATTACTCAAAGTACTTTTTACAACTATTTACAACAACTTAGGTTTAACATCAGAAAAAAAAATACAATTTTAAATTAACAGTACATAAAGAAACATTTTTGTGTACACTTTCATTCAGCTGAGCAGGGAGACCCTGGTGGAACTGCTGGACCTGGATGGGCTCCATGAGACCCTGGTAAGACCTCTCTGCCGGTAGGACATTAACTGGGATGGTTTCCAGAGTGTTTGAGTGCATATTTCCACTGTCCACTACGTTGTCTACCAACAGGTTTACAGGGCTGACACAATAGACGGCTATCATGACACGGAGATGTTTTCAGAAAGAGTCACATACTCAAATCAAGCCAAAAAAATATTTCAACATGCAATATAGTCCATTCAGTTTTTGTCTTGGGCATCGTAGCTTTACAATTGTCTTACTTGTCTGTTACAAAAGTCAGATAAATCCCAACACATAGAAACTCTTTCAACTAGATATTATCACATAGAGACTGTGTCTGTACCCCAAATTAGTAAATACAAAAAAACTTCCAAACCCATTTAAGGGTAAAAATATAATTGATGTTCAACAAATAAAAAACAGAGATAATACTGATAAACAAATGATAAAGCTTGGGTTGCTAAATATTATATCCCTTTCTTCAAAAGCACTTATTGTAAATTATATTATCACAGACAATAGTCTAGATGTGCTGTGTTTGACAGAAACCTGGCTAAAACCAGATGATTACATTACTTTAAATGAGTCTAGCCCTCCAGGTTACGATTATCAACACAATCCTTGTCAGAAAGGCAAAGGGGGAGGTGTTGCTGTAATTTATAGTAATATCTACAGTATTACTCAAAAGTCTTTCAAATATAATTCCTTCAAAGTGATGGTGCTTTATGTAACGATATGTAAGTTGACATTTGTGTTGGCTACTGTATACAGGCCACCAGGACACCATACAGACTTTATCAAAGAATTTGCTGATTTTCTATCGGAGTCAGTACAAGCTGCGGATAAAGTCCTTGTTGTTGGTGATTTTAATATCCATGTAGATAGGGATAAAGATGCTTTTGGATTGGCATTTACAGACATTCTAGACTCTATTGGAGTTAGACAACACGTGTCAGGACCCACTCATTGTCGTAATCATACTTTAGATCTAATATTGTCACATGGAATTGATATTGATACCATTGAAATTCTGCAGCAGAGTGACGACATCTCAGAACATTATCTAGTCTCGTGTATACTACATTTAGCCAAGGCTGCTAAACTGCCTCCCTGCCACAAATACGGTAGAACCATCACTTCTGCCACTAAAGATTGTTTATAAATAATCTTCCTGATCAATTTCATTGCCTTAGCACACCAGATAGCTTAGAAGACCTTGATGTTGCAACAGAAACTATTGACTCTCTCTTTTCCAGCACATTAGACTCAGTTGCTCCTTTGTGCTTAAAAAAAATTAAGGAAATTAGTCCAAAGTCATGGTACAATAAGCACACTCGAGCCCATAAGAGAGCAGCCAGAAAAATGTAGTGCAGCTGGAAGAAAACAAAACTAGAGGTTTTTTGCATTTCATGGAGAGAGAGAATGATTGAGTACAGAAAGGCCTTAAACACTGCTAGATCTGCTTATTTTTCAAATCTTTTAGAAGAAAATAAACACAACCGGTATTTATTTGTTAAAGTGGCTAAATTAACTAGAAATAAAGCTTCAACTTCCAAACAGCACAGCAGTAATGACTTTATGAACTTTTTTACTTTCAAGATTGACAATATTAGAGAGAAAATTATAACCATGCAACCGTCTACAGTATCGCGTCAGACAGTGCATTGTAGTATCCTTGAGGAAAAATTTAATTCATTTGCTGTTTTAGGAGAGGAAGAATTTTCTAAACTTGTTAAATCATCAAAATCAACAACATGTATGTTAGACCCTATACCGACTAAGCTATTGAAAGAGATGCTTTCAGAGGTCATAGATCCTCTTCTTAATATCGTTAAATCATCTTTATAATTAGGATACGTACCAAACACTTTTAAGCTGGCTATTATTAAACCTCTCATTAAAAAACCACAACTTGATCCTAGAGTCAATTACCGGCCGATCTCAAATCTTCCTTTTCTGTCAAAAATACTAGAAAAGGCAGTATTATCACAACTATGTTCCTTTTTAGAAAGAAATGGTATCTCTGAGGATTTCCAGTCAGGATTTAGACCGTACCATAGTACTGAGACTGCTCTCATTTCAGTTACTAATGATCTGCTCTTATCATTAGATTGCAGTTGTATCTCTCTATTAGTGTTACTGGATCTTAGTGCTGCATTTGACACTATCAATCACTATCAACATTCTTTTAAATAGACTCGAAAATTATGTTGGCATTAGTGGAATTACATTGTCATGGTTCAAATCATACTTATCTGACCATTATCAGTTTGTAGTAAATAGTAATAGTAGTAAACGAAGAGATGTCATATCGATCACAAGTTCAATATGGAGTACCGCAAGGCTCAGTACTAGGACCGTAGCTTTTCACTCTGTACATGCTACCCTTAGGAGATATCATTAGGAAGCATTGCATTAGTTTTCACTGTTACGCTGATGATAATCAGCTCTATATTTCTTTGCGCCCTGATGAAACTTACCAATTCACGAAATTAACGGAATGCATAGCTGATATAAAAAATTGGATGACCAGTAATTTCCTACTACTAAATTCAGAAAAAACAGAAATTGTTGGACCAAAAACTTCTTCACGTAATAACGTAGAATACTGTCTAACACTTGATGGCTGCTCTGTTAAGTCTTCGTTGTCAGTTAGGAACCTGGGTGTGCTCTTTGATACCAATCTTTAATTTGAAAGCCATGTTTCTAGCATCTGTAAAACCGCATTTCTCCATCTTAAAAAAATATCTAAACTACGACATATGCTCTCAATGACAAATGCAGAACAGTTTGTTCATGAGCTCAAGGCTAGATTACTGTAACGCTGTTCTGGGTGGTTGCCCTGCTCGCTTGATAAATAAACTACAGCTCGTACAAAATGCAGAGTAACACTTTAGATTACAGCCCTGAAAGTACTGTGTAATTGCAACAAATTTACAGCGTAACTTTCAATAATTATAGTGTACCTATAAAGTAAGTACATGTAAGTATAGGGGAACAATATGTAAAGTCTTGGGAATAAAATGGTAACAACCAGGAAAATAGCAAATTATTTATACTGTAAGTATTTTAAAACTAAGGGGTACTTATACTCAGGGGTTAAATTGGGATTTGTTATGTGGGGGGGCTCTGTGGTTTCAGGCTTTTGAGGAGTGCATATGTGTATGCAAAGCCTACAAAATCTTATCAATTGACAAACTGTAAAAAACAAGTCGACAGAGCCCTCTGCTATGAACACTAAAATGCAGATCAAAATCATTCTAAATGCTGGCAGTGTGCAAAGCTACATCTGAGAACAATAAAATCTTTCTCTAGGCCTAAAGGAGAGCATATCAATACAAAATACAGGGTTCGACATTAAGCCTTGTCATGTGCTTGTCCTTTAGACAAGTAAATTGGTCACTTGTCCGAGCAAAAAAGTTTCTTGTCTGGAAAAAAATTGGATTTAAAAAAAACAAAAAAAACATTGTGTATATATAATTTATTCTGAAGATATATTTTCAACAGTGTTCCATCAGCTTTTGCATATTTATATCTGCATATTTGTGATATTTACCCTAAGGGCATTTTTTCCCCTAATCTTATTACATGCTTCATCTTTTATTTCAATTTTTTTACATTTCATCAATAAATTCAATAAGAAAAGTAAAGCAGGACTGTTATGAATCAAATTAAATAATTTACACACACAAAAAAAATTACAACTTCATTAAATAATGTTATGATATTCTTTAAATATTTTTGAATATACAAATAAGAAATGTTGGTAAAATTTAAACATGAAACTGAACCGCCAGTAGGTGGCGGCAAGTGACTGTCCTAGTCTATCATTCAAATGATTGATACGGCTGATTCATTCAAGAATGAGGCAGGTGTTTTGGAATGGGCCATTGATTCTTTGACTCAGCCGATTTGTTCAAAACCCTGAATCATTCAGTAATAAAACACAGCTGAGTGTCACTGTGAGAGATGTGCTATGGTTCTGCTGTGATCTTTGTTTGGAACTATTTTCGCTGCTGAAATAGAACAAAAACAGTCAGTATGCGTCTAAAATGTAAGTGACTTTATTAACTTGTATTGAATTTACTTACCTAATAATTATTAACTTATTATTGAATGTATAAAAGTAGTGTCACAGTTTCAATCATGATTTCAATAACATGGAAAACAGCACTCTTGGTCATATGATGTTACGCAACTGTATCATATGTTATAAATATAAAAAAACCTCCACATTTTGAATTTTTACAGCAGCATGTTTTCTTTGTGCTGCACTCATTTGTTTCGATTTCTCCTCGAGAGGCTGCACGAGCCTCAACAGCGCAACCTTGTTACTGTCAGCACATTATACATATATATTATTATTATCCATTATTAATCGCCACTTACACTAAATGTAATAGAATCATGCTTGCATTTTGGTGATTCCCTAGCTATTTTTGTTATTGATGTTTTAATCAGGACAAGTAAAAAAACTCTTTCTTTTGCCCCTTCAAAAAGTTAAGCATTAATGTCGAGCCCTGATAAGCCTATGTGCTGGGGCTCAGCCCTGGACAGCCCCGGCCCAATTTAACCCCTGCTTATACTATTATGATAGACAACAATCTTACATTTGGGAGCAATTTAGCTAGAAAGTGCACTGATTAAATTGTTTCAAGGCAAGTAGAAATAACTATTGCAATCTTTTTTAATACATGGGGAAATATACTTTTGTTTCATGTAGTTACAGGGTAAGTATGACATTGCGGGCTGTAAATTAAAGTGGTGCTTGTTACACTCTTGTTTTATGTAGTTATACAGGGTAAGTAATAAAAAAAAACCCTGCAAACAATCTATCACTGACTTCGAAACCTTTATTTGAAAAACAACTTAATTAGCACTCATAATTATTTATTCATTTTTTAAAATCAACTTTTCATTTCAAATTCTAAAGTCCTGACAGAAAGTAACACGTTTTGTATGGGATCAAATTCCCGCCAATAGTATTGCGGTCACGGATCAAAAAATAATAAGCGTGAATCAAAAATGTAAAAACACATGTAAAAATATATAGCACAAACTTAAAAAAATAATGCAAAATTATCAGAATGGCAAAGAACGTGGTCACGGATTGAAATATAATTAGCGTGAATAGAAAACTTAAAAGCGCATTAAAAAAAATAACAAGCATGAATCAAAACTTTAAACACATTAAAAATGATATTGCACAAATCTTAAACTTGTATTTATGTGTTCTTAAAAGTTGTTGTCCTTGCTTTTATTACTCTGTTCTTTCTGCTCTCTTACATTTTCTGCTCATATTTTACTCTTTTGTGCGCTTGTGCTGTTTTTCTCTTTGCTCTTCTTTCTACGTTTTGCTCTTGCGTTTAAATATAATTAATTAAATAATTCCTCTTTTTGAGATACTCTTTTTAATGTGCAGTCTTGTTATGATTGTTACTCTTAATGTTCATAATATATGGTATTTGGTGTTAAAATATTACTTGGCTCATGATGTTAATATGCTAAGGCTACTGTAGCTAATATACTTCTTAATTGTTGTTAAACGATCATAGGTAACCTGGTAAATTAATTCTAAGACTGAATGTATCATCTCTCCACTGACTACGATAGTGTTACAGAGGAGATAATTATAGAAACAGGTGGATTTGATATGCAGTGATTTATTCACACATTTATTGTGTTTATTTACATAACTACATAACTGCACAATACTATAAGATTAATGTTTTAAATATATCTTTAAAAACAAAATTATAGATCAGGGATAGGCAACATCAGTTCTGGAGTGCCGCTGTCCTGCAGAGTTTAGCTCCAACGCTGATTAAAAAAAAAAATTAAAAAAAATCACCTGTCTATAGTATTAATCATTCTGAAGACACTGATTAGGTGGTTAATATGTGTTTGATTAGGGTTGAAGCTAAACTCTGCACTCCAGGACCGACATTGCCCATCCATGTTATAGAAATATGAAGTTAAATGGCCAGTAGGTGGCAGCTTATTGCTATATTGATTTATACAACAGCTCAATAAACATTTGCAATCTCTCTAATATTGGGGAAAACACTCTTGCTGGTGTGAAGGCTATTGCTTAACTTTATAATTTTATAATCTCAGTGTTAAAATGTGATAAAATTCATAAACCAACACCCTTGTCAATGACATACTGTACATGGAAGACAAAATCTATAACTCTGTTTACAGGGAAACAATACATGACAAAATATGCAGATAGTTTACTATTTTTTTTTATTACTTACCCTGTAACTACATGAAATAAGAGTGTACTTATTACTAACTACTAATTTTTTATTTGCCTGGATGTTACCCCTTTATTCCCAAGACTTTACATATTGTTCCCCTATACTTACACGTACTTACTTTATAGGTACACTATAATTATCAAAAGTTACGCTGTAAATTTGCTGTAATTACGCAGTACTTTCCGGGCTGTAATCTAAAGCATTACCTATTTTTACAGTCTGGTGGAAGTTCGGGGCTTGTCAAGTTGGCTGTTTGTGCTGAGTTACCTGTTGAGGGAGTTTCGCTCATTCTTGGTAATGACTTGGCGGGTAAGAAAGTTTTCTGTTTACCTGAAGTGACTGATGACCCTGTAGATGTAAATAAAGGTAACAATGTGTTGCACGAAACGTCTCAGGTTACGAATGTAACCAGGGTTCCCTGAGAACAGGGAACGAGACTCTGCGTTTGCAACGCTATGGGGAAACGTCACGTGACTCGGTGTTCGAAAGCCAACTATCCAATAACTCCAAATCCTATTGGCCGGCGACAGCCTATGACGTCATACAGGCGCGACCCGGAAGTATAAAAGGGGCGCCTGGGGAAGCAGTCATTATCCATCGTCTTGAGGGACTGTTCAGCAGGCAGCCCGATGTATGGCAAGGAAACGCAGAGTCTCGTTCCCTGTTCTCAGGGAACCCTGGTTACATTCATAACCTGAGACGTTCCCTTTCAAAAGGGAACTTCTACTCTGCGTTTGCAACGCTATGGGGAATGATATACCCACGCCGCCATGCTTGAGGAGAATGCCTGCCAAGAAAAATGGCTGAGACAAAGGCTCCAGAGCAGTAGAAACTGCTTGGCAACTCTCCCTCGGGTCACACCAGGCTGTCAGTGACAGCATTCCCTTCGGCCAACAGCCCAAGCTGAACTCCACGAAGGACCTCCTCAAAGGCCCTACGGAAGGTGCTAAGGCGTCTGGAACCAACCTTTCTAGAAGAAAAAGTGGTCCCTTCAAGGGAATGTGGCCAAGGAACCAAAGGGAACCTCGGCCAGTCACTAGAGGGGAACGAAGTCACCCCCAAAGCCACCAGGGAGGCCGACCTTGTCTGACCTGAGACAAACTCAGTCTGGGCCAACCCTGTCTGAATACAGAGCCTCCTAACACGCATTCTTCACAGAAGATAGTAAGTAAGAGTGACTGCAAAGAGGCAGAAACAAACTCAAACCCACGCGTAGAGACGGGCATCCTGGAGAGCAGAACTCAGCTAAGTGCTATGAACCCTCGTATTGAGGGGAGTATAATCCACTCATCCTAGGATCTACCCAGTGCTTAATTAACGCACTGAGGAGGCTGTGCGCTACAGAACCCTGATGCAGGGGAGCACAAACCAGCCTGATGCTGGATCCTTAAGAGGAGGCCTGATTAAGGCCTACCCCATGACCAGCTTAGGGAGCTAAGCACTATTACAAACATAACCCTAAAAGGGAAGTACGAAACTCACCTAACAGGTAGACCATGCGATGGGCACATACTCATGGAGGCCGAAAGAGGCCTACAGCATGATAGAGTTAAGTGAATAACAGAAGTCAAACAGAAAGTGGCCCGGCTTTGTTTCCGGGGTAGAAAGATGACTTCAATGGCAGCCTAAGAGGCTGCAAAGTGCCCACATGACAATCCACCCAACACGATCCACCGAGCAGTGTACTCAGTAAAAACACCTTTTACTCTCTAAAGCAAGAGGAGTACAGCGTACGCCAGCACGCATTAAGGAAGGCCTGGAGGGGCCTATAACCTCAACAGACACGTGGCATCAGCTCGTGGCAGTGTTTAGGCCCAAAGGACGATAAACAACCAGACAAAAGGAGGTTGGTTTATCACTTAGGCCTCTGGCCAACAGAAGTGTATAAAGATAACTCTCAAAGAGAAATACACCCAAACATACTCCAGTGTGTTAAAACTAGGCGGCCCGTAGGCCTAGCAACCTCTAATACACACGGCGTAGTCTTGTGGCCGTTTCTAGGAGCACAAAAGATCCACCCTAGGCGCTAGGTGGCCCTTAGCTCAACTAGAATAGGACTCAGGGAGGCAGATATAGGTAAAAAACAACCTTCAGTAAGGTTTTGCTGCCAAACCAACCTGAGGGGCTAGCCACTCGAAATACTCGGTAAAAAGCACCTTGTCACCCTCACAGCGAGAGGAGTATATAACTGAACTCCACATATTACACCGGAGGCCGAAGTAGGCCTGCCTTAGTAAACACGTGGCATCAGCAAGTGGCTACCATAACCATACCACCCAGAGGCCATGTATTAACAGTGTCATGATTAACACATGAAAAACACTGCCAAACACCGAGAACAGGCCTGTTAGGGCCTATCCGTCAGTGATGGGGTGTGGCCGACGGTGGCATGGTTTCCCAGGCATCCTGCCAACAAGTCGACTAAAAAAAGGAGGCCTAAAGGGGCCTCCATTCCAGTAACAGATGGCAATCAGCCTACTCACAGGTTAAAACACAAATTGTGCCAAACGTAAACTAAAAAGGAGGCCTGAAGGGGCCTGCCAATTCAATAACACGTGGCTACAGCTCGTGAATTAAAGGGAACCAAGCTACAGGGAACCAGCTGTAACCCAAAAAGCTATGGGAAGCTAACTGCAACCTGCGCTAGGCTACACATTCCAACAGGCAATGTACCCTAAATACACATTTTGACTAAAGGGAACCAAACAAAGCCAACATGGTCTAAGGAAGGCTAATATAAGCCTACTACCTCAGACAGACACGCGGCATGGCCTGTGGCAGCGTAAACCTGTGAAAATATGTGAGCACATTATGATCAGTTAAACAGTATAGTAGAACAACCACTAACTAGAAGGAGGCAGAATATCATAAGGCCTACAATCCGAGTTATAAGCAGTATAACCGTTAACCAGACCACTAAAAAAGGGAGCTAATAGATACCAGTTTTCTTCAACAAAGTGGCACTAACTACCCTGAATATGCAATCCAACAGGTGATGCACCCAGTGACAAGGACCTCAGACTGGAGAGTACAAGTCACCAAATACTCAAAACAAAGGCCTACTTTCACAGCAAAGGGCCTACTGTTATGAGAGCAGGTGCCAACCTGTGGCAGCATAGGCTCACATACAGTGTAGGGCAAAAGTCTAGAACCCAAAGTAACACAAACTTTGATCTACATGCTGTTTTTTTTTTTTTTTTTTTTTAAAAAGAAAAACACTTCCCACACAGATCCTCAAATCTGATCTAAACCCCAGAGGACAGGAGCTAAAAAACTAGCAACGTCAACTCAAACTTGATAAAACAAATTATCAAGTGGCTCAGAAGAAAATTATTCCTTTTAGCATGAAAGTTCTAGAAAGTGGGGCCAAGCACACACCTGCATAACTTATCTACGCAAAGATAAGGGCCTACCACCTGAGGAACAGCATAAGGGAGTCAGAAAACAGTCTACAACCTAGCTGTAAAACTCAAATTGCACCTATACCAGCAAGGGGATAATTGGGCGTACAGCCTAACAACTCCATCGGGAGGAAAACCAGAACTAGGAAACAAATCCTGAAAGGATAGTGAATACATATGGGGTTAGTTCATATATCACATCACCTAGCTCTAGCCTGGCTGCCAAGTTATAGGCCTATTTTCTTTATTATATACAACAGGCACCATAACAAACAGCCTGATCTCCACTTCTAAATCTCATGATGAGAAAAATAAAGTGAAGCTCAAAGCTGAAAAGTCAGGCGGCCGGTTAGGGCAAACTGAAGTAATGCCAACTCAAACTATACTGAAAATAGTCGAGAGGCTACTCAACAAAGAGAGAAAACTAAGCAGCAGCCATTCTGTGACCTGCTTAGTCAGTCTCAACATTCCAGTTTTGCCCAAAAAACCCCTTCAAATTCTATATCTCAATGTACATTCACTGTGACATGTTCAGAAAATATACAGGAACGACACAAAGTCAACATTTAAGAAATGAAATCTGACTCTGTCTTACCTTCCCGTGGCTCGAAGACCAAAGACTGCTCCTTTACAAACATGGGAAGGAAAACATCCATGGTTCTAGAAGCCCAAAGAACCCTTTCACTATCAAGCCAGAAGGCGGGCCTCCAGAAAAAATCATCATAAGCCCGGCCGTCAGCCTGACTGTTCAAAGGTGTCACCTGAACATACAGTAGTAATTAAAAAACGGATCTGAGTGGAATGCAACTCTTAAAAGCTGCTGAGCGCGCCCTCGCCTTCAGCAGATCAGCCTGGTATGCCTGCAACACTGCCATAGTGTGTAAAGCCGCACCAGCCTGACCCGCAGCAGCATATGCTCTGCCGTTCAGACGAGATGTCTGTTTAAGGGGTCTGGACGGCAAAACTGGAGCTTTTAGTGTCGGTGCTCTGCCCATGACGAGATAGCTGGCAAACATCTTGTCAATGGGCGGCAGCGACACATACCCATGCTGGCCCAATCCATCCACATCAGCGAGATTCCCTCGCCGATGTGGATGAACCCTGGCCGAGCATGGGTTCTTCCATGCCTTCCCGATCTCAACGTGGAGATCCGGAAAAAATGGAAGGCTCACTGGAGTCACGGGGTTGTGGTCGGAAAGAAAAACGTTCGTCAAGTCTGCCGCGAACAGGTTTTTTCCTCACGCGCCCACACGGCAGCTGCAGTCTGCCAGCAGCGCGTTCCACAACCTCCAGCAACTCGGCATATGCTGGGCCAGGAGACTTGGAGAAAGAAGAAAAAGCCACTTCTTCCTCCTCCATTGCCTCCTGCCCACGGGGGCTATCAGCCAGAAGAACACTCGCTCCCGGATCCGATGATGTCAAAGATAAGACATCATCATCATCCAGGAGCTCATCCCCGCCAGCCGCCACCGGAGGCTGAGAGACCATAACACCTCTCTCAAACTCGGCAGCGAGCTCCATCTGCGAGCCCCATGAGTGCAGCCGCCGCTCTGCCTCAGCACGAGCAGGGCCGGACCGACCAGGCGCAGATGTTGACGCCCCATCCCTCGAGAAGAGGGCCAGACGAGAACGGAGCGTTCTCATAGGAAGACGCTCACAATTCACACAGACAGTGCCCTCAAGCACCATCCGTGCGTGTTCTTCTCCCAAACAATAGACGCATAAGGTGTGCGAACCCTCCGTTAAAACCTCGGGCATGGATCCACACACTTCCTGAAATGTTTCTCTTTGCCCTCAGACATAACAGAGACATACTCTATGAAGAGTATATTCGATAATGGCAGTCGACACAAACAGTCCCGAAAGACGACGAGATAATGACTGCTTCCCCAGGCGCCCCTTTTATACTTCCGGGTCGCGCCTGTATGACGTCATAGGCTGTCGCCGGCCAATAGGATTTGGAGTTATTGGATAGTTGGCTTTCGAACACCGAGTCACGTGACGTTTCCCCATAGCGTTGCAAACGCAGAGTAGAAGTTCCCTTTCGAAAGGGAACATTTCCTGACATGTTTAGCGCTTGTGCGGTGACTCATGCTCAGTCTCGTAAGTTGAGGAGATGGTGGATCTTTCAAAGTCTTTTTTGTCCATGCAAGTTCCTGATCAATGTGTGAAAGATAATGTGAATGAGTTGAATGTGTGTGCTGTTCCTAATTGATCAAAGCACAGCATGCTGACCCCACTTTGGTCTCTTGATTCACAACTGCAGTGAAACAATCTGCCTTGCCGAAGCATTCTGTTGCGTATTATTTCGATGTAGAGGTGTTAATGCGTAAATGGTCTCTGCCTAAAGCTGAGGAAGACTGGAGTACAGTTTACCAGGTTGTGGTTCCAAAGCCTTACCTACTGCAGGTATTAAATGTTGCATATGAACATGAACTTTCAGGCCATGTTGGCATCAGGAAAACATATGATATTTTGTTAAAACATTTCTTCTGGCCATCTATGAAATCTGATGTATCCAAGTTCTGTAAGTCATGTCATGCCTGCCTGCTAGCCGGTAAACCTAACCAGGTTATTCCCCCAGCTCCTTTAAAACCAGTCCCTGCACTTGGAGAACTGTTTGAACATATTTTAATTGATTGTGTTGGCCCTCTGCCAAAGACAAAATCTGGCAACTCTTATCTTTTAACCCTAATGGGTGCAACAACCAGATTTCCTAAAGCAGTCCTATTACGAACTCTCAAAGCTCCAGCTATCGTTAAAGCCATTGTCAAATTCTGCACTGCGTTTGGTGTACCCCGGTATATTCAATCTGATCAGGGTAGTAATTTTATGTCAAAAGTGTTTGCAGAAGTAATGAGGCGATTAAATGTCAAACATCAAGTGTCTAATGCCTATCACCCACAGTCGCAGGGCGCTATTGAGTGTTTTCACCAAATGTTAAAATCTGTGCTTTGTACTTTTTGTGTAGGGTGAGAGCGAGATTGGGATGAAGAAATTCCTCTTTTATTGCTTGCTTTGTGTAACACAACACAAGCATCACTTGGTTTTAGCCCATCATAGTTCATTTTTGGTCATTCTGTACGTGGGCCATTGAAAGTTCTGCAAGAACAGATATTAGGTGATATGTTTTTTTTTCAGCCAAAGAATGTTTTAGAATATGTCAGTAGTTTTTGTGAGCGTTTGCATATTGCATGGGCTTTGGTGAGAAAATCACTTAGTGCTGTTCAAGAGCAAATGAAAACACGCTATGATCGTGAAGCCGTGCAGCGTTCTTTCCAGATTGGGGATCGCGTTCTTGTTTTATTGCCAATACCAGGCTCTCCATTGAAGGCTAATTTTGTTGGTCCTTATGAAATTCAGGCAAAGTTAGGAGAGACTGATGATGTTGTGAATACTTTTAATCGCAGGTGAAAATCAAGAGTGTGTCATGTTAATATCCTCAAGGCTTATGTAACTCATTCTGATGTGTCAAATGTGGCTTCTTCTGCAGTTGTTGTAAATGTGTCTCCATCTGACTATTCACCCGGAAATGATGACTTAAAAATGAGAAGTCACTTCATTTTTGACTGTTGACTGTTGCGTGTTTTTTCTAAGAAAAGTTCCTGTATTTAACCAGTCTTGATATTGAATATCTGATGTTCAGAACATGGGAATTTCAGTCGCATCCACTTCTTCGGCTATAATCAACACAAAAATCACGTGGTCTGCCATGAATGACATTCGTTCAGCACACTACGGAAAGCACAAAGTGTCTGACCTGACGGCCGTCTCTGTACTCCTCCCCCTCCCCACTCCTAGTGTAGTTCATCTCAAACAAGCCTGTTTGCTCTCCAATCGCTCTTACGGTACTTTGATGTCATACGCCGATCGGTCTGTGCAGCGCCAATGCAATCTCGAACAAGCCTAATGACTTAGAAGGCAGCGTTTGCGCACAAAGTGGACAGACTTCTAAAGCAGCGTAATGATTTGATGATAGATAAAACAGAGCACTTTGGTGACAACAAATTGGATATTTAATTACTACAATATTAACTTCTTGCTAGAAATGTCATCAAAAGTAGGGAATGTTGGTCAAAATGTACAATTTATACACAAACTAACCACCAACCTCAAATTTCAGATGCCATCTTTATTTTTTAGCTCAACAGTCAGGTGATGTGACGTTTAGGATTGTGGGATCCGAAAGACAGCGAAGGATACATCTATGCTGCCTTCAAAAATCAATCAGATGAAGGTATCTCAGGAGACAGGATGTGGCTCATTGTGTGATCATTGGATTTGGACATGCCTTGTTACCTTCCTACCTCCTTATCCTGCCTGCAGAGGCAGCATTTTTCAGTTTTCAGATGCAACCACAATTCAATTCAATGTCATTTAAAAAAATCTGTTAGCAAGAAAACAAGGTATGAAAGATTACATTTTGTAATATATAAAAGCAACAAGATTATATTTGAGAATACAATTAAGTAACAAATTATTTATTTGAGCGCTTACCAGGATCAACTAAATGCTGGAATGTGAAGTTTGCGGCTTCACTGTTGCAGTAAACTTGCATCACAATCTTGAATGAATAATTTATTAGATGCACGCCGGTCTGAGAGGGGAGTACCTACAGCCTAAAATACTGATCTACCAGGGAGGTCTCACAAGAGACCTTCGACGTTCTGACCAGAACTCGGGAGCGCAGGACTCTAAGAAGTGATAAATGCGAGGAGGCTGAAATATATCCGAGACAAGGAGAGGATGGACAATCTTTCAGTAACATTTTAATGAAGAAAATTTGTTTTTAGGACTTATAAGCTATTTAGTTCGACCTTACATTCCACCCCCGCTAAGATGTTTTAAGTGCCAAAGATATGGACATGTGGCTACAGTATGCAGGTGAAAGCAACGCTGTGCTAAATGTGGGGGGGGATCATGAATACGGAAAGTGTGATGAAGGTGTGAAACCTAAATGCTGCAATTGCGGGGGAGAACACAGTGCGGGGTATGGAGGTTGTCAGATCAGAAAAAATGCTGTAAAGTTTCGAAATATTAAGATAACGGAAGGATTAACATATGCGGAGACAATCAAGAAAGTTCAGATGAGAGAGAAAAAGGAAGCAGAAGAAACAGTTGCAGACTCAAGAAGGAGAAATGAGCGTCCGAATCAGGAAAAAGAAAATGACAATAAGTTCATGACGGATAAGTTGCCATTTGTTACGTTAATCGTAGAAGTAAACTGCTTGGCCCAGACTGAGAATAGAACTGAAAGAACAAGAATAATTTTACGAGCGGCAGAAAAGTATCTAAATGTAGAAGGAATAACAATAGAACAGATAAAAGAGAAACTGAAAATACATGCTACTAACCCCCAGACAGTATGTGGAGGTTCATAATGGTATTTTTTTTTTAATCTTGCAGTGGAATGCAAGAAGTTTAATATCAAATGGACAAGAATTCAAAAAATGGATAGATGATTTTAAGGTTAAACCTCAAATAATATGTGTACAAGAATCATGGTTAAAGCCTAATTTAACCTTTGCGGTTCAAGGATATGAAGCCATATGCAAAGATAGGATCGAAGGAAATGGAGGGGGAGTAATAACATTCATTAAACTAGGAGTAGCATATAGGGAGGTTAAAGTGAAGGAGGAATACAAATCAGTAGTGACTGACGTAAAAACTGGTAATCAGAATATATCAGTTATTAATTTTTATAATCCGTGTAAAAAACTAAAGGTGGGGTAAGTAGTTTTTCAAAAACTGCTGTTGAACATTGTTGATATTTGAAATCAACTCAAACAAACCCACCCCTGTCTTCACTGCTCCGCCTCCAAAACTCACCTTCCAATCCTAACCACCCTGCTCCGAGTCGGTCTTGAACTCCGGTCCAATCGCTGCTGGCAGGTGAGTTGAGTGCACTGACAATGACATGAAAAATAAAGCGCAGATGATGAACAAATGACAAGGAAGCACAAAAAATGAATGTACAGTACACAAAAGTTTGTTGTTAGTCATCAACAGCACAGCAGCTCCAGACAATCATGAAACTCAAACCCAGTGTTACTCACATGAGTAGCGGGATCAAAGCAGCCTCCATTTCTGTTTTCAGGCCTTCCGCTTTCTCGGTAACACTTTAGAATACTGATCCTACATTAATGAATACCTATACAGGAACAAATAAGTAATGCATTATTAACATTCTATTAACTAATATTAACTAACAAGAAACTCTGATTAATGAATTAGTAAGTAATAGTGCTCAGTTGAAGGTGGTAGTTCACTATTAGCTAATCAGTAATTACCTTTTCTTTCATACCTCCCAAAGAACTACTAAGAACTACTATATACAGGTTCATAATTAATGTGAATAATGCATAATGTATAATTAATTCTAAAGTGAAGGTCATGGTAACCCACTAGTAATGACTGAAGTATTACCAAATCCTTCAGAAGGACTACTGAAGTCATTGTAAACTTTTGAGGTTTTTGTAAAGTATTGGATAGTAATAACTCAATAGTTACTACATAATTCTAAAGGAACTACTACTTATTTGGATCAGTATTCTAAAGTGAAGATCGTGGTAACCCACTAGTAATTACTTAAGTGTTACCAAATTCATCAGAAGGAATTACTGTACAAAACTGAACAAAAATGTACAAAAGCCTCAAAAGTTTACAATGACTTCAGTAGTAGAACAGGGGAATCAAAGACTGCAGGCAGAGGTGAAGATCCAAATCCAGGAAGATTTTAATGAAAATAAACAATCATAACATGAATCAGGAACAAAATAACACTGAGAAAAACAAAGAAACCACAAGGAACAGCATGCATGACATTAAACATATGACATAGAACCAGAGAATACAAGGGCTTTTATACAGAGGAGTTAACGAGCTAAACAAGGAAAACTGATACAGCCGGAGCAGCCTAATGAAAATGGAAAAAACTACAGCCTGGCCACAGGAAACAGGACACAGGAAAGAACATAGAAACTAGGCACAGAGAAACTTCAACATAAGTCCCACAGAGCATAAAACACAGAACCAGATCTGACAGAAATAAAACATCTTTCAGATGTATCTCTGAACATTATTTTAGAGTTTTTTTTTTTTTTTTAGTAAGATATGGAAGTTGGGAAAATTCCCTACCTCTTGGAAACATGGAGTAATAATTCCAAATGCAAAGCCTGGAAAGGATCACTCAATAGCATCAAATTATAGACCAATTTCTTTAACATCTAATTTATGCAAAGAGATGAAGAGAATGATAATTACCCGATTAAATTATGTAATAGAAAGGAAAAATCTAACATGTTCATTGTAAGGATTGGGTCAACGGACTGAGGATCCATCTGCAGCTTTTTATTGAAGTTAAGTTCACAGACACAATAAAAGCAAGGATGAGCCAGTGGCAGAAACAGTGACAGGCAGTAATCAGAGTAGGCAGCAAACAATCAGAGTCCCAAGGCAGGCAGGCAGAGATCAGGGCAGGCAGCTAACATACACAATCCAGGAACAGGCAAGGGTCAAGTCAGACAGCAGAGAATCAGAACAACAGTCCAAGGTCAAAAACAAGAATACAGAATCCAGGGGAAATGTCAGACGGGACTAAACAAGACTTCGCATGGAGGTGTGGGTGCAAGTGTCTTTTATGTGTAAGTGAGTGAAACCACATCAATCTTAATAACTACAATTAATTTTGTATTTAATCATTTATAATTTATATAAAATTGTTCATGAAGGCTGGAAATGAAAAACGCCTTATATTCAGGTGTGCATAATTATTAGGCAGGTTTTCTTTAACAGGCAAAATGAGCCAAACTGAAAAGTCAAAAATTATTAAATGCTCATGAGAAGGATGCAATACTAGAAATTGCAAAGTTAAAACATGACCATTGGACAGCAAAATGCTCATTGGGTCAGCAGGGTTAGACAAAAATAGGTGGAGAAGAAAAGACACGTTAACTGAAAAAAAAAAAAAAAAAAATTAAGAATTAAGGTGAAGAATTAAGTGTAAAACCATCAGGAACCCTTTAGTCTCCAGCGCCACCATTTTCCAGAACTGCAACCTACCTGGAGTCTCCAGAAGTGCAAGGTGTAAGAATCACAAGCTGAAGTGTTGTAAAATACAATACTGTTTTTTTGTTTTTTTTATAGGCTTTCACTGTTTGAAGAATTTATCTTCCAGAATCTGGCAGTAAGGTGTGGGAGTTCATTTTTAGTCCATCTCCTGTCCTGAAGTCTGTCTTGCAGATATGGAATAAAAATGATCTTACAAAACTTACTGCCAGATAAATTCTTTAAACAGTGGTACAAGAGGATGTGGTGCTGGTCCTTCAAGAGTCTCTATAAAGCCTATGAGAAAACAATTTTCAGCTTGTGATTCTTATTAAGTAGGGGTCATTTTTTTTTTAGGACAATGTTGTTGTGTTTTTTTTAGTCTCTGAGATCCTGACACCTTGCACTTCTGGAGACTCCAGGTAGGTTGCAGTTCTGGAAAATGGTGGTTGCTGGAGACTAAAAGGTTCCTAATGGTTTCACACTTAATTCTTCACCTTCATTTTTAATTCTTTTGTAGTTAACGTGTCTTTTCTTCTCCACCTGTTTTTATCTGACCCTGCTGACCCAGTGAGTATTTTGCTGTCCAATGGTCATGTTTTAATGTTGCAGTTTCTAGTATTGCGTTAGTATTGCATCCTTCTCATGGGCATTTAATAATTTTTGACTTTTCAGTCTGAGTTACATCTCTTTTTTTGGCTCATTTTGCCTGTAAAAGAAAGCCTGCCTAATAATTATGCACACCTGAATATAAGCCATTCTTCATTGCCAGCCTTCATGAACAATTATATATCACTTATAAATTATTAAAATCAAAATTAATAGTAGTTATTAAGATTGATGTGGTTTGGAATTGGTAAAATGTGCCTGGAAAAAAAATATGATCAGAAAATCAACTTGCATAATAATTCTGCAAATTGTGTATATGTGGAAAGTAGTATGCAGAAAGCAGTTAATGAAGTGGAAAAATGGGTAAATAAGTGGAGTTTTAGACTGTCAGTAGAAAAAACTAAAGTGATATGTTTCTCAAAAAAAAAAAAGAAATCGCCAAATATTAGACTAAAGATTTATGGTTAAATGTTAGAGTAGGTAACAGAAATTAAGTTCCTTGGAGTATGGATGGACTCAAAACTAACTTTTGCATCACATATAAAGAAAGTAACAGATAAATGAAAAAAGGGAATAAATATTTAAATATGTTTGGCAGGGGTAGATTGCAACCATGATACACTAACCATGTATCTGCATTCACAACAGAAATTATGGCAATTCTAATGGCTATGCGGTGGGTGGAAGAAATTAATCATATAAGTGTAGTAGTTTGATCAGACTCATATTCAGTATTAAACAGTTTAAATAGTGGGAAATCAGCATCTTCAGGATTTATTATATGAAATTTTACAGAATTTATATAGAATAAATCAAACAGGAGTAAGAGTAAAGTTTTTATGGATACCTGCCCATAGGTGTAGAAGGGAATGAGGTGGTGGATAAGCTGGCCAAGTCAGCATTAAGAAAAGAAGAGATTGACATAGAAATTCCTTTAAGTTAAACAGAAGTAAAAGGTGTTATTGAAACAGCAGCTGGAAGTATGTGGCAAGAAGTATGGAATAAAGAGTCAAAAGGGAGACACCTATTCAGCATTCAGCATAAAGTGGGGATTGAAATATGGAAATGGAAGAGAAGATACTGTTATAACCAGGCTCCGAATAGGACACTCTTAATTATTCACAGTACATAATAGGAAAAAGTGAGTCAGATTGCTGCAATTACTGTGGAATAACAGAAACAGTTGAACATGTGCTATTACACTGTGAGGCATATAATATACAAAGAAATCAGCTTGTTGAAAAAATAAGAGATATGGAAATCAATGACATTACAGTTAAGAATATATTTCAGAATGCACAGTTAAGGGTTTATGATATTCTTCTAAAATATTTGAGAGATACGTTCATCGTGGCCTCACACTCCATCCCAGTAGGTGGCGGAAATGCACCTTAAGCTGGTTTTCCAACTGCCATTAAACACAAAAGAAGAAGAAGAAGAAGAAGTAGAAGAAGCAGAAGAAGCAGAATCAGCGCCGGTGGGGGAAGCTTATTTAAATAAACACGGTATTTACAAGTAAAGAAATACATTTGGTTTGCAATCCACCAATAAATCCACAGAAGAAGAAGAAGAAAGACATACATTTCATGAGGTATGTAAAAAGGTATTTCGAAATTTCCAGCACATTTGTTAATGCATTATGAAGTCACGAGTTGTGTCACTCAGTGTTTCTAAGCCTAGTGTATCATTGTATTCAGTGAGGTGATTTTTCAGTAATTATGCATGGCAACGGTCATACTAGTGTAAAATGAGTTTAATAGGTGTCGGGGCCTTATTTTACGCGCAGATTAAATGCTATGCGACGTTTTATGTTAGGCAGAGTGGCATGTGTTAGTAATTTTTTTGTAACCACACATTTTACAACGCCCACTTTCATCCTTTCAAAACAAAAGTTCGTGTTGTAATTCGCACTCATCTTCTGTGAAAAGTAAGGTCCTCTTTCTTTGATTTGATTTGCCATTTCAATCATTTTGACATTGATGAGCGCTGTTAGATCGTTGAGGCAAGACCAGCCTTAAAATGTAACTTTTGAAAACTTTTTGTCATCCTAAAAAACAAACAGAGCTGTGCAGAAGAGCAGTATCAAGAAATATATAAAATATATAATCATCTGAGATTATTTGACAGATGCCAGATCTTCTAATTGTAATAACGGAACGCTGGCTAATTTGGTTCTTCAAACGAATTTGCAGATTGTATTAAAATATCTGGATTAAATTGTCTGTGATTACTGCAAGTTCTTGGAGTACGAAGTCTCTGCAGAACAAAAGTGGGCGTTTCTGTATTTGTGGGTGTTTTTAAACTGGTGGGTGTTTATAAATCATGCAATGAAAATTATCCCCTTCACCCGACCCCACCTTTAAACCCTACCCACACTCTGACGTGGACAAATCAGGTAACGCTCTCAAAAGCGCCTCTGTTTATGGCCTCGCCCACTGATCTGGTAACTCCTATTACTGTCCTGCAGAGAGCTGTACTTGAGTTCTTGCGTTCCTCGAAAAGGGCAGATGTAAACAGCCAAGCAACAAAAACCGAAATAAAAGTTCTAATAGATAAATGAAATGTGCACTTTTTTATAACATGATTCCCAATTATTTAGGCTATGGCCTATTCATGATTTCTAATATTTGTTATTTCAATGTTATAATTAGAGATTCTTTTAATTTTACCTTTGAAGCAGAATTAAAGTTTCTTAAGGGTCAAGTTCAAGTTATCTGCATCTCCTGCGCTGCATCAAGCTACTCCCATATTAGCTGTCGCGGTTCAAATGAATGCAAGCACGGCATAGACTAACTGTAATCTACAGCATGTGTGTAAGACTCCCAGTAAAATTGAGGTAGTTATTCCTTCACGAATAAATCTCTCAACGAGTAAAACTGTCTGTCTATATTATGATATACACAACATTATAATATTATTTGCAGATTTATTTTTAAATCATTATTATTGTCCATGGTTCATGGTACAGGGTACTCTTGTAGATAGTAGCAGTGGCTGGGACAGACTTTAAGCATCACCTCCTCTTACGGACCTGTTGCTATGACAGCAAGTCCAGGATGAGCATCGAAGAATGGAACAATCCAAGATCATGCCAAATCTTTATCATTTGAATCCAGATAACTGAGTTGGTGACGTACGAAGAACGAACCCCAGGTCTCACTAGGTTTTCAATCCTGGTCCTGTGTACCATTTGTACCATTATATGAGCAATTTTTCTAATCTTATTAAATGTATCATATTTAATCAATTTCTTAAATTAAAATAGAAAATTTGTTTTTAAATGTTAAACAATAAATCCAATTACAACAGTAAGACCCAATCAGACTGTTACCAATCAAAAGAAATCATCAAAAAAATCCATCTTTGCACTGCAGAAGTGGCACAGAAGCTCCATCTGAAGTAGTATTATTAAGACATTTCCATAGACTTCTTAATGGAGCTCATTGGTAAATAATGTTGTATGAATGTTTTTAAATATAGTTTTTTTTTAAATTTAGAAATATGTATAAAAAATTTTTTTAAAAAATCTTTAAAAGTTTAATATTTTAAGTAAGAACGGTCTATGTAATGTGTAAATATGAAAATAAATGTAAATATGAAGGGCTGCGTTTCCCAAAAGCATCGTAAGTTTAAGTTGATTGTAGCTCCATTTTGTGGCAATGGTTCGATGATCAACTTAGGCTTACGATGCTTTTGGGAAACGCAGCCCAGATCAGCAGCAGGAGTCAGATTTCACCTCACTTCGCCCATTTTGCCTCACTTTTCTGAATGACAAGACGAGTGATGAAGATTTGGTTGAAAAGCAAAATGTAAAAGCGCATATTTAAGTGAGTTTGTCATTGTTTTGTTGTTGTGTTTTTCATTAAGAATAATAATGAACCCACGCACCATTTCTATTCACATGCTTGCGATTCGATTCGATAATGATTTCGATTTGATATCGATTATTTTGGATGTAGTATATCAGATACAATACATGGCAAATTTTCTAGAGGAAAAAAATCTCAACTAATGCTGTAAACTACACATGGGAGTCAGTTGGTACTACATTACTATAATATTGTTAACATTAACTTATTTATAATTAACTTATTCATATACAAACACTTAAATTACACTCAATGATGTTTTTTTATAATAACTAAAGTTTAGAATTACATAATCATTTTTCTACTCCAATTCATTTTTTAAAATATAAACATTTAAATTGTGGCTGTCATACCTGATTTATTCAAACATGCATTAAATATTGAAGAACATTAAAAATTACAATGAATATGTAACGGTGCATAGCTATATTTTTCAGATAGCTGACTTTCTAGAGTTCATTTTTCTAGCTGACTAATGAGTTTATGGTCACTGAATATGGTTTTTCTGAGGTAAATGTGATGTTACGTGACATTGTTTACAAGCTATTGACGTCTTTCCGAGGTTGAAACACTGATTGAGCTATTACACGAGACATGATACGGATTTCAGTAAGTTGTACTATATATTTTAACATGCCTTCAGATGTTTAGTCATTTTTATGTCGCGATGTAACTGGTATTAAAGCGGAGGAGAGGATCAGTTTACATGTGCTCCGTGCTGCCGTTTCTCTTTAACTATAGCAACTATAGCACTATAGCAATCTGTCACGCCACATTTAACAGCGTCAAAACGGTATATATTTTTTAAATCTCATAAGATGGACGTCATTTGAAACCTGAGACTTTGCTTCATATCAAAAGTAAGGTCTCAGTTCCGTATGTAACCCTTGTTCCCTGAAGGAGGGACCGGAGATGTACGTCAGTAGTGACCGACGAATTGGGATATCGCTAGAGAGCCCTATCAGTTTCGAGTGAACTAAAACAAGCCAATATAATTGGCGTGCGATATTTGCATAATGCGCACCGCCCCCGCCAGGTGGTATAAATAGGGAAGCAGATGCAGTCGCACTCTGTTTTTCACTGAGGCAACCTAGTCCGCACTACAGCGAGGGTACAGAAACTGTGGTGATGGGACGTACGTCTCCGTTCCCTCCTTCAGGGAACAAGGGTTACATACTTAACCGAGACGTTCCCTTTCAGTCGGTCACATTCGATGTACGTCAGTAGTGACCGATGAATTGGGATCCCAAATAAAGCGCCACAGTTATGAACCCCTTCCAGTGCCCAGCGCAAGCTCTAGCCACCCAGCGCACCAATGGGACAGGGAAGGGGGCGAGTTTACGCCGAGAGAGTCTACTGCTGTTCCGACATTCCCACTAAGTAAACTAGACTACACTAGGTAAGCGAACCCATAGGGGACGCTGCAGAGACCACTACCTACTATGCAGGTAGGAGGAATTTATGTGGAGAATACACATATGGACTGGCCGTGGGCAGTACGCATATGGAGTCCCTGGGATGGCTTTAGCCTAAACATAGGGGGAGACTCATCTGACAGGTGACAGCAGAGCTGGCTCTGCTAAGGGAAAGACAGGGGCTCACCGGGGGGTGTTGACCGTGGACAATACACATATGGGACCACTCACGTGGAGGGGTCACAACATATGGCACCCAGCCAAACATCAACGTCAGAGACGGACGCATCTGTGTGGACCACAGCATGCCTGGACACTTGTTCGAGGGGAACTCCAGCCCGGAGGAACAAAGGGTCTGACCACTTGGTGAGAGTGCGACGGCAGCTCGGTGTCACTGGGACACGGAGCGTGTCGCGCTGCCACGCCCATCTCGGGACCCGGCCGTGGAGCCAGTGTTGAAGCGGCCTTATATGAAGCAATCTGAGCAGCGTGACTGCGGCTGCGAATGCCATATGCCCCAGGAGCCTCTGAAAAAGTTTCAGTGGGGCCGCTGTCCTGCGCTTGAGTGTACTCAGGCAGTTCAACACTAAAAATGCAATGAGTGCTTTGGCCTTCCACAGACTTGCCGGGGACCAAGACCCATGCAGGGCAGAGGTGGTGTGCCCGTAGCACTGCCACCCCACCATAGAGGGTAGTGAGAGAGAAAAAACTTGATGCAGATTATGGCCCTTTTGGCGTTCCATATTTGGCACCAAAAAAGGCTTCCAAACTGCCAAGTTTTTCAAAGACAGGGGGCGGGGCAAGGAGAGAATGCGTCGCAGCATGCCCCCAGGGGCCCGGGGGCATCACAACCGTGGGGCGCTCAGCCTCATCTTCATGCCCAGAGCCCGTCAACCCTCTCTCCAATGTAGCAGTCGACATCTGATCCTCTGCTGGAGCCCTGACTAAGATGCTAGGTCCCCCATGAGAAGGACCAGCAATCCACCCAGAAGCTACCAGCCATGTGGGACAGTGAACGTGGCCATCTAACTGGACGTACGGCGCGCTGAGCGGCGACGTGGCCATGTTGTACTAAACATAAAGAGATTGGCTCGGCAGGTATTGCCCCACTGTAGTCCTCTGGTCACCCTGGCTTATTCACCAAAGGTAGTACTTTTCTGATTCAGAAAAGAAACTAGATCGGGGTGTAAGGTTCCACCCACTAGCCCAACGACGGCATCTAGTGGTCTGGTCGAAGGTATTTCGCGTGTACGTCCTCTGGCACTTCTGTAAAATTCATCTTAATTTAATACAACTTTGGTTTCTAATTCAATTCTGACTTCGTAAATAATTTTATCTGACTCCAATTATAACTGACTCTTAGTTTCACAATCTTTCCGATGTAACGGCTGATCATGAGATTAGTTGTGCTTTAATTTAGGTCTTTGATCATTCTGGATACCTCATAATGTCAATTATTCGTTCATTACGGACCGAATCACCACATAGAGAATTTTGCAGCGGCCGTCTGCGTTCTCACAACATAAAATCACCAGTTTATGATTCTTAGTCAGAGGGTGCAGAGTTTACTAATGCATTTGAGTCGAACCGCCACATGCTTTAATTTTTTTAATCTAGATTAATCTCACTGTAATCTTGGAATTAATCTAGATTAAAATGGCTCATTTGAATTCCGCTGAAGGCAATCAGAATATGTGTGCTACCCAAATAATGACTAAAAGTAAGTCTTTGAGAACGGGTTTCTCAAGCCAGGTGGCGCATTAGACCAGGGGCTCATCTCTTGTTTCCAAAATGTATCAAAACTGCTTGAGAAAGCTGTTCTACTATGATAATTGGTGATGAAAATACACACCTCGCCTCTACCATCTTCTCATCTTTTGCGGCTTTCTCTGCGGCGTGCTGGTCATGTATTCTCCTCATGATAGTTTGCCACGCAGGTAGTTTGTAAGATGGGTCACCTGTGGCCGCCTGGAGAACAAGCTCGAGCCCATCATCTTCAACCACGCTGATGGGCCGGCAGCTGGTGGCAATCCACTGAGCGAGGAGATTAGTTAGCTTGGCTGATAGAGCTGTGCTGACGGGCTTGCCTCGGTTGCACTCAAACATAGTAGTTTGACGACGACTCTTCCCCTGCGCTACATCAGTGCTTGGCCCGGCATCTTCCGCATTAGCTAAGGGATGCTTTGCGTTTAGGTGGTATTTGAGACTGGAAGAACTCCTACAGTAAACTAATTCCGCATTGCACAAGGTGCAGACAACCTTAGTCTAGTCGAGGTTTCCATTGGGAAGCTTCTTAAAAATAAATTTTCCCTGAAGCAAACCCGGCGGCTTCATAGCTGCATCCATGTTAGCATGTCACGTTTGATGTGGTAATTTCATACACAAGGCATACACACAGGTTCAAAGACTCGTTCTCACCCCCTACAGTGCAATTCGGCTAGGTATACATCCGCGCTAAAATATCAAGGTGAAAGTCATCATAGCTTGTGTAGTATAGACCCAGCTCCCAACCCAACTTTGAGAATAGATTAACGGCGATTATTTTTTTTATCGCCCGATAAGAATCTCACATTAACGCAGCACATTAACGCCGATAACGGCCCACCACTAGTAAAAATCCATCCTTACAGCAAAACCGTTTTCGTATGCCACAGCAACGAATTAGAGGCTTGATGGTAAAATGACTGTTGAGTCTGTATCTCAGCAATGCTTTGACATATTGACACCAAACTTTGCGAGTGTCAATTGTCACCTCACTCTGACCTTACTGCATGAATTTGGTCACAGCTCCTGGAACGCACCTATTGTTCGAAAGTGATAAACCAGTAAATCCTTATTATTAACTGTCTTTAATTGCTCCCTGTTGCAGTAGGTCTGATGCTCACAGCCATGTTGGCTGGCCTTTGTGCCTTTTTTGTGCTTGCAGCTATATTTTAGTTTAAAGCCAGTTGAAACCGCGCTGACTTGATCCACAACACTAACATGCAAATCAGTTAGAATATTTTTCAACCAACAATTCAACAACATTTATCATGGATTTACTGTGGTAACACGAACTGTAACCTATTTTCTGAGAAATGTAGGTTAATATCTAATTTTATTTCATTTTTATTAGAGCCCCTCCTCCCCACCCGTTTCTAAGGCTTGGCCCATGTCTACTAGCCGACATACAATTTGAAGCATGCTAAGAGTCTCAAAAGCATCCAAAACAAATATTGAAGAAAAAATATCACTCTTTGTTTATTGCTTGTAATGTTTTTTGTTTGTTTGTTCCTCTTCATTATTTACTAGCGTGTTTTATATTAGATATTATTAGTTATATTAGTTTATATATTTAAAATTCTTATCATGCAATTGTTTTAATTAAATTGTTTAATGTGTAATTATTTTAAAAAGCACTTATAATATAAAAAAAAGATTTTAAGTTTTATTAATACGATTAATTAATAATAAGAAAAAAACGTATAGATCAAGAATCGTTTTGGAATCAGACTGTGACTCCCAGAATCGGATTATATCGTGAGGTGTCTAAAGATTCCCACTCCTATTATACAATGATTTATTGCTTGTCTTTGTTTAATAATACAGAAGATAAAGAGCTTAAATGTATTGCATATTAAATCACAATATTGGTCAAATAAAAAAAAATTAAAAAAAATCACAATTAGATTATTTTCCAAAATCGTTCAAACTTTTGGGATTTTTTATTTAGACACATTGTTTCCCAAAGGGTTTAAAGGGATAGTTCACCCAAAAAATGTTATTTTTTTATACCTATTATGGAAGTCAATGTTACCCCAAAGTGGCCTGCTTACAGACTTTCTTCAAAATATCGTCCTGTGTGTTCAGCAGAACAAATAAATTTATACAGGTTTGGAACAACTTGAGGGTGAGAAAATTATGACAGAATTTTCATTTTTGGGTGAACTAACCCTTTAATCAGGAAATAGACTATGGTATATTACAAACTTTTTTTTCTTCTATAATGAGTGTTGCACCTTTTCTTCAATTAAGATGATTTGACATTCTAATTATTTTTTTGGGATTCACTTTGAGCTTCAAGTGAATGGAAAGAGGAGAGAAAAGAGTCCGTTTTTTTTTTTTATTATTATTATTTGTTTGTGTGACAGACATTTCAGCAGTCAACAACTGACACCTCCAACCTAAATCAAGGAGTTACGAGTAGGCTAGTGCAGTGGTTCCCAAACTTTTTAGCTTGGAGTACCCCCTGAAGGGATTACCATTTTTACCTTTATGAATAACTTTATAAAATAAATGTTTATATAAAAGTGTTCAATAGAGAACTATGCAGTGATGGTAAAACTAAGTAAAACTTTTAAATATTAAACTAAAACCGCTAGTAGGTGGCAGCAAGTCACTGTTTTTATGAGTGAGTCATCGAGTCATTCATTCAGTAACGAAGCAAGTGGCTGTGAATGAATCAATGAAATGCATTGACTGTCACGATTTGTTCAAAGCCACAGAATTGTTCGCGAAACACAGACGTGTGTTGTTGTTCTGCTGTGGTTTTCTTTGCAAAATAGAGTAAATACTGACAGTACTGTGTTTAAAATGTATGTTTTGTTTTTTTACCTGTTGTATAATAATGTCACATTTGCAGTCATGTGGATATTTGGGAACAATTGCATTCTTGCTAGTTATCATCATTAAATACAAGAACTCACACAAGGTATGTTTTTGTATTGGAGAAAGTTTTAAATCGTCTTAAATCGAAATTAGCCCACTATCTGTGTCTATATTTGTTCTTCATGCGAGTAAGTGCTAAATCCCCACTTTTACAAAGGTGCATTTTCAAGAATGACAGTAATTTAGCGCGATTTAAGGCAGCAGACTGTATGCAATCTATCATATGCATGCTGCTTGTGTGGATACAGTCATTTTTTACTGCAGATGATGAGGTAATTTGATTAAATGTACTGTATTTATGACATTTTGGCAGTTAGAAATACATGCTCGATTTTAATATTATTTTACGGTAGAATTAAATAAACTACTCAGCATTTCATTCACTTTTGTCACCTCACGTACCCCAGTTTGGGAACCACTGGGCTAGTGCAATAAACAGTTTCAGAGTGATATCACGTCATCAGATAATGATTTAACAGAGAATATTCATTGAGTAATCATTATGTAATAACTATGTCACTGTGATGTGATGAAAATAAATGGATGAGTGGTGTCTTGAGGTACAAATAATGGAAATGTTTTTATATGTCCTAAAGTAGGTGATCCATCTGTTTTGGCATGGCTCGGGATTTCAAGCCTGGTGATTTGATTTTTGCAAAGATGAAGGGATATCCCCACTGGCCTGCAAGGGTGAGCAAACACAACTAAATGACCATAATTTCTGTCATTATTATTCTTATTCTTATTATTACTAATTAGGGGTGTAATGATACACTCAGCTCACGATTTGATACGTATCGCCCACTAGAGGACGTCGGACCCTTAGGCCACCCTCATGAAGTCTGTTTCTGATTGTTTGGTCAAGTCAAGTCACCTTTATTTATGTAGCGCTTTTTACAATGCAGATTGTGTCAAAGCATCTTTACAGTGATAACTGGTATATAATTTTGGCTGCACAGCAGCTCTTAAAGAAAACGGTGTCAGAATCCATCTTAAGTAAATTCAGTACTGGAGTAAACAGTGATGTCATCATCCAGCTCCGTTCAGTTCGCATACAATGGTGTCAATGCAGGCAGATCAAAACACTGTTGAATATCAAATGTCAAGTGTCCCCAACTAAGCAAGCCAAAGGCGACAGCGGCAAGGAACCCAAACTCCAACAGGTGACATCAGGTGGCAAACAGGTGTTAAAATGGAGAAAAAAACCTAAGGAGAAACCAGGCTTATGATTTAGGCAGCTATCATAAGTCCGATGGGATCACAACAGTCAAAGTATTTATTCCAGTTCCATCCAGTTGAGGATCATATTCATCACGGTGGTACAGATGGTTTGTTGAGAAACTGCCACTGGCTGTCGATGAGGCCTTCACAGTGGATGATCTAGTTGACTCAATCTCTGCTGACACTTCAGGGCTGCGTTGTGGTCGTGTCAAGGCGCAGGTCCTCGATTTCACCTAGATACGGCCCGGATTCTACGGTAAACTTCGGGATAAACAGAGAGACTAATATTAGCGTAGATGCCATTCTTCTTCTGATGTAACAAGTACATCTAGTGTTATAGGAAGTGTTCCCGGTTCTGGCTGACCAAAGAAGTAGGGGAAAAATGTCAGTGGCGATTAGTTAACCTATAAAGCTGTAATAGTAAAAACGTGCTAAAAGAGAGCATAATACTTGGTTATTTCAAATGGAAAGATTTTAGCCAATCACAGCAGTGGGTGTTTACACTGAAGTCTCACAGCAGAGACGCCTCTTAAAACAAACAGAGCATTCAAATAAGGGTAGGAAGAATGCCTTTTATTTCTGAATTATGACCATTTTTGATGTAAAAAGCATACTAATAATTATAAATACACCCCAGGAAACATTATAAAACAATAAAACAATGCAGTTCATGACCCCTTTAATAAAGAATTATATTCAACATTAAATATAGTCGTTTAAATTAGTAGCCTACTGTTACTGAAACTCTGTAAACATAAATTTTTTTTAACGCAGTACACTTGCGCCTTAAATGCAGGCATTCGCTGATTCTCTTACACAGACAAGCCAGATTAATGCACTTACATAAGAATAAACAATCTAAAAGTTTTGAATCATCATACTACCAAAACTAAAAACATGACATGGTAAGTTAAAATATGCTTTCACTTCGAGGAGTGCCGCTTTAAATGATGTTTGCGCTTTCACTTTGAAAAGAGCCACTCCAGCGCGTATGTGCTTCAGATGATCAATGACAGTTCAAATTGACTCTTCCCAAACTTTATTAGTTCATCCAAATATTTAAATTCTCTCTTCATTTACTCTCTTCATTTACGTGCGTCATGCACACACGCACATTTGAAAATTCGTGTTTACTACAGTATGTGCGTTGTAAATCTGTTCATCATATAAAGCCATCGTGTCTCCTCAGAAGACTTGGATTTGGATTAGCCAGCTCGACGTATTTTTTATGATGCCTTTATGACCTTTTTTTTTATCTTTTAAGTTTTAGTGAAATTGACTTTAAATGGAGGGACAGAAATCTCTCAGCTTTCATTTAAAAAAATCATTCATTTGTGTTTGGAAGATGAATGAAAATCTTAGGTTTAAAATGACTTGAGGGTAAGTACATGACAGAATTTACATTTTTAGGTGAATTATACTTTATAAATACTACAAGCCTTGGAAAAAACTAACTCTATATTGTGAGTCATATCATTTACATCAACAATATTGTTGCATTTTTATATTGCGAAATCTCGATATAACGATGTACCGTTACACCCCTATATTAATTTGTTTATTACAGGCTACTCAAATGTCACTGTCTGATTAATGTTTAGTACTTTGCTTCTAAATGTTTACATATGCTGCTGTTTCATGTTTTACATATGCCACTGTGCAATTTCAGATTGATGAGATTCCAGATGGAGCCGTCAAACCGTCAAATATAAAGTTTCCTATCTTCTTTTTTGGCACTCATGAAACGTAAGTAGAAATTTGTCAAACTTTAAGTGATGAATTGTTGTGGAGCTTCAAATGGTCAAAATCGAAATGATATGTTAATTCAAGACCTGGGGTCTGATGTATAAACGTTGCATATACACAAAAAAGGCATTTAAATGTGCGTATGCAATTTTCTACGCACATATCAGGATTCATAAAAAATAAACCTAGTGTAAATATGTGCGCACCATCCTCATACTCTAGACCGTGCGTACACACTCTTTTACAGAAGTAAACATGAATTGTTTTCCATTTTATATACACATTTAGATTAAATATTCCACTCTCATTATCCAGAAGTTAAACAAAAATTGTATGAATTTAGATATTGTATTGTTAAATATTGTAGTGGATGTGCTGCTTTCGAATACTTTTCCCTTGGCATGCTACATTTGGCGTGGTAGATGCATGATGATTCCTCTTTAAACTAAATTGCAGAACTTATGTTCTGAGAAAATATTTCTTGAGAGAACAGTGATCACAGCATGATGCGCACTTTTGTTCAGTGGTAGAATGGTCTATTGGCTGGTTTGAAAAGGTCAGATGACAATACTGTACAACCACTGCTGCACGGAGGTGTGCTGTTGATGTCTTGTGTAGGCAGTATCAGACTCCTGTGATCTTCCCAACATTATAAAAAATATATTTGAAGGATAGAATTTGACGGAATCTGTGATTTGCATGTTTTTTGTTGTTTTGTTTTGTTTTTTTAAGATGTTTTGTCAGTGACACACTAATTCAGACAATTGTATTTACACTGCAAAAAAATAAGGCCTGTCTGTTTCTATTAATAATATTCTGTATAAACATTCTAAAACATATGTTTACCTTATAGGCAACATTGCATAAATTTGATTTGTTTAAAACAATTAAAAATACTATTTGGCCAGTTTTCTCTGAGAACGTTCTCTGAAAAGTATTTTATACAGTTTTGCTTTTACAGATATTTTGATAAATTTATATAGCCTATATTTATTCAAAAACAAGACAAGGATACTAAATGATTTTTAGCAATGTAATATGACTGCACAAATGCCATTTATAGTTGGTATCTCAATATCCTAATGTCTTGTACTGTTAAATATGGTATCATGTGGATGGGGAGTATGCATAATAAAATATACAGAGGAGGATATACATAGTAAAACTAGGCGTTGTAAGCTCCATATTTGGTTATTTTGGGGAGGAGATGGGGTGTAAAGGCATGTATGCACAATCTTTCACTGACTTTATAAAGAGAATTTTGCGCAGGTTCTGGTGTACGCGTGGTTTATAGATCTCAATACTTTTGTGTGTACGCAAAATCTAGCTTTTGTGCATAGGCACGCTTTTAGGATGAAAACTATGTAAAGTTTTATACATTGAGCCCCAGATACTGCAGTTAAGTTATGGATAATTAGATGTAATAGTTATGTATTATGTGCTTTCTGTTTAATCTTTCAGAGCATTCTTGGGTCCCAAAGACATCTTCCCCTATTTGACTAACAAAGACAAATATGGCAAACCAAACAAAAGGAAGGGTTTCAATGAAGGCTTGTGGGAGATTGAAAACAACCCTAAAGTGGAGCTTACCGGACATAAGGTGCTGTTATCTTGCTGTTTGAGATGGAAAAAATGTGATGGTTAAGGCTTTGTGGGAGGTGTTGATACTATTTTCACTCCATGCACAAATGCAATGGACTCAAGTGTGTACAGTAATCCACCAATGCATACAAGAGATCCACACATGGCAATACACAAGTACGCTTGTAGGGTTCCTACACAGTTTGGAAAAGTATGGAAAGTAAGGAATTTGATTTGAGTAATTCCCAGGTCTGGAAAAGTATGGAAAAATATGTTCAGAATATTGCCCCTGTTCAGTTTTCTAAAATATAAAATTAAGAATTTTTATGAATCAGTGTCAATTCGTAAATCTCAAGAATGGATCTTTTAGTCTGTTGATGAATAAACAAAACCTCCCATCCAATAATCACAATAAGCTTTGAGCTTTGTTATTTTTGATATTAAGTCTCAGCTTTCAAATTCTGTCCTTTTTATTATGAAATTCAAACAATAAATACCGTTTTGGCGCTCTTTAATGTGTGGTGACGAATTGCTGTAGTGCCTCAGTTAGGGGTGGGCGATATGACAATTCTTATTTCATGATATGAGAAATTTTATTTCATGATAACGATATACACTGCACGGCCAAAAAAAGGATGCCGTTTGGATTTAAATAGGCATATGCTTATGAGTCTGACTAGATCATTATTGCAGTGATTATGTTTCTAGCATGTTATATGTTTGGCAACAGTTCTTTTAACCCTAACTGATGGAGTGTGTAGCTTTTCATTTTTTTAAACAACCATGTAGGAAGATGCATCATGGCCATATTCCAAGATGACAAAGCCAAGATTCATCAGGCTCAAATTGTGAAAGAATGGTTGGGAGGGTGCATGAAGAATCATTTTCACACATGAATTGGAACCTCTGAGTCCAGAACTTAAATTCATTGAAAGTCTTTGGGATGTGCTGGAGGAGACTTTACAGAGTGCTTACCTCTTGCATTGTCAATACAAGATCTTGACCAAAAATCAATGCACCTCTTGATGGAAATAAATGTTGTGATGTTATTTCCATCAAGAGGTGCATCAGTTTTTGGTCAAGATCTTGTATTGACAATGCAAGAGGTGACTGAGCACTCTGTAAAGTCTACTTCAGCACATCCCTAAGATTTTGGATTGTCATCCTGGAGTATGTTCATGGTTCCTACATGTTTGTTTAAGAAATGAAAAGCGCTACACTCCATCAATTAGGGGTAGAAGAACTGTTGCTAAACATATAACATGCTAGAAACATAATAATAACAGCAATAATGATCTAGTCATAGACTCTTAAGCATTTGCCTATTTAAATCCAAACAGTGACTTTTTTTTTTTGCCGGGCAGTGTATATCACAATATAGTTATTTTGTGTTATTTAATTTAATTTGTTATTAAAAAGAAAAAAGAAGCAAATTACAAACAATAGGACAAATACAATAACAAAAATATGAATTAAATTAAGTTTTTCAGGTACAATAGATTTATTTAAAGCCGTAGTTTATTTAAAATCCGTAAGTTTTGCCTTTTTGACAGCATCTCTGTTTGCAACCTGCATTTGCAGTTATTTGCAGAATTATCATTTTTATGTGGGTTGTGCATCGGCACGGCTCCTCAGCGCGGATTAATCTAATGTTTTGAGGAGAATGTGTGTGTGGCTGTCAGTCACTGCAACGGTGGATACTGTACAGGTACTGCGGAACCACAGATTGTAGTCTTGGAAGTATGACCAAAATACAAAATAAGAATTTTCACTGGAAAATACCATCTGAACAAGTAATGAATCTGCCACTTTTGTTCTGACCAACTGAGGGAAAAAAAGCATTACAATAAATCACACTACCATCAAACCGTGCAAATTATTATTATTGATATAATGAAATTGTTAATGTTAACAACATGAACATTGCACGAGTACATGTATTTAGTGTGTATT
Source organism: Elopichthys bambusa (assembly GCA_037101425.1). Lineage (NCBI taxonomy): Eukaryota > Metazoa > Chordata > Actinopteri > Cypriniformes > Xenocyprididae > Elopichthys > Elopichthys bambusa. The sequence continues at coordinate 19,148,324 of CM074436.1, forward strand.
AGCATTACCTGTAGATTTAAATTTCTGTACAGTCTAATCTCCAACGTTAATTTGTAACGTTAGTTCTTTATGCAAACAGACGTGACGTAATGACGCAAAGACGAACAGAGGCATGCTCGAATTTCCCGCGGAAACCTACCAGTACCACTGAAATTAGACAACATTATTACAAGTTTACCGTTGAGAATTGGGCTAAGGTAAGGAGAATAGTTTTGAACACTGGCTGGTTATGTACTTGCTCAAAAATTGATTTTGGATCATTTTTAACCAAAAAAGTAGCTTTAACATGCAGTTAGAATTAGTACTGAAATTTAATAATCAAATGTAAAAAATAAAATATTGCATAGTCTTCACTGTATGAATTAAATATAAATTTATTCTTATTAAAGCTAAAAAAGTTACTCAGTCAAGAGCAGTATGTTATTTTCTCATCTCGCTTGAAATTACCTATGTTAAAATATCAAGGATAATGAGTTATGGCCAAATCATTCAATTTTTAGACTACAGTTTTAAATGGTTTCTTTAAAAAAAGAGTTTGTTTGACTCATTAAGTTTTTAGTTTTGTCTCTGTGACTTTCTCATTGCATCCAAACCTTTAAGTTGATTTGGAGCTTTTTCAAAAAACATCTGCTATCATGTCTGTTATTTCATAAAGAAACCATGCTGCCATTTGTGCAGCACTGTAACACTACAGAATTTGTAGTGTCTTATTCACCCAGTTCACCAAACCAACTTTTTAGCTTCACAGCAGTTAATTTCATATTCAAAATGCACTAAAACTACCAAAACACATAATTCATTTCTCAAATCAAGTCATTCTTCCAGAACACTAGCAAAGGTTTCACCCAACAAACACACTTTGTCACTCATAAAACACAGACTTAAAAACACTATCGACAGGCATTATACAATATTTTTTTGCTGTTTCCTGCTGTTCAGAATTCACTGCAATTTGTTACATGGTCCATGTCTTTGTTACAGTAAAATTTTTACTCCTAAGCTTCTTGTGTATAGATGGCAATGAAACTGAAAGATGAATACTTGTGTAGGTGTTCAGCTACATCTAATTGTTTTGATAGTATTTTATTTTTTAGATTTGGAATATATTTCAATATGGTATTACTGTAGAAAATTCTGTCTTTTTCAATGTTGTAATAATGTGTTCAATCTTTTAAACTACATGAATACGTCACGTCACACAACCACAGCCAAAACTATATACAGGGCCTTTTTGCCACATCTGCCTATGGCCAGTGACCAACATTTTAGATACCAGTGAAGATTCACAATTCTCTATTCCAATTTCAAGACCACATCTAAAACCACTAGCCTAAGTAATAGAAATGTAAAACATTATTACAGACAGTAATAAAATAACAAATAATCAAATATGTGTAGTAAAAGTATTTACATGTCAGGGCCATTCATCATGCAGACACACGCATGATGCAGAAATCATATTCAAATAGTCATCTTGCAGTTTAATATTCACAGAAGCTATTTGCAATTTTAATGTAAGTACTAAGTAGTATGTTTAAGCTATACAGATACACTATTTATGGAATAAATTGTAAACAAATAACTGTTATATAAGTGCATTCTGTGAATGCATTTGTGAATGTAGTGCGTGCTGTCTGCATTTGTGCACTGCTTTGTGTGTGTGTGGATCTCGAGTGCATTTGTGGATTGCAGTGTGTGGATCTTTTGGATGCATTTGTGGATTGCAGTGTACACATTTGTTAGAGGTTTTGTTACTGATTTTGTTTGTTACTCCATGTTTGTGCAATCTTTGTTGTATTGAAAAATGGTTAATGTTTATTCCCAAAACCCTTGTACAGATAATGAACGCTGGAGCAAGTTCTGTTAAGGAACTGAGCAGCAATCAAGAGGGAGATGATGAGAAAAGGAGGAAGTCATCTCAAGTATGTGTCTGTTCATTTCTTTAAAAAAATAGTGTCTCTGATCCTGTAAGTCCCTCACATGTGGACTGGGCTCTCAATGACGCAAACTGGCATGTTAACCTCCTGCATGGTGGGGTCCTGTGTGTTTGACATCATGCAGGTGGCTAGCAGTGAGGTGGAGGAGGAAGAGGAGGAGGAGGAGAAGGATGATGGTGGGGACGTGGAGGTTTCTGATCAGGGACATCTGAAAGATGAAGTATGTTCTCTTATAGAGGTGGTTGAGGTACAGAGGCACTATGGTGGTATGTTTCATGTCCAAAAGAGATTGCTTGCAGCCGTGAAAAGTGGGCAGGATAGATCACATACAGATTATACTCAACCAGAATGTGTTTTTCTTTTAGTAGACACTGCGTTAATGATTGTATTAGTCTGCTATCAAAGGCTCAAGCCTCCGTTGCTAGTTCTGAAATGACATCTTGGAATTAGCATGGAGGCTTGGGATGAGATGCATAAGAAATCAGTCCCACACACACAAGTGTTTTTAGGACAAAAACCTGACAAATGTCTTGAAATACAACATCTGAACAGTGTCTTGGGGTGTGGTAACCATGGTATAAGTGGAATAATTGACTCCGGACCGCTTCACGTCGTGGTTGTATTACCACCTCAGGTGTGCATTATTTTCTAATAATTCAACAGCCAGTCAACAATTATATATCAGTTAAAATGACCAATAAATTAATGAAAACAGTTTTGTTGTTGTTGTTGTTGAACAAGTGCTTTAGTTCAAATTTAAAACAAACTTGAAAGCATTTGTATGTTTTATTTTGTATTCATATTTTAATAATCAAACGAAAATGTAACAACTTTTTTATCCTTTTATGTTTTGGCAAAGTGCTGCACAACAAATATTTACTAAATTAAACATGGACAAAAAATTATATTCCTTAAATAATGTTTAGCCTAAATACAGTTTTATTATTATTATTATTTTAAGAAGTACATTCTATTGTACAATAATAATCATAATATATTTGTCAATTTCTTCAAATTAAAAAACGGACTTTTATTTTGACATGTTGTAGTAAAGAGCTTTGAGTTTAAGAGCGTATTTGACAATGCTTTTCCTCAAATAAAATGATGAAATGCTCGTTAAGCGTTCTCTCAGACCAGCCTTGGATATGTTTGTGTTCATGTCCTCAGATAGTGAGACAGCAAACACTGAAAACAATATGAACATGAGTATGTAAAATTTAAACATTTTTATGTAAACCTTTTTATTTAAATCAATTACAATATTTAGGCTATAGCTTATTTGGACACATCAAGACATTTATCCTGAAACAAACTGCCTTTTCCTGCTCTGCAAGTTAAAACACTCATCAGTTAGGCTATCCGACACACTCCATATGAAAGAGCAGCAATTTACATCTTTATATTGTCTTTTATATATTAATTTATTAATTACTCACCCTCATGTCGTTCAAAACTCATAAGGCTTTTGTTCATCTTTGGAACACAAATGAAGATCTTTTTGATGAAATATGAGAGATGTCTGTTCCTCCATTGACTGCCTTTGCAACTACCACTTTGACGCTTCAAAAAGTTCATAAAGAGATCAGAAAACGAATCCATATAAATCAAAATCTCATCGGTTATGCAACACATTTGAGCTTCCGGAAGAGGTTTGTTCTTGTGCGTTATTCAAGTTAGCTTGTGCGTTATTCAAGTTAGGTTGAGGTCTCTTCAGAAAATTTGGACTAAACCGTTCGATTCACATGGATTAGTTTTTCAAACTCTTTAAGAAGTTTTTGAAGTGGTAGTTACAAAGGCAGTCAATGGAAGGAAATCTGATAGCATTCTGTCATCAGAAAGATTTTTATTTGTGTTCCGAAGATGAACGAAAGTCTTGCGGGTGTGGAACAACATGAGGGTGAGTAATTAATGACAGAATTTTCATTTTGGGGTAAACTAACCCTTTAAAGTGACAACTGTTCATTTTGAGGTAATAAACTGTCTAACTGTTAAGCTTACAAAGCTATAGATTTATCATATAGAATTGAAATTGTATTGGTAATCCTTTAGAAATAAACAATATTCAATATTTCAGTCAGCACAACATTAATAAACAAATACTGAGTGTACAGTTAAGCAGCTGGCTCTCTTTTTCTGTGGTTAAACAACTTAAGTATAATATCACTGGAGTGACAATGCAGATATTTTATATAATTTTTTTGTGGTCCCCAGAACTCATCACAGAAAGATACCACAAATGTCTCTGCCAAAGCTAAAAGAGGAAGAAAAAGAAAGGTAATCATTCTGTACATTGTTGATGGCTTTGTCACATGGCCGTTACATTGACCATTACATTAACCATTAGAATTGAAATATTTGATTTGGTTTTCACAGACTGAAGCTGAACAGGACTCTGATACAGAAAACTCAAGCCCGACTTCATGTGCTCCCAGTTTAGATGTATTATCAGCAGGTGAAAATTGCTCTTTCAAACTCTATAGATGTTTTTTGTTGTTGTTGTTTGTTTGTTTAGTGAAACAACACATCTATAATTGGTGATTTGGTGTCTTTGTTCTTATTTAGGTGGACCGATTCCATTACTAAAGCGCAGAGGAAGAAAACCTAAAACAGAGAAATCTCTGCAGCTGCAACGACATGCTTCAAAGGAACCACTGAGGTCAGGTGGTGATTATTTACAGATCTGTTATTAATAGTACAGATTCATTATATTACACATGAGATGCATTCTGATATTTATTAGCCAGTCATTCATCAAATTATAACCATCGGTGGTTATCTGAAAAAAAAAAAAAAAAAAAAAAAAAAAAAAAAAAAGCTTTAGGCCAAAATAAAAATTTCAAAGTAAAACCAAGTTGTCAAGGCCACCTGATTTCAAGTTGTCAAGGCATTCTGATTTCACACACCAACAGTGTGTGTGTGTTTGGACCATTGATCTATATAAATGACTGGATTGCTCATGATGTCATAAAAGCCGCCATATTGGTATTCCCCAGTTGTGTTGTCATGATACTGGTATTTTTAACTTCAGTACGATACCTTGAAAATATTGATATTCAATACCATTTTCGATACCCCGGGGTGAAAATGCTGCGTATACTGTCATATGGATATTTTTAATATTATTTATTTTTTGTCCATTCATTGAAAGTCTAAGCATCATTAATTTCTTCTGAAGAGATCACTTTATATGATGACAGCCTTTAGGCTTTTATTCATATATAAATGTTGATCGATTACCATTACAGTTATCTCGCATAAATATTTGAAAACTCAGTTTTCTGAATTTGTTTTTACAATGGGGTAATTTTGTTGCAATAGCTTACAGCACAAGGAAGTTTGATTTCAAATGGTAAATTGAATTTTAAAAAATAAGAACAAATAACCAAATTACTACCAATAGCACAAATAAATACAATAGAATAAAATCTAATTTAAAATAACATTGGATAATCTTCATTTAAAAAAATTAAATACAGATTAATCAATTAAAGTTACACAAGTTAATCAGTCAAGGGCCGTAAGTGATTTTCTCTTTCTTTTGTTGTTTGAGTAACATTAATAACACAGAGATCAGCACGTTTATTCGGAGAGCAAGAAAGAGCAGAGGAGAGCAAGAAAGCACAGCTGGTATTGGTGTATTGATACTGTAGAAAGGAGTATTGGAATCATTTCAGATATTTCAGTATCAATACATATCGAAATATTGATATTTTTTGACAACACTATTCACCAGTATTCCCTCACAGTCTATTGAATTAATAGGAAATCATCTGGTTTTCATGAGAAAAAAATTACCTTATGAGTCAGTGTTTTTATATCTGAAGTCTCCCTTTACATTCTTAAAATGCAAACATCCTAAACATTTAAATCGTTATTTGTTTAAAGTTGGGAATTTCCCCTGCTTATTAAGTTATGTTAATCTTCATTACAGTAGCGAATATCAGGTCAGCTCAACATTTGTATTACAAATGTCAAAATGATTCTTCTGAAATTACCGATTTATGCTTTGTAAGGCATGCACATACAACTTAATTCACCATTATTCACTGTGGTTATGTAATTCTTATGTTGTATAATATTGTTTTTATTTGTACAGTAATTGTAAATGATTCAACAGACTTAAGATTCATAACGACTTCAACATTGTTAAATAAATACTTAGCTCATCATCATATACAAATCACACTTAATTTATATGCAAACTGTCATGCAAGTAAAAAGCCAAAGAATTTGAGCTGACCTATGGCTTTTTAACAGTTTCCAAGATCTCCAAGAGTCAGAAGTGGATATTGGTCTACAAAAAGACATCAGGAAATAACATACACACTTCAAAACTTATTCAGAGAAATGATGCTGACTGCATGTAGATTTAAAGACATGAAGTTTTGTTTCCAAGCATTTATACTGTTGCTCTGAAAAGATGATGCATACCTTTTTAATACAATTTACCCAGATAGCACACTTACATCTCCAAGATGTCTTATAAAGAGAACTTCGTCTGGAAAGCATATGCTGTGTACAAATATCTGATAAACATCTTTAAAAAGTCACTTTTACATACAATCTAATCCATAACATCTTAAAGACATTTTTAAAATTTCTATTTAACATCTGACAGGCGCATTGCAGACTAGCAAACACTCTAAAACATGTCTTCCAGATGAAAACATGCACATTGGTAGGGTTGAGTTGTGTTGGTTTGGGTATTTTATTCTTCAGAAAACGTGGACTAAACCACTTGATTCATGTGTATTCGTTTTCCAATCTCTTCATGAACTTTTTGAAGCGTCAAAGTTTCAGTTGTGAAGGCAGTCTATGGAAGGAAATCTGTAGTAAATTAGCTCAAAGGGGAAATATGAATAATCATAACTCGTTATAATTAATTATAAATATGTGGATCAGTTAATTGAATTAAAGGTGCAGTGTGTAAATTTTAGCAGCATCTAGCGGTGAGGTTGTAAATTGCAACAATCTACCACTCACCCCTCCCTTTCGAAGCACATAGAGAAGCTACTGTGACCAACACAGGACAAAGATGTCGTCGTCTGAGACAACAGAGAGTAGCCAGTCAAGCAATGAGGTTTCTTCTTACTTCTAACAAAGTACAGTCTCTGCATCTAATAAACCACACGACTACTACTACTACTTTGTGCGTATTCAACGTAGTGACGATCAGAGGTGGGTAGTAACGAAGTACAGTTACTTAACTACATTTAATTCGTTACGTTTGTTTGTTTGTTTGTTTTTTGTTTTTTTTTGAAAATTTGTACTTTTAAGAGTAGATTTAAATGTGGGTACTTTTACTTTAACTTGAGTACATTTCTAATGAAAAAGCTGTCCTTTTACTTCGCTACTTTACTTTACATTACTTTATTTTAATGCAATACTGTACATGTTAAGAAATGCGTAGTTTATTCCAAGCGCGCTGTCTCTTTTTTTCATGAACAATGTCCCATTCACAGACTAATCACACAAAGTCGATTCTGTTCAAAGACTATATCCTACATTTTACAACCAAACAGATTATTACGCCACGATAACACCACTACAAAGTATGTAGCATTTCTTTACCTTTTTTTTTTTTTTTTTTTTTTTGAGATATATATTAATTTATCCATTAAATAAGCTACCATTTTTCAGAGAGTATGAAATTAACACCTGCTGTCCCGCAGTAATTTGTGGGTAGCCTACCTATTGCGCAGTGGCGGCGCCAGCAACCTGTTCGGCTTGAAATGTAACGCTTTCGCATAGAGACCAGTTTACACGCGCCTGCAGAAATATACATTTGATTACATTTTGGAGAACAGACAGAAGAATATCCGACCATGTGCATTATTGTTTGTGTTCAGATGTTCAGTGGTTACAAATGTGCGAGCACATGTAAAGAGTTTTCTCTCTTTCTTTCAAATGTAGCTGTATACAAAGCAAAGGACATGCAATGATATTCGGGTTACAGATACCCGAAATAATGCTTTTCTCTTATGTGTTTGTTGCAAAGATATCTAATTATGAAACACACTCTGTAGAGCAGTTTGGGCGACTTGACATGTAAGGGAACCCGTGGTGTATGTAGATAGAAATGGCTCATTCTAAAGTAATAAAAACATAATGGTTCATTATGTAACGGTCTTTATACACCACTGAAAACATAGTTATGTATATTATATTGCATTTATGTCAATAGATCCTCCTAAATATTACACAGTGGACCTTTAACCTCATGTAGCTAAATTAATATTATAATCAATTAATCTGTTCGTTCAGCAAACACTCAGTATTGATCGTCTATCAACTGTTGAGAAACTATATTTTCCATAGCTACAGAAAAATACATTTTTCTTAGCATGTAGCTGTGATCATAATCGTTACATTGACATTGGTTTATAAGCAGACCAGAATCAACTCGCATGAATGTGCACAAAAGTTTTAACTAAATCACGAACACATAACTAATCTAAACACACACATACACACAAATCACGCATACACAGGAAATGAGAAAGTGGAAGTAAATGAAACCATAGCATAACAGATGAATGGAACTATGTAAAAAGTAATTTAACGAGCTGAAACAACCATCAGTTTCTCACTATAAAGCACCTTTGTTAACATAGGGGTTCACAACTTAATACTAAATTGCTGTTTATTGTTCAAATGTATGATATATACATTTTCAGTGGTCAAAAACCAAATGTGGGTCACTTTGCATACAGCTGATACTTTTTTGTCTTTTAAAGAGGAATATCTGAAGAACAAATAATGTTGAAACTAGAAATGTATCTCATGTTCTCTATCAACTTAACTGCATAGAACATACCTGTCTGAGTGCCATAAATATTCCTTTTCCAAAGTTTGCATGCCTGTAACTCTAAAGTATTCAAGATATCTCCATATCTCTTGGATTGAACCATCGAGGGCCTTTTAAAGGAAGATACAAAAATAAAAGTTTGTTAAGAACCAGAATCTAAAAGGATATTAAGATACACAAGAAGTGCTTTTTGCCATTTTTGAACAGTCACCATTGGAATATAATAAAACAATGATTGCTAAAGTCAACAGATTTTACTAATAGACCTGTGTAAAAATAAAATGATGCTGTCATCTTTCTAAAGTCATTTTTACACTCCTCTAATTTGGCTCCAAATCTCAGGTGAGAATTGTTTGAGAATTGTAACTTTTGGCTTTCATCACTATTTATGTTGGTCTTTCTACAGAAAAAATAATAACAATCAAAAATTTGACCCGGGGACCTCTGGTTGACTTAACACGGAATGACCCATGCATATAATTCATCCAACTTTTGGGGGTGGGATGTTTGTGTATTTTGGGTGAGCATTCCCCACTGTGAATGTATTATAGTGTTATCGCTCTCAAATCAAGTTGAGTTTTGTTTGCATGCATTGTTGTGAAGATAAAATAATGTTTTGCCCATTACATTTTCCGTTATATTGACTGACGTACACATATGCTTGCAGACACCTAGCTGTGCAGATTCATTTATAGGTCTAACAACATTAATGTAAGCCAGGGGTGTGTGCAATCCTGCTTCTGGAGGGCCAATGTCCTGCAGTTTATCTGCAGTCTATTCCAACACAATTCACTCTCAGAAAAAAAAAAAAGCTGTCACTGGAGTGGGGCCCTTTTAAAATGTACATATTAGTACCTTAACTGTACATATTGGTATACCAAAAGTGTATATATTTGTACCTAAATGGTACACATTAGAAACTTTGAAAAGGGTAACCTCCCAGTGACAGCTTATGTACCATTTCTTTCTGAGAGTGTAGCCTGGATATTTCTAGTAATCCCAAAGACCTTGCTTAACTGGTTCAGGTGTGTTTATAGGGTTGGAGCTAAACTTTACAAGTCAGGCAGTGACACTCAAGGAGCGGGACACCCCTGACATAGGCCCTTCACATAAATTAAATGTAATTTATCAACACCTAGTACATCTTAAAATATAGAGACATCATGACAAATGAAAACAAAATAAAGTACTTTAGTTAGACAGTAGTTTGAAAATACTAACCAGAGCTTTGCTGGACAAACATTATATACATAAAGCAGTTGGAATAAACAGTACCTTAAAAGAAATTAGCAAATTATCTGTTAAATGTAATTTGTAGATTAATGTATTGTATTTGATTACTTAAAGCAGCATGATCGAATACATTTTTGATTATTTGTTTAACATTGATTTTAATTTGAACCATTGCAGAAACTCTCCTCAGATCACAATTCATATATTGCTATTATTGAATTATATTACTAATCCAAAGTAAACTATTAACAACATTTTTTTTTATACCCAACAATTTACACTGTATTCTGGCATGTATATTTAACAGTACAGTTCCTATTCATAATTCATATTCAAATTTAAGGCCTGTAATAGGCTACTGTTTCTCTCCAACTCTGCTAACTATTTTCTTTGTATTTATAAAGGGACACAGGTATGGCCTCCTACAAAAATCATACATTGCTCTTAAATATAGAAATAAATAAAATGCCAAACTGTGTACTGTAAAATGCCAAGCATACTGTACTGCTTGCGATGTCTCAAGTGTCGTACATACAGAGGAGAAGCTGAATTTGCAGCGGTAGCACTAATTATGTGCCCATTTCTGCTTCACATGTCAGTGAGTGGTGGTTCATGTGGCGACAAAAGCTTATTAAAGTGGGATTTGTCAGTGTGCCGTACAGACTTTTATTCTATCTAACAGAATTAAGGCTGTACTGAAGACGACGGGTTTGATCAATCAGATGAAAGGGGCATTTCAGCACCTCCCACATGTGCGAACAAAATATAAACCGGTTTGTAAACCAAACGAGCCGAAATCTTATTTTCCATTTGTTAAAGTAAATGAAAAAACAAATAGACGAGCAGTCTTTTCATTTCTCATTGTTCCATTTGAAATATAAAAAATGAAATGTTCAAAACGTATACAGACCCCTCTCACTTTCCGCTGTTTTTACACAAAACAAAACCTACACTGCTTGCTATGCCTGAGACTGTTGCTAACTTTGCTTAATGATGCACAGTAGTTTTTCAAATCCTGGTAATGTTGTAATACTAACCGTCTGGAATTGTGTCGTGGTTTATTGTCAAATTGGTAACTGTTTCATCCTTGTATCCCTAAAAATAGAGTAAGCTTGGCGACCCCTTGTAAATCTTTAGACCCCTGGGTTGGGAAACACTGCTTTAACAGATGTGATAACAAAAAAAATTATATGGAACCTGCATTTATGTGTATAAAATTATCCATTAAATCAGATTTAATATATATCTGTCTAGCCTGAAAAGAGCGAGCCTGCTCTTGTGTTAAAGAGACACATAGATATGCACAATTACTCTTTAACACACACAATCTTATTCTTAAATAACAATGATTCGCTATGTCTATTAAACAGTCACTGCAGAGCAAAGAAACTGGATGCCAATGCTTTGTCTCCAAGATCTCATTTTTTTGGTTGGAGGGTCAACACAGCTCTTCAGCGACTTTTGAGTCAGTTTACTCCTTGCCAGACTGGTATTCAACACTTCTAGGAGATCTTCTCCTATTGTTGACCAACAGGACTTGTAAAAGTCCACTGGTATACCATCGATGCCTAGGGTTTTTCCAGACACCAAGAATAGTTCTTTATAAATTTATGAAACAAAATAATTTCCTTTTTTTTTTTTCTTAAAATCTCTTACTCCATTAATATTCAAAGAAATATATATGAGAAGAAAGCAATATTAATTTCATTCATTTTTAAAAGAAAAGAAGAAAATAAAAAAAAAACCAAGCAAAATCTGCTAAAAACAAAACCAGAAACCCATAACATGTCACTTTAGGCTTTTTAGCTACTATAATTTACAAGATCAGGGTTTAAAAATTCTACAATTTTCTTAAATCGATAAATTTCCTTATTTGTCATTAAGCTTTTTGCCATGAACAATTTGGTGTTGTCAATGAATTGTTTGATGTCTGGAAAATATTCACAGACACATACTCCTCTCTTATTCTTCATTGCTCTGAGGAAGGGTTTAATGTCTTCTACCTCATAATCATGACCGGGATGAATCTCTTGAATCCGAAGATTCATTGCCACTTTCCATCTCTTCTTTGTTATAATCATCAACCACATATTTTTTTTTTTTTTTCTGTTTAACAATTTGAACTTCACTTAAACTTATCCTGTTAACTAGAACTTTGAACTCTTACCTTAAAAAAACATGCTCAGATTCTACAGAAAAACCCATCTAACTCAAACAGAACACTAATCCACCTACACACACAGCTGCTTCGAGACAGGCCAATAAACTGAACCAGCTTTGTGAAGATTTGTGCCTGCTTGATGCTTGGATAATCATAAACCCTAATGTTAGAGACTTTACATTTTATTCACAACCGCATAAGATGTCCTCTAGAATAGACTGTGTTTGTGTCCAGACAGATCCTGGATAGAGTAAGAAATTGTTATATACAATAGGCATATGTACTATATCTGATCATAACGCAGTCTCTGTAGTCGTCTCTCCACCTTATTTTAACCCTGCATCTCGTCATTGATGATTACAATCATCGCTTCTTTTCTTTTTTTTTAAAGAATGGGTGTTTTTTATGGAAACCAACAAGCAGCCTGATATAGATCCATCTCTCTTTTGGGAAACAGTGAAGGCTTATATTATGGGGTAAATAATAGGCCAGTATTGAAGTGTACAGGAAATACGCAGCAATCATAACTTTGTTTTTGTTGAGTTTATTTAGTTAATATTGAATATTAATTAATGTCAAACAAAATGGTGTTATTTTCTCTGCCAACTAAACTTCCAAAGCAAAGTCGTGATTTTGAGTTGGCCAGCTAAACAAAACAGGCATAAGAAGTAGACTAATAGACACTGTATGGGAGAAGATGCGAGGGACATTTATATTTATGAAAAAAACCCCTATAATAGCCTAGCCCATTTCTCTTACATGCGTAGTTAGCCATAAGTGTATTTGTCTACACAAATACAACATTAACAAACATTATAAACACTATTAACATGTGAGCTATGTGTATTTTACTTCCCCTCACTCCATGACAAATCCATGATTGGTATTCACAAAAAATACACCGATCATAACAGTATGACCACTGACAGGTGAAGTGAATAACACTGATTATCTCTTCGTCACTGCACGGTTAGTGGGTGGGATATATTAGGCAGTAAATTAACATTTTGTCCTCAAAGTTGATGTTTTAGAAGCAGGAAAAATGTAAGGATAGTGTAAGAATTTGAGCGAGTTTGACAAAGGCCACATTGTGATGGCTAGACAACTGGGCCAGAGCATCTCCAAAACTGCAGCTCTTGTGGGGTGTTCCCGGTCTGCAGTGGTCATGATCTATCGAAAGTGGTCCAAGGAAGGAACAGTGGTGAACCAGCTACAGGGTCATGGGCGGCAAAGGCTCACTGATGCACGTGGGGAGCGAAGGCTGGCCCGTGTGGTCAGATTCAGCAGAAGAGCTACTGTAGCTCAAATTGCTCAAGAAGTTAATGCTGGTTCTGATAGAAAGGTGTCAGAATACACAGTGCATCGTAGTTTGTTGCGTATGGGGCTGCATAACCGCAGACCAGTCAGGGTACCCATGCTGACCCCTGTCCACCACCGAAAGTGCCAACAGTGGGCATGTAAGCATCAGAACTGGACCACGGAGCAATGGAAGAAGGTGGTCTGTGGTCTGATGGATCACATTTTCTTTTACTTCACGTGGATGGCCGGGTGCCTGTGCGTCGCTTACCTGGGGAACACATGGCACTAACAGTATTTCCTGGTGGCTGTGGCCTCTTTTAGTAGGATAATGTGCTCTGCCACAAAGCAAAAATGATTTAGGAATGGATTGAGGAGCACAACGATGAGTTTGAGGTGTTGACTTGGCCTCCAAATTCCCCAGATCTCAATCCAATCGATCATTTGTGAGATGTGCTGAACAAACAAGTCTGATCCATGGAGGCCCCACTTCGCAACTTACAGTTCTTAAAGGATCTGCTGCTAACATTTTGGTGCCCATGCTAGTGGAGTCCATGCCTTGTGGGCTGTTTTGGCAGCAAAAGGGGGACCAACACAATATTAGAAAGGTGGTCATAATGATCAGTGTAAGTAGCCATGTATAATAAAAACAGTATATACATATACATAAAACATATACATAGTAGCCTATATAAAAAATAGCCTATATATAGTGCCATTAATTACAAACAACATTTAGTTTAATTGCCAAGCTTAAACAAATTTATTTGAATCAAACTGAAACTGCACCGATGCTGAAACTGTATCTCTCATTCGATCGTGCAAAGTTTCCATATTTGCGATGTAACATTTGGATGCTAAACTATTTATGTAAAGAAGGCTTGTACCTAAGTTGGGTCCCATACACATAAATCAGCATCTTCACATGCAGAGAAATGAGTTTGGAATAACAGCAAGTGACAGGTGATGACTGACCGGCACAGCCTTTACATTGTAAAACAGACAAATTAAATTAAGCATATAAACTTTTTATATGTTTGGTTGACTATTTTTATTTTGATAATGAACAGGCTGTGATCTCAAGTTAGCAATGCCAGAACCGATATGCTGTGTGAGTGCATGAGGTGCCTGTGTGATTCACTTGGATTTTTTCCTCACCAGAGGAAATAAATTAAGCTAATACTCTTTATACTCTTTATATACAGATAAGAGTAGGACATCAAAATGGTAAAATGTCTTTTTTATTTGTGTACATTCAAAATGACAAAAAAAAGTCATGCTTTTGAAAAAATAAAGAAAACAACAGAACGCAGTTTTATCACATCTCAAACACCATGAATATCTTTTTCACAAAGATGTTCTCTCACAAACATGAACCAAAACACAGCGAATACTTGACACGCCTACTTTTAAAGTCTACATTTAGATTATTTGATGTTAAAGAATCCGAAACTGCAAAAACTTTTAAAGAAACTGCAGCAGCGGAGGACTATTATACTGCTTTGCCGAACTGAGGAAGAAATTATGACGGCATGGTTTGATCTTAGGCTGACTGATCAGCAGAAAGGGGCAGAATTCTTGTTCTTAGTTTTTAGTTGTTGTTGTTTTTTCTACTTTAAGTATTAAAAAAACGACTAAATGAATGATACACTGATTATTCTTGTATGACAAGTTGTAATATTAATAGTAAATTACTGTTATAGTGCTATGTGTGAACAAAGCATAAGATCACATATGAGCACATATGAGGTGAGGATGCACTGATGTAAGAAGTCTGATTTGGGCTAGTCAAGCTCTGACGAAGGTGACACAATTACTCAGTGCTGTTTACAGTATGCTGCACTGATTTTTAATTGTTTTTCTATGTCAGTATGCACTAGTTTTGATTAGTGTGCCACAAGAGTAAAAAAAACAAACAAAAAACAGATAAACTAAAGTGCTTCTCATCCAGGCAGATAAAGAAAATCTAGGTCTGAAAACCAGGTCTAATGTGTGAAAGGGGCTAGTGATTATCTTGGGAGAATATTCAGCCCAGTCCTATCAATTTGTGCTTAGAAAATGTGAATGGTAACAGTAGAAATGGAACCAGAACATTTTTTTCTGATAAACAACCATAAAAGGCAATGTAGCTTATTCACATTTAAAAACTTAGCGTGTAGTGTTATAAGTCGGATGTCATTCACTCAGTGCACACTACTGAGTAGTTTTAATAAACAAACACCTCTAACTTTTATTTAAGTAGTGCTAGGACAGCTTGAGTCCTAATTGTACATTGATATTGTTTTTACATTAATCAAAATAATTTGACATTTCAACTTTTTATATCAACTTTCAACTTGCAAATGCAATTTAAGTTGAATTGACTTGTACAATCATGTTGATTATACTTTTTTTTTTTTTTTTTTTTTTTTTTTTAATCTGCGGTGCACCCTTGAGTAATTTTTTTTTTTTTTAAACATGAATTTTAAATAACAAAGCAAAACATGAATTCCTGATCTAGATCTTTATTTAAAAAGCATGGTTGTGTTGTGTCTAAAAATCAGATGGTTATGTGTCTGATTTTCTTTTTTGCAGATTAGGAAAAGATGGAAAGAGAGATGATAGAAAAGGTGACAAGAGAAAAGGTAAGTCAATACAGAAAATGAGGAAATGCTATGCAGCCCTTAGATAATCACCTAATTATCTAATTGTAATTATACTTTTTCAATTCTTCAACTATAGAAGTTTCTGCAGAGGCCAGACTGCATAAGTTGCATGGGGAGATTAAAACATCTTTAAAGATCGATAACCTTGTAAGTACAGATTGTTGTACAATGTACAAATATACAATGTTTTTTTCATTCTTTCTTTTTTTATTTTTTTACCTTTATTTAATAGTGCGTTTTACAATGCAGATTGTTTTTAAAGCAGTTTTACATTGATAACAGGACAATAATGTAACAAAGTTTGTTTTGGCTGTACAGCAGCTATAGAAGAAAATAATGTCATTGTCCCACTTAAGTTTAGTATTGATTAATTTCCACTGTAAAAATCATTAGTTATTAATTTAGTTAATTTATCTATACAGCAGCTCTAGAGAAAACAGTGATGTCATCGTCCAGCTCAGTTCAGTTTGCATACAATGGTGTCAATGCAGGCAGATCAGTAATATTGTTGAATAGTAGGTGTTCCCAACTAAGCAAGCCAGAGGCGACAGTGGCAAGGAACATTACCATTTTACCAACGAATACAACTTCAGTTGAGCTCTACTATACTATATTATCATAACCCCAACCTAATTAAACATTTTGCTTTTTGATTTCAAATCACTAGGCAATTTGGCGGGTTATGTTTCACAAATTATGTTCACTCAATTTGCTGGCAAAGTTTATGAAGATATTAGATTTAGCAAACATACTCACCTCATAAGTCAAGATGAATATTAAATATAGCCGAATTGAGCAGCATCTGCGCATACTGGCTTACTTCAACAACTGTCACTAAGCAACAAATAAAGGCTATTCCTTTGAAGGGAATAGTGCAGACCCAAGAAACAATAATTTGGGGTTAATAACCCCAGTGTAAAATGGAAAGAACCACCTCGGAACAATGATGCACATATGCCAAATTTTAGCAGACCCTGGCCAGATATAAACACAGATTTTTCAGCAGTGATCAAAATGAGTAAATGACCTTTGAAACTAACGTTACGCTTCAAATAAAGATTGTATTACATTGTTATGGCAGTAGGTGGCGACCAGTGATTTTTAAAATGTGTTTGATAGAGATTTGTTCAAAAGCTCTGGAAGAAACAAGTCTTCATTCATTATTTTCAATAGTAAATATTTTTTATAATATTTAGACATTTATAATTATAAATAGACCCATTTATAGCAAGATTTGTGTTAAATAGAACATTTTGTCAGAACCTCAAGTAATTACATGTTATTTTGTTTTGTTGTCTAATGTTTTGTTTTCAGAATCGTGGGAGAACCGTGATCTGTATTTTTTTTTTTAAAAATCCAGATTATCCAGAATCTTAAATTAATCTTAAAAGAATATATAATATATTTCGCATATAACTTAAAGTACTGTTTCTAATATTAAAATGTACAATCTTAAATCCCCTGATGTGTTTGCATCCCTGCTAGTTGACACAGTCTCTGCTGACACTTCAGGGATGGGCTGTGCTCGTGTCTAGGCACAGGTCCTCCATCTGATCTGGATACGGCCCAGATCTGGCTGACTAAGGTTAACCTCGGGATAAACAGAGAGACTAATATTAGCATCGATGCCATTCTTCTTATGATGCAACAAGTACATTGGGTGTTATAGGAAATATTCCCGGTTCTGGCTGAACTAATTTATGCAGCCTAATATTCTTGTATATAGCCTTATTTCTGTAATCAGTTGACACCTAGATAGACTGATATCAAAGTTCTTAGAACAATTCGCTCATGCTCTTTTTGAAATAAATGTATTGACCTTGTTGTTGATTTTTAATTCTGGGCATTTCAGCAAATGCATATTCTCTCCATTCTTAGGATGTGAGGAAATGTTTAGTTGCATTGGATGAGTTGAGTTCACTGCATATTACTACTCAGCATCTTCAGAGACACTGTGAACTCATAGCTACTCTTAAAAAGGTATGATTGAAAACATTTTTGGTTCAACATTGGACAGTTGTCATGTGTATTAATTACTATTGCACACCACTTACAAAAGAAATAACAAACTTTACAAAAAATTAACTGAAACAAATCATACTTTTATACTGTCTTTACAGATCCGCAAGTTCAAAGCCAGCCAGGATGTGATGGACAAAGCCACAATGCTGTATAATAAGTTTAAAAACATGTTTTTAATGGGAGAAGGAGAGTCAGTGCTTAGTCAAGTGCTCAATAAAAGTCTGACTGAACAGAGACAGTTTGAAGAAGCCAAGAGGGGAGTGCTAAAACACACAGAACAGACCAAAGAGCAGAAAGGTAAAGAACTGACTGACATGCTTGATTTACAGCTTTCATTTTCATTTTACATATTAAATAAGCATAGTGTGTTAAATTCCATTCCATGCTGAACTATTACATCAATAATAAAAACAATTAAAGCTGCAGGCAGCATTTACTGGGATTCAAGCACTTTAAGGCCTTTAAGCACATAAAAAGGTATTATTTTTCATTTAGCAAGCATGTAAACACTTAGATCATAGATGGAAAAGACCATTTACAGTCAATACAGGCAATTTACTAAGGAAAAATGTGTTTTTTAAAGGTTTTTTGACAGTTAGAGCGCCACCTATTGCCCGATCTCCACCACTTTTTTTGTGTATCCATACATGTTTCAAATTTGGTGAAAATATCTCATTTTGTGTTGAAGTTACAGACACTTACATATATGAGAGCATAAAAAATGACCCAAGAACGTCTTTGATTGGATTTTTTTGCCACATCCTATAAAAATTTTGACATTTGGGCTTTAACATATAGTTAATCAACTTAGGTTCTGTGTTTCCTACGCTGGTTTCGTCTCGATCGGACTAACAGTTTTGAAGATATTCGTAAAAGTTTTTTTAGCGCTAAATCACAACGTTGCATAAACCGTAAGCCGAAACCTGACATGTCTGGTATCGTTGGACTCGGCAAGGATTCAGGAGTCTAAAGACATGACTCCTGTAAAAATATGTTGACCACATCCAAAGTTATATATATGCCACCTATGGGCGAAAAACCTAGGACTAGTTCGCAAAAGTAGGTTTTTCACGTATTTGCGAATAATTAATGAATAGTAATAATTAATCACCACGTGATTACTGAGGCGTAAAACTTGTTAGCTCCAACTTGTGGCTGAATTCTTTCAAAATTCTTATAGACCTCTAGGGCCATGAGTCGAACATGCCCACCGAGTTTCGTTCTGATCGGACAAACGGTTGCATAGTTACAGCTGTTTTCAAGTTTTTTTCAAGTTATAGCGCCACCTAGTGTCCAATCGACGCAATTTTTTTTTTTTTTATCGTGACCAAAGATTGAGCCCCTACACATGTGTACCGAGTTTGGTGCAAATATCTAATTTCGTTCTCAAGTTATAGCCATTTTAGTAAAAGTGGCTCCGCCCTTATCGTACGTTTTGACGCCCCTTAGCGACCGTGAATCAAAATTCCAACTTTTTTTTTTTTTTTTTTTGATAATTATTGATATTCAGACTCCAGAGAACATTTCTGCAGTGGTTTGGTTCCGATCGGGCGAAAAACCTAGGACTAGTTCACAAAAGTAAGTTTTGGACAAAATTCAAAATTGCGGAAAATTTTTCCTGGCGGAAATGAAATCGGAGATATATGTTTTGTCTACCTTGAGCCAAGGACTCCAATGATAAGAAACACTTGATTCTAGGACAAATTGTTTAGGAGTTATTAGCGATTTTCTACTTTGGATTGCTGTAGCGCCACCTATTGGCCTATTGTGGTCATAACTTCTGAGGTTCTACCCAAATTGGGGTCTACCATCTGGCCAAGTTTCAAGTCTCTAGCACTTACGGTTTGGGCTGCACGATTTGTTTTAGTGGAGAATAATAATAAAAATTAAAGCTGCAAGCAGCATTTACTGGGGTTCAAGCATTTAAGGCCTTTAAGCACATATGCGTAAAAATATATTATTTTTTTTCATTTGCACTATAGTTATCTATGGTGATAGTATCTGTAGTAATGATCTAAAAGAAATAAAATGACAAACTATATTCTATGAAGATATGAGTTGCAACAACATGACTTGTAATAATAATAATATCAATAACATATGCACAATACACACAGATTAGACTGTCAGGTCTGTGTCTTAACATATTATTACAGTCAATGCAAAGTGCAATGATACAGTAACGCAACGAAACGAACATAAAACACACACACCTGGCCCAGAATAATACTTCCGTGGCTAATGCTTATTAGCGTATTTCTAGCTGCAAATTATGACCACGATTACATTTCAGAACTCGCCAAAGTAAACAATGAGCATCAACAATATATACCAGATGAATATAGACAAACATGTGAAATATGAATTATAGAACAATATTAGTGAATAGTATGACAAAATGACTATTTTGACCAGCAGAGGGCAGCAGAGGACCAGTCATTGGCTCACGTTCATTTTAAAAGTCTGTTCATGGTTTTAAGCACATTTTCCATGTTAACTCCATTAATTAAATATGCTTACACAAACACTTTGTTGCAGATATGGATATTTGAAATCAATGATAGGTTAGAAAATGCTTATTCCAGGTTTCCCCTTTAAAAATCATAATTTTCAGGTCACAATGTCAATGTAATGTTATATAATTGCAAAAACATATATCAAATGAGAAAATGAAGTGGTATACCTTGAAAAAATGTGAATAGTAATGTTATTATAAGGATTTATATAGTTAACTAATATAACCTTGAACTATATTAGTGGCCTTCTACTGCCATCTGGTGGCACCAAATGACAGTTTCAGGCAATTTAGTGAGGAAAAATAGGGTTTTTAAAGGTTTTTTGACAGTTATAGCGCCACCTATTGCCCGATCTACACAACTTTTTGTGGGTGTCCTCAGAGTGTGCCCATAAATATGCGTGTTAATTTTAGTGAAAATATCTCATTTCGTTTTGAAGTTATAGATACTTCTAGATGAGAGCATAAAATATGACCCAAGAACATGTTTGATTGGATTTTTTTTGCCACTTCCTATCAAAATTTTGGCATTTGGGCTCTCATATACAGTTAATCAGCTTAGGTTCCGTGTTTCCTATGCTGGTTTCGTCTTGATCGGACTAACGTTTTCAAAGATATTCATGAAAGTGTAAGCGCTGAATCACAACGTTGCACAAACCATAAGCCGAAATCTGACAAGTCTAGTATCATTTGATTCAGCAAGGTTTCAGTAGTCTAAGCACGTGACTCCCGTGAAAATAAGTCGACCACACCCAAAGTTATACGCATTCAGGATGTGATGGACAAAGCCACAATGCTGTATAATAAGTTTAAAAACATGTTTTTAATGGGAGAAGGAGAGTCAGTGCTTAGTCAAGTGCTCAATAAAAGTCTGACTGAACAGAGACAGTTTGAAGAAGCCAAGAGGGGAGTGCTAAAACACACAGAACAGACCAAAGAGCAGAAAGGTAAAGAACTGACTGACATGCTTGATTTACAGCTTTCATTTTCATTTTACATATTAAATAAGCATAGTGTGTTAAATTCCATTCCATGCTGAACTATTACATCAATAATAAAAACAATTAAAGCTGCAGGCAGCATTTACTGGGATTCAAGCACTTTAAGGCCTTTAAGCACATAAAAAGGTATTATTTTTCATTTAGCAAGCATGTAAACACTTAGATCATAGATGGAAAAGACCATTTACAGTCAATACAGGCAATTTACTAAGGAAAAATGTGTTTTTTAAAGGTTTTTTGACAGTTAGAGCGCCACCTATTGCCCGATCTCCACCACTTTTTTTGTGTATCCATACATGTTTCAAATTTGGTGAAAATATCTCATTTTGTGTTGAAGTTACAGACACTTACATATATGAGAGCATAAAAAATGACCCAAGAACGTCTTTGATTGGATTTTTTTGCCACATCCTATAAAAATTTTGACATTTGGGCTTTAACATATAGTTAATCAACTTAGGTTCTGTGTTTCCTACGCTGGTTTCGTCTCGATCGGACTAACAGTTTTGAAGATATTCGTAAAAGTTTTTTTAGCGCTAAATCACAACGTTGCATAAACCGTAAGCCGAAACCTGACATGTCTGGTATCGTTGGACTCGGCAAGGATTCAGGAGTCTAAAGACATGACTCCTGTAAAAATATGTTGACCACATCCAAAGTTATATATATGCCACCTATGGGCGAAAAACCTAGGACTAGTTCGCAAAAGTAGGTTTTTCACGTATTTGCGAATAATTAATGAATAGTAATAATTAATCACCACGTGATTACTGAGGCGTAAAACTTGTTAGCTCCAACTTGTGGCTGAATTCTTTCAAAATTCTTATAGACCTCTAGGGCCATGAGTCGAACATGCCCACCGAGTTTCGTTCTGATCGGACAAACGGTTGCATAGTTACAGCTGTTTTCAAGTTTTTTTCAAGTTATAGCGCCACCTAGTGTCCAATCGACGCAATTTTTTTTTTTTTATCGTGACCAAAGATTGAGCCCCTACACATGTGTACCGAGTTTGGTGCAAATATCTAATTTCGTTCTCAAGTTATAGCCATTTTAGTAAAAGTGGCTCCGCCCTTATCGTACGTTTTGACGCCCCTTAGCGACCGTGAATCAAAATTCCAACTTTTTTTTTTTTTTTTTTTGATAATTATTGATATTCAGACTCCAGAGAACATTTCTGCAGTGGTTTGGTTCCGATCGGGCGAAAAACCTAGGACTAGTTCACAAAAGTAAGTTTTGGACAAAATTCAAAATTGCGGAAAATTTTTCCTGGCGGAAATGAAATCGGAGATATATGTTTTGTCTACCTTGAGCCAAGGACTCCAATGATAAGAAACACTTGATTCTAGGACAAATTGTTTAGGAGTTATTAGCGATTTTCTACTTTGGATTGCTGTAGCGCCACCTATTGGCCTATTGTGGTCATAACTTCTGAGGTTCTACCCAAATTGGGGTCTACCATCTGGCCAAGTTTCAAGTCTCTAGCACTTACGGTTTGGGCTGCACGATTTGTTTTAGTGGAGAATAATAATAAAAATTAAAGCTGCAAGCAGCATTTACTGGGGTTCAAGCATTTAAGGCCTTTAAGCACATATGCGTAAAAATATATTATTTTTTTTCATTTGCACTATAGTTATCTATGGTGATAGTATCTGTAGTAATGATCTAAAAGAAATAAAATGACAAACTATATTCTATGAAGATATGAGTTGCAACAACATGACTTGTAATAATAATAATATCAATAACATATGCACAATACACACAGATTAGACTGTCAGGTCTGTGTCTTAACATATTATTACAGTCAATGCAAAGTGCAATGATACAGTAACGCAACGAAACGAACATAAAACACACACACCTGGCCCAGAATAATACTTCCGTGGCTAATGCTTATTAGCGTATTTCTAGCTGCAAATTATGACCACGATTACATTTCAGAACTCGCCAAAGTAAACAATGAGCATCAACAATATATACCAGATGAATATAGACAAACATGTGGACTTGCGTCGATACATAAACGCATTCAGTCTTCCTGTGTTCAATGTTGAAATGAGAAGGTATGGAAAACAAGTTTGGTTCCTATGACAGTCTTTCTGACAACAGAGATTAACTTACCTGTAAAATCAACTGTTTAAATGTGCATTCCCCTAAACAATATTCAGTATTTAGATGGTATAAACAATAATTATTTGTGTAAAGCACTTGAAGCATGTATTCATATAACGTTTCAATCAATTAAAAAAAAAAAAAAAAAGCAATAGGCATGACAGATTTCTTATCCTGTGTCTCCCTCTATTGGACATCATTAGTATTACAGCCAATGTCAGTCTATGGGATTTATAAACATTGACAACATATAATTTGAAATGTTATTTTAATGTAAATTTAAAAGCAAAACTATCGCCCAATGTCATGTAATATGTCACATGTGCTTACTTGATAAAAGGTCTGAGCATTTCTTGAGTAGTTATTAGCTACACACACACACACACACACACTTTTTACATCTAGATATTTTGTGTTTTACATCTAGATATTTTAAATAAATTATTGGTAACAATTTTTTTTCTAGTCTCCTAGTCATATATATATATATATATATATATATATATATATATATATATATATATATATATATATATATATATATGATGGGTGACAAAATGTTTACTGCAAGTATCCTCCAGGTTTCACATTCCCCATAATGTCATAATGTGATAAAATTGTCAACACTAATTCTTCAATAGATATTAAGTGAAGATTTTTGACAAAAATGTGCTTGTAAATGTTACAATAGTGATTTTATAATGTCTAAATATGAATTATAGAACAATATTAGTGAATAGTATGACAAAATGACTATTTTGACCAGCAGAGGGCAGCAGAGGACCAGTCATTGGCTCACGTTCATTTTAAAAGTCTGTTCATGGTTTTAAGCACATTTTCCATGTTAACTCCATTAATTAAATATGCTTACACAAACACTTTGTTGCAGATATGGATATTTGAAATCAATGATAGGTTAGAAAATGCTTATTCCAGGTTTCCCCTTTAAAAATCATAATTTTCAGGTCACAATGTCAATGTAATGTTATATAATTGCAAAAACATATATCAAATGAGAAAATGAAGTGGTATACCTTGAAAAAATGTGAATAGTAATGTTATTATAAGGATTTATATAGTTAACTAATATAACCTTGAACTATATTAGTGGCCTTCTACTGCCATCTGGTGGCACCAAATGACAGTTTCAGGCAATTTAGTGAGGAAAAATAGGGTTTTTAAAGGTTTTTTGACAGTTATAGCGCCACCTATTGCCCGATCTACACAACTTTTTGTGGGTGTCCTCAGAGTGTGCCCATAAATATGCGTGTTAATTTTAGTGAAAATATCTCATTTCGTTTTGAAGTTATAGATACTTCTAGATGAGAGCATAAAATATGACCCAAGAACATGTTTGATTGGATTTTTTTTGCCACTTCCTATCAAAATTTTGGCATTTGGGCTCTCATATACAGTTAATCAGCTTAGGTTCCGTGTTTCCTATGCTGGTTTCGTCTTGATCGGACTAACGTTTTCAAAGATATTCATGAAAGTGTAAGCGCTGAATCACAACGTTGCACAAACCATAAGCCGAAATCTGACAAGTCTAGTATCATTTGATTCAGCAAGGTTTCAGTAGTCTAAGCACGTGACTCCCGTGAAAATAAGTCGACCACACCCAAAGTTATACGCATTCTCATCCAAAACCATTAAAAACATGGACCAAGACATTGCATGCCAAATTTCAATCGGACTAACGATCAGGTGGTTATAGCCGTTTTCATGTTTTTTTTTTTTTTTTTATAGTTATAGCGCCACCTAGTGTCCAATCGACGGGATTTTTTTTTATCGTGACCAAAGATTTAGCCCCTACACATCTGTACCGAGTTTGGTGCAAATATCCAATTTCCGTTAGAAAGCCATTTTAGTAAAAGTGGGTCCTCCCATTACGGAGATTTTTACGCCCCTTAGCGACCGTGAATCAAAATATCAACTTTTTTTGATAATTATTGATATTCAGACTCCAGAGAACATTTCTGCACTGGTTTGGTTCTGATCGGGCGAAAAATCTAGGACTAGTTCGCAAAAGTAGGTTTTTGAGCATATGCCACACATAAGCATGAAAAATTTTGTGGAGATTGGGTAACAGTTATAGAAGTTATAACAGTTAGAATGATGAAAAATGACAATGTTCCTATGATTATAAATGAAATCTTCACCAATCCAGGCAGCACCGGGCTCATTCGAACCGTCTAGGTGAACTCTGTCCACACTATGAATTTCATTTCATTTAAAATGGCGGCCGCCAATGACATCACAATCTCGCTACATTTTTGCATATAACTCAGGAACCGAAAGTCAAACTCGGATGGCAAGGTCCCCTCCGCGCCCTTGAGCAGCCACATCAGTCGCGGGCCTCGGGGATGCCCCCTCGCGGATCGCTAGTTTGCGGGACCCCCGAATTTAAGCGGCCGTAACTCCCGAGCCCTACCTCCGAGGACCTCGGGGAAGGGCTCATTGAAAAGGCCCTTTCCTTGACTAGATTCGATGGTCTGGCCGTTCTCGAGATATAAGCCCAAAAAGATATGCATTTGACCAGGCATAACTCCCGACCCCCATTACTCACTACCCCCGCGAATAAATCAGAAATGGTGTTAGAAAGACAAGACTTGCACTAAGCATTCTCTTACATATCATGTATTTCAAATATCTCCAATGAAATGTGTGTTTGTGTAATCATGTTTAATGGACTTGATATGGAAAATGTACTCTAAACTAAACACAAACCATTTTTTAAAATGAAAGTGAGCCAATGTGAGTCAAAATTCAGCACTTAATTTCTGTTAAAGTATTAATGACAATTGTGCCACATTATGTGAAACTTTAAGGAGACATTTAGTTACCCATCACTTATTTTGTCAGTCAAATCGTTCATTCGAGAATATTTTAAAAACCTACTTTTGCATACTAGTCCTAGGTGTTTTTGCTCAATCTGAATAAAACCGGTGCAGTAGAATTCCCTGGACTCTGTTGTTTAATAATTATCAAAAGAAAGTTGAACTTTTGCATTAGCGGATATAACAGGGTCATTTCACAATGTGGCCTTGACCAATTGTCACCTAAAGCCTATATCTCTTCAAGGAATGCTCAGATCTTTCTGAAAATAAGCAAGCACCTGTGACATGACTCTAAACAAGCAATTTCATGGAGATCGGGACAATAGCTACCACTAACAGTTAAAAATGTGTTGAATGACAATGTTCTTATGTTTGTAATGGCAGTTTCCTGAAATTGTCATTTGCCACAAGATGGCAGTAGAAGGCCACAAATATAGTTCAAGAATAAGATTTTTGTCAGTTTTGTCTTTTAATATCCCTTTTAAACTATATAAATATTTATAATATCATTACAAATCACATTTTGTCAAGGTTTACCACTTCATTTGTTTATTTGATGTATTTTTGTGCAGTAATATAACATTACAATTACATTGAGACTTGAAAATTATGATTTTTAAAGGGGAAACCTGGAATAAGCATTTTCTTACCACATTATTGATTTCAAATATCCACATCTGCAACAAAGTTGTGTGTGTAAGCACGTTTAATTAATGGAAAATGTACTTGACACACAAAACAGACACTGTTTTGACACAGAATGAAAGTGAGCCAATAAGTGGTGTGTGTGTATGTGTAAGCATGCGTATTATTGTTTAAGCGTTTTCTTTCTCTGTGTTTGGTTTAGCGTATATCATAGCTGTTCATCTGTGATTTAAGTGGTGACGTGCTTGCTAAATAAATAATATCTTTTTACGCATATGTGTTTATTAAAGGCCTTAAATGCTTGAACCCCGGTAAATGCTGAAACCTTATTGTAATTGTACTGATTTTTTTTAGGGCCCGAGCACCAAAGTGCGAGGATCCTATTAGATTTCCTCCGTTTATTATTATTATTATTGAAGCCCCATTGTTTTCTTTAGGATTATTATTTTTTATTTTTTTTCTCGACTATTCGGGCACTTTTGTGGCCCTTACCATGCTCTCAAACTCATGAAACTTTGCACATACATTGGAAGCCGCGGCCATCAGGGCTGGGCAGAAGCTGGTACCCAGGCGTGGCAGAAGGGCTCGACAGCGCCCCCTTGAATGGGCTTTGAAAACCTGGTATATATATTAAACACGCTTGCACGCATTAGTATGAAACTCGATACACATAAAGACCTCATCGGGCCTAACAACTTTCGTGCTCTAAGTTATACGGCAGCTTAACAGGAAATCAGTTATTATGGGTTGTTTGGAAAAACACATGCTCTGGAATTTGATATACTCCTCCTAGGCGATTAATCCGATCACCACCAAACTCAGTCAGCATGAAGACAAGACATTGATGATGAAAAACTGCCAGCGGATTTTTGATAACTGTTTGGCCGTGGCGAGGCAACGAATTTATGGCGAGAAAAGGGAAACACGAAATGTTATATAACCTCTGCATACACTTATTGATTTTTATGAAACTTCAGCTGTGTGTTCGATGTAGGAGCCTGATCACATGGATGTGACTATTGTGAGTCAAAGTTATAGTGCCACCAACTGGCAGCAGGGAGTGTCACTTTCAAAATGCTTTGAGATCCTCTTACTTTTACCCGATTTGCTTCAAACTTCATCAGAATAATGTCAAAACATGGCAGATGTAGACCTGTGAATGTATGTGTGATATCTTAAATATTGTTGCCATGTCAACAAGTCAAACTTAAATTATATTCTTGGGTATTTTTGAGGCTCTTAACATGCTTCAAATTGCATGAAACTCGACACACATCAATATTGTCATCCAGTAGACATGGGCAAAGCCTTAGAAACGGGCGGGGAGCAGGGGCTCTGCAGCGCCACCTTTTGACAAAAGTGAGGGGGTTAGTTTAATCTACAGTCACCAAACTCAGTACACATATTGATCTCATTAACAACTTTCCAGACAACTTTCTAATTTACAGTCATTAGCTCCGACCAACAGGAAGTCAGCTATTTTGGTTTGAATGTGGAATTTTTGAATGAACAAGCCCTGAAATTTTAACTACTCTTCTTAGGGGATTCATGCAATCAACACCAAACTTTCTGAACATGATGACAAGACACTGAAATGCTAAAATGCAAACAATTATAGGATATCTTGAATGGTGTTTCCATGGCAACGGTTTAAAATAAGAACAAAAAGGGAAACAGGAAAAGACATATTTACTAACCACGGAATTATACATCCTTTATTTCAATATAAAATAATACAAATATTATAAATAAGCACATTTTAATTCAATTTTTCATTTCAATAAGTAAGTGTAAGTTAAAATTAGGCAGATAAGTGTCAGTAAATGCTTGAACCCTGGTAAATGCCGCTTGCAGCTGTAATCATTATTATTTTTCTTCTGCCATAAAACTGATTGTGCAGCCCAAACCATAAGGCCTAGAGACTTGAAACTTTGTCAGATGATAGTACAAAAATCAAGGAGAGGTTGAGAAAGTATGAACCTAAAGGAAAAAATATATAATTATATATAATAATTTGAATAATGCTTGACAAAATCACACCCACACAAAAATTTCTGTTAAGAGATATATATATATAATTTTTTTTTATTTTTATTTTTTTTATTAATGATTATAACTGTCAACATCTGTCCCGAGACTGCGACGTGGGAATCACCTCAACTGCACAAAACACTTTGAGAGAAAGCGCCTGCTGCAGTGATTCCACTGCTTGATTCCCATGTGAAAACAATGAAATCCATCCAAAACATGCAAATAGATGGATTATATTATCCCTCCATTTAGAGGGATAATGTGAAATGGTTATGAAATAATAATGACAGTTAGTGTTTTGACAATCTGAAAACATACTGTAATATTTGACTGTTTTTTGACTGAAAAAAAAAATTATATATATATATATATATATATATAGCAACTAAATTTTAGACTTAAACAACCACCACAAATCAATCACAACATATTTCTTTGAAAGTTTCTTTGGATAAAAATATATACATTTATGTTGCAAAATGGGTTTTTTTTTTTTCTTTTCTTTTTTTCACCCAACAGCCACTCCCTAATGCACATCCATGATAACATAATTCCAAATTATGTATATGTAAATTATTTGTTAAGCAAAAAGCACAAACTTTGTTTCCATGTTAACAGATACCAAGATTTTGAATGGAGACTTCAACCCTGAAGAGGATGCTGAGACAAAGATGGAGAAATTAGGAGAGAATATCTTATGTGCTGTGAAAAACAAGTAATACAATCTTTTCAGATTTTCATTGTCTTTTTAATTGCCCCTAGCAGTCTGAAAGTGTTAGTGTGACTAATCCTTCAGAGGAGTCTGTCTGAAGATGTTGTTTGTTCACTGAAGAGCCAAGTGGAATGATTTTAATTAGGGATTTTAATCTCAAAATATCGTTGTGATATTTACCATACCTACTTGGTGTAAATGTTTTAAATTTAAGTTTTTTTTCTGTATAGCTTTGTTCTGGTGTTGCATCTTTAAAATGATTTATTTTAATACAGGCTAATGTTGATTCTTGCTTGTGTTTCAGTATTAGTGTTCTTAAGACTGCTGTTATAAAACATGTTTTAGCCTTAATAAAGTAGTGTTTACTTCAGAACATTTCGTTTAACCCTCTGGTACTGTTTGGTCATTAGCTACCAAAAAACAAATGTATGATTTTGGTAAGAAACTTGGTGAATTCTGTGGCATTTGCTATCTGAAAATGCACACACAAATGTAAATGAAATGTTCTAAATGTTCTTTAAAAACAAAATAGTCACTTCGTATTGTTTGAGGCCTAAAATAACTACCATAGGAAACAAATGGGAAATATGAAAATACAGAGCAATTTTTTGGTGTACAGTCTACAAGTGGGCCAGGATTCAGAAAAAAAAGCACAATGCATTTAAGGAAAAAAACTAAAACAAGAGTTAGATTAACTGTAACACCATTTTTTTGAGAATGTGAAAATTCTCTACTAAAGTATTGGGACACCAGACCATTACACCATGAGCCATATAACAGGGACGTTAATGACCACATTCTAAATACATACACATTGATATGCACTGTGGAAAAAATGAATCATTGGTCTTGTAATTTTCGTTAAAAAATTAAGGTGATAATTAAAAATGTGTGTATCTTATTAATTAAATTGTGGTTCATATTTAGACAATTCCAATAATAAAATCAAGAGATACATTTTCCTAATTTTTTTTACTTGAGACTTTAATTGAGGAACCAATTAAGCTAATAAAATTAAGAAGGTTACCTATTTATTTTAAGATAATTAGTTCAATTATGCGGTCTTATTTAGAGACACCTTTGTTAGTTCCCAGCATGCTTTCCATATGGCTGGAAATGGAGAGTAAATATTGAAATTGTGTTATTTTGTGTTTTTATGTGAAGGGAAACATCTGTTAATGTTTAATGTTATGTTTGACATTTGAAAGTTTCTGTTATGTTTAAGTTTTGATCATTACCATTGTGCAGAATAGTAGAGCTTATTGTTCCCTGAGAACAGGGAATGAGACGCTGCGTAAACACGCTAGGGGAACGCCTCCACGTGAACGGGTGTCTGAAACACTTATCCAATCTCGGCAATATTATATTGACTGGCGACAGCCCATGACATCATAACAATGCGATCCACGTGTGCGATCCACAATGCGAACAATGCACGTATATAAGGGGCGCCCAAATAACGTCATCCTCTAAACGTCTTCAGGGACTGTCATGTGTGAAGCACTATCTGGCAAAATGAAATGCACAGAGAGGATTATTATTATTGTGGATCCGTGTCCTCGCTATCTGACACTAGATGACACACACAAGCTGTGCATTCTCTGTCTGGGGGAAGAGCACACATGGTAAGTTCTTGAGGGAGCTGCCTATGCAAACTGTGAGCGCTTTCCTTTAAGAATGCTCCGTTCTCATCTGGGTCTCTTCTCGAGAGAAGAGAGTTCAGCATCTGGGCTTGGTGGTTCGGTCCCGCTCGTGCTGAGACTCAGATCACGGGGCTTGCAGATGGAGCTCACTGGACAGTTTGAGAGGGGCGTGACCGTTCACGCTGTTCGGCAGCTCGCGAGAGTGATGCATTGTCTTCTGCATCCTCAGGTCCAGCGGCGAGTGCACTTCCAGCTGAGCAGGAGATGGCTGAGGAGGATAGAGAGAGTGAGTTTACTGAATCCTCTCAGCCACCCTGTCCCGCGTACGCTGAGCTGGGAGAAACCTTGGTTCCTCCCAAGGTTTTTTCTCCATTTTAACACCTGTTTGCCACCTGATGTCACCTGTTGGAGTTTGGGTTCCTTGCCGCTGTCGCCTTTGGCTTGCTTAGTTGGGGACACTTGACAATTGACATTTGATATTCAACAGTGCTTTGATCTGCCTGCATTGACACTATTCCTTACGAGCTGCTGTGCAGCCAAAATAATGTACCAGTTATCACTGTAAAGCTGCTTTGACACAATCTACATTGTAAAAAGCGCTATATAAATAATGGTGACTTGACTTGACTTGACTTGAGCTGTTAGAGATTATGGAACTGTAGTCTGCCGGCAGCGCATTAGGGGAGAGACCATGCGCATTCACAAAGAATGACGATTGGGTTCTCTCTGGCCATAATCCTACAGCTCAAGTGAGCTTTCTGTTCCTTCCTGACCTGCATATTGAGGTTGAGGCAGTATGGGAGAATCCAATTCCTTAAAAAAAACCAAAAAAACCTTTTTTAGGTTTAATAAGGGTGAAAGACATTTATGTTTCCTATGGTGTTAGGTCGCCACCCTGTGGTCGAACTGTTTAAGGTCTGGTTACTATTTAAATACTAAAGTATTTATTTTTAGACAACTGTTCCCTGTGTAGGGTTTGTGGAAGGAATATGGGTATGTGTCAATGCTTCCGGCTGATAATTATAATAATAATAATAAATGTTATTATTCAGCACTTTTCTTGCAAAAAATAATTAAGGGAGCGGACATTGACACTGAAAGCTCAGACTCTGCCATCTAAGCCCCTTAAAGTGACATCTCGCTTAGATGGCAGGGCATACGCGGCAGCGGGTCAGGCTGGTGCTGCTCTGCACATGAGGGCTGTGTGGCAGATGCACCAGGCTGAACTGCTGAGCGACTTAGACCAGCGGCATTCAAGATGTGCATGCCGCTTAGGTCTGAGTCCTCAACCAGACAGGTTGGGCCTTGGCAGCAGACAGGACCAGAAGGCTCTGTTCTTCAACCCCCGATGCTTCTTTCATCAGGCCTGTGGCTGGGCCGGTAATGAGTATTATGATTCTGTTGGTCTGCCTTTGGCTTTGATAATGAGAAGATCCTTTCAGGCTTGTAAGGGTGGAGGACACCACGTTTCTATGGTGGAGGCCGCAGGTGAAACTGTTACCAGGTCTTGTATCTATTTAAAATACTAATGTATTTCTTTAGACCACTGTTCCCTGTTTAGGATGTGCTTGGGCATTCATCTTAATTAGGAAGGAAGTTTTATTTTATTTGATCTATTGTAAAAGTATAATAATAAGGGCCCTTAAGTTCCCTGTAGGTTGGCTAGTACATTTTTTTTTTTTTTTTTTTTTTTTTTTTTTTTTTAGAGAGAAAGAAGTACCATTTGGGTCTTCTTAGGTAAGTGTGCTGGTTTTCGCTTATTGTATGTTCTCTGGTGAGACCATACTCCTTTGTTTTCCTCCTTTTATTAGCGAGTAAACTGGCCTCCTTCCACTTGAGAGTGGTTTTGAGACCGCTGCTCTGCTCTTCGGGCCGCCTTGATAGCCACTTCAGGGTAGAGTAGTTTGTCTCTTCTCCTATAGGTTTGGAGGGCTGCTTTTGCAAAGAGACAAGCTATTGACTTCAGATAGATTAAATGTCTAGGGTTGGCCCACGAGGCCACCTAACATTGTTACCTGGTTAGCGTCACTCATCCTAAGATTAATTTAGGCGAGCTAAGGCTTTATTGTATTCTTTAGCCACCTTAGCAGTATCATTTTGAGTGATTTTGCCTCCTCTCAGCTGAGAGTTGCTCTATAGAGGCCGTTGCTCTGAGGAGCACCAGGTAGATCTATGTGCTATGGGCTGTCCATCACCCGGGCCGTCCTGATAGCTGGCCTAGGCTAGTACTAGGGATAGTGAAGGCGGTCTGTTGTACATTCCCACCTCTGACCCCTCATTAGTAAATGTAGGTCCCCTTTTGTATCCCTAGTGCTGGCCTCCTCTCATTTGAGAGTCGTCTGGCCAGGTTCCACCCCCCTTCTGCATGGTGCAGATTGGTGTAGAGACAGAATAGATGGTTCCCTTTTCTATTGTGATTAGTAATGCTTGCTGCGGCCTGCATTTTAGAAGTTGAGCTCAGGTAGGCCCTCACTAGGCTCCTCTTAAGCCCGCTGAACTAGCATTCAAGCGTTGGGTCTCAGCCCCTATTCCCCTGGGCTGAATACAGATATTATTTCTGTCATGATGGAATCTTTGTGGTTGGCCTCCACCCTCTAGTTTTTTCTCAGGGTTAGGAGGGTAGTACTCCCTTGTAAACAAGGTGTTTTCTGAGTGCTTCGCTTTTAGCTCTGTTGTTATCTGCCCTGCACCATTGTGGCTCAGGTCGAGCGGTATTTGACCTTCACTGCGGGCTGGTCATTTAGTATGCTTCCTTGTAGCTCAGCATTGTCACGAGCTGATGCGCATGTTCATCTGGAGTAGTAGGCCCAGGTGGGTCTCCTCCAGGGCATGTTAGCGTATGTTTGTTTTAAGGGTAAAAAGTGCTTTTACTGAGCACACCGCTCGTTGGCAATGTGGTAGGTCCCAGGCGTTGTTTGAATAGTAAACTATCTCTGCTACGAGACTCGCTATAGGGTAGTAGGCCCTATAACAGGCCTCCTCTCACAGTGAGCTCCCACCATGTTGGGCCCCTAGCAGCCAGCACATGTGCTGTCAGGTAGCTGGCCTTAGCAGGCCTCCCTGTTAGCAGCCCCAGTAAATGGGTTTTCTGGTAGCTATTTCTTATGCTGTCAGATAGTAAGCCTTAGCAGACTTCTCTGTGGTCAGCCCCATTAGTGTGGATGTTGTAGCAACAAGACACACTCCGGGTAGCTGGCCTTAACAGGCCTCTCTGTGAGGGAGCTCCCTTTTGTGCGGGTATTTTTAGAATGTTTTAGCTACTTAGAAGTGGACTTGCTTCAGATGGCAGGCCTGTTTGAGGTTGAGTCCCCAGCAGTGTGGATGTCTGGCATCCAGCTGTTGCTTGTTTTCAGCTTGTTGGCCTTAGCAGGCCGCTCTGGGAAAACAGCAGGCCTCCCTGTGGGTGAGCCCAAGGAGTAGCCTTTGAACATCTAGCTAGCTATTTGCTATCAGGCTGCTGGCCTTAGCAGCTAGTTTCAGGCAGCAGGCCTTAACAGGCCTCTCTGAGAGCCAGCCACTAATAAGTAGGTGTATGAAAGCTAGCAATGGCCACAGTCAGCCAGTGAACGTTTGCAATTGAGATGTGTGGCCTTAGTAGGCCCCTTTCGAGGCGAATTTCCCACAGTATAGTTAATTCTCTGCCAGTCTAGACTCGATACCATGTGGTTGGCCACAGTAGGCCTCCCTGATGCGAGTTCCCAGCAGCTGGTCAGCAGGGTTTTTATCAGGTGGTTGGCCTTCCGGCCTCCCTGAGACAGCACGCTTCTGCGTGTTGCTGGCTTGGCTAACATTTGTCACCTTTGTTTCTAGTTTAACCCTGGTCGACCTGGTACTCTCTTCACTCGGAGAGTGGGCTTGAGTACTTAGCTTCCTAAGTCTGGTCAGTTGTTGAAGGCTTCCCTTGAAGCCTCCCAGTTAGATCAGCTCTTAGGCTGTGAGCATTCCCCTCGCAAGGGTTCCTTTTTAGAGTGCACGGCCTCCTTAGTGCTCTGAAACATAGGTGCTTTGTGGATCCTAGGATCGAGTAGAGTAACTCCCCTCGCTTGCAAAAGTCGATAGTACTTCACTGAGTCCTGCTCTTTAGGATGCCCGTCTCTAAGATCCTGTCTGAGTTGGTCTACTGCCCTTTCTGCAGTCCCTCTTTCTGGATGTCTCTTCGTGAGACTTCTGTGTCTAGAGACTCTGTTTCTGAGGAAACAGACAGGTTGTTGGCCGACTAGGTTACTAGTTCAGCTAGAAGCCAGGTCAGCCTCCCTGGTGGCATTCGGGGGTTGACTGCGTTCCCCTGAGAAGTGACTGGCTGGGGTTCCTTCTGGCCTCCTAGCCACACTCCCTTAAAGGGACCCCTTTCCTTTGAAGTGGTTGGTTCCAGGCCTTTGTGCGGTCTTGGCAGGCCTTCATGTGTGAGATATGGAGACCGCTTTGAGGCTTGTAGCTCAGGCTTTGACCGCTGGGAGCGCTGTCACTGACAACTCATTTGTGACCCGTAGGGTGAGTGGGTCTGGCATTTCATTTGAATTTGCCAGATTCTGACAGTTGTCACTGCCATGTGTGGCATGCACTCCCCTCAGCATGGCGGCGTGGTTATATCATTCCCTTAGCGTGTTTACGCAGCGTCGAGTTCCCTTTCGAAAGGGAACGTCTCAGGTTACTCATGTAACCATGGTTCCCTAAGAACAGGGAACGAGACGCTGCGTCTCTTAGCCATGCCTCGGGGCCCGCCTGCTTACAGTCCCTTCAGACGATAAGCGGATGACATGTTATTTGGGCGCCCCTTATATACGTGCAGGTCGAATTATGATGTCATGGGCTGTCGCTGGTCAATATAAAATTGCCGAGATTGGATAAGTGTTTCAGACACCAGTTCACGCGGAGGTGTTCCCCTAGCGTGTTTACGCAGCGTCTCGTTCCCTGTTCTCAGGGAACCATGGTTACATGCGTAACCGGAGACGTTAAGTTGTGAATAACTGCATGTACATATTATGTAATAATATGAAGCATGTTGCTTTGTTCAATTAACAATAACTTTACTGTTGCCAGTGCAGTAATAAGTTTGTTCTTACTTGTGTTGTGCTAGCAGCATACAGTCTTTTAATTGCCTAGTTTTAAATCAATTCTTTGTCTTTCGATACCTAAAGCACCAGCTCCGAACCAGGAAAAGTGGTTCATAAGTAGCACCAAAACATTGTTGGACTAGAAGTAAGAACCGCTTGCATCAGGGGCTTGGGCGGGGTTACCGTCCGACAGTTACATTGTCGGGTTTGTAATAGACAGTCATGCTTCCAATTCAGATCCATTCATTTGTGAGGGCCCATCCATAGTCATGAATCAGATACTTCAGTAGAGCAACAAGGTGTGTTTCCATCTACCCTGTTTGCTAACACACAGCCACCAGATGTAATCACTGCAATGACAGACATAATCAGCCAAGTCAGTCAGCAAATTGCTGATAGCATAGTCACTAGACTGAACCACACACACTTCAGGAGAGACACATTCAGTGGTTGATTCCCACAAAAATGTGACTGCAGATGGAACAGCTCCGCAAAAATGCATGACAAAAAGTTGTACTTTCAGTGTCACTCTCCTGACTACTCACACTTTGTTTGTCCTGAGAGAGTGAAATCTCCGTCTTCTCAAGGGCGGGGAAACTAGAAGATCTGCACTCAAGAAAGGACAGTGTAGATCATGAGTATATTCCTCCCAAACAATGTTGTATGAATGACCCTACCTCAGTTTATAGTCTTACTAGTTCTGTTGAGCCAGCAGGTTCTTTCAGAACACGCACAGAGTACAGAGAATTGATAGTCTGTTTTACACAACTGCGACAGTATGGGCGACCTTCAGCTAAAAGCTATGGTTGACAGTGGCTCCATGGCATGCACGTTAAATGAAGCTGCTGAACATCGCTTGTTGCAGCACAAGCCCGATTTACAAAAGCTCCCTGCCAACGATGTTGTCATAATTGGCTGTGGCAGACAACATGTTACCCCAACCAAAAGTGATGTATAAGCTCTATTTTTCTCAAACCAATGATTTGATCCTGGGCAGCAACACTATCAAGTGGCTGATTCAAAAAAATGAAAGAAACTGATGGATACTGGAGACTCTTGTCCAGCCCAGCTAACTCTAATGATGCTGAATGTCACCAATTCCTCTCTCTTTCGAATGTAGAACGATGGAAGGGAGAAGACAGGCCTGACAGCTAAGTTGAAAGAGAAAATAACTCTAGAACCACACCATGAACATCTTGCTTGGGCTCAGCTTCCTGAGTCAACAGCTGTTTCTGTGGGGAGCACTGTCATTGTTGAGCCAACCCTCTGTAAATGTCGTCCAAGGAATGTGATCATAGGGAGAGTCTTCACACCTAAGTGGGGCAGTAGATGG
The DNA here is from genome assembly GCA_037101425.1 of Elopichthys bambusa. Lineage (NCBI taxonomy): Eukaryota > Metazoa > Chordata > Actinopteri > Cypriniformes > Xenocyprididae > Elopichthys > Elopichthys bambusa. The sequence goes on from CM074436.1 coordinate 19,186,309, forward strand.
GTACCATTCAAAATAATGAACCCTACAGACAAAGTAATCATTCTTAAAGGGTTAGTTCACCCAAAAATGAAAATTATGTCATTTATTACTCACCCTCATGTCGTTCCACACCTGTAAGACCTTCATTCATCTTCAGAACACAAGTTAAGATATTTTTTTATCAAATCCGATGGCTCAGTAAGGCCTGCATCGCCAGCAATAACACTCCCTTTTTCAATGTCCAGAAAGCTACTAAAAACATATTTAAAACAGTTCATGTGACTACAGTGGTTCAAACTTAATATTATAAAGCGACGAGAATACCTTTTGTGCGCCAAGAATAACAAAATAGCGAATTTATTCAACAATATCTAGTGATGGGCGATTTCAAAACACTGCTTCACGAAGCTTCGAAGCTTTACAAATCATTTGTTTCGAATCAGTGGTTCGGAGCGCCAAACTCACATGAACTATTGAAGTTTCAAAACACCACATGACATAAAGCCTCGTTTACTGAAATCATATGATTTTGGTGCTCTGAACCACTGAAAAACATAAAAATCGTAGATGTTTTCACTTGTATAGCTGTTGAAGAGCTTCTGAGTCCCTGAAGAGTAATGTTCAGTGTGCTATGAGTCCAGCGAGTCAAGTGCGGACCAGTAATGAGAAGGTAAATGTGCTGGATAAGTTAGGACTGCAAGATCTGGATTTGAATGCTTGTGAAGTTTCAGATGAGTGGAAAGATTGGCTTCTAAAGGGGCTTTCACACTGGCAGTTTAGTTCGAAACGGGGCGCGGTTCACATGAAAAATCACTAATGTGAAAGCTATCATGCGAACCCGGGTGCGCACCAAGGTACCGAACCCGAGACTACCTGAAGGAGGTGAAACCATTCAGCTGCACACAAGTTCAAGATCATTTGCGATTAATAGATCTCACATCTGAAAGAGAGACGTACGCTCATTTTCTGCGTGTACGCACATTCTATGAATCACACATACACGTGAATATAAAAGCAACACGGACTCTGGTGCACACTTGTTCAGGAAGTAAAGTAACCTGCATGGCGATTGTAATTTTTTTTTAAATTAAATAAAACACATGTAAGAGATGATATTGTTGATGATTTATCTTGGATTTGAGCAGGAGTGAGCCTGCAGAGTATTCACGCTTTTGCAAATGCAATCAGAGTGGCAAATGAATGGTAATCAGTTGTGTCCTCAAAATAGGATATAAGTATATAGGCTTCTTGCAAACAGCGGAAAACCATCTACATGCGGTGCACATACAGTAAACACAAGTGTCATTTACTCTGCTGCACATGATAGCAACACATTAATAAAAAACACAATTTATTGACCCGTGTTATGTTTTCTGTCATGTGCCTTGCACATAGATGAACGCAAACACACCAGGGTTCGATAGAATCAATCTGAGTGTGAAACCAGACCAACGCTGCAGGGGGCACCAGGAACAATCGCGCCTGGGCTCGGACCATGGCAAACGAGCCCAGTGTGAAAGATGCTTAAATCTCATTGAGAAGTCAACCTTTTCTTGTGGAAAAATGGATTGTGGGTAAGCCATTGATTTTGTCTACAAAATTCACTTGGTGGATGAGAAGCCATTTTGACTCCCTTATCGACGTGTAGCCCCCTGCCACTACAGTCTTGAATGAGATGGAAGTGAAAGGCATTATAAGGAAATCTCAGAGTGAATATGTATCTCCATTAGTTTTGGTGTGGAAAAAGAATGGTGACCTTCGTATTTGTGGGTCATTCCATGAATTCGGTGCCTTTTCAACTTTTTAAAAAAAAATTTAATAAAAAAAAATCTATCTATGAAATGAAGACAACTTAAAATGACAATAAATTGTTTTGTGCCATCTCAGGCTATGTAATTTTGATATTTTTGATAAACCCTGTTACAGACATACCCATTACTATATACTACAGTTTTAACTAGAACTATGTAATAGTTTTCATATATATGAGCAGTATTTTTGTCCCTTTTTTCACTGGGGTTGTTTCAAATGTGTTGTCATTTTTTTTTTTCTTCTTCTTTTTTTTTTAAATCCCAAGGAGATGACCAAGAACATCCTAATTTTGGAGGCTGATCACCTGTCAATTAAGAAAATTATATATTTACAATATATATATTTACAGGAGAGATATTAAAAGAAGGGCTTTATCCAAAACAAAATAGAGTGATTGTTACAATTGAAAAACTTGGAAGGCCATTTCAAATATTATTTTAAAAATGTTTAAATGAATGACAGCTGAATGGTTTCAGTTCGCCTCGTTGTAAACGACACCTAATTAATGTCATTTACATGTAAAAGATCACCAGTCATCATCCAAATCCTTTAATTTAGAATGGCGAGCTCCAAGAATAGCTTAGATTTCCAAAAACCTGCAGTAATCTGACAAGGAAAAGTGCGTACGTCTGCTCAAAGACCGTTTTTATAAATGTTACTCTGGAAAAGTAACAGGGCTGACGGTATTTGCTAACTAACAGGCTAGATCACAAAAGCACGTTGTACACTTTGAAGGGATATTACTTGTAGATAATGATTATATTACATTAAATAAATAAGTGTTTAAATGTATACTTTGAAAATGGAAACAGGTTTGATATTGCATGATATCCCCCCTCAGTCAAACCTCATAAATCATCAAAAATAGAACATTATAGAAGAGAGAAATTTATTGTGTTTTAACTGTTGGCATACTGGTTGAGAGATGATGTAACTTCCTGGAAGTGATGTCACTGGAATGTACCATTATTTTACAAGTTTTTTTTTTGTTTTTTTTGATGAGGGTAACAGGGCTGACATGAATTCGGGGACCAGTGTTGGGTAAGTTACTTCAAAAAGTAATTAATTACTTACTAATTACATCATCAATGTTGTATTTAAACTACTTTTCTAATTACTTTTCAATAAGTAACTTATTACTAATTACTTCCTAAAATCCCTATAAACCTTGACTTGATAGACAATAGAAAGGAAACTCTTAATAATTTAAATATGAGTCAAACATGGAATAGTTTAGCCTTTTATAGCTTTTTAAAACATTTTAACTTTATTAAAACATATACTATAATACTTTTATTTACTTTATAATACTTAAATTTTTTTTAGTAACAAATAGGGATGTCACTATACCAAAAATCTAGTAGTCGGTACCGATACCACCAAAAGTGCACAATACTTGATACCAAAGTCGATACCACGGTAAAGATATATAAAAATACAAATAAAACAATGTTATATATGTTTTTCAAGTAGGTCTAATAGTAGGAAGTAAAAATACCACAGAAATTGAATAATCAAATGTAAAATAACTGTAATATAAATAATGTAAAATATACAGTCATAACTGTATAAATTAAATATTGATTAATCCTTATTAAAGCTTTTCTTTTGTTGTTTAATTATCATTTATAATACAGACAGTAGTTATAATAGTAGACAGTAGCATGTTTTAAAGGCTGCTGTCACTACCAGTCAGACCTAATGGACGGAGACAATATGATGTTACACATACTGTTCACATTCACATAACCAATGCGAATATATGCCAAGACGGGCATTTTGACATAACTGTGTGTGTATTTGAACGTTTATGTGTAATAAACCGCGAAAATCTGACACTCGCGAGAGGCGGCTATGTGTGTGCGCTTTGGTTGAGAGCGCACTGACTGAAGTCTCTCAGAGAGCGCGTGCAGTTTTTTCTCCCTAGGACATAGCTTACATTTACCATCATGTTCTTACCATCATGTACTTGTGTCAAAAAAAGTAAAGTAATTGGAATATTTCCATTCTGCAAAACAGCCACTCGCTTCTGCCGACATCTTCAGACTGCGACTATACAACTGGTTCGAAGTTGGGAACTCACGCGCAACTGCACTACAGCTAACAATTTTAAAGAGGCAGCGTTCATTTTTACCTTTAGACGACAAATTTACATTTTAAATTCAATATTGTTTTAAACAGAACTGTTGAACCAATTTACAGTATGTAACGCAAGTACATTATAAGTAACTGTAATTAAATTACCTAAAAATGAACAGTAATCCCTTACTTTACTTTTTCAGTGGATAAGTAATTTAATTACTTATAACGCGTTAAAAAATAATGTATACTTGACAATAAGACTATACTTATAATATGCAAATGTGATTTCTGTATCATTTTGCATACAATTTGCTAATTAAAAGTCCTACTGAAAAAGAACAATCATAGTAAGGGACAAGCCAAAAACCTTACCCTTATCAGAATAAATGCAATTTTAATTATTTAAAATAATATTTATTTGAATTTACTTTGGTGTAATATTGATAAAACAATACACAGTATTGATATGTTTTTAAATCACAAATTTATTTGTTGTTATAATACTTCTATGTCTAATTATTTCTCATGGACGCAAAAGACACCGATATCATGGAATGACCCTTGTACAGATTTTAGATGGTTGAACATAAAGACAGTAAAGGACGCCCACCCACTCCCACACCAAGCAGATGCACTCACAGCCCTGGGAGGCAACGTTTTCTTTTCTACCATGGACTTGACTTCTGGCTTTTATAATGTTCCCTTGTTTGAAGAGCATAAGAAGTACACCGCTTTTTTCTCTCCTTTCGGCCTCCATGAGTACAATCGTCTACCTCGGGGTTTGACCAACAGTCCAGCAGCCTTTATGAGGATGATGATGTCCATCTTCAGTGATGAAAATTTCACTAGCCTTCTCTGCTACTTGGACGATCTGATGGTTTTTGCTACAAGTAAGCAGGTAGCTCTTGACCGACTAGAACTGTTTTTTTTTTCACGCTTGTCTAAACACAACTTAAAGCTGGCACCTAAGAAGTGCATGTTTCTCAGGGGTCAACACTGCATTGGCTCCCTATTAAACACTGTATAGATTTTAAAATCCTGCTAATTACTTACAAAGCACTAAATGGTTTAGCTCCCCAGTTCCTGAGTGAGCTCATTATACTCCTTCACGTCTATCTCGGAATTCTGGCCAGTTGATAATACCTAGAATATCAAAATCAACCACAGGTGGTAGATTCTTCTCCTATTTGGCACCTAGACTGTGGAACAACCTTTCGAGCATTGTTCGGGAAGCAGACACACTCTGTCAGTTTAAATCTAGACTAAAAACACATCTCTTTAAAGGGTTAGTTCACCCAAAAATGAAAATAATGTCATTTATTACTCACCCTCATGTCGTTTTATGCCCGTAAGACCTTCGTTCATCTTCAGAACACAAATTAAGACATTTTTGAGCAAATCCGATGGCTCAGCGAAGCCTGCATAGACAGCAATGGTACTTCCTCTCTCAAGATCCATAAAGGTACTAAAAACATATTTAAAATCAGTTCATGTGAGTTCAGTGGTTCTATCTTAATATTATAAAGCGACGAGAATATTTTTTGTGCACCAAAAAAAAACAAAAAGACTTTTTTAACAATATCTAGTGATGGCTGATTTCAAAACACTGCTTCAGAGCGTTATGAATCTTTTGAGTCAAATCAGTGATTCGGATCGAATATCAAACCACCAAACTGCTGAAATCACGTGACTTTGGTGCTCCAATCCACTGATTTGATTCGTAAAGCTCCGAAGCTTCAAGAAGCGGTGTTATGAAATCGGCCTTTACTAGATATTGTTAAAAAGTCATTATTTAGTTTTTTTGGCGCACAAAAAATATTCTCATCACTTTATAATATTAAGGTAGAACCAATGTACTCACATGAACTGATTTAAATATGTTTTTAGTACCTTTATGGATCTTGAGAGAGGAAATACCATTGCTGTCTATGCAGGCCTCGCTGAGCCCTCGGATTTAATCAAAAATATCTTAATTTGTGTTCCGAAGATGAACGAAAGTCTTAAGGGTGTAGAACAACATGAGGGTGAGTAATTAATGACATTATTTTCATTTTTGGGTGAACTAACCCCTTAACCTGGCATACACATAACACATTATTTATCGTTTACTGTAGTCAGCCGGATCCGGGCCGTATCCAGGTCAGATTGAGGACCTGTGCCTAGACACGACCACAGCGCATCCCTGAAGTGTCAGCAGAGATTGTGTCAACTATACTATCCCTTGTGAAGGCCTCACCGACACAACAGCCAGTGGCACAGATTCCCAACAAACCGTTTCCATACCAACGTGATGAATACGATCTTCAAATAGATGGAACTGAATTAAATATTTTGACTATTGCAATCCCAATCGGACTTATGACCTGTAATGCTGCCTAAACCATAATCATGCACTGTTTGCTGTTGGCCAGAGGAGAACTGGCCCCCCGACTGAACCTTGTTTCTCCCAAGGTTTTTTTCTCCATTTTATCACCTGTTTGTCACCTGTTCCTTGCCGCTGTCGCCTTTGGCTTGCTTAGTTGGGGACACTTCACTTCACTTCACTTCACTTCATATTCAACATTTTGATCTGCCTGCATTAACACCATTGTATGCGAACTGAACTGATTTGGATGATGACATCACTGTTTTCTCCAGTGCTGATATATAGATAAAATTAACTAAACTAATAACTACTGATTTTTACAATGGAATGAATCAATACTGAATTTACTTAAGCTGGTCAATGACACAATTTTCTTTAAGAGCTGCTGTTTAGTCAAAATTATTTACCTGTTACCACTGTAAAGCTGCTTTGACACAATTTGCATTGTAAAATGCGCTATATAAATAAAGGTGACTTGACTTGAGATCTGTTAAGTTCTTGGGACACATTGTTACTGAGAATGGTGTTCAGACTGACCCAGAAAAAGTTAAGGTGATCAGTGATATCCATACTGTCGATCTCATGGAAGCTGATGGTATAACCCCTTCTCAAAAGAAGATCAGATCTTTCCTGGGTATGATTTTATATTATCAGCATTTCATTCAGGACTGTTCTGCTAAGGCAAAACCTCTGTTCAGTCTCCTATCAGATTGGTCACAGAATAAAGCTCAGAGGAAGTGTGGTCGTATGAGGAAGCCACTCAGTGTTGTGCTTTCGCCTGAGGATTGGACTAGTGAGTGCCAAAATGCTTTTTAAATTTTAAAGCAAGAACTTCTGCACAGTGTGACTCTGATTTCTGTCATCGCTTTATTCTCTCTGTTGATGCTTTATTTGATGGCATAGGTGTTATAGGTATTATCTGTGTTATCTCAGGTGCCCCCTGATGAGAAAATTGCATGCCCGGTTGCTTTTGCTGCTGTGCAGCCAAAATAATGTACCAGTTATCAATGTAAAGCTGCTTTGACACAATCTATATTGTAAAAAGCACTATATAAATAAAGGTGAAAAGCTCTTAAAGAATAGTGTCAATGCAGGCAGATCAAAGCACTGTTGAATATCGAATGTCAATTGTCAAGTGTACCCAACTAAGCAAACCAAAGGCGACAGCGGCAAGGAACCCAAACTCCAACAGGTGACATCAGGTGGCAAACAGGTGTTAAAATGGAGAAGAAGAAAAAACCTTGGGAGAAACCAGACTTAGTCGGGGGGCCAGTTCTCCTCTGGCAAACAGTGCTTTGTTATGACTCAGGTTGCTATCATAAGTCAGATAGGATCGCAACATTCAAAGTATTTAATTCAGTTCCATCCAGTTGAGGAATCGTATTCATCACGCCGGTATGGACGGTTGTTGAGGAGCTGCGCCACTGGTTGTCATGTTGATGAGGCCTTCACAGTGGATGATCTAGTTGACTCAATCTCTGCTGATACTTCAGGGCTGCGTTGTGGTCGTGTCAAGGCGCAGGTCCTTGGTCTCACCTGGATACGGCCCGGATCCGGTTGACTACGGTAAACCTCGGGATAAACAGAAAGACTAATATTAGCGTAGATGCCATTCTCCTTACATCTGGTGTTATAGGAAATGTTCCCGGTTCCGGCTGACCTAATTTATGCAGCCTAATAATCCTTTAACGGATTTGAAAAAATAAATTGATAATGTGTCGTGTATGCCAGGTTAAAGAGATGTGTTTTTAGTTTAGATTTAAACTGACAGAGTGTGTCTGCTTCCCGAACAATGTTAGGAAGAATGTTCCAGAGTTTAGGTGCCAAATAGGAGAAGGATTTACCACCTGCAGTTGATTTTGATATTCTAGGTATTATCAACTGGCCTGAATTCTGAGATCGCAATAGACGCGAAGGACTATAATGCATTAATAGCTCGCTCAGGTACTGGGGAGCTAAACCATTAAGTGCTTTGTAAGTAATTAGCAAGATTTTAAAATCTATACGATGTTTAACAGGAAGCCAATGCAGTGTTGACAGAACTGGGCTAATATGGTCATACTTCCTAGTTCTAGTAAGAACTCTAGCTGCTGCATTTTGTACAAGCTGTAGTTTAGCAGGCGAGCAGAACAACCACCCAGTAAAGAGTTACAGTAATCTAGCCTTGAGGTCATGAACGCATGAACTAACTGTTCTGCATTTTTCATTGAGAGCATATGTCGTAGTTTAGATATATTTTTAAGATGGAAGAATGCGGTTTTAAACATGGCCTTCAAATGAAAGATTGGTATTAAAGAGCACACCCAGGTTCCTAATTGACGACGAAGACTTAACAGAGCAGCCATCAAGTGTTAGACAGTATTCTAGGTTATTACGTGAAGAAATTTTTGGTCCAAATATTAGAATATCTGTTTTTTCTGAATTTAGTAGTAGGAAATTACTGGTCATCCAATTTTTTATATCAGCTATGCATTCCGTTAATTTTGTGAATTGGTAAGTTTCATCAGGGCGCGAAGAAATATAGAGCTGAGTATCATCAGCATAACAGTGAAAACTAACGCCATGCTTCCTAATGATATCTCCCAAGGGTAGCATGTACAGAGTGAAAAGCAATGGTCCTAGTAATGAGCCTTGCGGTACTCCATATTCAACTTGTGATCGATATGACCTCTCTTCATTTACTACTACAAACTGATAACGGTCAGATAAGTATCATTTGAACCAAGACAATGCAATTCCACTAATGCCAACATAATTTTTCGAGTCTATTTAAAAGAATATTGTGATCAATAGTGTCAAATGCAGCACTAAGATCGGGTAATACTAATAGAGAGATACAACCCCGATCTGATGATAAGAGCAAATCATTAGTAACTCTAATGAGAGCAGTCTCAGTACTATGGTACGGTCTAAATCCTGACTGGAAATCCTCACAGATACTATTTATTTCTAAAAAGGAACATAGTTTCAGATGATACTGCCTTTTCAAGTATTTTTGACAGAAAAGTGAGATTTGAGATCAGCCTGTAATTGACTAATTCTCTAGGATCAAGTTGTGGTTTTTTTAATAAGAGGTTTTATAATAGCCAGCTTAAAGTTTTTGGTACGTATCCTAGTGATAAAGATGAATTGATGATATTAAGAAGAGGATCTATGACCTCTGGAAGCATCTCTTTCAATAGCTTAGTCGGTATAGGGTCTAACATACATGTTGTTGATTTTGATGATTTAACAAGTTTAGACAATTCTTCCTCTCTTAAAGCAGTAAATGAATTGAATTTTTCCTCAGGGACACTACAATGCACTGTTTGACGCAATACTGTAGTAGACGGTTGCATGGTTATAATTCTCTAATATTATCAATCTTGCAAGTAAAGAAGTTCATAAAGTCATTACTGCTGTGCTCTTTGGAAACATCAGAAGTTGAAGCTTTATTTCTTGTTAATTTAGCCACTGTATCAAATAAATACCTAGGGTTTTGTTTTAAAAGTTTTGAAAAATAGGCAGATCTAGCAGATTTTAAAGCCTTTCTGTACTCAATCATTCTCTCTCTCCACGAAATGCAAAATACTTCTAGTTTTGTTTTCTTTGTGCGCATAGAACACACATTAAAGTTGTTTGTGATGCTATTTGTAAACATAGACTAGCTGAGTTTATTCTTTAAAACACACAATTGCTTTACTGTAAGTGTTGTATGAAACACTTAGGTTAAAGGTTGTAGATGTTATCCATTCTAGACCATGTATCTTGTGTAAATTGGAAGAATAAGTGTAGTACTGGAATTGTATTGCAGCCACATAGATTTGATCTTCACATACAAAGTCAAATCTACATCCACATATGCCTCACAAAATGTATGCATATAATATTATTAAGTCTCTAAGTCTAGACTGCACTATAACTGTGAATTTCATCCAGTTATTGTTTGTTTTGTTTTTCTTTTGATTCACTAAATCACTTAGTTATCATTTGTCTCACCAAGTTAAATATCAAAATGTATGTAGTATTTCTCATTCTACCTAAGCACAAAATTTGTATTATCAATAATGCCTTTGAAACATTTCTGAAACTTATTTGATTTGTTTCTTTGTCTTTTGTTTTTGGACATCATTCCAACTGAATCTCTGTATTTGGTTACACTGAATATTTTACTGATATTCTTCATGATAAAGAGGGGTTTTAAACCAACAAATGTTTTGTTATTATGCAATTTATTTCAGTGTTTCCAGAAACAATGTAAGAGCTTGTAAGATCTTCTTTTATTCTCGCCTTGACCACTTTATCAAGTACATCGTTTTAAGGGCTTATTGCCAGAGAAAAATTGAATCTGACCACATCAAACCTCTGACCAATGACAAATGCCATATGTTTGTTTTGCTGTTTGTTGTGCTATATGTTCTTTAAATCACAGGATCCCTGCTGCCAAAGTTCACATCCTGTGTCTTGTCTCAAAAGAGGGACAGCTGGGTTCTACCATCATCAGTGCCTGATTCTTGTGGAGGTGTGAAGTGTTCAATGGATGATTTGCATATCTATGAACAGTGCAACACCATTTGATGGACCTTCTCATGCAGGACTGCAAGAAGAACAAAGACTGAAGACTGACCAACTGCTGTTGAAACAAGTCTGAACAAGAAGTCTGAAGATGACATCTAAACACAACAGAAAGCATGTCTTCATGGATTGTGCCACCTTTGGACTCCATGAGTGTGGCCAACAGTGCCAAGGAGGGATTTGTAAGATTGAAAATATCTATATAATATTTTAAAATAAACAAAGACATTTGCTTTACTGTTTCACCCCCCTCTCTCTTGTTACAAGGGCCATTTGGAAGACAAAGGTGTTGATAGTGATCAAGCCCTGTAGGCCAAAATGTATATACATTGGGGGTCTACGAATTCTCACACCTTTAGTACAGTGGGGAAGTTTTAATTTCCTGATTGGTCAGTTTGAATGTCTCACATTTGGGTTTCAGTCACATGGTCAAGGAAGGGATAAAAGAAGATCATAACTGTTGCTCTGGCTCTTTTTATTCTCTGCCTCTTTTCTTCTGCACTCTCTGGCCCTCTCTCTCTCTCGCTTCCTCTCTCACTCTCTCTCTATCTCTCAGGCATCTTCTTACATACAAGCTGGGTACGATTAATGGTATATGATTTTATCATCTCATACATCTCTTTTGTAACTATTTTAAGTGTAACCATAATCAGATATTGTCATTAAACCATTTACAATTACAAATTTGTAATTTGTACCAATTACAAATGATGTGCTAACTAGTTTTGATTTTTAGTATTAACATTAATGTGCTCCCTATTGCAATAAAATATTGTCACACTATAGCAACGCTCTCCCACCTATTTTGCTATTATAACTGCGCTTATTTCCGTCGTTGGTATAAGTTGCAGTGGGTGGTCATAGTCAAGAAATGTACAGTTTTCTACCATCTTGCTGATAATTAATCATTCGGCAACCCTACAGCCTGAACCCCTGTAGGCAGTCCACCCTTACAACCCAAACTTATGCAAGTACCGAACAACTTCTTTCCATGCGCTTTAAGCTCTGTGTAACTGAGTTTCCTTGCTGGCTCTCAAAGGTTTTAACTGTTTGTAATTTTGCCATTTCTTTGATCACCTCTGCTTTCTTGACTTTACTTTCGTTTTATTCTATGTATGTTTTCGTGTTGTACTTTAGTCATATATTCGTAGTTCGTATCTATTAAATACATTATATTCATGCTTGATTGTTTCTGCTGCTCATTCAGAAAACCAAGTCACTTCTACGTTTGATTCTGCAAAACTGCTTTATGGTTTAATGCTAAAATAGGAAGTTAATTCTCGTGGTCAGAGAATAACTTCCTTTTATAATAGTCTATGAGAAAACGGATGGTTTGCTGGACAAACCAGGATAGTCTTTCTCAAACAACTATTAAACTAGAACTAATCATATATGTAATTAATTATAATCCGTTATTATTAATTCACAATATATGTACAGTAATTCACAATATATTCCCTCTTTGGTCGATCTATCTTATAATGAATCATAACGCGTTATTATTTAATTATATATATATTTATATATATATATATATATTTCACCCGTGATTTGAGCTAATTGATTAAATACCTGTAATTCGCTACACTACGCATGAACCCCGTCTTCTGTATCCCTTCCCAAGATGGCTGCCAGTCCGAAGGCCTTTCCCAAGATGGTCGCCAGCCCAGAGTCCCTTTTCACGATGGCCGCCACGCTTAAGCCCTCAGAAAAGATGGCCGCCACCACACTTGAGCCCTCAGAGAAGATGGCCGCCACCACACTTGAGCCTTATGGCTTATGCCTATAATAAGTGTTTATATTCTGACTATTTTATACTGGTTCGGGTCGTAGCACTGCGGAGTAGCACAATACCTGCGAGACTTATCATAGACATGTTGCTCTTGGAGCACGAGAGCTTATTTTATTAGGGTTCGAGCACCGATGGTGTGAGGACCCTATTGTAATTGCTCAGTCAATTCTTCTTCTTCTCCGAAATGATTCGCATTTTTGAGGGCTTAAGCATGCTTGAAAACTCATGAAACTTTGCACACATGTCAGAAGTGGTGGAAATGTATGTCTCATATGGGTTTCACAATTAGGTGTGGCAAAATGGCTCGATAGCGCCACCTACAAAATTTCAATTAAGCGCAGATCGTGCTGCGTTTCACGTACAAGTATGAAATTTGGTTGCCCACCGGTTTTCCTAAAGCAACCGGCTGCAAAGGCCCTTTCATAGCTGCTTGCAGCTTTAATTTTATCTTAATATTTGATGCTTTAAGATTGGTGCCAATGTTCTCCATAGGTAATGCTAATGTTTTCCAATGTTTTACTATCGGTTTATCCCTCTGCCTTCAAGGAACATTTCTTTCTGAGAAAAATGAATGGTAAGTATGCATTTTTTTTGTTGTTGTTATGTGCATGTGCTTTTAAGTTAGCTAGGCTACCTGTATACAATGTATCTTAATAAACAATAAAGGGAAACATTGGAGGAGGAGGAGGCATTGGAAGGATTGGACCTATCCACTTTTTTTTCACAGAGTTTTGAATCCCTCATAGAAAACGATGAAGTATTTGATGAGGTAACATTCCTCTTGTATTTTATAATTCAACTTGTGTGTAAGAAATGTTTTAAAGAGAAAGTTCACCCTCGAGCTGCACGATTCTGCTCTCAGGGCAGGAGTACTCAATAGTTTCATATTACAGTGTTATTTTTAGTGTACTATATGCTGCTCTCAGGGCTGGAGTACTCAATAGATTCATATTTCTGTGTTATTGTTAGTGTACTAGAGTACTATAAGTTGCTCTTGGAAAATATAACTGAATTGACTTCCACAGCATAATTTTTATTTTTGGGTGAACTTTCCCTTTTATGCATGTAAGTTACTTTGGATAAAATAATTAGAAATACAAGTGTAAGGCATCCGGAAGTTTTCAGTTCCCTTTCGAGGGAACTCGCACTGCGTCCCGAAGGGGGCGCTATGGGAACGCCATCAGCGTGAATTCGTCTGATGCACGTGTGTCAACTAGTCCAATGGCGAGAGTGAACGGTGACGTCACGACCAGGAAAGGATAACTACACACCCAGAAAGACCGGCTTCAGCTTTTGTGCCTCAGCAAAGTGCTCTGTGTGAAAACTGTCTGTTTATTGTTGTTTGTCCTCAAGCATTATATATTCTAGACAGGAGTTTATTGGTGAGCAAATAGCAACTTGAGTCATGTGTGCTTCCCTGCCCTCGCTACTATTCGAGTGGGGATACACGCGATTCATGTGTTGTTTGTTTGAAAGCAGAGCATGCACGTCAGCTCTTGTATTGGGATCTGACAGTGTTCATTCATAAATTTCCCGATGTGATGCACTATCTATCTCTTGGCTTTTTTCTCGAGGGAATAAAGTCTTAAGCACTAAAGAATCTATGGCTTGGATCTCGCGTTTGCCGAGGCGACGCGTAGATTACGGGTCTGCAAACTGCAATAAAGAATCTGGCTCGCTGCTTACAGTGGTTTACGTCTGTAACTCCGTATAGCTTCGTTTTGAATCTCTTACTTTTATTCATTGTTGCTTATATTATTATTACCTTATATTTAATATTGCCTACCACAATAATCTGACGTCGCTTGTAATCTTTTAATCTAAATCGCTGTTACAACGCGTTTGCATCTCGCAAGCTTGTTAACTAGTCATCAGTCTCTCGCGCGCTCCTTTTCAACGCGTTCATCAAACAGCTGTGGTAAGTCGGATCAGTCTACAAACACTGTGAGTCATGTCATCCTCTCCTAGCATTGTTACCTGTTCCATTTGCCACATGTTCAGCATAGCTCTCTCTGTCAGCGACGAGGGATTTACATGTCATGAATGTAGGGAAATAGGCTGACAGAGAGAATCTCAGAATTAGAGACAGCATCCAAACTTTAATCGAGGATAGTAAGAATGCAAGGGCTTCAGATACTGTTTTGGATGCGACTAGCTTAGTGAACTCTGTACATTGTTCGGTTCCGGCTGTAGAGCCCGTGCAGCAGGGCACTTGGGTAACGGTGAGGCGGCCTAGCCGTGGAAAACACCACTCCAGTAAGTTACTGTTCCAGTAAGAACATCAAACAGGTTCTCCCCACTCAGTGACGCACCTACTGAGAATCCTGTTGAAAGTGCCTTAGTTATTGGCAATTCTATTACACGGAACATGAAAATAGAGACACCAGCCACCATAGTCACATGTTTGCTGGGAGCCAGAGTATCTGACATCAAAGCAAATTTAAAAGTGCTGGCTAATGCTAATCCTAAATACTCTAAAATTATTATTCACATCGGCACTAATGATGTTCGACTTCGCCAGTTGGAGATCACTAAAATTAACATTAAAGAGGTGTGTGAACTCGCAAGTACAATGTCAGGAGAAGTAATTTGCTCTGGTCCCCTTCCTGTTCGTCGGAGTGATGAGATAGTTAGCAGATTGTCATCACTCAATGGCTGGCTGTCTAAGTGGTGTCCGCAAAATAATATAGGTTTCATAGACAATTGGAAAAGTTTTTGGGGCAGACCTGACCTGTTGAAAAGAGATGGTATTCATCCTTCTCGGGATGGTGCTGCTCTTCTCTCTAGTAATATGGCACATAGTCTTAGAGCTGAAACATGACAAACTGGGGCCCAGGTCAGGAAGTAGACAGACTGGCTAAACCGACCATCTGCTAGCTGCCTCACGTTACAGAAGTCAGATAAATCCCAACACATAGAAACTCTTACACCTAGATATTATCACATAGAGACTGTGTCTGTACCGCGAATTAGTAAAAAAAACTTCCAAACCCATTTAATGGTAAAAATTTAATTGATGTTCAACAAATAAAAAATAGAGATAATAATGATAAACAAATGATAAAGCTTGGGTTGTTAAATATTAGATCCCTTTCTTCAAAATCACTTATTGTAAATGATATTATCACAGACAATAATCTAGATGTGCTGTGTTTGACAGAAACTTGGCTAAAACCGGACGATTACATTACTTTAAATGAGCCTAGCCCTCTATGATTATCGAAACAGTCCTCGTCAGAAAGGCAAAGGGGGAGGTGTTGCTGTAATTTATAGTAATATTTACAGTATTAGTCAAAAGTCTCTCAAATACAATTCCTTCGAAGTGATGGTACTTTATGTAACATTATGTAAGTTGACATTTGTGTTGGCTACTGTATACAGGCCACCAGGACACCATACTGACTTTATCAAAGAATTTGCTGATTTTCTATCGGAGTTAGTACTAGCTGCAGATAAAGTCCTTGTTGTTGGTGACTTTAATATCCATGTAGGTAATAAAAAAGACTAATTGGGATTGGCATTTGCAGACATTCTAAACTCTATTGGTGTTAGACAACACGTGTCAGGACCCACTCATTGTCGTAATCATACTTTAGATCTAATATTGTCACATGGAATTGATATTGATGCCGTTGAAATTCTGCAGCAGAGTGACGACATCTCAGATCATTATCTAGTCTTGTGTATACTACATTTAGTCAAAGTAGCATTTAGTCAAAGCATGTTAGACCCTATACCGACTACGCTATTGAAAGAGATGCTTCCAGAGGTCATAGTTCCTTTTCTTAATATCTTAAATTCATCTTTATCACTAGGATACGTACCAAAAACTTTTAAGCTGGCTATTATTAAACCTCTTATTAAAAAACCACAACTTGATCCTAGAGAATTAGTCAATTACAGGCTGATCTCAAATCTCACTTTTCTGTCAAAAATACTTGAAAAGGCAGTATCATCACAACTATGTTCCTTTTTTAGAAAGAAATAGTATCTGTGAGGATTTCGAGTCAGGATTTAGACCGTACCATAGTACTGAGACTGCTCTCATTAGAGTTACTAATGATTTACTTATCATTAGATCAGGGTTGTATCTCTCTATTAGTGTTACTGGATCTTAGTGCTGCATTTGACACTATCGATCACAAGTTGAATATGGAGTATCGCAAGGCTCAGTACTAGGACCATTGCTTTTCACTCTGTACATGCTACCCTTGGGAGATATCATTAGGAAGCGTGGCGTTAGTTTTCACTGTTACGCTGATGATACTCAGCTCTATATTTCTTCGCGCCCTGACGAAACTTACCAATTCACAAAATTAACGGAATGCATAGCTGTTATAAAAAATTGGATGACCAGTAATTTCCTACTACTAAATTCAGAAAAAACAGATATTCTAATTTTTGGACCCAAAACTTCTTCACGTAATAACCTAGAATACTGTCTAACACTTGATGGCTGCTCTGTTAAGTGTTCATCGTCAGTTAGGAACCTGGGTGTTCTCTTTGATACCAATCTTTCATTTGAAGGCCATGTTTCTAGCATCTGTAAAACCGCATTCTTCCATCTTAAAAATATATCTAAACTACGACATATGCTCTCAATTAAAAATGCAGAACAGTTAGTTAATGCGTTCATGACCTCAAGGCTAGATTACTGTAACGCTTTACTCTGTGGTTGTTCTGCTCGCCTGATAAATAAACTACAGTTCGTACAAAATGCAGCAGCTAGAGTTCTTACTAGAACTAGAAAGTATGACCATATTAGCCCAGTTCTGTCAACACTGCATTGGCTTCCTGTTAAACATTGTATAGATTTTAAAATCTTGCTAATTACTTACAAAGCACTAAATGGTTTAGCTCCCCAGTACCTGAGCGAGCTATTAATGCATTATAGTCCTTAGCGTCTATTGCGATCTCAGAATTCAGGCAACTGCAGGGGGTAGATCCTTCTCCTATTTGGCACCTAAACTCTGGAACAATCTTCCTAACATTGTTCGGGAAGCAGACACACTCTGTCAGTTTAAATCTAAACTAAAAACACATCTCTTTAACCTGGCATACACATAACACATTATCAGTTTATTTTTTCAAATCCGTTAAAGGATTATTAGGCTGCATAAATTAGGTCAGCCGAAACCGGGAACACTTCCTATAACACCAGATGTACTCGTTACATCAGAAGAAGAATGGCATCTACACTAATATTAGTCTTTCTGTTTATCCCGAGGTTTACCATAGTCAACCGGATCCGGGCCACATCCAGGTGAGACCAAGGACCTGCGCCTTGACACGACCACAACGCAGCCCTGAAGTATCAGCAGAGATTGAGTCAACTACATCATCCACTGTGAAGGCCTCATCAACATGACAACCAGTGGCGCAGCTCCTCAACAACCGTCCATACCGGCGTGATTAATACGATCACGACTGGATGGAACTGAATTAAATACTTTGAATGTTGCAATCCTATCTGACTTATGATAGCAACCTGAGTCGTAACAAAGCACTGTTTGCCAGAGGAGAACTGGCCCCCCGACTAAGCCTGGTTTCTCCCAAGGTTTTGTTTTCTTTCTCCATTTTAACACCTGTTTGCCACCTGATGTCACCTGTTGGAGTTTGGATTCCTTGCCGCTGTCGCCTTTGGCTTGCTTATTTGGGGACACTTGACAATTGACATTCGATATTCAACAGTGCTTTGATCTGCCTGCATTGACACTATTCTTTAAGAGCTGCTGTGCAGCCAAAATAATGTACCAGTTATCAATGTAAAGCTGCTTTGACACAATCTGCATTGTAAAAAGCGCTATATAAATAAAGGTGACTTGACTTGACTTGGCTGGGATCTCGCGTCTGCCCAGGCAACACGTTAATTTCGGGTCGGCAAACTGCAATTAAGATTCTAGTGGCTCTGATTTTGTGTTTGCCGAGGCAATGTGCAGATTAGTGTGTGCAGACGGCAGTTATAAATATTCAACCTATTATTCAGACCATGTACACTTGTCTGGTGGTTCATGGATGCATTTAATTTGAGGAATTAAATGGAATATTGCCTGGTTTTTAAAAGCTATATGTCTGCACTAATAACTCTTTATTTAGCCTTTCATCCAGACTGTTTTTACCTGTCTGGTTGATATGTGGCTGCATTTAATTTTGAGAGATTAAATTAAATTTTATTTGTGTGTGTATGGTCTATATACCTATATATACAGGTGCTGGTCATATAATTAGAATATCATCAAAAAGTTTATTTATTTCACTAATTCCATTCAAAAAGTGAAACTTGTATATTATATTCATTCATTACACACAGACTGATATATTTCAAATGTTTATTTCTTTTAATTTTGATTATTATAACTGACAGCTAAGGAAAATCCCAAATTCAGTATCTCAGAAAATTAGAATATTACTTAAGACCAAAACAAAGAAAGTATTTTTAGAAATCTTGGCCAGCTGAAAAGTATGAACATGAAAAGTATCAGCATGTACAGCACTCAATACTTAGTTGGGGCTCCTTTTGCCTGAATTACTGCAGCAATGCGGCGTGGCATGGAGTCGATCAGTCTGTGGCACTGCTCAGGTGTTATAAGAGCCCAGGTTGTTCTGATAGTGGCCTTCAGCTCTTCTGCATTGGTGGGTCTGGCATATCGCATCTTCCTCTTCACAATACCCCATAGATTTTCTATGGGGTTAAGGTCAGGCAGTTTGCTGGCCAATTAAGAACAGGGATACCATGGTCCTTAAACCAGGTACTGGTAGCTTTGGCACTGTGTGCAGGTGCCAAGTCCTGTTAAAAAATGAAATCTGCATCTCCATAAAGTTGGCCAGCAGCAGGAAGCATGAAGTGCTCTAAAACTTCCTGGTATATGGCTGCGTTGACCTTGGACCTCAGAAAACACAGTGGACCAACACCAGTAGATGACATGGCACCCCAAACCATCACTGACTGTGGAAACTTTACACTGGACCTCAAGGAACGTGGATTGTGTGCCTCTCCTCTCTTCCTCCAGACTCTGGGACCCTGATTTTCAAAGGAAATGCGAAATTTACTTTCATCAGAGAACATAACTTTGGACCACTCAGCAGCAGTCCAGTCCTTTTTGTCTTTAGCCCAGGCGAGATGCTTCCGACGCTGTCTGTTGTTCAAGAGTGGCTTGACATAAGGAATGCGACAGCTGAAACCTATGTCTTGCCAAGGGTGTGCGTAGTGGTTCTTGAAGCACTGACTCCAGTTGCAGTCCACTCTTTGTGAATCTCCCCCACATTTTTGAATGGGTTTTGTTTCACAATCCTCTCCAGGGTGCGGTTATCCCTATTGCTTTTACACTTTTTTCTACCACATCTTTTCCTTCCCTTCGCCTCTCTATTAATGTGCTTGGACACAGAGCTCTGTGAACAGCCAGCCTCTTTTGCAATGACCTTTTGTGTCTTGCCCTCCTTGTGCAAGGTGTCAATGGTCGTATTTTGGACAACTGTCAAGTCAGCAGTCTTCACCATGATTGTGTAGCCTACAGAACTAGACTGAGAGACCATTTAAAGGCCTTTGCAGGTGTTTGAGTTAATTAGCTGATTAGAGTGTGGCACCAGATGTCTTCAATATTGAAGCTTTTCACAATATTCTAATTTTCTGAGATACTGAATTTGGGATTTTCCTTAGTTGTCAGTTATAATCATTAAAATTAAAAGAAATAAATATTTGAAATATATCAGTCTGTGTGTAATGAATGAATATAATATACACGTTTCACTTTTTGAATGGAATTAGTGAAATAAATCAACTTTTTGATGATATTCTAATTATATGACCAGCACCTGTATATATACATACTGTATTTAGCATATCTTTCAGACCATATTAACTTGTCTGATAGATCTTTTGCTGCATTTAATTTTGAGAAATTAAATGGACAGTTGGCTGTAATTTAATTTTGAGAAATTAATTAAAATAATACATATTTATCTGACTTTAAGTAGTTAGATTCATGTATTAGTTCAGCCTTTCATGTAGATCCTGACGCCAGTGGTGTTAGGCTTCTTAGGGCAGCCCCCTGCGGGGTGGAGCGGTGTACACCTCAGTATACGGTGCCCGTGCCACTTCGTTGCCCTCAGGGGACCGTTCTGCCAACCCAATCACTGTCTGTGCTTTGGGGCACGGCAGCGGTTTTCCAGCAAGCTTCTGATTCAGTGCTCACACAACGTTGCATCAGGCTCGCACCCTCTGAATGAAATCTAAGGGCAGCCCCACATGGGATAGAGTGGTGTACACCTCAGTATACGGTGCCCGCCCCACTTCGTTGTCCTTAGGGGGCCGTTCTGCCAACCCTGGCACCCTTGGTGCTTCCAGGTTATTCCATTCCAGCAAGCTTATGACTCAGCGTTCACACGACGCTGCATCAGGTTCGCACCATCTGAGGAGGGTCGAAAAGCAGTCAATTAGGTTGTTTCCTGCCAGTGTGTTTCAGGTCACCAAAGTGGCTGCTCTAAGTATACCAGAGACCAGCCTTAAGAGGCTGGTTCCCTTTTGTGGATTTTCTGGCAGAGTTGAGGCTTCTGCCAAATTTATCTCAATGGGCAGGCTCTGGTAATGGAACAGAAAGTAAACTCTTTTGCAAAAGGAGCTATAAAAATGGGTTCCTCCTCCCAGCAGAGAGTTAAGGTTTTTACAGCCATTACTATTTTGTTCCAAAGAAGGATGGAGGGTTGCATCCTATATTAGATCTTAATCATTTGAATCATTCAGTCAGGAGACTTTAAAATGTTGAAGCTAAACCAGATTCGAGGACTGGTTTGTCACGATAGTTCTAAAGGATGCATACTTCCATGTCTCCATCCTTCCACAGCATAGGAAGTTCCTCAGGTTTGCTTTCAGGGGCAAAGTATACCATTAGATTCTTCCATCCGTTCTAACTCTATCACCCCACACGTTCATGAAATGCGTAGATGCAGCTCTAGCCCCGCTCAGGCTGCAGGGTATACGCATTCTGAACTAATTAGATGACTGGCTAATATTAGCGCAGTCGGAACAGATGGCCAGTTCGACATCGAGATGTCGTTCTTGCTCATATTAAAAAAATTGGGGTTGTGGCTGAACGCCGAGAAGAGTGTGCTTTCTCCATTACAGAGAACCACCTTCCTGGGCGTGGTATGGGATTCAGTGACGCTGTGGGCCGTTCTGTTGCCCACTCGTATTGCTGCAATCTTTTCAGTCACACAGGAGATAAAACTAGGCCAGTCACTCACTGTAAAACAGTTTTCTAAAACTGCTGGGTCTGATGGCAGCTGCGTCCAACGGTGATACCTTTTGGCCTGCTGTACATGAGACCCTTACAGTGATGGCTCAGGTCCAAGGGTTTTCCCTGGGGGGGAACCCACCTCGTATGATCAAGATCACGCTGCGGTGTCTCTGCGCCTTGGTTATATGGAAGAAAAGTTGGTCTTGTCCCAGGGCCCTGTGTTAGGAGCTCAATGTCACTGAGTCACTCTCATGATAGATGTTTCTCTCACAGGCTGGGGAGCGGTAATGGAAGGCTGCTCAGCTCAAGGGCTATAGAGGAGTCATCATCTTTTTGTTTTGCCTGGAGATAATGGCGGTCTTCAATGCGTTGAAGTTCTTCCTCCCAGACCAGAGAGGTCATTGTGCTGTCTGGACAGACAAGACATCGATGGTCTCTTATATAATTCGACAGGGGGGTCTGCGTTCGCGCCCACTGTGCAAACTGGTGCACCAGAGCCTCCTGTGGTAGAATATAGGAGCAGACATCCTGTCGAGACAGGGGCTGAGGCCAGGGGAATGGTGAAGCTCATATGGGAGATTTATGGCCACGTGGAAGTGGATCCAGCTCCTCTTGGACTGGATGCCATGGTATAGACATTGCCGAGGCTACGTCTGTACGTTTTTCCCCCAATTGTTCTGCTCCCAGGAGTTCTGGATAAAATTCGCCGAGAAGGGATAAGTCTGCTGCTAGTAGTGCCTTACTGGCCAAGTCGGATATGGTTCTTGTCCTCGACGGCTCTCCCTCAGAGATTCCGATCAGGAGAGACCTTCTATCTCAGGCGACAGGCTTGATTTTTTCACCCCGCCCAGAAGTATTGAACCTGTGGGTTTGGCCCCTGAGGGGGCCCAACTCGTGGTATCTGGTCTCTCAACTGAGGTTGTGAAGACCATACTTTACTCCAGAACTCCAGCCACAAGGAAACTATAGGCCCTGAAGTGGAAACTTTTCACTTCTTGGTGTGATGTGCGACAGCTAGATTGTTACACAATTGGTACAGTACTAGAGTTCTTGCAAAAATCGTTTTCATCAGGGCTATCCTCGTCCATCCTAAAGGTCTACGTATCAGCTATTTCTGCATACCATGTCCCTGTGAATGGTACAATTGTGGGGAATAACCCTTTGAGGTATCGTTTCCTTTGTGGCACTCTGAGGCTGAGGCCTGCAACATGCACTAGGGTTCCTGCTTGGGATTTGGCCATTGTGTTGGAAGGCTTATCAGCAGCTCCATTTGAGCCGATTGATTCTGTCTCAGAAAAATTTCTGACGTTGAAAACTTTTCCTCCTTGCCATTTCTTCCCTAAAAAGAGGCCCTATCTGTATTCCCTACATGCCTTGAGTTTGCACCAGGGATGGTCAAAGTGTTCCTTTACCCTAACCGGGTTATATACCCAAGGTTCTGACCAATATTCCACAGCCTATAGTGCTGCAAGCTTTCTGTCCTCTGTTTCTCAGATCCAGACCAGGAAAAGTTGAATCTTGTGTGTCCAGTGTGTATCCACAGAGCTGCCCTGTGGAGAACTTCAGATCAACTATTTATTTGTTTTGGACCACGTAATTAGGGGTCTCCCTGTGTCCATACAAATGGTTAGCAAGTGGATAGTTGAGACTATATCACTTGCTTATGAGGTCTGTGATCAGCAGTATCCACTGTCTGTCAGAGCTCATTCCACTAGGAGTATGGTGGCCTCCAAGGCCTTGTTGTTGGGGGTTTTCTTCAAGGAGGTCTGTGATATGGCGGGCTGATCTTCGCCACTCACGTTTGTGAGATATTTTATCTCGACCTGGACGCAGCTCCAGGCTCATCAGTGCTCTCATCTTAGTGTGCCACAGTTTCACACGGACAGGCATTTTGGAATTATGGCATTTTGGGATATTGTTCCCATAGCGCCCTCTTCAGGACGCAGTGCGAGTTCCCTCAAAAGGGAACATCTCAGGTTATGACTATGACCATAGTTCCCTGAGAGAGGGAATGAGACACTGCGTCACGTTGCCATACTCCCTGCATCCCTGTAATCGATTTGCTTCAGCAATTTAAGCTGAAGCCGGTCTTTCTGGATGTGTATTTATCCTTTCCTGGTCGTGACGTCACCCGCTGGTGACGTTCACTCTCGCCATTGGACTAGTTGACACACGTGCATCAGACGCCTTCATGCTGAGGGCATTCCCATAGCGCCCCCTTCGGGACACAGTGTCTCGTTCCCTCTCTCAGGGAACTATGGTTATAGTCATAACCTGAGTCGTTTTATTCTTTTCACAATTCACCATTCCTCCTCAAAACACTACTTTTGAAAGCTTGAACTCATAAAATTCTCATAACAAGTTTACTATCACTTTTAGTATTTGTAATTTAGTGCTTTTTCCAAAAAAAAATTTCTTTTTGTTCTTTGGTTGATGCCTCCTTAGATAATGCATGCCTTGTTCCATCTGTTCAGCAGGGTAAGATGTTAACTAAACTAATTTGAACACTTTCTATATAGGGGGAAGACACCAGTCTACCTTCAGTGCCATCATCCTACAGATATGTGTGCTAACATAAATCTAACACACCTGAGTATTTTATCATGTATCGTGAAAATGTCTTCACGTATTGTGATATATATTTTCGATATGGACCACCAAGAATTATTGGAACAGTACCAGCAACACTTGTGAATGATGAGATCAAAATGGTCAGAAAATTGTCTCTCCATTCACAAGTATTGCTGGTACTGTTCAAATAATTATTTTGCTTTTTTCCATGGACCTTGTTGATTTTGTGAAGTTAATTTTGTGAAGTTGCACTTGTTTAAAACATCTGTAGTACTTGAATAATTATTTGGAAAATTATTGTCAATACCTTTAAAATTTTTCGTTTAGAAGCGGCCAAATGTTTTGGCCATTAATAATCAGACCCTGGGTCACATTCTGGAGGGTGACACCCAGGCAAGGAGCAGTTATTTTACGAAGGTAAGAAGTACCCTGACAAAAGTACCCTGGGGGGGGTCTGTGTGTGGGTCTCTGTCTGTGTCGCTGTGTATCTCTCTCTCTCCCTGTGTGTGTGTGTTTTTTGTATTACAATCTTAATTAGTGGTCTTTAACCCTTTTACTGATTACCCATTTATTGATGAACTTATAAACATTTTGAACTGCAAATGATAACGTCACACTCATTTAAAAATTGAACAATGACTATATCACTATTCGGACAGGACTACTCTTTCTAAATGTTGTTTGTGTTACAATTATTATTTTTGTAGCGAATTACAGGTATTTAATCAATTAGCTCAAATCATGGGTGAAATATATATATAATCAGGTCATGACGCGTTATGATTAATTATAATATAGATCGACCAAAAAGGGAATTATGCACATATATTGTGAATTAATTACAATGGATTATAATTAATTACAAATATGACTAGTTCTAGTTTAAGAGTTGTTTGAGAAAGACTATCCTAGTTTGTCCAGCAAACCATCAGTTTTCTCATAGACTATTATAATAGGAAGTTTATTCTCTGGCCACAAGAATTAACTTCCCTCTAGCATTAAACGGTAAAGCAGTTTGCAGAATCAAACATAAAATTTACTTGGTTTTCTGAATGAGCAGCAGAAACAATCAAGCATGAATATAATGTATTTAATAGATACGAACTACGAATATATGACTAAAATGCAACACGAAAACATACATAGAATAAAACAAAAGTAAAGTCAAGAAAGCAGAGGTGATCAAAGAAATGGCAAAATTACAAACAGTTAAAACCTTTGAGAGCCAGCAAGGAAACTCAGTTTACACAGAGCTTAAAGCGCGTGGAAAGAAATGGTTCGGTACATCAGCCAATGATGAGGGTGCAATTCTGGCGGGCAGACTTTTTTTTTTTGTCTCCATTTATGACCTAATTTGCATGGTTTATGACGTGTCAGATCTGAGTACATTTTCTTCAGAATACCATTACAAGTAGAAGAATACATTTTACAGTAATGTGACATACATTTTCAGTTAGGGCATAACGACAGCTTTACGATGAGACCAAACTTATCAGATGGCAAATACATAAAAGGGGAGATACAGTTTGTGCTTGAATTATACCGTTTATGATAGAACTAACGCACTACAGTCATAGCTAAGCATATATACTAGGGATACATATATGCACCTTGGAGTACAACGACAGGTACACTTTGGCACGGTCATATTTGGAGAAAAGCATGTACATACAAACTCCATGTGTGTTTGTGTGTGTCTGTATGCTTGTGTGTGGTGTGTATTGGGGTTGTGGCCGGTGTCTGTGACTACATGGCCCTTAGCCCCGCCAGGGTGACTCTTTGAAGTCCCTGGAGCTGGTGGGCATTTCTTCTGTTTTTCTTCAATGAGATAACAAAGGTGCCAATGGGGCAATTGGTCCCGGACTTGCCAGAGCCGATTTGTGATTTATATGCACAGTTCGGGGTGTTAAAAGCATTCTGGCGATTCTAAAGTTGGCTGGCAGATCTGATCTTTGTACAGACGCTACATTTTTTACAATTACAGTTATCATTTTTAAATTAATTATTTATTGATATAATTCAAAATTATTAAAAACCCCTGTTTCAGTAAATTTCACATGATCATAAAAGTGGCTGTTTAAAATAAACTTGCATAAGTGAGCATGTACCTTACTATTACCTGAGACTGACATTAAAATTGTCTTTGCAGGTTCTGTGATTTGGCTCTATTTATTAATTTTTTTATTTTATTTTTTCATCTTATACCACACATATTGAAATTAAATGAAAGCATGCTTTTGGTGCACAAACGATGGCTCAGGGAGGTTAAAAAACACATGAAGAGAAGTGTTAGGATAATACAACAGCAGCAATCACAGACATTCGCATTAAGACTGGATTACATTTCTCAGAGCACTGTGGAGTTTGCACAAATAACAGTGTCATTTGCCCTAGAATTTTTATAGAGGTTGTCTGAGAAAGAAAACTCATGAAACTGTTGTTTTTTATGGGTCTCAGAATTAAGCGTGGCAAAATGGCTTGATAGCGCCACGAAGTGCCCCTCGCATTACGTTTCACGTACAGGTATGAAATTAGGTAGCCACATGTAACAGCCCCAATACCTACAAAAAAGTCTCCTGGTGAAAACCAACAGGAAGTGAGATATTTTGGATTTTGTCTGCAAAATTTTTGCACTTTTTGGCATTTCCAGATGTTGTACTTTAAGGAACTCCTCCTAGAGCTTTAATCAGATCAACTTCATATATGGTCGGTCTAATCTGCAGGCCTTTGCGACGTTAAGTTGTGAAAATCTAGAGTTTTCGCTGAAGGGCGTGTCCATGGCAGCCTGACAAATTTTGATGTTTCGCCATGAAACAGGAAGTTGATGTAACTCGGGCATACAATGTCCGATCTGCCCCAAACTTCACATGATTTATTAGAGTCCTGGTCTGAAGACATCTACATGCCAATATTCAGTTACAGTTATAGCGCCACCTGCTGGCAACAGGAAATGGCATGCTTTACACTGTAATTCATTCACAGAAACACGAAGTGCCAAACATACTAGAAACATGTTAAATCATGCAACACTTGGCTATTGGATAATGTATGCGATTAACGCCACGAAACAGGAAGTTGTTGTAACTCAGGCATACAATGTCTGATCTGCTCCGAACTTCACATGTTTGATAATAGTCCTGGCCTGAAGTCATCTACATGGCAATATTCAGTTACAGTCAAAGCGCCACCTGTTGGCAGCAGGAAGTGTGGCACTTAAAAATGACTTGGCCATAATTCTCCTGTATTTACTCGCTTACATGCATGTCGCCCACTGTTCGCTGTTTTCCTAAGGCCAACGGGTAGCGGTGAGCCCGGGTGCGAGGGCCCTTTCATCGCTGCTTGCAGCTTTAACTATTATTAGGGCCAAAGCCCTGTAAAGGGCTGAAGCCCTATTGTTTTCTTTAGGATTATTATTATTATTATCTTGATCCCCTAAGGATTATTATTATCATTAGGGCCAAAGCCCTGTAAAGGGATGAACGGAGTCCTAAATCATGGTCCATATATCAAACACGCTTGCACGCATTAGTATGAAACTTGGTACACATATAAACCTCATCAGGCCTAACAACTTTCGTGCTCTAAGTTATATGCCAGCTCAACAGGAAGTCGGCTACTACAGGTTTTTTGAAAAACGCATGCTCTGGAATTTGATATACTCCTCCTAGGCAATTAATCCGATCACCACCAAACTCAGTCAGCATGAAGTCAAGACATTGATGATGCTAAATTGTCAGCGGATTTTTGATATCTCAAACGATTTGGCCGTGGCGACCCAACGAATTTATGGCGAGAAAAGGGAAACAGGAAATGTTTTATAACTTATGCATACATTGATTGATTTTTATGAAACTTCAATTGTGTGTTTGTTGTAGGAGTCCGATCACATGGACGTGACTATTGTGAAAGTTATAGCGCCACCAGCTGGCAGCAGGAAGTGTGTCACTTTTAAAATGCTTTTAGATCACCCTCTTTTTTTTACCCGATTTGCTTCAAACTTCATCACAATAATGTCAAAACATGGCAGATGTAGACCTGTGATTGAATTTGTGATATCCTAAATATTGTTGCCATGGCAACAAGTTAAACTTTTTGTTTAACATGTTAAATCTTATCCATCTCCCTTACTCCCTCAGTTTCACTGTGCGCACGCGTGCGTGTGTGTGTTTGTGTCTGTATCTGTTTGTCTGTGTGAAGAACCACATAAAAGCATAGACCATGTTTTTAATTTAATTTGTAGTTTACTTTTTTATGTTCTATGTTAAAATGTGTTTTTTGATTAATGTATTTGTGATTAGGGTAAACACTGTAGCTGTGTAGTTGAACTAGATGTTCTGTGGATGGTTTGAAAAGGTGTGAAAAGGGGTGTGTTCGCTGAAATTGTTCTTTATTGGTCAGGAGGACTGTTGTGTAAGAAAAGAGGCTGATTTTACAAACAGCTCAGAGTTTCAACAAACACAGACTGTTGTGAGAGAATAGAGGTGATTTTTACAAACAGATCAGACTATCAGCAAACACTAAGGTATGTGGCAAGATCTTTTTTATGTGGTTAAACCAATGAATGAAGGCCATGTTATGACTAATTCTTTCTATACGTACAAATACACTAGTGTTATTACAATGGTCAGAGTGTGACAATCATATAGCTAAAGAAAAATATGTTTTTTGTTATTGTTGTAGAGTTGTAGAGTTGAGCTTGGTGTGAGAGTCTATTTGAATAAAGAATATAGTGTATACATGTGTCGCTCAATGAGCAATAGTTGTACTACAGTTAATGTTTGCTATGCTACCTACTTTTCAATAGTGATTAATGTCAAGTTAGTTGACACATACAATAGTTTTTAGGTTGATAGAATGATTAATATTGTTGTTCAGAATTGAGCTTGTTGTGAGAGGTTATTTGAATAAAAAATATAGTGTATACATTTGTCACTTAATAGTTGCTCACCAATTTGTTTATTTTATCACAAAAAAGCAGTAAAGAAGTAATATCGTGAAAAATTATTATAATTTAAATGTTCTATTTTTCTATGGTTTATATTGTAATATAAACCATAAAAAAATTAAATTGTAATATTTTTTTTTATTATTTTTTTTGCTGTAATACCAAAGCTAATTTTTTTAGCAGCCATTACTTCGGTGTTCAGTATCTCATAATCCTTCAAAAATCATTCTAATATGGTGATTTGCTGCTTAAGAAACCTTTCTGATCATTTCCAATTTTGAAAATGCCTGTGCTGCCTCATATTCTGTGGATACTGTTTTCAGGCTTTTAACTAGGCTTTTTTAACTTTTTTAACCAAGTTAAAGAAAAATTCACTATAACCACTAACCAATAACTAAAATCAAAAAGTAATTTTCTTAGTCTATTATGTGTGCATAAGTTTGCAATTTTCATTCAAATAAAAATGATTATAATTGAAATGTTTAAAGATGTTTATGTATCATTAGAATGTTAATGTATGTGTAATAGTAAATATTATCATTTCTGTCATTTTAATGTGATCTTATGTTTTTCCTTAGATGCCTAAGCTGAAGAGGTTTCGAATGCGGCGCACGCCATTGATCAACAAAAGTAAGACTGATGTCTCTAATTCTGCTGTTTATGTGTGTCCAGATGTGTCTGGCATTGTAGCAGCCAATGAGGTTAGAATGCAGTCTGCAGAGGTGAATAAGGAGCTTGTAGGTGTTGCCTGCAGTGTAGTTTCAATAATCCTGCATAAGATACATAATGTGTGTACCTGGCAGAAATCAAATCTTCAGGACATTCGTAGTGAGGGAAGTAAATTGGCTAAAGACATGAAAGCTGAGGGTAATGGAGACTGTCAGTTTCCTCACAAGTTGTGTGGCCAATATAGTGTTTTCAATAAAACATGCAAAGTAACAGTAGGACAAACATGGGGTGGCTCAAAGAACAAGTTGTATGAGAAATTACAAGAGATCCTGTTCATCCATGAATATTGTGTGATGAACATTGGTATATCAGTTGTTGTTTTTAACACAAACTGGCAGGACCTGGTTTTCCACATTGATAATTTAATGATGAGCCTGAGTGCAGATAAGTTTAGTATCTGTGGTATTAATGTAGACATAATTTCATCAGATATGCCATCCTTTGGAAATAGTGATATTGTTGGAGAAATTAGTGCATGTACAGCCAAAGATACTGAACAAAGCCCACCATCTACATCGAGCAAAAGAGAAAGTGTTAGTAGCATTCGTGGCTCATTTCATCAAGGTGATAGGAAGTTCCAGTGGGCAAGAAAACAATGTGTTGCCATTAGTTTGGCTGCAATGGCAATGCACAGTGTACATAATGTGTTCTCATGGGAAACAAAAGATTTAGATAATGTTCTAACTGTTGGTGACAGCTTGTATACAAGTTTACGTCAAAGTGGTCTAATCACTGATCCATCGGAGGAAAAGTTGTTGTGCATTCCAGATCTTCCTAAACAATACGCTTTTAATTCAAATGCATTTCAATTTGAATATGGGGACTTCGTTTCTGGATTTGTAGATGTGGTTGATGGAGAATTCATTATGTCAGGTGCATGTGTGACATTAGTTGATGGTTTGCACACAATGTTTGAAAAATATGCCACAAGCTTTTTTACCTTGAGTGGTAGTACCTGTGCTATTATTAAGCAAAACGGACAGTTTGCTGTGGTTGATTCTCATGCACGTAGTAGTTCAGGAATGGTTGATGGTAATGGCTTCAGCGTTATTGTATATCATAAAACACTGAGGTGTGTTTTAAGGCACATTCAAAAATTGGCTGCATGTTTTGGTGAAAACCTAAAGGCTTTTGAATTAAGCCGACTAAGCCTGGTTTCTCCCAAGGTTTTTTTCTCCATTTTAACACCTATTTGCCACCTGTTTGCCACCTGATGTCACCTGTTGGAGTTTGGGTTCCTTGCCGCTGTCGCCTTTGGCTTGCTTGTTGGGGACACTTGACTTGACCGTTGCTGTTCACTCTGTACATGCTACCCTTGGGAGATATCATTAGGAAGCATGGTGTTAGTTTTCAATGTGTTATCACTGTTTTCAATGATACTATTTCTTCGCGTCCTGATGAAACTTACCAATTCACAAAATTAACAGAATGCATAGCTGATATAAAAAATTGGATGACCAGTAATTTCCTACTACTAAATTCAGAAAAAACAGAGATTCTAATTTTTGGACCAAAAACTTCTTCACGTAATAACCTACAATACTGTCTAACACTTGATGGCTGCTCTGTTAAGTCTTCGTCATCAGTTAAGAACCTGGGTGTGCTCTTTGATACCAATCTTTCATTCGAAGGCCACGTTTCTAGCATCTGTAAAACCGCATTCTTCCATCCTAAAAATATATCTAAACTACAACATATGCTCTCAATGACAAATGCAGTATAGTTAGTTTATGCATTCATGACCTCAAGGCTAGATTACTGTAACGTCTAACGTAATGTCTACTGGGTGGTTGTTCCGCTCGCCTGATAAATAAACTAAAACTTGTACAAAATACAGCAGCTAGACTTCTTTTAGAACTAGGAAGTATGACCATATTAGCCCAGTTCTGTCAACACTGGATTGCGACACTGCATTGGCTTCCTGTTAAACATTGTATAGATTTTAAAATCTTGCTAATTACTTACAAAGCACTAAATGGTTTAGCTCCCGAGTACCTGAGCGAGCTCTTAATGCATTATAGTCCTTCACGTCTATTGCGATCTCAGAATTCAGGCCAGCTGGTAATACCTAGAATATCAAAATCAACTGCAGGCGTTAGATCCTTCTCCTATTTGGCACCTAAACTCTGGAACAATCTTTGTAGCATTGTTCGGGAAGCAGACACACTCTGTCAGTTTAAATCTAAACTAAAAACGCATCTCTTTAACCTGGCATACACATAACACATTATCAATTTTTTTTTTCAAATCCATTAAAGGATTATTAGGCTGCATAAATTAGATCAGCCGGAACCAGGAACACTTTCTATAACATCAGATGTACTCATTACATCAGAAGAAGAATGGCATCTACGCTAATATTAGTCTTTCTGTTTATCCCGAGGTTTACCGTAGTCAACCAGATCCGGGCCGTATCCAGGTGAGACTGAGGACCTACGCTTTGACACAACCACAACACACCCCTGAAGTATCAGCCGAGATTAAGTCAACTAGATCACCCATCGTCACCCCATCTGTCATCATGAGGTTGTCACCTCATCGACACAACAGCCAATGGCACAGTTCCTCAACAAACCGTCCATACCGGCGTGATGAATATGATCCTCAACTGAATTGAACTGGAATAAATATTTTGAATATTGCAATCCTATCGGGCTTATGATAGCTACCTGATTCATAACAAAGCACTGTGTGCCAGAGGAGAACTGGCCCCCCGACTAAGCCTGGTTTCTCCCAAGGTTTTTTCCTCCATTTTAACACCTGATGTCACCTGATGTCACCTATTGGAGTTTGGGTTCCTTGCCGCTGTCGCCTTTGGCTTGCTTAGTTGGGGACACTTGACATTTGATATTCAACAGTGCTTTGCATCTGCCTGCATTGACACCATTTTCTTTAAGAGCTGCTGTGCAGCCAAAATTATATACCAGTTATCACTGTAAAGCTGCTTTGACACAATCTGCATTGTAAAAAGCGCTATATAAATAAAGGTGACTTGACTTGACATTTGACATTTGATATTCAACAGTGCTTTGCATCTGCCTGCATTGACACCATTTTCTTTAAGAGCTGCTGTGCAGCCAAAATTATATACCAGTTATCACTGTAAAGCTGCTTTGACACAATCTGCATTGTAAAAAGTGCTATATAAATAAAGGTGACTTGACTTGACTTGACTTGACTTGTAAATAAACATAAACAGGATTTCAAGGACAACTCTGAGATAACTAAATCAATTTCCAAAAGTGATGTAAATTCACATGTAGTTTGTTTGGGAAATGCTCCACAAATAGATAAAAATTCTGATGAGAAAGTTGTT
This sequence comes from Elopichthys bambusa, assembly GCA_037101425.1. NCBI lineage: Eukaryota > Metazoa > Chordata > Actinopteri > Cypriniformes > Xenocyprididae > Elopichthys > Elopichthys bambusa. Next base: position 19,219,687 of record CM074436.1, read on the forward strand.
GACTTTATAGATAGATATGTTACTTGTGAATTGCCCATTGAAGATGAAGACTTACACAGTATTGTCACATCTGTGCAATTTCACAGAAAACATAATTCTAAAACACTATTTGTCGATTTAACTTCCCTAAACCACCGTCAATGCATACGTTCATATACTGAAGAAAAGTAAATGTGTCAAAGGAAGACATGCCCGATAAAGGTGTTGGTATGAATAGTTGTCAAGATAGAAGTAAAAGTAAAGGTGTAAATGATAATGTCAATGTAGAATATGCTTGTGGCATAATAACAGCAGTTAAGACTATAGTTTTAGAAGAAAAGGTACATTCTGTAGAAAGTTTGTTTGAGAGTGTTGGAATAAATCAGGATTTGTTTGAGATGGCATATAAGTGCATAAATAATACTACACACATTGTCTTGAAACAACGATTAAATAAAGTGTGGGTTAATTAGTATAATAAGTTTGGCCTTCAGTGTTGGAATGCTAATATGGACATTCAGTATGTTACAGATGCATTGTTTATATCATTTCCTACATTTCAAAATTTGAAAGGGAAATGGGTTTGTTGTTAGCTAATGCCCAACGGGAATCAACAACTCAGGGTAATGTTGATGCAAGACAAGCTTTGAGAAAATTAGGGACCGTGTATTTACACAATCGTGAAGTTAGCGCACAGGAGGCAGTTTATAGATTAACGAATATGCACTTAAAACAGTGTTCAAGGAAAGTTCAGTTTATTCCTACAGGTGATGATATTTGTTCGTATGAGTTTGCCACTAAGCATTATACAGAACAAGTTGGACTTTCAGAATCTGAAAAGTGAAGAAATGTGGATGAAAAGTTTTGTTGATCGTTACAAGAATAGGCCAAATCAACATGTTTTTAACGATATGTGTTTAGCCACATTTGCATCAGAGTACTGGATTGCATAAAAAATCAGTCTTGTTCCAATAAAATTATGTTGCAAAATAACATGGGTTTCATTGTGAAAAGAACACACACTCCGTCTGCTATTGTGCGATTTGCCTGAAAATTTTATCAAAGTTTATTACAACTGTTTCTTCCATACCGTGCAGATAGTCAACTGAAACCAGAAGGATATAATAATTATGAACATTTTTATTGGGAAGGCGAGGTTTCTTTAAGTGATGGATCTGTACAGTTAGTAGAACATGTTGTAAATACAAATAGATGATTTTTTGAAAAGGATGCAGATGTGATGGACACTGCACAAAATACTGTTAATAATGAGGACATGTTAGAAAATGCGTGGTGTGCACTTTGTCCTGAACAGCAGTTAGAACGTTTTGAGTGTGAACAGCTTAGACGGGAGACAGATCAGTTAATAGAGGGATATGAAAGCATTCCAGATTTAGCTTGTAACAATCAGTAAATTGCTCAGTTAGAAAAAAAAAGAGAATTGTCTGAGTCGTGTTGATGGGTTGAGCTTAATTCGCTCTTTAAACAAAACCCAGATGGCTGTTTTCTATAGGATTAGACAGTGGTGTTTAAGTAAAATTAGAGGAGAAAACCCAAAACCATTTCATGTTTTTATTACTGGTGGAGCAGGCACAGGAAAAAGTTATTTAATTAAAGCCATACAATATAAAGCAACAAGACTACTGACTCAAGTTTATGACATTTGTGTTCTTTTAACAGCTCCAACAGGCATTGCAGCCTACAATTTACAAACTTCAGCAATTCATTCTACCTTTAATATTGGCACAAATGTGAAGTTGCCGTACACACCTTTAGGTGAAGAGAAGCTCAATTCTTTACGATCAAAATTTCATGCCCTTCAAATATTAATAATAGATGAAATATCAATGGTGGACCATAAACTGCTCATCGTCTTTCGGGACTGTTTGTGTCTGCCACTATCAAGCTACTCCAATTGGAAAGGTATTTATCATGTCTGTGGACAAGGGAAAACGTTTTAGGAAGTGTGCTGATCCATGTCCGAGATTCTTGATGCTGGAAGACACACACAACCTTTGCGTTCACTGTCTGGGGGAAGAACACGCACGGACAGTGCTTGAGGGCGCTGTCTGTGCAAATTGTGTTCCCGCCTGGCCCTCTTCTCGAGGGAAGGGGTGTCGACATCTGCGCCTGGTGGGTCTGGCCCCGCTCCGTGCTGAGGCAGAGCGGCGGCTGCATTCATGGGGCTCGCAGATGGAGCTCGCCGCAGAGTTTGAGAGAGGTGTTTCAGTCGGATCCAGGAGCGAGTGTTCTTCTGGCAGCTAGCCCCCGAGAGCAGGAGATGGCGGAGGAGGATGAAGCGAGTGAGACCGCTTCCTTCTCCAGGCCTCCTTGCCCAGCGTATGCCGAGTTACTGGAGGTTATGGAGCGCACTGCAAACAGACTGCAGCTACCGTGGGTGCGTGAAAGGAAAGAAGTCGTACGCGGAAAGCTTGACAAGCGGTTTCTTTCTGACCATAACCCCGTAACTCCAGTGAGCCTTCCGTTCCTTCCTGATCTCCACGTAGAGGTCGAGAAGGCATTGAAGAGCCCATACTCAACGAGAATACATCCACATCAGCGGGGTAATTTCGCTGATGTAGAGGGATTACGCCAGCACGGGTATGTGTTGATGCTGCCTATTGACGAGACGTTTGCGAACTATCTCGTCACTGGCAGGGCACCGACACTAAAAGCTCCGGTCCTGCCGTATAGACCTCTAAAGATGACATCTCGTCTGAACGGCAGGGCATACGCTGCTGCAGGTCAAGCTGGCGGGGCTTTGCACTCTATGGCGTTGTTGCCTACCAGGCGAATCTGCTGAAGGATTTGGATCAGGGTCAAGGTTTGTCCCCTAATGCGGTAGCTGAGCTGCGCCGCACTACAGATCTCGCTCTCTGGGCCACCAAGCAGACAGCCGCCTCGATTGGTCGATCAATGGCATCTGTGGCTGAACGTGGCGGACATTGGGGAGAAAGAGAAGGGTTTTCTCCTCAATGCCCCGGTCTCGCTTTCTGAACTTTTCGGCGGCTCCAGTGAGATGGTCGTCGGAAAGTTCAGAGAGGCGAGGGCGCGCTCAGCAGCTTATAAGAACTGTATACCGCTCAGATCTGATTCTGGGCCCAGACAGCCGGGGGGCCCTGGCCAGTGTCGCCACTCGAGCGCCTCCTCCACCTCGGAGTAAGTCGCAAAAGCGGCGGGATACGAGAAAGAGGAAGCAAGACTTGAGAGGGAGGTGATCGAGCAGAGGTGTAGCTTGGTCCCCTGGAAACCTTACCACTTTAGCGGCCACGCCCCACCTTGACGGATAGGCCCTAGTCAGGCCTGTTCAGGTTGGGTGTTAGCGTTGTATGTATTTCTTCTGAGGAAGTTTTCAATTCCAGATACATGGCCTTTGGGTGGTCTGGTTGTGGCAGTCACTTGCTGATGCCATGTGTTTACTAAGGTAGGCCTCCTTTCGGCCTCCGGTGTAACATGTGGAATTCAGCTATGTACTCTTCTCGCTGTGAGAATTTATGGTGTTTTTACTGAGTAAGTTGTGAGTGGCTAGCCCCTCAGGGTGTAGGCTGTGGTGGGACCTTACTGAGGTTTGGTTTAAACTGCTTTCGTCTGCACGAGTCTGATATTTTCTCTAGCTGAGCTGATAGCCACCTAGCCTTTAGTTGGATCTATTTCATGCTCCTAGGGATGGCCACTGGACTCTTGCCATATGTCTATAGAGGTTGCTAGGCCCTATGGGCGGCCTTTCAAACAGATTGGTTTATGTCTGTGTATATTTCTCTCAGAGAAATTTCTATATGCACTACCGGTTGGCCAGAGGCCCGGATGATAAGTTTATCCTCCTTTGGTTCGATTGTTTATCATTCTGGTGCCTGAAACACTACCACGAGCTGATGCCACGTGTCTGTTGAGGTCAGAGGCCTGGTTAGGCCTTCCTTGATGCATGTTGGCGTATGTTGCACTCCGCTTGCTTTTAAGAGTAAAAGGTGCTTTTACTGAGTACACTGCTCATGGGATTGTGTTAGGTGTATTGTCATGCGGGCAGTTTTGCAGCCTCTTCTTGCTGCCATTGGAGTTGCCTGTCTGCCCCGAGCGGCAAGACAGATACTCAGGATGGCCCCTCAAGGCCATTTTCTGAGTGCACTTCTGTTTTGCACATCGTTATTATCATGCTGTAGGCCCCTCCAGCCTCCATGGTTATGTGCCCATTGCATGGTCTACCTGTTAGGTGAGCTTTGTACTTCCCTTTTTGGGTTATGTATGTAATAGTGCTTAGCTCCCTAAGTTGATCACCGTGGTAGGCCTCAATCAGGCCTCCTCCTAAGTTTCAGCCCTTGGCTGGTTGTGCTCTCCTGTATGAACAGGTGTTTGGCGCATAGCCTCCTTAGTGCATTAATTAGGCACTGAGTAGATCCTAGGGGTGAGTGGATTATACTTTGATCTGCCTGCATTGACACTATTCTTTAAGAGCTGCTGTGCAGCCAAAATAATGTACCAGTTATCACTGTAAAGCTGCTTTGACACAATCTACATTGTAAAAAGCGCTATATAAATAAAGGTGACTTGACTTGACTATACTCCCCTCGATATGAGGGTTCAGAGCACTCAGCTGAGTTCTGCTCTCCGGGATGCTCGTCTCTGCGCATGGGTTTGAGCTGCTCCTGCCTTTCTGCAGTCACTCTTACCTGCTCTCCTCTTTGAGGGATGCGTTTGAGAGATTCTGTATCCAGACAGGGTTGGCCAAGATTAAGCTTGTCCCATAACAGGCCAGGTCAGCCTCCCTGGTGGCATTGGGGACGACTTCGTTCCTCCCCCCCCAGTGACTGGCTGGAGTTCCTCTCGGCCCCCTTTAAAGTGGTCCCTTAAAGGGACCACTTTATTTGCGGGAAATTTGGTCTCAGATGCCTCTAGCGGTCTTGGTAGGCCTTTTTCTCTCCGGAAGGCCTTCTGTAGACTCAGCTTGGGCTGTTGGCCGTAGGGAATGCTGTCACTGACAGCCTGGTGTGACCCGAGGGGGAGTTGCTATGCAGTTTCTACGAATCTGCTTTTCTTGTCTCAGCCATTTCTTTCGCATGCACTCTCTTCAAGCATGGTGGCATGGTTATTTCGTTCCCCATAGCGTTTCAAACGCAGAGCGAGTTCCCTTTCGAAAGGTAACGTCTCAGGTTACGTATGTAACCATAGTTCCCTGAGAACCAGGGAACAAGACTCTGCATTTCCTTGCCATGCTTCGGGCTGCCTGCGGAACAGTCTCTCAAGACAATGGATACTGACTGCTTCCCTAGGCGTTCCTTTTATACTTCCGGGTCACGCCATATGACGTCATAGGCTGTCGCCGGCCAATAAGGATTGGAGTTATTGGATAGTTGGCTTTCGAACACAGAGTCACGTAGGACATTCCCCATATCGTTTCAAACGCAGAGTCTCGTTCCCTGGTTCTCAGGGAACTATGGTTACATATGTAAGCTGAGACGATTTTACTGTTTTTGGTAATATTGCTGTCATAGCTGTTGGCGATTTCTTCCAATTGGCTCCCATGAAGGGTAAACCACTCTTTGTGGATGTACCAGAAGTCAATTTTTGGATTAATTACTTTAGTGTTGTAGAGCTGACACAAGTTGTTAGGCAACAAGACAGCACTTTTGCTGAATTATTAAATCGTTTAAGAACACGAAGCAAGAACTCTCCATTAAGAAAAGAAGTGTGACAAAGAATTGTGACAACGAAGAAAATAGGAGCTCTTTACATATTTCATCTACAAATGATGAAGTTCATGAGCACAGCCTAGAGCAATTAATTAAAATCTGCGAAGAGGTTGAATTTGACATGTTCTCCAAACATGTAGAACATTTTACCTAATCTGTAAACTATTTGTATAAAAAAAATTACAATCAATATATAACTCTTCCTGTGCTATTGTGATTTCTAAGTATCATGACAAATTAATATGTTGCCACTGAAATATGATTATAATACATACTATTCTTAACGGTTACCTTAATCTCATGCTAATCTACCTAGATCACTTTACTCATACCATGCTGTTGCTAATACAAGTTTTTGCTTTTCCTTATAGTCTAAATACACTGGTAATGGTACTCCAGGTTACCCACCAGGATGGGGTTCGATTCCCTGCAGTGTGCTTGCTTGTTATTATAAACTATTACTAATTTTGCACATTGCAACCTGTACCATAGCTCCTACAAGACAATATTATTTACACTGTATTATTTACACTGGTGTTCAAACATTATATGCACTACAAATTATTATTAAAAATGAATTTCTTAACAAATGTATTCTACATAATGATGAATGATCTTAAAATATTTTATTATATATATATATATATATATATATATGTGTGTGTGTGTGTGTTATGAGTACACTCAGTTAAACATTAAATGTGTGGGTGGGTGTGGGTGTCAGTTACAATTTTAATTGTTTAGAAAAATATATACACAAAACCTTACAATAAATACTGGACTTAGGATGTACACTGGATTTAAACTTTCAAACTTTTAAGCTGCAAAAGGTAAATATGCACTCATTTCGAAGTCACCTATGACATCCTATGACATGAAATTCATCTAAATTTAAATGTATGCTGTTAGGGTTCATGTTGTGTTTTGTGATCATATGGGCACCAGCTGTTGCAGTAAATGTGGTGTAAATTTGACATAAACCTTTTATGTTTAACCATTTTAACCATTTTAAATGCCCATTGCCCTCTGGGGTGGCGGTGCTACCGGTCTTAGGCCCGTCATCACTATATTTAGGGCCAAAGCCCTGTAAAGGGCTGAAGCCCTATTGTTTTCTTTAGGATTTTTTTTTTTTCGACTACTCGGTCAGCACTTTTGGGGCCCTTACCATGCTCGAAAACTCATGAAACTTTGCACATACATTGGAACCCGCGGCCATCTGGGCCGGGCAGAAGCTGGTACACGGGCATGGCAGGAGGGCTTGACAGCACCCCCTCGAATGGGCTTCGAAAACCTGGTCCATATATCAAACACGCTTGCACTCATTAGTATGAAATACTACACATAAAGACCTCATCGGGCCTAACAACTTTCGTGCTCTAAGTTATACAGCAGCTTAACAGGAAGTGAGTTATTATGGGTTGTTTCCATTCTCTGGAATTTGATATACTCCTCCTAGGCGATTAATCCGATCACCGCCAAACTCGGTCAGCATGATGTCAAGACATTGATGATGAAAAATCGGTTTGGCCGTGCTGAGGCAACGAATTTATGGCGAGAAAACACGAAATGTGTTATAACGTCTGCATACACTGATTGATTTTTATGAAACTTCCGCTGTGTTGTAGGAGCCCGATCACATGGATGTGACTATTGTGAGTCAAAGTTATAGTGCCACCAGCTGGCAGCAGGAAGTGTGTCACCTTCAAAATGCTTTGAGATCATCCTCTTACTTTTACCCGATTTGCTTCAAACTTCATCAGAATAATGTCAAAACATGGCAGATGTAGACCTGTGAATGTATGTGTGATATCTTAAATATTGTTGCCATGGCAACAAGTCAAGCTTTGAAAATATACTATTAAAAATGTGGAATTTTTGAATAAACAAGCCTTGAAATTTTAACTACTCCTCTTAGGGGATTCATGCAATCACCACTAAACTTTCTGAACATGATGATAAGACACTGAAGATGCTAAAATGCAAACGATTATAGGATATCTTGAATGGTGTTTCCATGGCAACGGTTTAAAATAAGAACAAAAAGGGCAGATAACTGCTCTTTGGTAAAATAATTCAAATTATATCCAAATGTCATATATATATATATATATGTCATATATATATGACAATGTCTAGAGGGCAGCAAATACCTATTTTTAAACATGGTTGAGAAAACAACAGTTTTTACAAAACTTTCTTTTTAAACACCGTTTAAAGGTATAAATATATTCAGTGGGTACATTGTTTGGATGCATATATATATATATATATATATATATATATATATATATAGACATTATCAAAGACTAATAGATTTTATTTTTTATTTACAATGTTGAATCTTCTGAAGCAACTTACTCATAAAACAGTGTCTCTTTCTCTCTCTCTCTCTTTCACTCTCTCTCTCTCTCTCTCTCTTTGTGTGTGTGTGTGTGTGTGTGTTACAGTCTTGAAGGTTTAACCCCTTCATTGCTGTGTCCTTTTTCTGCATTATAGGATAGGAAATCTGTGATGTGTGTGTTCTAAATCATTAAAAGTGCCACTGACACCCCCCACCACCACCACCACACACACACACAGAGGCAGAGTGAGATTTAGGAACCAGTTGGAGTCTGACCAGTTAGTTGAGCCAGGTTATTCAAAAACATTTTAAACAATAAGAATAAAATCTATTCTGTGACAGAAATTAGTACTTGATAATCTCTTAATATATACATTTAAATGTAATACTAACCATACTAACCAATACTAACCCACTATTTATAGCAAAATTATCATTCGCTGTTAAAAATATTATACGTTCAGATTAATTTATGAAAGGTATTTTATTAATAAAATTATTAAACTAATTATAGAAAACTATATAGTCAGTGAACTACAAATAAACTGGTTCTTCGCCTTAATTTTGTTATACAAATTTATAGAAGAGAAGGCCTAAGACATTTCCTATCCTATAATGCAGAAAAATGACACAGCGATGAAGGGGTTAAACCTGCAAGACTGTAACACACGCACACAACAAAGAGAGAGAGAGAGAGAAAGAGACACTGTTTTATCAGTAAGTTGCTTCAGAAGATTCAACATTTTAAATAAAAAATAAAATCTATTAGTCTTTGACAATGTCTATATATATATATATATATATATATTTGGATGCATATATATATATATATATATATATATATATATATATATATATATATATGCATCCAAACAACGTACCCACTGAATATTAATATACCTTTAAATAGTGTTTAAAAAGAAAGTTTTGTAAAAACTGTTGTTTTCTCAACCATGTTTAAAAATAGGTATTTGCTGCCCTCTAGTGCTTAATCTATATATGACATTTGGATATTACTCAATATATTTTACCAAAGAGCAGTTATCTGCCTAATTTTAACATACTTATTGAAATGAAAAATTTAATTAAAATGTGCTTATTTATAATATTTGTATTATTTTATATTGAAATAAAGGATGTATAATTCCGAGGTTAGTAAATATGTCTTTCATAAAAATCAATCAGTGTATGCAGATGTTATAACACATTTCGTGTTTCCCTTTTCTAGCCATAAATTCGTTGCCTCGCCACGGCCAAACCGTTCGAGATATCAAACCTCCGCTGGCAATTTTTCATCATCAATGCCTTGACTTCATGCTGACCGAGTTTGGTGGTGATCGGATTAATCGCCTAGGAGGAGTATATCAAATTCCAGAGCATGCGTTTTTCAAAGCAACCCATAATAACTGACTTCCTGTTAAGCTGCCGTATAACTTAGAGCACGAAAGTTGTTAGGGTCTTTATGTGTAGCAAGTTTCATTCTAATGCGTGCAAGGGTGTTTGATATATGGACAAAGTTTTCAAAGCCCATTCAAGGGGGGCGCTGTCGAGCCCTTCTGCCACACCCGGGTACCAGCTTCTGCCCTGCCCTGATGGCTGCGGGTTCCAATGTATGTGCAAAATTTCATGAGTTTTCGAGCAAGGTAAGGGCCCCAAAAGTGCCCGAATAGTCAAAAAATAAATAAAATAATAATAATCCTAAAGAAAACAATAGGGCTTCAGGGCTTTGGCCCTAATAATAATCCTTAGGGGATCAAGAGGGCCCTGTGCCATTAGTGGCTTTGGCCCTAAATATAGCTGCAAGCAGCGATGACGGGCCCAAGCCTGGTGGCACCGCCGCCCCGGTGGCTTAAGGGCAACTGTGCACAGCGGGCAATATGTATTTAAACTGGGTGAATGTGAAAGGAATATATCAAAGTCATTTGAATATGCCACATATACTGGAGTCAGCTGGTGCACCTATAACTGTGAACCACAACAGCTAGATCCATGAGATCATTTAAATTTAGATGAGTTTCATGTCATAGGATGTCAGAGGCCACTTTGAAATGAGTGCAGTTATCTTTTGCAGCTCAAAATTTTGTAAGTCTAAATCAAGTATAAATCTCAGTCCAGTATTTATTTTAAGTTTTTTTTATATATATATTTGTCTAAACCATTACACACTTCCTGATTCCCTTTTTTTGCCATAAATTCGTTGCCTCGCCACGGCTAAACCGTTTGCGATATCAAAAATCCTCTAGCAATTTTACATCCTCAATATCTTGACTTCATGCTGACCAAGTTTGGTAAATAATAACAAAAAGCAAAAACACACTGGTAATGGTACTCCAGGTTACCCACCAGGATGGGGTTCGATTCCCTGCAGTGTGCTTGCTTGTTATTATAAACTATTACTAATTTTGCACATTGCAACCTGTACCATAGCTCCTACAAGACAATATTATTTACGCTGTATTATTACACTGGTGTTCAAACATTATATGCACTACAAATTATTATTAAAAATTAATTTCTTAACAAATGTATTCTACATAATGATGAATGATCTTAAAATATTTTATTATATATATATATATATATATGTGTGTGTGTGTGTGTGTGTGTTATGAGTACACTCAGTTAAACATTAAATGTGTGGGTGGGTGTGGGTGTCAGTTACAATTTTAATTGTTTAGAAAAATATATACACAAAACCTTACAATAAATACTGGACTTAGATGTACACTGGATTTAAACTTTCAAACTTTTAAGCTGCAAAAGGTAAATATGCACTCATTTCAATGTCACCTATGACATCCTATGACATGAAATTCATCTAAATTTAAATGTATGCTGTTAGGGTTCATGTTGTGTTTTGTGATCATATGGGCACCAGCTGCTGCAGTAAATGTGGTGTAAATTTGACATAGACCTTTTATGTTTAACCATTTTAACCATTTTAAATGCCCATTGCCCACTGGGGTGGCGGTGCCACCGGTCTTAGGCCCGTCATCGCTATATTTAGGGCCAAAGCCCTGTAAAGGGCTGAAGCCCTATTGTTTTCTTTAGGATTTTTTTTTTTTTTCGACAACTCGGTCAGCACTTTTGGGGCCCTTACCATGCTCGAAAACTCATGAAACTTTGCACATACATTGGAACCCGCGGCCATCAGGGCCGGGCAGAAGCTGGTACACAGGCGTGGCAGGAGGGCTTGACAGCGCCCCCTCGAATGGGCTTCGAAAACCTGGTCCATATATCAAACACGCTTGCACGCATTAGTATGAAACTCGCTACACATAAAGACCTCATCGGGCCTAACAACTTTCGTGCTCTAAGTTATACGGCAGCTTAACAGGAAGTGAGTTATTATGGGTTGTTTCCATTCTCTGGAACTTGATATACTCCTACTAGGCGATTAATCCGATCACCGCCAAACTCGGTCAGCATGAAGTCAAGATATTGATGATGAAAAATCGGTTTGGCCGTGCTGAGGCAACGAATTTATGGCGAGAAAACACAAAATGTGTTATAACGTGTACATACACTGATTGATTTTTATGAAACTTCAGCTGTGTTGTAGGAGCCCGATCACATGGATGTGACTATTGTGAGTCAAAGTTATAGTGCCACCAACTGGCAGCAGGAAGTGTGTCACTTTCAAAATGCTTTGAGATCATCCTGTTACTTTTACCCGATTTGCTTCAAACTTCATCAGAATAATGTCAAAACATGGCAGATGTAGACCTGTGAATGTATGTGTGATATCTTAAATATTGTTGCCATGGCAACAAGTCAAGCTTTGAAAATATATTATTAAAAATGTGGAATTTTTGAATAAACAAGCCTTGAAATTTTAACTACTCCTCTTAGGGGATTCAGGCAATCACCACCAAACTTTCTGAACATGATGACAAGACACTGAAGATGCTAAAATGCAAACGATTATAGGATATCTTGAATGGTGTTTCCATGGCAACAGTTTAAAATAAGAACTAAAAGGGCAGATAACTGCTCTTTGGTAAAATAATTCAAATAATATCCAAATGTCATATATATAATAAGCACTAGAGGGCAGCAAATACCTATTTTTAAACATGGTTGAGAAAACAACAGTTTTTATATAGACATTATCAAAGACTAATAGATTTTATTTTTTATTTACAATGTTGAATCTTCTGAAGCAACTTACTCATAAAACAGTGTCTCTTTCTCTCTCTCTCTCTCTCTCTCTCTCTCTTTGTGTGTGTGTGTGTGTGTGTTACAGTCTTGAAGGTTTAACCCCTTCATTGCTGTGTCCTTTTTCTGCATTATAGGATAGGAAATCTGTGATGTGTGTGTTCTAAACCATTAAAAGTGCCACTGACACCCCCCACCACCACCACCACACACACACACAGAGGCAGAGTGAGATTTAAGAACCAGTTGGAGTCTGACCAGTTAGTTGAGCCAGGTTATTCAAAAACATTTTAAACAATAAGAATAAAATCTATTCTGTGACAGAAATTAGTACTTGATAATCTCTTAATATATACATTTAAATGTAATACTAACCATACTAACCAATACTAACCCACTATTTATAGCAAAATTATCATTCGCTGTTAAAAATATTATTCGTTCAGATTAATTTATGAAAGGTATTTTATTAATAAAATTATTAAACTAATTATAGAAAACTAAATAGTCAGTGAACTACAAATAAACTGGTTCTTTGCCTTAATTTTGTTATACAAATTTATAGAAGAGAAGGCCTAAGACATTTCCTATCCTATAATGCAGAAAAAATGACACAGCGATGAAGGGGTTAAACCTGCAAGACTGTAACACACGCACACAACAAAGAGAGAGAGAGAGAGAGAGAGAGAGAGAGAGAGAGAGACACTGTTTTATCAGTTGCTTCAGAAGATTCAACATTTTAAATAAAAAATAAAATCTATTAGTCTTTGATAATGTCTATATATATATATATATATATATATATATATATATATATATATATGCATCCAAACAACGTACCCACTGAATATTAATATACCTTTAAATAGTGTTTAAAAAGAAAGTTTTGTAAAAACTGTTTTCTCAACCATGTTTAAAAATAGGTATTTGCTGCCCTCTAGTGCTTATTCTATATATGACATTTGGATATTATTCAATATATTTTACCAAAGAGCAGTTATCTGCCTAATTTTAACATACTTATTGAAATGAAAAATTTAATTAAAATGTGCTTATTTATAATATTTGTATTATTTTATATTAAAATAAAGGATGTATAATTCCGTGGTTAGTAAATATGTCTTTCATAAAAATCAATCAGTGTATGCAGATGTTATAACACATTTTGTGTTTCCCTTTTCTCGCCATAAATTTGTTGCCTCGCCACGGCCAAACCGTTCGAGATATCAAACCTCCGCTGGCAATTTTTCATCATCAATGCCTTGACTTCATGCTGACCGAGTTTGGTGGTGATCGGATTAATCGCCTAGGAGGAGTATATCAAATTCCAGAGCATGCGTTTTTCAAAGCAACCCATAATAACTGACTTCCTGTTAAGCTGCCGTATAACTTAGAGCACGAAAGTTGTTAGGGTCTTTATGTGAGTTAGTTCTTGTATACAATGCAGGGAAACAGTGCATAACTTACATGTGCAACAGCACATGTGTTATATTAATCTCTTCTAAACACAGCGTAATAAATTTAACTATTGTATGCAATGCAATAAAACAGTTACTTCTTGTATTTATTGCAATGCAACAGCACATGTGATTTGTTTTTTCTTCAACGCACAAAGGAAAGAGATCGTTCTTGTATGCAATGCAGTGCAACAACAGTACTACATGAGTTTACTGCACAAAGGATTAAGTTACTGCAATGCACGTTTTATCTTTTCAATGCATAACGGATGAGTTAGTTCATTCATAGCAACACAACATAATATTTGTCATCTCTTTAATGAATAAGGAATAAGTTTATTGCACGCAATGCAATGAAACAGTTCTTGTATTCATTGCAATGCAACAGCATATATAATTTATTTACTCTTAAATGCACAAAGGAAGGTATTCGTTTTTGTATGCAACTCAGTGCAACAAGCAACTATTTTGTGTTATCTCTTTATTGCAAATAAATATTATATGTATTCTCTTATGCACTATAATGCTACAGCACATACATTTTACTTCTTTAAAGCATAACGGCATAAGTTAGAGATGATATGTTATGCAATAGCACTATAATATTTTTTTCATTGCACCAACGAAATGAGTTTGTTATTGTATTTATAGCACATATGTGTTTTCTATTCAGTGCACATCGTGTCTTGTATGCAGTGCAATTACAACATATGTTGTGTTTTCTCTTAAATGCACAAATTACTTGTAAGCATTGCAATGCAACAGCACATGTACATATCTAACACACAAAAGAAAAAGTATAAAAAATACATGTATTTCAGCCATACAGAAGTCCCATATTTTATTTTTTTATTTTTTTCTGTCCAAACACTCCTCCATCATGAACTTTCTGTGCATATTCATTGACTCCTTCTGATGATACGTGAGCCATTGCATATTTGACCTAACGGACAAACTTCTGGTCAAAGAGTACTCGATCTTAAATATTTGATTCATGTCGTTGATTCATGATGTTACTTCACCCATAAAGAAATCCATATTAGACGAAATTACATATTTTCTGTCAAAACAGTCTTCGATCATGAACTTTATATACATACTCGTTGCCTCAATCTGATGTTACTTCAGCCCCATAAAAATCCATTTTAGACTAAATTAACATATTTTGGCCCGAGTACTCAATCATGAACTTTCTATACTGACTCATTGACTCCATCTGATGTTAGATCAGCCAGAAAGTAATCTATATTAGACCTACTCAACATATTTCTGGCACAAGTGTACTCAATCATAAACTGTCTATACATTACTCACTGAGTCCTTATGATTTTATTTCAGCCTTACAGAAGTCCATATTAAACCTACTTGCATTTTTTCTGTCCCAACAGTCCTCGATCATAAACTTTTTGTACATACTCATTGCTATAGCTTTACTTCAATGTAAAGCTGCTTTGACACAATCTACATTGTAAAAAGCACTATATAAATAAAGGTGACTTGACTTGACTTCAGCCATATATGAGACCATGTTTGACCTTCTGGAAACATAACATATTTCAGGAAAATTAGTCCTCGATAATGAACTTTTTAGACATTGACTCCTGATACGTTATGATACGTTAGCCATAGACAGCATATTCAGCCTATTTGACCTAAGTCAAATATTAGTCCTCAATCATGAAATTTCTATACATACTCCATCTGATGATAAATCATCCAGACAGTAATCATACTGAATATATTTTTGGCCAAAGGGTACTTAATCTTGAACATTTTATACATTACTATTGACTCATTCGATGATAACGTCAGCCATAGTGTATGGCATATTTGAACTGATGGATATATTTCTGGCCCAAGATTATTCAAATCTGAACTTTTTATCACTCCTTCTGATGTTACTTCACCCATACAGCAGTCAATTTTAGATCTACTGAACATATTTATGGCAAATTAGTCCTCAATCATGAACTTTTTATACATGCAAATTTGCGCCTTCTGATGATATGTCAGCCATAGAGTATTGCATATTTGACCTAATGGACATATTTCTGGCCAAAGAGTACTTGATCTTGAGCTTTTTATTCCTAACTATTGACTCCTTTTGATGATACGTCAGCAATAGAGTATTGCACATTTTACCTAATTTATGGAAAATTATTCCTCAGTCATGAACATTCTATACATATCCATTGACTCTCTCTGATGTTTCTTCAGCCATTTATGAAGACATTTTTGACCAACTGAACATATTTCCTGGAAAGTAGTCCTCGATCATGAACTTTTATACTGACTCATTGACAGACAGTAGTCTATGTTAGACCTAATCAACATATTTCTTGCCCAAGAATACTCAATCTTGAACTTTTATACATATTCATTGACTCAGTTGACAGGTCCATATTAGACCTACTTAATTTTTTTTTTTTTTTTTATGTTCCTCAAGTCCTTGTTCATGAACTTTCTTTACATACCCATTGTCTCACTCTGCTGTTACTTCAGCAATACTTCATTTTTGACCTACTTTAAATAATTCTGGCAATTCAGTCCTTGATCATGAATTTTCTATACAGACTCATTGACTCCTGATGTTACATCAGACAGACCGTAGTCCATATTGTACTTTCTATACTTTCCATATTAAACCTTCTTAAATGTTTTTGTCCCAAGATCATGAATTTTCTATACGTACTTTTTGCCTCACTCTGATGTCACTTTAGTACTCTTTGGCCAAAAATATGTTCAGTAGGTCAAGTATGGACTTCTGCATTGCTGATGTAACATCAGAATTAATTTGATTTGAAAGTTCATGATCAAAGTCTCTTATGCCAGAAATATGTTCAGTGCGTCCATTTTGGACTACTGTCTGGCAGATGTAACATCTGATGGAGTCTAGAAAAATGTTCATTAGGTGAATTGCTGATGTAACACCAGAAGTCCAATTAGTGTGATTTGAAAATTCATGTTCAGGGACACTTTGGCCAGAAATATGTTCAGTAGGTCAATTTTGGACTACTGTCTGGTTGATGTAACATCTGAAGGAGTCCATGAATACAAAGATTTTAAGATTTGGCCAGAAATTTGTTCGGTCAAATATGTACTTCTGAATAGCTGTTGTAACACCAGAAAGAGGCAATGAGTAGAAACTTTTTGGCCATAAATATGTTCTCTTGGTCAAATGTATGGCTGACTTATCACCAGAAGGAGTTAATGAGTATGCAGAGAAATTTGATCGACGACATTTAGGCCAGAAAGGTAGGTTGAATATGGACTTCTGTATTTCTGTATGGCTGATGTAACATCATAAAGAGGCTAAAATAATTAATAGACAGTTCAAGATCAAGTACCCTTGGCCAGAAATGTGCTCAGTAGGTCAAATATGGACTGCAGTAGGCTATGGCTGATTTAACAAGCCTTTAAGAATGTATAATAAGTTAATTTTCAGGGATTCTTTAGCCAGAAATATGTTTAGTTTATCAAATAAGGACTACAGTTTTGCTGATTTAACATCAAAAGTAGTCAATGAATGGAATCTTCTGTATGGCTGATAACATCCAGAAGGGGCAAAGGAAATGTATAGAAAGATGATGATTGACTACTCTTTGGCCAGAAATATGTTTAGTAGGTCAAATATGGAATACTGTATAGCTGACATATCATCAGAAGTAGTCTATGAGTATATATAAAAAGTTCAAGATCGAATTCTCTTTGGCCAGAAATATGTCTAATGTAATATCAGAAGGTGTATTGAGACAGCTCAAGATCAAGTACTCTTTAGCCAGAAATATGTTCAGTAGGTCAAACATGGACTTCTGGATGGCTGATTTATGGCTGAAGGGAGTCAATTTGTATGTATAAAAAGTTCAAGATCGAGGACTCTTGGGTCAGAAATATGTTAAAATATGGATTATGAATATGAATATGGGGGTAAAATATGGATTTCCTTATGGCTGATGTAATATCAGAAGGAGTCAATGAGTATGTATAGAATGTTAATGATCGAGGACTCTTGGGCCAGAAGTAACATCAGAATGAGACAATGAGTGTGTATAGAAAGTTCACGATCAGGGACTATTAAGACAGGAAAAATCCATCATCAATGTCCATGGATCCAAAAATCCATGTCCATCAAATATGCAATACTCTATGGCTGATGAAGTAGTCAATTTGTATTTATATAAAGTTCATGTTTGAGGACTAATTTTCCAGAAATACATGGGCTCATGTATGGCTGATGTAACATCGGAGTGAGTCAATGAGAATGTATAGAAAGTTCATGACTGAGGACTGATTTGACAGAAATATGTCCATTAGGTCAAATATGCAATACTCTATGGCCTACGTATTATCATCAGAAGGAGTCGATAATAATGTATAGAAAGTTCATGAGCAAGGACTCTTGGGACAGAAAAAAATTAAGTAGGTCTAATATTGACTACTGTTCTTCTGATGTAAGTCAATGAATCAATGAATATGTATGGAAAGTTCAAGATCGAGAACTCTTGGACTAGAAATATGTTCATTATGTCAAATATGGACTACTGTCTGTCTGATTTAACATTAGAAGGAGTCAATGAATCTGTACAGAAAGTTCATGAACGAGGACCTTTGGGTTAGAAATATGTTTAGTAGGTCAAATATGGACTTCTATATGGCCGATGTGACATCAGAAGGCTTCAATGAGTATATGTAAAAAGTTCAATATCAAATAGTGTTTGGTCAGAAATATGTTCTGTTAGCCAATTGTGGACTACTGTTTATAAAAGTCAAACATGGGCTCATATACATGGCTGATGTAGCCATACGGCTGAAGTAACATCATAGTTTATAGTTTATGAGTTCATAAACGAGGACTCTTGGGTCAGAAATGTGTTCAGTAGATCAAATATTACTTCTATATTGCTGATGTGACATCAGAAAGCTTCAATAAGTCTATGTAGAAAGTTCAATACCAAATACCAAATAGTCAGAAATATGTTCTGTCAGCCAAAGATGGACTACTTTCTGTACTAATCTAACATCAGAGTGAGTCTTTTGTATAGAAAGTTTATACTTGAGGACTAATTTGCCAGAAAAAATGTTCAGTAGGTCTAATAATGATTTCTATATAGGTGAAGTGACATCAGAAGTGAATAGAAATGTATAAAAAGTTCAGATTAGAATAATCTTTGGGCCAGAAATGAATCCATTAGGTCAAATATGTAATACTCTATGGCTGAAGTAACATTAGAGTGAGTTTCCTTGTACTGCATACAATAGTTAACTTAATACACTGTGTTTATTGCATTGTAACATGTAAGTTATGCACTGTTTCTCTGCATTTTATACAAAAACTAATGCATTAAAGAGATATAACACATTACACATGGTGTTGCGATGAATTAACGAACTAATCCATTATGAATTGTAGAGATAATTTATAACGTGCATTGCACTGCAGTAACTTAATCCGTTGTGCAGTGAAGAGATAATACATGACAGGTGCTTGTTGCACTGCATTGCTTACAAGAACGAACTCTTTCCTTTGTGCATTGAAGAGACTACAAATCACATATGCTGTTGCATTGCAATGCATCAAGAACTGTTTCAGTGCATTGCATACAATAATTAACTTATGTTGTGCATAGAAGACAATAATAAAACGTGTGCTGTTGCATTGCAATGCATACAAGGAACAAACATGTAAGTTATGCACTGTTTCATTGCACTGTATACAAAAACTAACCTCTTCCTTATGCATTGAAGAGATAACACATAACATATGCCCTCAGAAGCCTACAAAGGATAGTCCGGTCTGCTGAGCGAATCATTGGTACAACTCTCCAAGAAGTGTACATATCCAGAGTGAGAAAAAGGGCAAAGAAAATCACTCTGGACCCCTCACATCCAGCACACATCTTTGAACTGTTGCCAACTGGTCGACGCTACAGAGCTCTGAGCACCAGAACGACCAGACACAAGAACAGTTTCTTCCCTCAAGCAATTCATTTCATGAACACGACACACAACACTATTTACTTAATAACACATACTTTTTTATATTTCAAATTTGCACACATTCATAACTGTATATACAAACTGTCTATATTATATATTGTTTTTTGCACTTTTTCTATCTTGTATATTTGTATATTATTATTCTATTCTTTATATTATCTGTGTCTTGTCTTGTCACTGTTACTCTGTTGCACTGTGGAGCTTCTGTCACTAAAACAAATTCATAGTATTTGTAAACATACATACCTGGCAATAAAGCTCTTTCTGATTCTGATGCATTGAAGAGATAACATAACACGGGTGCTGTTGCATTGCACTAAATACAAAAAACAAATAATTTCGTTTGTGCATTGATAAGATGATGAATAACATACAAGGTATGCACTGTAATACCTTGCACTGAAGAGATAACATATGAGCAACATATGTGAAGAGATATTCACATATATTCTGTTCCACTGCAGTGCATTCAGAATCCTAACTAACTTATAGACTCTTTCAAATTCGTTGCACATTAAAGAGGTAACACATATGTGCTGTTACATTGCAATGCATAAAGGAATACATATAATGTATACGCTTTTTCAATGCATTGTAGAACTAACATACATTTCTGCATTGAAGAGATAACACATAAAATATGTGCTTTTGCATTGCATTGCATACACAATCTAAATTAATGCCTTGTGCAGTGATGAATAACATATAAGCTATGCACTGTTTTATTGCATTGTATGCAAAAACGTATTTTGTTGTACATATTTTGTAACACAACACAGGTACTATTGAACTGCATTGCATACAAAAACTAATTATTTTGTGTATTGAAGAGAAAACATAGTGCATTGTATATAAGATTTTATTCCGTTGTACAAAATAGAGGTAAAATGTATGTGCCGTTGCACTGCAATGCATAAAAAGAATACAGATAAGGTATGCACTGTTTCATTACATTGTTTACAAAGAACATTGTGCATTGAACAGATAACACATACCACATACCATATATGCTATTTGCATTGCAATAAATACAATAAATAATAAATTTCCTGTGCATTAAAGAGATAACACATAACACTGTGACTGCATTCAAAATATGAATTATCTGTTGTGCAGTGATGAATAACATATAAGGCATGCACTGTTTCATCGCAATGTACTCAACAACAAACTTGTTCTGTGGCGCAATGAACTGAAAGCAGTTCAGAAATATGAACTGAACATATTTCTGGCCCAAGAGTCGTCAAACATGGAGTTTCTATACATACTCATTGACTCCTTCTGATGTAACATCAGCCAGACAGTTGTCCACATTTGACCTACTGAACATATTTCTGGCCCAAGAATAAACGACCTCGAACTTTCTTGATTTTATTTCATCCAGACAAAAGTCGATATTAGAACTTGCAACACATTTCTTCTATGCACAACATCATACGTTGTATGAAATAAAACAGTTAGTTCTTGTATTTATTGCAGTGCAACAGCATATGTGATTTGTATTCTCTTCAATGCACCACAAAGGAAAGAGTTCGTTCTTGTAAGCAATGCAGTACTTACATGTTCCAATGTCAAGTCAAGTCAAGTCACCTTTATTTATATAGCGCTTTTTACAATGCAGATTGTGTCAAAGCAGCTTTACAGTGATAACTGGTACATTATTTTGGCTGCACAGCAGCTCTTAAAGAATAGTGTCAATGCAGGCAGATCAAAGCACTGTTGAATATCAAATGTCAATTGTCAAGTTAGTTAGTTCAATGCAACAGCAAATATGTTATTGTTTTGTTTTATGCACAGCGTAATAAGTTAAATATTGTACGCAATGCAACGAAACAGTTTGTTCTATCAGCATTGCACTGCAACAGCATATGTAATTTGTTTTCTCTTCAATGCACGAAGGAAACAGTTAGTTCTTGTATGAAACGTAGTGAGTCACCTGTATTCTATGCACAGCGTAATAAGTTAACTATTGCAGGCAATGCATTCATCATTCATCGCAACACCACGTGAAAAGTTATATCTCTTCAGTACATGAGGAATAAGATAGTTCTTTTATACAATGCAAGGAAACAGTGCATAACTCACATGTTCTAATGCAACAGCATTGTATATGAACTTTCTGTGCAGAAATGCACTATATTAATTTCTTCTATACACAGCATAATAAGTTAACTATTGTATGCATTGCACTAAAACAGTTCTTGATGCATTGCGCTGCAACAGCATTTGTGATTTGTTTTCTCTTTACTTCCAATAACACCAGATGTACTCGTTACATCAGAAGAAGAATGGCATCTACGCTAATATTAGTCTTTCTGTTTATCCCGAGGTTTACCGTAGTCAACCGGATCCGGGCCGCATCCAGGTTTGACCAAGGACCTGCGCCTTAACACGACCACAACGCAGCCCTGAAGTATCAGCAGAGATTGAGTCAACTAGATCATCCACTGTGAAGGCCTCATCAACATGACAACCAGTGGCGCAGCTCCTCAACAACCGTCCATACCGGTGTGATGAATACGATCCTCAGCTGGATGGAACTGAATTAAATACTTTGAATGTTGCGATCCTATCTGTCGTAACAACTGAGTCGTAACAAAGCACTTTTTGCCAGAGGAGAACTGGCCCCCCGACTAAGCCTGGGTTCTCCCAAGGTTTTTTTTCTCCATTTTAACACCTGTTTGCCACCTGATGTCACCTGTTGGAGTTTGGGTTCCTTGCCGCTGTCGCCTTTGGCTTGCTTAGTTGGGGACACTTGACAGTTGACATTTGATATTCAACAGTGCTTTGATCTACCTGCATTGACACTATTCTTTAAGAGCTGCTGTGCAGCCAAAATAATGTACCAGTTATCACTGTAAAGCTGCTTTGACACAATCTACATTGTAAAAAGCGCTATATAAATTAAGGTGACTTGACTTGACTTGACATTTTTAAAAGATTCAGCTGGGAGAACAGCTAGCAACTAATTAAGTTAATTTATTTCTGGTTTGTAACATGATTAGCTATAAAAGGGATGTCTTAGAGAGGCATAGTCTCTCAGAAGTAAAGATGGGCTGAGGCTCTCCAATCTGTGAAAGAGTGCATAAAAAGATTGCGGAAAACAATGTTCCTCAACGTTTGCAAATCTCATAATCTAAAGTGCATGACATTATCAAAAGATTCAGAAAAATTGGAGAAATCCATATGATTTTATTTCAGCCTTACGAAGTCCATATTAAACCTACTTACATTTTTTCTGTCCCAAAGGTCCTTGATAATAAACTTTTTGTACATACTCATTGCCTCACTCTGATGTTACTTCAGCCATATATGAATATATTTTTGACCAACTGAACATATTTTCTGCAAAGTAGTCCTCGATCATGAACTTTCTATACTGACTCATTGACTCCTGATGTTACATCAGACAGACAGTAGTCTATATTAGACCTAATCAACATATTTCTTGCCCAAGAATACTCAGTCTTGAACTTTTTATACATATTCATTGACTCCTTCTGATGATACGTCGGCCATAGAGTATTGCATATTTGACCTAATCTGGCAAATTAGTCCTCAAACATGATCTTTTTATACATACAAATTGATTGCTTCTGATGATATGTCAGCCATAGAGTATGGCATATTTGACTTAATGGACATATTTCTGGCCAAAGAGTAGGCGATCTTGAACTTTTTATACCTAATTATTGACTCCTTTTGATGATACATCAGCAACATTTGACCTAATGGACATATTTATGGAAAATTATTCCTCAGTCATGAACTTTCTATACATACCCATTGACTCCATCTGATTTTAGATCAGTACAGACAGTAGTCCATATTTGGCTGACAGAACATATTTCTGACCAAACAGTGTTTGATAATGAACTTTTTACATATACTCAGTGAATTCTTCTGATGTCACATCAGCCATATAGAAGTGAAATTTGACCTACTGAACACATTTCTGACTCAAGAGTCCTCGTACATGAACTTTCTATGCATACTCATTGTCTCACTATTATGTTATTTCAGCCATACAAAAGCCCATGTTTGACTTTTCGAACATATTTTTGGCAAATTAGTCCTCAATCATGAACTTTCTGTACATACGCATTGACTGTCTCTGATGTTGCCTCAGCCATATATGAAGACATTTTTGACCAACTGAACATATTTTCTGCAAAGTAGTCCTCGATCATGAACTTTCTATACTGACTCATTGACTCCTGATGTTACATCAGACAGACAGTAGTCTATATTAGACCTAATCAACATATTTCTTGCCCAAGAATACTCAGCCTTGAACTTTTTATACATATTCATTGACTCCTTCTGATGATACGTTGGCCATAGAGTATTGCATATTTGACCTAATGGACATATTTCTGGCAAAATAGGTCCTCACTCATGAACTTTCTATACATACCCATTGACCCCATCTTATGTTAGATCAGTATAGACAATAGTCCATAACTGGCTGACAGAACATATTTCTGACCAAACAGTATGTGATATTGAACTTTTTATGTATATTCATTGAAGCCTTCTGATGTCATATCGGCCATATAGAAGTCCATATTTGACCTGATGAACATATTTCTAACCCAAAGGTCCTCGTTCATGAACTTTCTGTACAGACTTACTGACTCCTTCTAATGTTAAATCAGACAGACAGTTGTCCATATTTGACATAATGAACATATTTTTGGTCCAAGAGTAATCGATCTTGAACTTTCTTTAGCGACTCATTGACTCCGACTAATGTTAAATCAGACAGACAGTAGTCCATATTTGGCATATTGAACATATTTCTAGCCTAAGAGTACTCGATCTTGAACTTTCTAAACAGACTCATTGACTCTTTCTGTTACATTAGAAGAACGGTAGTCAATATTAGACCTACTTAATTTTTTTCTGTCCCAAGAGTCCTTGTTCATGAACTTTCTATACATTATTATTGACTCATTCTGATGATAATACATCGGCCATAGAGTATTGCATATTTGACCTAATGGACATATTTCTGTCAAATCAGTCCTCAGTCATGAACTTCCTATACATAATCATTGACTCACTCCGATGTTACATCAGCCATACATGAGCCCATGTTTGACTGAACATATTTCTGGAAAATTAGTCCTCAAACATGAACTTTATATAAATGCAAATTGACTACTTCTCATGATACATCAGCCATAGAGTATTGAATATGTGATAGACATAGAATTGATGATGGATATTTTTTTTTTTTGTCTTAAGAGTCCCTGATCGTGAACATTCTATACACACTCAATTCTTCATTCTAATGTTACTTCTGGCCCAAGAGTCCTTGATCATTAACATTCTATACATACTCATTGACTCCTTCTGATATTACATCAGCCATAAGGAAGTCCATATTTTACCTACTGAACATATTTCTGACCCAAGGGTCCTCGATCTTGAACTTTTTATACATACTGACTCCATATGATTTTATTTCAGCCTTACGAAGTCCATATTAAACCTACTTACATTTTTTTTGTCCCAAAAGTCCTCGATCATAAACTTTTTGTACATACTCATTGCCTCACTCTGATGTTACCATATATGAGACCATGTTTGACCTTCTGAACATGTTTCAGGAAAATTAGTCCTCAGTAATAAACTTTTTAGACATTGACTCCTAATGATGACACGTCAGCCATAGAGTATTGCATATCTGACCTAATGGACATTAATGCTCAGTCATGAAATTTCTATACATACTCATTGACTCCATCTGATGATAAATCATCCAGACAGTAATCATACTGAATATATTTTTGGCCAAAGGGTACTTAATCTTGAACATTTTATACATTACTATTGACTCTTTCGATGATACCTCAGCCATAGTGTATGGCATATTTGAACTAATGGATATATTTCTGGCCCAAGATTATTCAAATCTGAACTTTTTATCACTCCATCTGATGTTACTTCACCCATACAGCAGTCAATTATAGATCTACTGAACATATTTCTGGCAAATTAGTTCTCAATCATGAACTTTTTTTATACATGCAAATTGACTTCTTCTGATGATACGTCAGCCATAGAATATTGCATATTTGACACAATCTGGCAAATTAGTCCTCAAACATGATCTTTTTATACATACAAATTGATTGATTCTGATGATATGTCAGCCATAGAGTATGGCATATTTGACTTAATGGACATATTTCTGGCCAAAGAGTACGCGATCTTGAACTGTATATAACTAATTATTGACTCATTTTGATGATACGTCAGCAACATTTGACCTAATGGACATATTTATGGAAAATTATTCCTCAGTCATGAACTTTCAATACATACCCATTGACTTCATCTGATGTTAGATCAGTACAGACAGTAGTCCATATTTGGCTGACAGAACACATTTCTGACCAATCAGTATTTGATAATGAACTTTTTACATATACTCGGTGAAGTCTTCTGATGTCACATCAGCCATATAGAAGTCAAATTTGACCTACTGAACATATTTCTGACCCAAGAGTCCTCGTACATGAACTTTCTATGCATACTCAATTGTCTCACTATTATGTTATTTCAGCCATACAAAAGCCCATGTTTGACTTTTTGAACATATTTCTGGCAAATTAGTCCTCAATCATGAACTTTGTGTACATACTCATTGACTGTCTCTGATGTTGCTTCAGCCATATATGAAGACATTTTTGACCAACTGAACATATTTTCTGCAAAGTAGTCCTCGATCATGAACTTTCTATACTGACTCATTGACTCCTGATGTTACATCAGACAGACAGTAGTCTATATTAGACCTAATCAACATATTTCTTGCCCAAGAATACTCAGTCTTGAACTTTTTATACATATTCATCGACTCCTTCTGATGATACGTCGGCCATAGAGTATTGCATATTTGACCTAATGGACATATTTTTGGCAAAATAGGTCCTCACTTATGAACTTTCTATACATACCCATTGACCCCATCTTATGTTAGATCAGTATAGACAATAGTCCATAACTGGCTGACGGAACATATTTCTGACCAAACAGTATGTGATATTGAACTTTTTACATATATTCATTGAAGCCCTCTGATGTCATATCGGCCATATAGAAGTCCATATTTGACCTGGTGAACATATTTCTAACCCAAAGGTCCTCGTTCATCAACTTTCTAGACAGACTCATTGACTCCTTCTAATGTTAAATCAGACAGACAGTAGTCCATATTTGACATAATGAACATATTTCTGGCCCAAGAGTACTCGATCTTGAACTTTCTAAACAGACTCACTGACTCCTTCTAATGTTAAATCAGACAGACAGTAGTCCATATTTGACATAATGAACATATTTTTGGTCCAAGAGTAATCAATCTTGAACTTTCTTTAGCGACTCATTGACTCTTTCTAATGTTAAATCAGACAGACAGTAGTCCATATTTGGCATATTGAACATATTTCTGGCCCAGGAGTACTCGATCTTGAACTTTCTAAACACACTCATTGACTCCTTCTGATGTTACATTAGAAGAACGGTAGTCAATATTAGACCTACTTAATTTTTTTCTGTCCCAAGAGTCCTTGTTCATGAACTTTCTATACATTATTATTGACTCATTCTGATGATAATACATTGGCCATAGAGTATTGCATATTTGACCTAATGGACACATTTCTGTCAAATCAGTCCTCAGTCATGAACTTCCTATACATAATCATTGACTCACTCCGATGTTACATCAGCCATACATGAGCCCATGTTTGACTGAACATATTTCTGGAAAATTAGTCCTCAAACATGAACTTTATATAAATGCAAATTGATTACTTCTCATGATACATCAGCCATAGAGTATTGAATATGTGATAGACATAGAATTGATGATGGATTTTTTTTTTTTTTGTCTTAAGAGTCCCTGATCGTGAACTTTCTATACACACTCAATTCTTCATTCTAATGTTACTTCTGGCCCAAGAGTCCTTGATCATTAACATTCTATACATACTCATTGACTCCTTCTGATATTACATCAGCCATAAGGAAGTCCATATTTTACCTACTGAACATATTGTTGACCCAAGGGTCCTTGATCTTGAATTTTTTATACAAACTGACTGACTCCATATGATTTTATTTCAGCCTTACGAAGTCCATATTAAACCTACTTACATTTTTTCTGTCCCAAAAGTCCTCGATCATGAACTATTTGTACATACTCATTGCCTCACTCTGATGTTACTTCAGCCATATATGAAGACATTTTTGACCAACTGAACATATTTTCTGCAAAGCAGTCCTCGATCCTGAACTTTCTATACTGACTCATTGACTCCTGATGTAACATCAGACAGACAGTAGTCTATATTAGACCTAATCAACATATTTCTTGCCCAAGAATACTCAGTCTTGAACTTTTTATACATATTCATTGACTCCTTCTGATGATACGTCGGCCATAGCGTATTGCATATTTGACCTAATCTGGCAAATTAGTCCTCAAACATGATCTTTTTATACATACAAATTAATTGCTTCTGATGATATGTCAGCCATAGAGTATGGCATATTTGACTTAATGGACATATTTCTGGCCAAAGAGTACGCGATCTTGAACTTTTTATACCTAATTATTGACTCCTTTTGATGATACGTCAGCAACATTTGACCTAATGGACATATTTATGGAAAATTATTCCTCAGTCATGAACTTTCTATACATACCCATTGACTCCATCTGATGTTAGATCAGTACAGACAGTAGTCCATATTTGGCTGACAGAACACATTTCTGACCAAACAGTATGTGATATTGAACTTTTTACATATATTCATTGAATCCTTCTGATGTCACATCGGCCATATAGAAGTCCATATTTGACCTGATGAACATATTTCCGACCCAAGGATCCTCGTAC
The DNA here is from genome assembly GCA_037101425.1 of Elopichthys bambusa. Lineage (NCBI taxonomy): Eukaryota > Metazoa > Chordata > Actinopteri > Cypriniformes > Xenocyprididae > Elopichthys > Elopichthys bambusa. The sequence goes on from CM074436.1 coordinate 19,248,218, forward strand.
ATGAACTTTCTATGCATACTCATTGTCTCACTATTATGTTATTTTTAGCCAAACAAAAGCCCATGTTTGACTTTTTGAACATATTTCTGGCAAGTTAGTCCTCAATCATGAACTTTGTGTACATACTCATTGACTGTCTCTGATTGTTGCTTCAGCCATATATGAAGACATTTTTGACCAACTGAACATATTTTCTACAAAGTAGTCCTCGATCATGAACTTTCTATACTGACTCATTGACTCCTGATGTTACATCAGACAGACAGTAGTCTGTATTAGACCTAATCAACATATTTCTTGCCCAAGAATACTCAGTCTTGAACTTTTTATACATATTCATCGACTCCTTCTGATAATACGTCGGCTATAGAGTATTGCATATTTGACCTAATGGACATATTTTTGGCAAAATAGGTCCTCACTCATGAACTTTCTATACATACCCATTGACCCCATCTTATGTTAGATCAGTATAGACAATAGTCCATAACTGGCTGACAGAACATATTTCTGACCAAACAGTATGTGATATTGAACTTTTTACATATATTCATTGAAGCCCTCTGATGTCATATCGGCCATATAGAAGTCCATATTTGACCTGGTGAACATATTTCTAACCCAAAGGTCCTCGTTCATCAACTTTCTAGACAGACTCATTGACTCCTTCTAATGTTAAATCAGACATACAGTAGTCCATATTTGACATAATGAACATATTTCTGGCCCAAGAGTACTCGATCTTGAACTTTCTAAACAGACTCACTGACTCCTTCTAATGTTAAATCAGACAGACAGTAGTCCATATTTGACATAATGAACATATTTTTGGTCCAAGAGTAATCAATCTTGAACTCTCTTTAGCGACTCATTGACTCTTTCTAATGTTAAATCAGACAGACAGTAGTCCATATTTGGCATATTGAACATATTTCTGGCCCAAGAGTACTCGATCTTGAACTTTCTAAACACACTCATTGACTCCTTCTGATGTTACATTAGAAGAACGGTAGTCAATATTAGACCTACTTAATTTTTTTCTGTCCCAAGAGTCCTTGTTCATGAACTTTCTATACATTATTATTGACTCATTCTGATGATAATACATCGGCCATAGAGTATTGCATATTTGACCTAATGGACACATTTCTGTCAAATCAGTCCTCAGTCATGAACTTCCTATACATAATCATTGACTTACTCCGATGTTACATCAGCCATACATGAGCCCATGTTTGACTGAACATATTTCTGGAAAATTAGTCCTCAAACATGAACTTTATATAAAATGCAAATTGACTACTTCTCATGATACATCAGCCATAGAGTATTGAATATGTGATAGACATAGAATTGATGATGGATTTTTTTTTTGTCTTAAGAGTCCCTGATCGTGAACTTTCTACACTCATTTCTTCATTCTAATGTTACTTCTGGCCCAAGAGTCCTTGATCATTAACATTCTATACATACTCATTGACTCCTTCTGATATTACATCAGCCATAAGGAAGTCCATATTTTACCTACTGAACATATTTCTGACCCAAGGGTCCTCGATCTTGAACTTTTTATACATACTCATTGCCTCACTCTGATGTTACCATATATGAGACCATGTTTGACCTTCTGAACATGTTTCAGGAAAATTAGTCCTCAGTAATAAACTTTTTAGACATTGACTCCTAATGATGACACGTCAGCCATAGAGTATTGCATATCTGACCTAATGGACATTAATGCTCAGTCATGAAATTTCTATACATACTCATTGACTCCATCTGATGATAAATCATCCAGACAGTAATCATACTGAATATAATTTTGGCCAAAGGGTACTTAATCTTGAACATTTTATATATTTCTATTGACTCTTTCGATGATACCTCAGCCATAGTGTATGGCATGTTTGAACTAATGGATATATTTCTGGCCCAAGATTATTCAAATCTGAACTTTTTATCACTCCATCTGATTTACTTCACCCATACAGCAGTCAATTTTAGATCTACTGAACATATTTCTGGCAAATTAGTTCTCAATAATGAACCTTTTTTATACATGCAAATTGACTTCTTCTGATGATACGTCAGCCATAGAGTATTGCATATTTGACACAATCTGGCAAATTAGTCCTCAAACATGATCTTTTTATACATACAAATTGATTGATTCTGATGATATGTCAGCCATAGAGTATGGCATATTTGACTTAATGGACATATTTCTGGCCAAAGAGTACGCGATCTTGAACTGTATATAACTAATTATTGACTCCTTTTGATGATACGTCAGCAACATTTGACCTAATGGACATATTTATGGAAAATTATTCCTCAGTCATGAACTTTCGATACATACCCATTGACTCCATCTGATGTTAGATCAGTACAGACAGTAGTCCATATTTGGCTGACAGAACACATTTCTGACCAATCAGTATTTGATAATGAACTTTTTACATATACTCGGTGAAGTCTTCTGATGTCACATCAGCCATATAGAAGTCAAATTTGACCTACTGAACATATTTCTGACCCAAGAGTCCTCGTACATGAACTTTCTATGCATACTCAATTGTCTCACTATTATGTTATTTCAGCCATACAAAAGCCCATGTTTGACTTTTTGAACATATTTCTGGCAAATTAGTCCTCAATCATGAACTTTTTTCATACATGCAAATTGACTTCTTCTGACTTCTTCTACTCATTGTCTAACTATTATGTTATTTCAGCCATACAAAAGCCCGTGTTTGACTTTTTGCTTCAGCCATACATGAAGACATTTTTGACCAACTGAACATATTTTCTGCAAAGTAGTCCTCGATCATGAACTTTCTATACTGACTCATTGGCTCCTTACATCAGAGAGACAGTAGTCTATATTAGACCTAATCAACATATTTCTTGCCCAAGAATACTCAGTCTTGAACTTTTTATACATATTCATTGACTCCTTCTGATGATACGTCGGCCATAGAGTATTGCATATTTGACCTAATGGACATATTTCTGGCAAAATAGGTCCTCAGTCATGAACTTTCTATACATACCCATTGACCCCATCTTATGTTAGATCAGTATAGACTAAACAGCATATTTCTTGCCCAAGAATACTCAGTCTTTAACTTTTTATACATATTTATTGACTCCTTCTGATTTTATTTCAGTTGACAGAAGTCCATATTAGACCTACTTAATTTTTTTTTTATGTTCCTCAAGTCCTTGATCATGAACTTTCTTTACATATCCATTGTCTCACTCTGCTGTTACTTCAGCAATACTTTTTTTTTTAACCTACTTTAGATAATTCTGGCAATTCAGTCCATCATCATGATTTTTCTTTATAGACTCATTGACTTCTGATGTAATATCAGATAGACTGTAGTCCATATTGAACCAACATATTTCTGGCTCAAGAGAACTTGGTCTTGAACTTTTTATATTTTCCATATTAAACCTTCTTAAAGGTGTTTGTCCCAAGAGTCTTCGATCATGAATTTTCTATACATATTTTTTGCCTCACTCTGATGTTACTTCAGTACTCTTGGCCAAAAATATGTTTAGTAGTTCAAGTATGGACTTCTGCATGGCTGATGTAACATCTGATGAAGTCTAGAAAAATGTTCATTAGGTCAATAGGGACTATTGTATAGGGACAATCAGTATTACTGTATGTAACAGCAGACGGCGTCAATTAGTATGATTTGAAAGTTCATGTTTAGGGAGAAGTAGTCAATTTGTATTTATATAAAGTTCATGTTTGAGGACTAATTTTCCAGAAATATGTTCAGTCAAACATGGGCTCATGTATGGCTGATGTAACATCGGAGTGAGTCAATGAGTACGTATAGAAAGTTCATGACTGAGGACTGATTTGACAGAAATATGTCAATTAGGTCAAATATGCAATACTCTATGGCCGACGTTTTATGAGTCAATAAAAATGTATAGAAAGTTCATGAACAAGGACTCTTGGGACAGAAAACAATTAAGTAGGTCTTAAGAAAAGTACTGTTCTTCTGATGTAACATCCAACATATGTATGGAAAGTTCAAGATCGAGAACTCTTGGGCTAGAAATATATGTTCATTATGTCAAATATGGATTACTGTCTGTCTGATGCAACCTCAGAGAGAGTCAATGAGTCTGTTTAGAAAGTTCAAGATCGTGTACTCTTGGGCCAGAAATATGTTCAATATGCCAAATATGGACTACTGTATGTTTGATGTAACATAAGAAGGAGTCAATGAATCGCTAAAGAAAGTTCAAGTTAGAGTACTTCTTGGACCAGAAATATGTTTATGATGTCAATTATGGACTACTGTCTGTCTGATTTAACATTAGAAGGAGTCAATGAGTCTGTACAGAAAGTTCATGAACGAGGACCTTTGGATTATAAATATGTTCAGCAGGTCAAATATGGACTTCTATATGGCCAATGTGACATCAGAAGGCTTCAATGAGTACATGTAAAAAGTTCAATATCACATACTGTTTGGTCAAGAAATATGTTCTGTCTGCCAGTTATGGACTACTGTCTGTACTGATCTAACATAATCAATGGGTATGTATAGAATGTTCATGACTAAGGCCTAATTTGCCAGAAATGTATAGAAAGTTCATGACTGAGGACTAATTTGCCCTAATGCAAAAATGTCATATACTCTATGACATTTCATCAAAAGGAACCAATAGTTTATGTAAAAAGGTCAAGATCGAGTACTCTTTAACCAAAAATATGTCCATTAAGTCAAAGATGCAATACTCTATGGCTGACGTATCATCAGAAGCAACCAATTTCTATGTATAAAATGTTTAGTTTAAAGGAGTAATTTGCCAAATATGTTCAGAAAGTCAAACTAACTAGAATTAACTAACTCATCCATTATGAATTTTAGAGATAACTTATGACGTGCATTGCATTGCAGTAACTTAATCCGTTGTGCAGTGTGAAGAGATAAATCATGACAGGTGCTGGTTGCACTGCATTGCTTACAAGAATGAACACTTTCCTTTGTGCATTGAAGAGAATACAAATCACATATGCTGTTGCATTGCAATGCATCAAGTATACTAACGTATTCCTCATGCATTGAAGAGATAACATAACACGGGTGCTGTTGCATTGCACTAAATACAAAAACAAAATAATTTTGTTTGTGCATTGATAAGATAACATATGTGAAGAGATAACACATACATATATACATTCCACTGCAGTACATCCAAAATCCTAACTAACTTATATGTGTTACCTCTTTAATTTGCAACGAAATGTTTATGTGCTGTTACGTTGAAATGCATAAAGGAATACAAATAAGGTATGCGCTTCTTCTTTGCATTGTAGAACTAACATCGTTCTGCATTGAAGAGATAACACATAAAACATCTCAAATTAATGCGTTGTGCAGTGATGAATAACAAACTTATATAAGCTATGTGATTCTCTTCAATACACAAAGGAAAGAGTTAGTTCTTGTATGCAATGCGGTGCAACAACCAAAACGGAATAACTTAATGCAATTCAATGCACAACGTTGTGTTGTATCTCAGCGCATAAAGGATGAGTTAGCTCATTTATCGCAACACCACTGTGATATCTCTTCAATGCCTAAGTTAGTTTTTGTATACAGTGCATAACTTACATGTTGCAATGAAACAGCACATACATTATATGTGTATATATATTAGTTAACTCTTGCTCGCAATGCAATAAAGCAGTACATAACATACATTTTAGTTCTTGTATGCATTGCACAAGAAATGTTGCAACAGCACATTGTTATTTTTTTTCTTCTAAGCACAATACAAGTTAATTATTGTATGCATTGCAACAGTTCTAGATGCATTGCAATGCAAAGGCATATGTGATATGTTTTCTCTTCAACGCACAAAGGATATAGTTAGTTCTTGTATATAAAGGCAGTGCAACAAGCTCCTATCATGTGTTATCTTTTCATTGCAAAACGGAACAACTTTCTGCAATGCAATGCATCTCTTCAATGCATTAGGAATTATTTAGTTTTTGTATACAATGTAAGGAAACGGTGCATAACTTACATGTTAGTTCTTGACACATTGCAATTCAATGCACGTTATGTGCTATATCTCAATGCATAAAAGGAATACGTTCGTTTTTGTATACAATACAAAGAAGCAGTGCATAACTAACATGTTTGCAATGCAACAGAACGTTATATTAATTTCTTCTATACCTAGCGTAATGTTAACTATTGTATGAAATGCACTGAAACGGTTCTTGATGCATTGCAATGTAACAGCATATGTGATTTGTTTTCTCTTCAATACACAAATGAAAGAGTTAGTTCTTGTATGCAATGCAGTGCAACAATCATCTCTCATGTTATCTCCATCGCAAAACGGAATAACTTACTGCAATGCACATTATGTTTTATATCTCAGTGTAAAACGGACAATTCAGTTCGTTCATCGCAACACCACATATTTTGTTATCTCTTCAATGCATAAGGAATAAGTTTATTTTTGTTACTGTTTGCAAGGAAACAGTTGCATAACTTACATGTTAGTGCTGTTGCAATGCAACAGCATGTATGATTTGTTTTCTCTTCAATGCACAAAGGAAAGAGTTAGTTCTTGTATGCTATGGTAACATACTGCAATGCAATGAACAATGCAAGGAAACAGTGCATAACTTACATGTTGAAATGCAATATATGAATTTCTTCTATACAAAGCATAATACGCATTGCACGCAACGCATAACTTACATTTTAGTTCTTGTATGCATCGCAATGCAACAGCACATATGTTATATTAATTTCTTCTATAAACAGCATAATAAGTTAACTATTGTAGGCATTGCACTAAAATAGTTGTTGATGCATTGCGTTGCAACAGCATATGTGATTTGTTTTCTCTTCAATACACAAAGGAAAGAGGTAGTTCTTGTGTGCAGTTCGCACTGCATCAGGAATAAATTACTGGTATGCACATATTATATGTTATCTCTTCAATGCATAAGGAATACGTTTCGTTTTTGTATACAATACAAAGAAGCAGTGCATATCTAACATGTTTGCAATGCAACAGAACGTTATATTAATTTCTTCTATACCTAGCGTTAACTATTGTATGAAATGCACTGAAACGGTTCTTGATGCATTGCAATGTAACAGCATATGCGATTTGATTTCTCTTCAATGCACAAATGAAAGAGTTAGTTCTTCTATGCAATGCAGTGCAACAATCATCTCTCATGTTATCTCTTCATCGCAAAACGGAATAACTTACTGCAATGCACATTATGTGTTATATCTCAGTGTAAAACGGACAAGTCAGTTCGTTCATCGCAACACCACATATTTTGTTATCTCTTCAATGCATTAGGAATAAGTTTATTTTTGTTACTGTTTGCAAGGAAACAGTTGCATAACTTACATGTTAGTGCTGTTGCAATGCAACAGCATGTATGATTTGTTTTCTCTTCAATGCACAAAGGAAAGAGTTAGTTCTTGTATGCTATGGTAACATACTGCAATGCAATGAACAATGCAAGAAAACAGTGCATAACTTACATGTTAGTGCTGTTGCAAAGCAACAGCATGTATGATTTGTTTTCTCTTCAATGCACAAAGGAAACAGTTAGTTCTTGTATGCTATAACTGCAATGCAATGAACAATGCAAGGAAACAGTGCATAACTTACATGTTAGTGCTGATGCAATGCAACAGCATGTATGTCTTTTTTTCTCTTCAATGCACAAAGGAAAGAGTTAGTTCTTGTATGCTATGGTGACATACTGCAATGCAATGAACAATGCAAGGAAACAGTGCATAACTTACATGTTGCAATGCAATATATGAATTTTTTTCTATACAAAGCATAATACGCATTGCACGCAACGCATAACATGCATGTTAGTTCTTGTATGCAATGCAGTGCAACAACCAATACGGAATAACTTGATGCAATGCAATGCACAAGGTCGTGTTGTATCTCAAAGCATAAAGGATGAGTTATCTTATTGATCGCAACACCATATTTGTTATGTGATATCTCTTCAATGCCTTGAGTTAGTTTTTGTATACAGTGTATAACTTACATGTTGCAATGCAACAGCACATACATTATATGTATATATATATATTAGTTAACTCTTGCTTGTAATGCAATAAAGCAGTACATAACTTACATTTTAGTTCTTGTATGTATTGCACAAGAAATGTTGCAACAGCACATTTTTATTTTTTTTCTTCTAAGCACAACATAAGTTAATTATTGTATGGAATGCAACAGTTCTAGATGCATTGCAATGCAAAGGCATATGTGATATGTTTTCTCTTCAACGCACAAAGGATATAGTTAGTTCTCTTATATAAAGGCAGTGCAACAAGCTCCTATCATGTGTTATCTTTTCACTGCAAAACGGAACAACTTTCTGCAATGCAATGCTCAATGCATTAAGAATTATTTAGTTTTTGTATACAATGTAAGGAAACGGTGCATAATTTACAAGTTAGTTCTTGATACATTGCGATGCAATACACATGTTATGTGTTATATCTCAATGCATAAGGAATAAGTTCGTTTATGAATACAATACAAAGAAGCAGTGCATAACTAACATATTTGCAATGCAACAGAACGCTAGATTAATTTCTTCTATACCTAGCGTAATCTTAACTATTGTCTGAAATGCACTAAAACGGTTCATGATGCATTGCAATGTAACCGCATATGTGATTTGTTTTCTCTTCAATGCACAAATGAAAGAGTTAGTTCTTTTATGCTATGGTAACATACTGCAATGAACAATGCAAGGAAACAGTGCATAACTTACATGTTAGTGCTGTTGCAATGCAACAGCATGTATGATTTGTGTTCTCTTCAATGCACAAAGGAAACAGTTAGTTCTTGTATGCTATAGTAATATACTGCAATGCAATGAACAATGCAAGGAAACAGTGCATAACTTACAGGTTGCAATGCAATATATGAATTTATTCTATACAAAGCATAATACGCATTGCACGCAACGCATAACTTACATGTTAGTTCTTGTATGCAATGCAGTGCAACAACCAAAACGAAATCACTTAATGCAATGCAATGCACAACGGTGTGTTGTATCTGAATGCATAACGGATGAGTTAGCTCATTTATCGCAACACCACATTTGTTATGTGATATCTCTTCAATGCTTTGAGTTACTTTTTGTATACAGTGCATAACTTACATGTTGCAATGCATTATATTATTTCTTCTATACAAAGCATAATACGCATTGCACGCAACGCATAACTTACATGTTAGTTCTTGTATGCATTGCAATGCAACAGCACATATGTTATATTAATTTCTTCTATAAACAGCATAATAAGTTAACTATTGTAGGCATTGCACTAAAATAGTTGTTGATGCATTGCGTTGCAACAGCATATGTGATTTGTTTTCTCTTCAATACACAAAGGAAAGAGGTAGTTCTTGTGTGCAGTTCGCACTGCATCAGGAATAAATTACTGGTATGCACATATTATATGTTATCTCTTCAATGCATAAGGAATACGTTTCGTTTTTGTATACAATACAAAGAAGCAGTGCATATCTAACATGTTTGCAATGCAACAGAACGTTATATTAATTTCTTCTATACCTAGCGTTAACTATTGTATGAAATGCACTGAAACGGTTCTTGATGCATTGCAATGTAACAGCATATGCGATTTGATTTCTCTTCAATGCACAAATGAAAGAGTTAGTTCTTCTATGCAATGCAGTGCAACAATCATCTCTCATGTTATCTCTTCATCGCAAAACGGAATAACTTACTGCAATGCACATTATGTGTTATATCTCAGTGTAAAACGGACAAGTCAGTTCGTTCATCGCAACACCACATATTTTGTTATCTCTTCAATGCATTAGGAATAAGTTTATTTTTGTTACTGTTTGCAAGGAAACAGTTGCATAACTTACATGTTAGTGCTGTTGCAATGCAACAGCATGTATGATTTGTTTTCTCTTCAATGCACAAAGGAAAGAGTTAGTTCTTGTATGCTATGGTAACATACTGCAATGCAATGAACAATGCAAGAAAACAGTGCATAACTTACATGTTAGTGCTGTTGCAAAGCAACAGCATGTATGATTTGTTTTCTCTTCAATGCACAAAGGAAACAGTTAGTTCTTGTATGCTATAACTGCAAAGCAATGAACAATGCAAGGAAACAGTGCATAACTTACATGTTAGTGCTGATGCAATGCAACAGCATGTATGGTTTTTTTTCTCTTCAATGCACAAAGGAAAGAGTTAGTTCTTGTATGCTATGGTGACATACTGCAATGCAATGAACAATGCAAGGAAACAGTGCATAACTTACATGTTGCAATGCAATATATGAATTTTTTTCTATACAAAGCATAATACGCATTGCACGCAACGCATAACATGCATGTTAGTTCTTGTATGCAATGCAGTGCAACAACCAATACGGAATAACTTGATGCAATGCAATGCACAAGGTCGTGTTGTATCTCAAAGCATAAAGGATGAGTTATCTTATTGATCGCAACACCATATTTGTTATGTGATATCTCTTCAATGCCTTGAGTTAGTTTTTGTATACAGTGTATAACTTACATGTTGCAATGCAACAGCACATACATTATATGTATATATATATATTAGTTAACTCTTGCTTGTAATGCAATAAAGCAGTACATAACTTACATTTTAGTTCTTGTATGTATTGCACAAGAAATGTTGCAACAGCACATTTTTATTTTTTTTCTTCTAAGCACAACATAAGTTAATTATTGTATGGAATGCAACAGTTCTAGATGCATTGCAATGCAAAGGCATATGTGATATGTTTTCTCTTCAACGCACAAAGGATATAGTTAGTTCTCTTATATAAAGGCAGTGCAACAAGCTCCTATCATGTGTTATCTTTTCACTGCAAAACGGAACAACTTTCTGCAATGCAATGCTCAATGCATTAAGAATTATTTAGTTTTTGTATACAATGTAAGGAAACGGTGCATAATTTACAAGTTAGTTCTTGATACATTGCGATGCAATACACATGTTATGTGTTATATCTCAATGCATAAGGAATAAGTTCGTTTATGAATACAATACAAAGAAGCAGTGCATAACTAACATATTTGCAATGCAACAGAACGCTAGATTAATTTCTTCTATACCTAGCGTAATCTTAACTATTGTATGAAATGCACTAAAACGGTTCATGATGCATTGCAATGTAACCGCATATGTGATTTGTTTTCTCTTCAATGCACAAATGAAAGAGTTAGTTCTTTTATGCTATGGTAACATACTGCAATGAACAATGCAAGGAAACAGTGCATAACTTACATGTTAGTGCTGTTGCAATGCAACAGCATGTATGATTTGTGTTCTCTTCAATGCACAAAGGAAACAGTTAGTTCTTGTATGCTATAGTAATATACTGCAATGCAATGAACAATGCAAGGAAACAGTGCATAACTTACAGGTTGCAATGCAATATATGAATTTATTCTATACAAAGCATAATACGCATTGCACGCAACGCATAACTTACATGTTAGTTCTTGTATGCAATGCAGTGCAACAACCAAAACGAAATCACTTAATGCAATGCAATGCACAACGGTGTGTTGTATCTGAATGCATAACGGATGAGTTAGCTCATTTATCGCAACACCACATTTGTTATGTGATATCTCTTCAATGCTTTGAGTTACTTTTTGTATACAGTGCATAACTTACATGTTGCAATGCATTATATTATTTCTTCTATACAAAGCATAATACGCATTGCACGCAACGCATAACTTACATGTTAGTTCTTGTATGCATTGCAATGCAACAGCACATATGTTATATTAATTTCTTCTATAAACAGCATAATAAGTTAACTATTGTAGGCATTGCACTAAAATAGTTGTTGATGCATTGCGTTGCAACAGCATATGTGATTTGTTTTCTCTTCAATACACAAAGGAAAGAGGTAGTTCTTGTGTGCAGTTCGCACTGCATCAGGAATAAATTACTGGTATGCACATATTATATGTTATCTCTTCAATGCATAAGGAATACGTTTCGTTTTTGTATACAATACAAAGAAGCAGTGCATATCTAACATGTTTGCAATGCAACAGAACGTTATATTAATTTCTTCTATACCTAGCGTTAACTATTGTATGAAATGCACTGAAACGGTTCTTGATGCATTGCAATGTAACAGCATATGCGATTTGATTTCTCTTCAATGCACAAATGAAAGAGTTAGTTCTTCTATGCAATGCAGTGCAACAATCATCTCTCATGTTATCTCTTCATCGCAAAACGGAATAACTTACTGCAATGCACATTATGTGTTATATCTCAGTGTAAAACGGACAAGTCAGTTCGTTCATCGCAACACCACATATTTTGTTATCTCTTCAATGCATTAGGAATAAGTTTATTTTTGTTACTGTTTGCAAGGAAACAGTTGCATAACTTACATGTTAGTGCTGTTGCAATGCAACAGCATGTATGATTTGTTTTCTCTTCAATGCACAAAGGAAAGAGTTAGTTCTTGTATGCTATGGTAACATACTGCAATGCAATGAACAATGCAAGAAAACAGTGCATAACTTACATGTTAGTGCTGTTGCAAAGCAACAGCATGTATGATTTGTTTTCTCTTCAATGCACAAAGGAAACAGTTAGTTCTTGTATGCTATAACTGCAAAGCAATGAACAATGCAAGGAAACAGTGCATAACTTACATGTTAGTGCTGATGCAATGCAACAGCATGTATGGTTTTTTTTCTCTTCAATGCACAAAGGAAAGAGTTAGTTCTTGTATGCTATGGTGACATACTGCAATGCAATGAACAATGCAAGGAAACAGTGCATAACTTACATGTTGCAATGCAATATATGAATTTTTTTCTATACAAAGCATAATACGCATTGCACGCAACGCATAACATGCATGTTAGTTCTTGTATGCAATGCAGTGCAACAACCAATACGGAATAACTTGATGCAATGCAATGCACAAGGTCGTGTTGTATCTCAAAGCATAAAGGATGAGTTATCTTATTGATCGCAACACCATATTTGTTATGTGATATCTCTTCAATGCCTTGAGTTAGTTTTTGTATACAGTGTATAACTTACATGTTGCAATGCAACAGCACATACATTATATGTATATATATATATTAGTTAACTCTTGCTTGTAATGCAATAAAGCAGTACATAACTTACATTTTAGTTCTTGTATGTATTGCACAAGAAATGTTGCAACAGCACATTTTTATTTTTTTTCTTCTAAGCACAACATAAGTTAATTATTGTATGGAATGCAACAGTTCTAGATGCATTGCAATGCAAAGGCATATGTGATATGTTTTCTCTTCAACGCACAAAGGATATAGTTAGTTCTCTTATATAAAGGCAGTGCAACAAGCTCCTATCATGTGTTATCTTTTCACTGCAAAACGGAACAACTTTCTGCAATGCAATGCTCAATGCATTAAGAATTATTTAGTTTTTGTATACAATGTAAGGAAACGGTGCATAATTTACAAGTTAGTTCTTGATACATTGCGATGCAATACACATGTTATGTGTTATATCTCAATGCATAAGGAATAAGTTCGTTTATGAATACAATACAAAGAAGCAGTGCATAACTAACATATTTGCAATGCAACAGAACGCTAGATTAATTTCTTCTATACCTAGCGTAATCTTAACTATTGTATGAAATGCACTAAAACGGTTCATGATGCATTGCAATGTAACCGCATATGTGATTTGTTTTCTCTTCAATGCACAAATGAAAGAGTTAGTTCTTTTATGCTATGGTAACATACTGCAATGAACAATGCAAGGAAACAGTGCATAACTTACATGTTAGTGCTGTTGCAATGCAACAGCATGTATGATTTGTGTTCTCTTCAATGCACAAAGGAAACAGTTAGTTCTTGTATGCTATAGTAATATACTGCAATGCAATGAACAATGCAAGGAAACAGTGCATAACTTACAGGTTGCAATGCAATATATGAATTTATTCTATACAAAGCATAATACGCATTGCACGCAACGCATAACTTACATGTTAGTTCTTGTATGCAATGCAGTGCAACAACCAAAACGAAATCACTTAATGCAATGCAATGCACAACGGTGTGTTGTATCTGAATGCATAACGGATGAGTTAGCTCATTTATCGCAACACCACATTTGTTATGTGATATCTCTTCAATGCTTTGAGTTACTTTTTGTATACAGTGCATAACTTACATGTTGCAATGCATTATATTATTTCTTCTATACAAAGCATAATACGCATTGCACGCAACGCATAACTTACATGTTAGTTCTTGTATGCATTGCAATGCAACAGCACATATGTTATATTAATTTCTTCTATAAACAGCATAATAAGTTAACTATTGTAGGCATTGCACTAAAATAGTTGTTGATGCATTGCGTTGCAACAGCATATGTGATTTGTTTTCTCTTCAATACACAAAGGAAAGAGGTAGTTCTTGTGTGCAGTTCGCACTGCATCAGGAATAAATTACTGGTATGCACATATTATATGTTATCTCTTCAATGCATAAGGAATACGTTTCGTTTTTGTATACAATACAAAGAAGCAGTGCATATCTAACATGTTTGCAATGCAACAGAACGTTATATTAATTTCTTCTATACCTAGCGTTAACTATTGTATGAAATGCACTGAAACGGTTCTTGATGCATTGCAATGTAACAGCATATGCGATTTGATTTCTCTTCAATGCACAAATGAAAGAGTTAGTTCTTCTATGCAATGCAGTGCAACAATCATCTCTCATGTTATCTCTTCATCGCAAAACGGAATAACTTACTGCAATGCACATTATGTGTTATATCTCAGTGTAAAACGGACAAGTCAGTTCGTTCATCGCAACACCACATATTTTGTTATCTCTTCAATGCATTAGGAATAAGTTTATTTTTGTTACTGTTTGCAAGGAAACAGTTGCATAACTTACATGTTAGTGCTGTTGCAATGCAACAGCATGTATGATTTGTTTTCTCTTCAATGCACAAAGGAAAGAGTTAGTTCTTGTATGCTATGGTAACATACTGCAATGCAATGAACAATGCAAGAAAACAGTGCATAACTTACATGTTAGTGCTGTTGCAAAGCAACAGCATGTATGATTTGTTTTCTCTTCAATGCACAAAGGAAACAGTTAGTTCTTGTATGCTATAACTGCAAAGCAATGAACAATGCAAGGAAACAGTGCATAACTTACATGTTAGTGCTGATGCAATGCAACAGCATGTATGGTTTTTTTTCTCTTCAATGCACAAAGGAAAGAGTTAGTTCTTGTATGCTATGGTGACATACTGCAATGCAATGAACAATGCAAGGAAACAGTGCATAACTTACATGTTGCAATGCAATATATGAATTTTTTTCTATACAAAGCATAATACGCATTGCACGCAACGCATAACATGCATGTTAGTTCTTGTATGCAATGCAGTGCAACAACCAATACGGAATAACTTGATGCAATGCAATGCACAAGGTCGTGTTGTATCTCAAAGCATAAAGGATGAGTTATCTTATTGATCGCAACACCATATTTGTTATGTGATATCTCTTCAATGCCTTGAGTTAGTTTTTGTATACAGTGTATAACTTACATGTTGCAATGCAACAGCACATACATTATATGTATATATATATATTAGTTAACTCTTGCTTGTAATGCAATAAAGCAGTACATAACTTACATTTTAGTTCTTGTATGTATTGCACAAGAAATGTTGCAACAGCACATTTTTATTTTTTTTCTTCTAAGCACAACATAAGTTAATTATTGTATGGAATGCAACAGTTCTAGATGCATTGCAATGCAAAGGCATATGTGATATGTTTTCTCTTCAACGCACAAAGGATATAGTTAGTTCTCTTATATAAAGGCAGTGCAACAAGCTCCTATCATGTGTTATCTTTTCACTGCAAAACGGAACAACTTTCTGCAATGCAATGCTCAATGCATTAAGAATTATTTAGTTTTTGTATACAATGTAAGGAAACGGTGCATAATTTACAAGTTAGTTCTTGATACATTGCGATGCAATACACATGTTATGTGTTATATCTCAATGCATAAGGAATAAGTTCGTTTATGAATACAATACAAAGAAGCAGTGCATAACTAACATATTTGCAATGCAACAGAACGCTAGATTAATTTCTTCTATACCTAGCGTAATCTTAACTATTGTATGAAATGCACTAAAACGGTTCATGATGCATTGCAATGTAACCGCATATGTGATTTGTTTTCTCTTCAATGCACAAATGAAAGAGTTAGTTCTTTTATGCTATGGTAACATACTGCAATGAACAATGCAAGGAAACAGTGCATAACTTACATGTTAGTGCTGTTGCAATGCAACAGCATGTATGATTTGTGTTCTCTTCAATGCACAAAGGAAACAGTTAGTTCTTGTATGCTATAGTAATATACTGCAATGCAATGAACAATGCAAGGAAACAGTGCATAACTTACAGGTTGCAATGCAATATATGAATTTATTCTATACAAAGCATAATACGCATTGCACGCAACGCATAACTTACATGTTAGTTCTTGTATGCAATGCAGTGCAACAACCAAAACGAAATCACTTAATGCAATGCAATGCACAACGGTGTGTTGTATCTGAATGCATAACGGATGAGTTAGCTCATTTATCGCAACACCACATTTGTTATGTGATATCTCTTCAATGCTTTGAGTTACTTTTTGTATACAGTGCATAACTTACATGTTGCAATGCATTATATTATTTCTTCTATACAAAGCATAATACGCATTGCACGCAACGCATAACTTACATGTTAGTTCTTGTATGCATTGCAATGCAACAGCACATATGTTATATTAATTTCTTCTATAAACAGCATAATAAGTTAACTATTGTAGGCATTGCACTAAAATAGTTGTTGATGCATTGCGTTGCAACAGCATATGTGATTTGTTTTCTCTTCAATACACAAAGGAAAGAGGTAGTTCTTGTGTGCAGTTCGCACTGCATCAGGAATAAATTACTGGTATGCACATATTATATGTTATCTCTTCAATGCATAAGGAATACGTTTCGTTTTTGTATACAATACAAAGAAGCAGTGCATATCTAACATGTTTGCAATGCAACAGAACGTTATATTAATTTCTTCTATACCTAGCGTTAACTATTGTATGAAATGCACTGAAACGGTTCTTGATGCATTGCAATGTAACAGCATATGCGATTTGATTTCTCTTCAATGCACAAATGAAAGAGTTAGTTCTTCTATGCAATGCAGTGCAACAATCATCTCTCATGTTATCTCTTCATCGCAAAACGGAATAACTTACTGCAATGCACATTATGTGTTATATCTCAGTGTAAAACGGACAAGTCAGTTCGTTCATCGCAACACCACATATTTTGTTATCTCTTCAATGCATTAGGAATAAGTTTATTTTTGTTACTGTTTGCAAGGAAACAGTTGCATAACTTACATGTTAGTGCTGTTGCAATGCAACAGCATGTATGATTTGTTTTCTCTTCAATGCACAAAGGAAAGAGTTAGTTCTTGTATGCTATGGTAACATACTGCAATGCAATGAACAATGCAAGAAAACAGTGCATAACTTACATGTTAGTGCTGTTGCAAAGCAACAGCATGTATGATTTGTTTTCTCTTCAATGCACAAAGGAAACAGTTAGTTCTTGTATGCTATAACTGCAAAGCAATGAACAATGCAAGGAAACAGTGCATAACTTACATGTTAGTGCTGATGCAATGCAACAGCATGTATGGTTTTTTTTCTCTTCAATGCACAAAGGAAAGAGTTAGTTCTTGTATGCTATGGTGACATACTGCAATGCAATGAACAATGCAAGGAAACAGTGCATAACTTACATGTTGCAATGCAATATATGAATTTTTTTCTATACAAAGCATAATACGCATTGCACGCAACGCATAACATGCATGTTAGTTCTTGTATGCAATGCAGTGCAACAACCAATACGGAATAACTTGATGCAATGCAATGCACAAGGTCGTGTTGTATCTCAAAGCATAAAGGATGAGTTATCTTATTGATCGCAACACCATATTTGTTATGTGATATCTCTTCAATGCCTTGAGTTAGTTTTTGTATACAGTGTATAACTTACATGTTGCAATGCAACAGCACATACATTATATGTATATATATATATTAGTTAACTCTTGCTTGTAATGCAATAAAGCAGTACATAACTTACATTTTAGTTCTTGTATGTATTGCACAAGAAATGTTGCAACAGCACATTTTTATTTTTTTTCTTCTAAGCACAACATAAGTTAATTATTGTATGGAATGCAACAGTTCTAGATGCATTGCAATGCAAAGGCATATGTGATATGTTTTCTCTTCAACGCACAAAGGATATAGTTAGTTCTCTTATATAAAGGCAGTGCAACAAGCTCCTATCATGTGTTATCTTTTCACTGCAAAACGGAACAACTTTCTGCAATGCAATGCTCAATGCATTAAGAATTATTTAGTTTTTGTATACAATGTAAGGAAACGGTGCATAATTTACAAGTTAGTTCTTGATACATTGCGATGCAATACACATGTTATGTGTTATATCTCAATGCATAAGGAATAAGTTCGTTTATGAATACAATACAAAGAAGCAGTGCATAACTAACATATTTGCAATGCAACAGAACGCTAGATTAATTTCTTCTATACCTAGCGTAATCTTAACTATTGTATGAAATGCACTAAAACGGTTCATGATGCATTGCAATGTAACCGCATATGTGATTTGTTTTCTCTTCAATGCACAAATGAAAGAGTTAGTTCTTTTATGCTATGGTAACATACTGCAATGAACAATGCAAGGAAACAGTGCATAACTTACATGTTAGTGCTGTTGCAATGCAACAGCATGTATGATTTGTGTTCTCTTCAATGCACAAAGGAAACAGTTAGTTCTTGTATGCTATAGTAATATACTGCAATGCAATGAACAATGCAAGGAAACAGTGCATAACTTACAGGTTGCAATGCAATATATGAATTTATTCTATACAAAGCATAATACGCATTGCACGCAACGCATAACTTACATGTTAGTTCTTGTATGCAATGCAGTGCAACAACCAAAACGAAATCACTTAATGCAATGCAATGCACAACGGTGTGTTGTATCTGAATGCATAACGGATGAGTTAGCTCATTTATCGCAACACCACATTTGTTATGTGATATCTCTTCAATGCTTTGAGTTACTTTTTGTATACAGTGCATAACTTACATGTTGCAATGCATTATATTATTTCTTCTATACAAAGCATAATACGCATTGCACGCAACGCATAACTTACATGTTAGTTCTTGTATGCATTGCAATGCAACAGCACATATGTTATATTAATTTCTTCTATAAACAGCATAATAAGTTAACTATTGTAGGCACTGCACTAAAATAGTTGTTGATGCATTGCGTTGCAACAGCATATGTGATTTGTTTTCTCTTCAATACACAAAGGAAAGAGGTAGTTCTTGTGTGCAGTTCGCACTGCATCAGGAATAAATTACTGGTATGCACATATTATATGTTATCTCTTCAATGCATAAGGAATACGTTTCGTTTTTGTATACAATACAAAGAAGCAGTGCATATCTAACATGTTTGCAATGCAACAGAACGTTATATTAATTTCTTCTATACCTAGCGTTAACTATTGTATGAAATGCACTGAAACGGTTCTTGATGCATTGCAATGTAACAGCATATGCGATTTGATTTCTCTTCAATGCACAAATGAAAGAGTTAGTTCTTCTATGCAATGCAGTGCAACAATCATCTCTCATGTTATCTCTTCATCGCAAAACGGAATAACTTACTGCAATGCACATTATGTGTTATATCTCAGTGTAAAGCGGACAAGTCAGTTCGTTCATCGCAACACCACATATTTTGTTATCTCTTCAATGCATTAGGAATAAGTTTATTTTTGTTACTGTTTGCAAGGAAACAGTTGCATAACTTACATGTTAGTGCTGTTGCAATGCAACAGCATGTATGATTTGTTTTCTCTTCAATGCACAAAGGAAAGAGTTAGTTCTTGTATGCTATGGTAACATACTGCAATGCAATGAACAATGCAAGAAAACAGTGCATAACTTACATGTTAGTGCTGTTGCAAAGCAACAGCATGTATGATTTGTTTTCTCTTCAATGCACAAAGGAAACAGTTAGTTCTTGTATGCTATAACTGCAATGCAATGAACAATGCAAGGAAACAGTGCATAACTTACATGTTAGTGCTGATGCAATGCAACAGCATGTATGTTTTTTTTTTCTCTTCAATGCACAAAGGAAAGAGTTAGTTCTTGTATGCTATGGTGACATACTGCAATGCAATGAACAATGCAAGGAAACAGTGCATAACTTACAGGTTGCAATGCAATATATGAATTTATTCTATACAAAGCATAATACGCATTGCACGCAACGCATAACTTACATGTTAGTTCTTGTATGCAATGCAGTGCAACAACCAAAACGAAATCACTTAATGCAATGCAATGCACAACGGTGTGTTGTATCTGAATGCATAACGGATGAGTTAGCTCATTTATCGCAACACCACATTTGTTATGTGATATCTCTTCAATGCTTTGAGTTACTTTTTGTATACAGTGC
Source organism: Elopichthys bambusa (assembly GCA_037101425.1). NCBI lineage: Eukaryota > Metazoa > Chordata > Actinopteri > Cypriniformes > Xenocyprididae > Elopichthys > Elopichthys bambusa. Next base: position 19,268,985 of record CM074436.1, read on the forward strand.
ATAACTTACATGTTGCAATGCATTATATTATTTCTTCTATACAAAGCATAATACGCATTGCACGCAACGCATAACTTACATGTTAGTTCTTGTATGCATTGCAATGCAACAGCACATATGTTATATTAATTTCTTCTATAAACAGCATAATAAGTTAACTATTGTAGGCATTGCACTAAAATAGTTGTTGATGCATTGCGTTGCAACAGCATATGTGATTTGTTTTCTCTTCAATACACAAAGGAAAGAGGTAGTTCTTGTGTGCAGTTCGCACTGCATCAGGAATAAATTACTGGTATGCACATATTATATGTTATCTCTTCAATGCATAAGGAATACGTTTCGTTTTTGTATACAATACAAAGAAGCAGTGCATATCTAACATGTTTGCAATGCAACAGAACGTTATATTAATTTCTTCTATACCTAGCGTTAACTATTGTATGAAATGCACTGAAACGGTTCTTGATGCATTGCAATGTAACAGCATATGCGATTTGATTTCTCTTCAATGCACAAATGAAAGAGTTAGTTCTTCTATGCAATGCAGTGCAACAATCATCTCTCATGTTATCTCTTCATCGCAAAACGGAATAACTTACTTGCACATTATGTGTTATATCTCAGTGTAAAACGGACAAGTCAGTTCGTTCATCGCAACACCACATATTTTGTTATCTCTTCAATGCATTAGGAATAAGTTTATTTTTGTTACTGTTTGCAAGGAAACAGTTGCATAACTTACATGTTAGTGCTGTTGCAATGCAACAGCATGTATGATTTGTTTTCTCTTCAATGCACAAAGGAAAGAGTTAGTTCTTGTATGCTATGGTAACATACTGCAATGCAATGAACAATGCAAGAAAACAGTGCATAACTTACATGTTAGTGCTGTTGCAAAGCAACAGCATGTATGATTTGTTTTCTCTTCAATGCACAAAGGAAACAGTTAGTTCTTGTATGCTATAACTGCAAAGCAATGAACAATGCAAGGAAACAGTGCATAACTTACATGTTAGTGCTGATGCAATGCAACAGCATGTATGGTTTTTTTTCTCTTCAATGCACAAAGGAAAGAGTTAGTTCTTGTATGCTATGGTGACATACTGCAATGCAATGAACAATGCAAGGAAACAGTGCATAACTTACATGTTGCAATGCAATATATGAATTTTTTTCTATACAAAGCATAATACGCATTGCACGCAACGCATAACATGCATGTTAGTTCTTGTATGCAATGCAGTGCAACAACCAATACGGAATAACTTGATGCAATGCAATGCACAAGGTCGTGTTGTATCTCAAAGCATAAAGGATGAGTTATCTTATTGATCGCAACACCATATTTGTTATGTGATATCTCTTCAATGCCTTGAGTTAGTTTTTGTATACAGTGTATAACTTACATGTTGCAATGCAACAGCACATACATTATATGTATATATATATATTAGTTAACTCTTGCTTGTAATGCAATAAAGCAGTACATAACTTACATTTTAGTTCTTGTATGTATTGCACAAGAAATGTTGCAACAGCACATTTTTATTTTTTTTCTTCTAAGCACAACATAAGTTAATTATTGTATGGAATGCAACAGTTCTAGATGCATTGCAATGCAAAGGCATATGTGATATGTTTTCTCTTCAACGCACAAAGGATATAGTTAGTTCTCTTATATAAAGGCAGTGCAACAAGCTCCTATCATGTGTTATCTTTTCACTGCAAAACGGAACAACTTTCTGCAATGCAATGCTCAATGCATTAAGAATTATTTAGTTTTTGTATACAATGTAAGGAAACGGTGCATAATTTACAAGTTAGTTCTTGATACATTGCGATGCAATACACATGTTATGTGTTATATCTCAATGCATAAGGAATAAGTTCGTTTATGAATACAATACAAAGAAGCAGTGCATAACTAACATATTTGCAATGCAACAGAACGCTAGATTAATTTCTTCTATACCTAGCGTAATCTTAACTATTGTATGAAATGCACTAAAACGGTTCATGATGCATTGCAATGTAACCGCATATGTGATTTGTTTTCTCTTCAATGCACAAATGAAAGAGTTAGTTCTTTTATGCTATGGTAACATACTGCAATGAACAATGCAAGGAAACAGTGCATAACTTACATGTTAGTGCTGTTGCAATGCAACAGCATGTATGATTTGTGTTCTCTTCAATGCACAAAGGAAACAGTTAGTTCTTGTATGCTATAGTAATATACTGCAATGCAATGAACAATGCAAGGAAACAGTGCATAACTTACAGGTTGCAATGCAATATATGAATTTATTCTATACAAAGCATAATACGCATTGCACGCAACGCATAACTTACATGTTAGTTCTTGTATGCAATGCAGTGCAACAACCAAAACGAAATCACTTAATGCAATGCAATGCACAACGGTGTGTTGTATCTGAATGCATAACGGATGAGTTAGCTCATTTATCGCAACACCACATTTGTTATGTGATATCTCTTCAATGCTTTGAGTTACTTTTTGTATACAGTGCATAACTTACATGTTGCAATGCATTATATTATTTCTTCTATACAAAGCATAATACGCATTGCACGCAACGCATAACTTACATGTTAGTTCTTGTATGCATTGCAATGCAACAGCACATATGTTATATTAATTTCTTCTATAAACAGCATAATAAGTTAACTATTGTAGGCATTGCACTAAAATAGTTGTTGATGCATTGCGTTGCAACAGCATATGTGATTTGTTTTCTCTTCAATACACAAAGGAAAGAGGTAGTTCTTGTGTGCAGTTCGCACTGCATCAGGAATAAATTACTGGTATGCACATATTATATGTTATCTCTTCAATTCATAAGGAATACGTTTCGTTTTTGTATACAATACAAAGAAGCAGTGCATATCTAACATGTTTGCAATGCAACAGAACGTTATATTAATTTCTTCTATACCTAGCGTTAACTATTGTATGAAATGCACTGAAACGGTTCTTGATGCATTGCAATGTAACAGCATATGCGATTTGATTTCTCTTCAATGCACAAATGAAAGAGTTAGTTCTTCTATGCAATGCAGTGCAACAATCATCTCTCATGTTATCTCTTCATCGCAAAACGGAATAACTTACTGCAATGCACATTATGTGTTATATCTCAGTGTAAAACGGACAAGTCAGTTCGTTCATCGCAACACCACATATTTTGTTATCTCTTCAATGCATTAGGAATAAGTTTATTTTTGTTACTGTTTGCAAGGAAACAGTTGCATAACTTACATGTTAGTGCTGTTGCAATGCAACAGCATGTATGATTTGTTTTCTCTTCAATGCACAAAGGAAAGAGTTAGTTCTTGTATGCTATGGTAACATACTGCAATGCAATGAACAATGCAAGAAAACAGTGCATAACTTACATGTTAGTGCTGTTGCAAAGCAACAGCATGTATGATTTGTTTTCTCTTCAATGCACAAAGGAAACAGTTAGTTCTTGTATGCTATAACTGCAAAGCAATGAACAATGCAAGGAAACAGTGCATAACTTACATGTTAGTGCTGATGCAATGCAACAGCATGTATGGTTTTTTTTCTCTTCAATGCACAAAGGAAAGAGTTAGTTCTTGTATGCTATGGTGACATACTGCAATGCAATGAACAATGCAAGGAAACAGTGCATAACTTACATGTTGCAATGCAATATATGAATTTTTTTCTATACAAAGCATAATACGCATTGCACGCAACGCATAACATGCATGTTAGTTCTTGTATGCAATGCAGTGCAACAACCAATACGGAATAACTTGATGCAATGCAATGCACAAGGTCGTGTTGTATCTCAAAGCATAAAGGATGAGTTATCTTATTGATCGCAACACCATATTTGTTATGTGATATCTCTTCAATGCCTTGAGTTAGTTTTTGTATACAGTGTATAACTTACATGTTGCAATGCAACAGCACATACATTATATGTATATATATATATTAGTTAACTCTTGCTTGTAATGCAATAAAGCAGTACATAACTTACATTTTAGTTCTTGTATGTATTGCACAAGAAATGTTGCAACAGCACATTTTTATTTTTTTTCTTCTAAGCACAACATAAGTTAATTATTGTATGGAATGCAACAGTTCTAGATGCATTGCAATGCAAAGGCATATGTGATATGTTTTCTCTTCAACGCACAAAGGATATAGTTAGTTCTCTTATATAAAGGCAGTGCAACAAGCTCCTATCATGTGTTATCTTTTCACTGCAAAACGGAACAACTTTCTGCAATGCAATGCTCAATGCATTAAGAATTATTTAGTTTTTGTATACAATGTAAGGAAACGGTGCATAATTTACAAGTTAGTTCTTGATACATTGCGATGCAATACACATGTTATGTGTTATATCTCAATGCATAAGGAATAAGTTCGTTTATGAATACAATACAAAGAAGCAGTGCATAACTAACATATTTGCAATGCAACAGAACGCTAGATTAATTTCTTCTATACCTAGCGTAATCTTAACTATTGTATGAAATGCACTAAAACGGTTCATGATGCATTGCAATGTAACCGCATATGTGATTTGTTTTCTCTTCAATGCACAAATGAAAGAGTTAGTTCTTTTATGCTATGGTAACATACTGCAATGAACAATGCAAGGAAACAGTGCATAACTTACATGTTAGTGCTGTTGCAATGCAACAGCATGTATGATTTGTGTTCTCTTCAATGCACAAAGGAAACAGTTAGTTCTTGTATGCTATAGTAATATACTGCAATGCAATGAACAATGCAAGGAAACAGTGCATAACTTACAGGTTGCAATGCAATATATGAATTTATTCTATACAAAGCATAATACGCATTGCACGCAACGCATAACTTACATGTTAGTTCTTGTATGCAATGCAGTGCAACAACCAAAACGAAATCACTTAATGCAATGCAATGCACAACGGTGTGTTGTATCTGAATGCATAACGGATGAGTTAGCTCATTTATCGCAACACCACATTTGTTATGTGATATCTCTTCAATGCTTTGAGTTACTTTTTGTATACAGTGCATAACTTACATGTTGCAATGCATTATATTATTTCTTCTATACAAAGCATAATACGCATTGCACGCAACGCATAACTTACATGTTAGTTCTTGTATGCATTGCAATGCAACAGCACATATGTTATATTAATTTCTTCTATAAACAGCATAATAAGTTAACTATTGTAGGCACTGCACTAAAATAGTTGTTGATGCATTGCGTTGCAACAGCATATGTGATTTGTTTTCTCTTCAATACACAAAGGAAAGAGGTAGTTCTTGTGTGCAGTTCGCACTGCATCAGGAATAAATTACTGGTATGCACATATTATATGTTATCTCTTCAATGCATAAGGAATACGTTTCGTTTTTGTATACAATACAAAGAAGCAGTGCATATCTAACATGTTTGCAATGCAACAGAACGTTATATTAATTTCTTCTATACCTAGCGTTAACTATTGTATGAAATGCACTGAAACGGTTCTTGATGCATTGCAATGTAACAGCATATGCGATTTGATTTCTCTTCAATGCACAAATGAAAGAGTTAGTTCTTCTATGCAATGCAGTGCAACAATCATCTCTCATGTTATCTCTTCATCGCAAAACGGAATAACTTACTGCAATGCACATTATGTGTTATATCTCAGTGTAAAACGGACAAGTCAGTTCGTTCATCGCAACACCACATATATTGTTATCTCTTCAATGCATTAGGAATAAGTTTATTTTTGTTACTGTTTGCAAGGAAACAGTTGCATAACTTACATGTTAGTGCTGTTGAAATGCAACAGCATGTATGATTTGTTTTCTCTTCAACGCATAAAGGAAAGAGTTAGTTCTTGTATGCTATGGTAACATACTGCAATGCAATGAACAATGCAAGGAAACAGTGCATAACTTACATGTTGAAATGCAATATATGAATTTCTTCTATACAAAGCATAATACGCATTGCACGCAACGCATAACTTACATTTTAGTTCTTGTATGCATTGCAATGCAACAGCACATATGTTATATTAATTTCTTCTATAAACAGCATAATAAGTTAACTATTGTAGGCATTGCACTAAAATAGTTGTTGATGCATTGCGTTGCAACAGCATATGTGATTTGTTTTCTCTTCAATACACAAAGGAAAGAGGTAGTTCTTGTGTGCAGTTCGCACTGAATCAGGAATAAATTACTGGTATGCACATATTATATGTTATCTCTTCAATGCATAAGGAATACGTTCGTTTTTGTATACAATACAAAGAAGCAGTGCATAACTAACATGTTTGCAATGCAACAGAACGTTATATTAATTTCTTCTATACCTAGCTTTAACTATTTTATGAAATGCACTGAAACGGTTCTTGATGCATTGCAATTTAACAGCATATGTGATTTGTTTTCCCTTCAATGCACAAATGAAAGAGTTAGTTCTTGTAAGCAATGCAATGCAACAATCATCTCTCATGTTATCTCATCATCGCAAAACGGAATAACTTACTGCAACGCACATTATGTGTTATATCTCAGTGTAAAACAGAGAAATCAGTTCGTTCATCGCAACACCACATATATTGTTATTTCTTCAATGCATTAGGAATAAGTTTATTTTTGTTACTGTTTGCAAGGAAACAGCTGCATAACTTACATGTTAGTGCTGTTGCAATGCAACAGCATGTATGATTTGTTTTCTCTTCAATGCACAAAGGAAACAGTTAGTTCTTGTATGCTATAACTGCAATGCAATGAACAATGCATGGAAAAAGTGCATAACTTACATGTTAGTGCTGATGCAATGCAACAGCATGTATGGGTTTTTTTCTCTTCAATGCACAAAGGAAAGAGTTAGTTCTTGTATGCTATGGTGACATACTGCAATGCAATGAACAATGCAAGGAAACAGTGCATAACTTACATGTTGCAATGCAATATATGAATTTTTTTCTATACAAAGCATAATACGCATTGCACGCAACGCATAGCTTGCATGTTAGTTCTTTTATGCAATGCAGTGCAACAACCAATACGGAATAACTTGATGCAATGCAATGCACAACGTTGTGTTGTATCTCAAAGCATAAAGGATGAGTTATCTCATTGATCGCAACACCATATTTGTTATGTTATATCTCTTCAATGCCTTGAGTTAGTTTTTGTATACAGTCTATAACTTACATGTTGCAATACAACAGCACATACATTATATGTATATATATATATTAGTTAACTCTTGCTCGTAATGCAATAAAGCAGTACATATCTTACATTTTAGTTATTGTATGCATTGCACAAGAAATGTTGCAACAGCACATTTTTATTTTTTTTCTTCTAAGCACAACATAAGTTAATTATTGTATGGAATGCAACAGATCTAGATGCATTGCAATGCAAAGGCATATGTGATATGTTTTCTCTTCAACGCACAAAGGATATAGTTAGTTCTTGTATATGAAGGCAGTGCAACAAGCTCCTATCATGTGTTATCTTTTCACTGCAAAACGGAACAACTTTCTGCAATGCATTGCATCTCTTCAATGCAGTAGGAATTATTTAGTTTTTGTATACAATGTAAGGAAACGGTGCATATTTTACAAGTTAGTTCTTGATACATTGCAATGCAACGCACATGTTATGTGTTATATCTCAATGCATAAGGAATACGTTGGTTTTTGTATACAATACAAAGAAGCAGTGCATAACTAACATATTTGCAATGCAACAGAACGCTAAATTAATTTCTTCTATACCTAGCGTAATCTTAACTATTGTATGAAATGCACTAAAACGGTTCTTGATGCATTGCAATGTAACAGCATATGTGATTTCTCTATTTCTCTTCAATGCACAAATGAAACAGTTAGTTCTTGTATGCAATGCAGTGCAACAATCATCTCTCATGTTATCTCCATCGCAAAACGGAATAACTTACTGCAATGCACATTATGTGTTATATCTCAGTGTAAAACAGACAAGTCAGTTCGTTCATCGCAACCACATATTTTGTTATCTCTTCAATGCATAAGGAATAAGTTTATTTTTGTTACTGTTTGCAAGGAAACGGTGCATAACTTACATTTTAGTGCTGTTGCAATGCAACAGCATGTATGATTTGTTTTCTCTTCAATGCACAAAAGAAACAGTTAGTTCTTGTATGCTATGGTAACATACTGCAATGCAATGAACAATGCAAGGAAACAGTGCATAACTTACATGTTAGTGCTGTTGCAATGCAACAGCATGTATGATTTGTTTTCTCTTCAATGCACAAAGGAAACAGTTAGTTATTGTATGCTATAGTAACATACTGCAATGCAATGAACAATGCAAGGAAACAGTGCATAACTTACATGTTAGTGCTGTTGCAATGCAACAGCATGTATGATTTGTTTTCTCTTCAATGCACAAAGGAAAGAGTTAGTTCTTGTATGCCATGGTAACATACTGCAATGCAATGAACAATGCAAGGACACAGTGCATAACTTACAAGTTGCAATGCAATATATGAATTTATTCTATACAAAGCATAATACGCATTGCACGCAACGCATAACTTACTTGTTCTTGTATGCAATGCAGTGCAACAACCAAAAAGGAATCACTTAATGCAATGCAATGCACAACGTTGTGTTGTATCTAAATGCATAACGGATGAGTTAGCTCATTTATAGCAACACCACATTTGTTATGTGATATCTCTTCAATGCCTTGAGTTAGTTTTTGTATACACTGCATAACTTACATATTGCAACATGTTTCAGTGCAACAATCATCTCTCATGTTATCTCTTCATCGCAAAACGGAATAACTTACTGCAATGCACTTTATGTGTTATAGCTCAGTGTAAAACGGACAAGTCAGTTCGTTCATGGCAATACCACATAATTTGTTATCTCTTCAATGCATAATACGCATTGCACGCAACGTATAACTTACATGTTAGTGCTTGTATGCATTGCACAAGAAATGTTGCAACAGCACATTGTTATTTTTTTTCTTCTAAGCACAACATAAGTTAATTATTGTATGCAATGCACTGAAACAGTTCTAGATGCATTGCAATGCAAAAAGGCATATGTGATATTTTGTCTCTTTAACGCACAAAAGATATAGTTAGTTCTTGTATATAAATGCAGTGCAACAAGCACCTGTCATGTCTTATCTTTTCACTGCAAAACGGGACAAATTAGTGCAATGCAATGCGTCTCTTCAAAGCATTAGGAATTATTTAGTTTTTGTATACAACGCAAGGAAACAGTGCATACATGTTGCAATACATAGTTCTTTGTAAGCAATGCAGGGCAACCATTACCTGTCATGTATTATCTCATCACTGCACAACGGATTAAGTTACTGCAGTGCACATGTTATAAAGTTATCTCTACAATTCATAACGGATGAGTTATTTAATTCATCGCAACACCACACGAGGACTAAGTTATACAATTCAGGGAAACAGTGCATAACTTACATGTTTTAGTGCAACAGCACATATGTTATATTAATTTCTTCAAAACACAGCGTAATAAATTAACTGTTGTATGCAATGCAATCAAACAGTTACTTGTATTTATTGCAGTGCAACAGCATATGCGATTCGTTTTTTCTACAGCGCACAAAGGAAAGAGGTCGTTTTTGTATGCAATGCAGTGCAACAACAGTACTGCATGAGTTATCTCTTTACTGCACAATGGATTAAGTTACTGTAATGCACATGTTTTATCCCTTCAATGCATAACGGATGAGTTAGTTCATTCATTGGAACACAACATAATATGTGTCATCTTTTTAATGAATAAGGAATAATAAGCATGCACGAAACAGTTCTTGTATTCGTTGCAATGCAAACAGCATATATCATTTATTTTCTCTTAAATGCACAAAGGAAGGTGTTTGTTTTTGTACAACAAGCAACTATTTTGTGTTATCTCTTCATTGCAAAAAGAATACGCTTGTATGCAATGAAATGAAACAACGCATGCTATACAACATCTGATGTTAGATCAGTACAGACAGTAGTCCATAGTGGGCTGACAGAACACATTTCCAAACAGTATTTGATAATGAACTTTTTACATATACTCAGTGAAGTCTTCTGATGTCACATCAGCCATATAAAAGTCAAATTTGACCTACTAAACATATTTCTGACCAAAGAGTCCTCGTACATGAACTTTCTATGCATACTCATTGTCTCACTATTATGTTATTTCAGCCATACAAAAGCCTATGTTTGACTTTTTAACTTATTCTGGCAAATTAGTCCTCAATCATGAACTTTGTGTACATACTCATTGACTGTCTCTGATGTTGCTCAGCCATATATGAAGACATTTTTGACCAACTGAACATATTTTCTGCAAAGTAGTCCTCGATCATGAACTTTCTATACTGACTCATTGACTCCTGATGTTACATCAGACAGACAGTAGTCTATATTAGACCTAATCAACATATTTCTTGCCCAAGAATACTCAGTCTTGAACTTTTGATACATATTCATTGACTCCTTCTGATGATACGTCGGCCATAGAGTATTGCATATTTGACCTAATCTGGCAAATTAGTCCTCAAACATGATCTTTTTATACATACAAATTGATTGCTTCTGATGATATGTCAGCCATAGAGTATGGCATATTTGACTTAATGGACATATTTCTGGCCAAAGAGTACGCGATCTTGAACTTTTTATACCTAATTATTGACTCCTTTTGATGATACGTCAGCAACATTTGACCTAATTGACATATTTATGGAAAATTATTCCTCAGTCATGAACGTTCTATACATACCCATTGACCACATCTTATGTTAGATCAGTATAGACAGTAGTCCATAATTGGCTGACAGATCATATTCCTGACCAAACAGTATGTGATATTGAACTTTTTACATATAATCATTGAAGCCTTCTGATGTCACATCGGCCATATAGAAGTTCATATTTGACCTGATGATCATATTTCTGACCCAAAGGTCCATGAACTTTCTAGACAGACTCATTGACTCCTTCTAATGTTAAATCAGACAGACAGTCTCTGAGAAATATGTTCATTATGTCAAATATGGACATATTTGACATAATGAACATATTTCTGGTCCAAGAGAACTCGATCTTGAACTTTCTTTACCGACTCATTGACTCCTTCTAATGTTAAATCAGACAGACAGTAGTCCATATTTGACTTAATGAACATATTTCTGGTCCAAGAATACGCGATGAACTTTTTATACCTAATTATTGACTTATTTTGATGATACGTCAGCAACATTTGACCTAATGGACATATTTATGGAAAATTACTCCTCAGTCATGAACTTTCTATACATACCCATTGACTCCATCTGTTGTTAGATCAGTACAGACAGTAGTCCATATTTGGCTGACAGAACATATTTCTGACCAAACAGTATTTGATAATGAACTTTTTACATATACTCAATGAAGTCTTCTGATGTCACATCAGCCATATAGAAGTCAAATTTAACATACTGAACATATTTCTGACCCAAGGGTCCTCGTACATGAACTTTCTATGCATACTCATTGTCTCACTATTATGGTATTTCAGCCATACAAAAGCCCATGTTTGACTTTTTGAACATATTTCTGGCAAATTAGTCCTCAATCATGAATTTTGTGTACATACGCATTGACTGTCTCTGATGTTGCTTCAGCCATATATGAAGACATTTTTGACCAACTGAACATATTTTCTGCAAAGTAGTCCTCGATCATGAACTTTCTATACTGACTCATTGACTCCTGATGTTACATCAGACAGACAGTAGTCTATATTAGACCTAATCAACATATTTCTTGCCCAAGACTACTCAGTCTTGAACTTTTTATACATATTCATCGACTCCTTCTGATGATACGTCGGCCATAGAGTATTGCATATTTGACCTAATGGACATATTATTGGCAAAATAGGTCCTCACTCATGAACTTTCTATACATACCCATTGACCCCATCTTATGTTAGATCAGTATAGACAATAGTCCATAACTGGCTGACAGAACATATTTCTGACCAAACAGTATGTGATATTGAACTTTTTATGTATATTCATTGAAGCCTTCTGATTTCACATCGGCCATATGGAAGTCCATATTTGACCTGATGAACACATTTCTAACCCAAAGGTCCTCGTTCATGAACTTTCTGTACAGACTCACTGACTCCTTCTAATGTTAAATCAGACAGACAGTAGTCCATATTTGACATGAACATATTTTTCGTCCAAGAGTAATCGATCTTGAACTTTCTTTAGCGACTCATTGACTCCTTCTAATGTTAAATCAGACAGACAGTAGTCCATATTTGACATGAACAAATTTCTGGCCCAAGAGTACTCGATCTTGAACTTTCTAAACAGAATGATTGACTCCTTCTGATGTTACAATAGAAGAACGGTAGTCAATATTAGACCTACTTAATTTTTTTCTGTCCCAAGAGTCCTTGTTCATGAACTTTCTATACATTATTATTATTGACTCATTCTGATGATAATACATCGGCCATAGAGTATTGCATATTTGACCTAATGGAAACATTTCTGTCAAATCAGTCCTCAGTCATGAACTTTCTATACATAATCATTGACTCACTCCGATGTTACATCAGCCATACATGAGCCCATGTTTGACTGAACATATTTCTGGAAAATTAGTCCTCAAACATGAACTTTATATAAATGCAAATTGACTACTTCTCATGATACATCAGCCATAGAGTATTGAATATGTGATGGACATAGAATTGATGATGGATTTTTTTTTTGTCTTAAGAGTCCCTGATCGTGAACTTTCTATACACACTCAATGCCTCATTCTAATGTTACTTCTGGCCCAAGAGTCCTTGATCATTAACATTCTATACATACTCATTGACTCCTTCTGATATTACATCAGCCATAAGGAAGTCCATATTTTACCTACTGAACATATTTCTGACCCAAGGTCCTTGATCTTGAACTTTTTATACATACTGACTGACTCCATATGATTTTATTTCAGCCTTACGAAGTCCATATTAAACCTACTTACATTTTTTCTGTCCCAAAAGTCTTCGATCATAAACTTTTTGTACATACTCATTGCCTCACTCTGATGTTACTTCAGCCATATATAAGACCATGTTTGACCTTCTGAACATGTTTCAGGAAAATTAGTCCTCAGTAATAAACTTTTAGACATTGACTCCTAATGATGACACGTCAGCCATAGAGTATTCCATATCTGACCTGATAGACATTAATCCTCAATCATGAAATTTCTATACATACTCATTGACTCCATCTGATGATAAATCATCCAGAGAGTAGTCATACTGAATATATTTTTGGCCAAAGAGACCTTAATCTTGAACATTTTATACATTACTATTGACTCTTTCGATGATACGTCAGCCATAGAGTATTGCATATTTGACCTAATCTGGCAAATTAGTCCTCGAATATGATCTTTTTATACATACAAATTGATTGCTTCTGATGATATGTCAGCCATAGAGTATGGCATATTTGACTTCATGGACATATTTCTGGCCAAAGAGTATGTGATCTTTAACTTTTTATACCTAATTACTGACTCCTTTTGATGATACGTCAGCAACATTTGACCTAATGGACATATTTATGGAAAATTATTCCTCAGTCATGAATGTTCTATACATACCCATTGACTCCATCTGATTTTAGATCAGTACAGACAGTAGTCCATATTTGGCTGACAGAACACATTTCTGACCCAAGAGTCCTCGTACATGAACTTTCTATGCATACTCATTGTCTCACTATTATGTTATTTCAGCCATATAAAAGCCCACGTTTGACTTTTTGAACATATTTCTGGCAAATTAGTCCTCAATCATGAACTTTCTGTACATACGCATTGACTGTCTCTGATGTTGCCTCAGCCATATATGAAGACATTTTTGACCAACTGAACATATTTTCTGCAAAGTAGTCCTCGATCATGAACTTTCTATACTGACTCATTGACTCCTGATGTTACATCAGACAGACAGTAGTCTATATTAGACCTAATCAACATATTTCTTGCCCAAGAATACTCAGTCTTGAACTTTTTATACATATTCATTGACTCCTTCTGATGATACGTCGACCATAGAGTATTGCATATTTGACCTAATGGACATATTTCTGGCAAAATAGGTCCTCACTCTTGAACTTTCTAAACACACTCATTGACTCCTTCTGATGTTACATTAGAAAAACGGTAGTCAATATTAGACCTACTTAATTTTTGTCTGTCCTAAGAGTCCTTGTTCATGAACTTTCTATACATTATTATTGACTCATTCTGATGATAATACATCGGCCATAGAGTATTGCATATTTGACCTAATGGACACATTTCTGTCAAATCAATCCTCAGTCATGAACTTCCTATACATAATCATTGACTCACTCCGATGTTATATCAGCCATACATGAGCCCATGTTTGACTGAACATATTTCTGGAAAATTAGTCCTCAAACATGAACTTTATATAAATGCAAATTGACTACTTCTCATGATACATCAGCCATAAAGTACTGAATATGTGATGGACATAGAATTGATGATGGGTTTTTGTTTTTTGTCTTAAGAGTCCCTGATCGTGAACTTTCTATACACACTCAATTCTTCATTCTAATGTTACTTCTGGCCCAAGAGTCCTTGATCATTAACATTCTATACATACTCATTGACTCCTTCTGATATTACATCAGCCATAAGGAAGTCCATATTTTACCTACTGAACATATTTCTGACCCAAGGGTCCTCGATCTTGAACTTTTTATACATACTGACTGACTCCATATGATTTTATTTCAGCCTTACGAAGTCCATATTAAACCTACTTACATTTTTTCTGTCCCAAAAGTCCTCGAACATAAACTTTTTGTACATACTCATTGCCTCACTCTGATGTTACCATATATGAGACCATGTTTGACCTTCTGAACATGTTTCAGGAAAATTAGTCCTCAGTAATAAACTTTTTAGACATTGACTCCTAATGATGACACGTCAGCCATAGAGTATTGCATATCTGACATAATGGACATTAATGCTCAGTCATGAAATTTCTATACATACTCATTGACTCCATCTGATGATAAATCATCCAGACAGTAATCATACTGAATATATTTTTGGCCAAAGGGTACTTAATCTTGAACATTTTATACATTACTATTGACTCTTTCGATGATACCTCAGCCATAGTGTATGGCATATTTGAACTAATGGATATATTTCTGGCCCAAGATTATTCAAATCTGAAGTTTTTATCACTCCATCTGATGTTACTTCACCCATACAGCAGTCAATTTTAGATCTACTGAACATATTTCTGGCAAATTAGTTCTCAATAATGAACTTTTTTTATACATGCAAATTGATTGATTCTGATGATATGTCAGCCATAGAGTATGGCATATTTGACTTAATGGACATATTTCTGGCCAAAGAGTACGCGATCTTGAACTGTATATAACTAATTATTGACTCCTTTTGATGATACGTCAGCAACATTTGACCTAATGGACATATTTATGGAAAATTATTCCTCAGTCATGAACTTTCTATACATACCCATTGACTCCATCTGATGTTAGATCAGTACAGACAGTAGTCCATATTTGGCTGACAGAACACATTTCTGACCAAACAGTATGTGATATTGAACTTTTTACATATATTCATTGAAGCCTTCTGATGTCACATCAGCCATATAGAAGTCCATATTTGACCTGATGAACATATTTCTGACCCAAGGGTCCTCGTACATGAACTTTCTATGCATACTCATTGTCTCACTATTATGTTATTTTTAGCCATACAAAAGCCCATGTTTGACTTTTTGAACATATTTCTGGCAAATTAGTACTCAATCATGAACTTTGTGTACATACTCATTGACTGTCTCTGATGTTGCTTCAGCCATATATGAAGACATTTTTGACCAACTGAACATATTTTCTGCAAAGTAGTCCTCGATCATGAACTTTCTATACTGACTCATTGACTCCTGATGTTACATCAGACAGACAGTAGTCTATATTAGACCTAATCAACATATTTCTTGCCCAGGAATACTCAGTCTAGAACTTTTTTTAGCGACTCATTGTCTCTTTCTGATGTTACATCAGACAGACAGTAGTCCATATTTGACATGAACATATTTCTGGTCCAAGAGTACTCGATCTTGAACTTTCTTTTGCGACTCATTGACTCCTTCTAATGTTACATCAAACATACAGTGGTCCATATTTGGCATATTGAACATATTTCTGGCCCAAGAGTACTCGATCTTGAATTTTCTAAACACACTCATTGACTCCTTCTGATGTTAGATCAAGAAGAACGGTAGACCTACTTAATTATTTTCTGTCCCAAGAGTCCTTGTTCATGAACTTTCTATACATTATTATTGACTCATTCTGATGATAATACATCGGCCATAGAGTATTGCATATTTGACCTAATGGACACATTTCTGTCAAATCAGTCCTCAGTCATGAACTTCCTATACATAATCATTGACTCACTCCGATGTTACATCAGCCATACATGAGCCCATGTTTGACTGAACATATTTCTGGAAAATTAGTCCTCAAACATGAACTTTATATAAATGCAAATTGACTACTTCTCATGATACATCAGCCATAGAGTATTGAATATGTGATAGACATAGAATTGATGATGGATTTTTTGTTTTGTCTTAAGAGTCCCTGATCGTGAACTTTCTATACACACTCAATTCTTCATTCTAATGTTACTTCTGGCCCAAGAGTCCTTGATCATTAACATTCTATACATACTCATTGACTCCTTCTGATATTACATCAGCCATAAGGAAGTCCATATTTTACCTACTGAACATATTTCTGACCCAAGTGTCCTCGATCTTGAACTTTTTATACATACTCATTGCCTCACTCTGATGTTACCATATATGCGACCATGTTTGACCTTCTGAACATGTTTCAGGAAAATTAGTCCTCAGTAATAAACTTTTTAGACATTGACTCCTAATGATGACACGTCAGCCATAGAGTATTCCATATCTGACCTGATAGACATTAATCCTCAATCATGAAATTTCTATACATACTCATTGACTCCATCTGATGATAAATCATCCAGAGAGTAGTCATACTGAATATATTTTTGGCCAAAGGGACCTTAATCTTGAACATTTTATACATTACTATTGACTCTTTCGATGATACGTCAGCCATAGAGTATTGCATATTTGACCTAATCTGGCAAATTAGTCCTCGAACATGATCTTTTTATACATACAAATTGATTGCTTCTGATGATATGTCAGCCATAGAGTATGGCATATTTGACTTCATGGACATATTTCTGGCCAAAGAGTATGTGATCTTTAACTTTTTATACCTAATTACTGACTCCTTTTGATGATACGTCAGCAACATTTGACCTAATGGACATATTTATGGAAAATTATTCCTCAGTCATGAATGTTCTATACATACCCATTGACTCCATCTGATTTTAGATCAGTACAGACAGTAGTTCATATTTGGCTGACAGAACACATTTCTGACCCAAGAGTCCTCGTACATGAACTTTCTATGCATACTCATTGTCTCACTATTATGTTATTTCAGCCATATAAAAGCCCACGTTTGACTTTTTGAACATATTTCTGGCAAATTAGTCCTCAATCATGAACTTTCTGTACATACGCATTGACTGTCTCTGATGTTGCCTCAGCCATATATGAAGACATTTTTGACCAACTGAACATATTTTCTGCAAAGTAGTCCTCGATCATGAACTTTCTATACTGACTCATTGACTCCTGATGTTACATCAGACAGACAGTAGTCTATATTAGACCTAATCAACATATTTCTTGCCCAAGAATACTCAGTCTTGAACTTTTTATACATATTCATTGACTCCTTCTGATGATACGTCGACCATAGAGTATTGCATATTTGACCTAATGGACATATTTCTGGCAAAATAGGTCCTCACTCATGAACTTTCTATACATACCCATTGACCCCATCTTATGTTAGATCAGTATAGACAATAGTCCATAACTGGCTGACAGAACATATTTCTGACCAAACAGTATGTGATATTGAACTTTTTATGTATATTCATTGAAGCCTTCTGATTTCACATCGGCCATATGGAAGTCCATATTTGACCTGATGAACACATTTCTAACCCAAAGGTCCTCGTTCATGAACTTTCTGTACAGACTCACTGACTCCTTCTAATGTTAAATCAGACAAACAGTAGTCCATATTTGACATGAACATATTTTTCGTCCAAGAGTAATCGATCTTGAACTTTCTTTAGCGACTCATTGACTCCTTCTTATGTTAAATCAGACAGACAGTAGTCCATATTTGGCATATTGAACATATTTCTGGCCCAAGAGTACTCGATTTTGAACTTTCTAAATAGACTCATTGACTCCTTCTGATGTTACATTAGAAAAACGGTAGTCAATATTAGACCTACTTAATTTTTGTCTGTCCTAAGAGTCCTTGTTCATGAACTTTCTATACATTATTATTGACTCATTCTGATGATAATACATCGGCCATAGAGTATTGCATATTTGACCTAATGGACACATTTCTGTCAAATCAATCCTCAGTCATGAACTTCCTATACATAATCATTGACTCACTCCGATGTTACATCAGCCATACATGAGCCCATGTTTGACTGAACATATTTCTGGAAAATTAGTCCTCAAACATGAACTTTATATAAATGCAAATTGACTACTTCTCATGATACATCAGCCATAAAGTACTGAATATGTGATGGACATAGAATTGATGATGGGTTTTTGTTTTTTGTCTTAAGAGTCCCTGATCGTGAACTTTCTATACACACTCAATTCTTCATTCTAATGTTACTTCTGGCCCAAGAGTCCTTGATCATTAACATTCTATACATACTCATTGACTCCTTCTGATATTACATCAGCCATAAGGAAGTCCATATTTTACCTACTGAACATATTTCTGACCCAAGGGTCCTCGATCTTGAACTTTTTATACATACTGACTGACTCCATATGATTTTATTTCAGCCTTACGAAGTCCATATTAAACCTACTTACATTTTTTCTGTCCCAAAAGTCCTCGAACATAAACTTTTTGTACATACTCATTGCCTCACTCTGATGTTACCATATATGAGACCATGTTTGACCTTCTGAACATGTTTCAGGAAAATTAGTCCTCAGTAATAAACTTTTTAGACATTGACTCCTAATGATGACACGTCAGCCATAGAGTATTGCATATCTGACCTAATGGACATTAATGCTCAGTCATGAAATTTCTATACATACTCATTGACTCCATCTGATGATAAATCATCCAGACAGTAATCATACTGAATATATTTTTGGCCAAAGGGTACTTAATCTTGAACATTTTATACATTACTATTGACTCTTTCGATGATACCTCAGCCATAGTGTATGGCATATTTGAACTAATGGATATATTTCTGGCCCAAGATTATTCAAATCTGAACTTTTTATCACTCCATCTGATGTTACTTCACCCATACAGCAGTCAATTTTAGATCTACTGAACATATTTCTGGCAAATTAGTTCTCAATAATGAACTTTTTTTATACATGCAAATTGATTGATTCTGATGATATGTCAGCCATAGAGTATGGCATATTTGACTTAATGGACATATTTCTGGCCAAAGAGTACGCGATCTTGAACTGTATATAACTAATTATTGACTCCTTTTGATGATACGTCAGCAACATTTGACCTAATGGACATATTTATGGAAAATTATTCCTCAGTCATGAACTTTCTATACATACCCATTGACTCCATCTGATGTTAGATCAGTACAGACAGTAGTCCATATTTGGCTGACAGAACACATTTCTGACCAAACAGTATGTGATATTGAACTTTTTACATATATTCATTGAAGCCTTCTGATGTCACATCAGCCATATAGAAGTCCATATTTGACCTGATGAACATATTTCTGACCCAAGGGTCCTCGTACATGAACTTTCTATGCATACTCATTGTCTCACTATTATGTTATTTTTAGCCATACAAAAGCCCATGTTTGACTTTTTGAACATATTTCTGGCAAATTAGTACTCAATCATGAACTTTGTGTACATACTCATTGACTGTCTCTGATATTGCTTCAGCCATATATGAAGACATTTTTGACCAACTGAACATATTTTCTGCAAAGTAGTCCTCGATCATGAACTTTCTATACTGACTCATTGACTCCTGATGTTACATCAGACAGACAGTAGTCTATATTAGACCTAATCAACATATTTCTTGCCCAGGAATACTCAGTCTAGAACTTTTTTTAGCGACTCATTGTCTCTTTCTGATGTTACATCAGACAGACAGTAGTCCATATTTGACATGAACATATTTCTGGTCCAAGAGTACTCGATCTTGAACTTTCTTTTGCGACTCATTGACTCCTTCTAATGTTACATCAAACATACAGTGGTCCATATTTGGCATATTGAACATATTTCTGGCCCAAGAGTACTCGATCTTGAACTTTCTAAACAGACTCATTGACTCCTTCTGATGTTAGATCAAGAAGAACGGTAGACCTACTTAATTTTTTTCTGTCCCAAGAGTCCTTGTTCATGAACTTTCTATACATTATTATTGACTCATTCTAATGATAATACATCAGCCATAGAGTATTGCATATTTGACCTAATGGACACATTTCTGTCAAATGAGTCCTCAGTCATGAACTTCCTATACATAATCATTGACTCACTCCAATGTTACATCAGCCATACATGAGCCCATACTTGACTGAACATAATTCTGGAAAATTAGTCCTCAAACATGAACTGTATATAAATGCAAATTGACTACTTCTCATGATACATCAGCCATAAAGTATTGAATATGTGATGGACATAGAATTGATGATGGATTTTTTTTTGTCTTAAGAGTCCTTGATCGTGAACTTTCTATACACACTCAATGCCTCATTCTAATGTTATTTCTGGCCCAAGAGTCCTTGATCATTAACATTCTATACATACTCATTGACTCCTTCTGATATTACATCAGCCATAAGGAAGTCCATATTTTACCTACTGAACATATTTCTGACCCAAGGGTCCTCGATCTTGAACTTTTTATACATACTGACTGACTCCTTATGATTTTATTTCAGCCTTACGAAGTCCATATTAAACCTCCTTACATTTTTTCTGTCCCAAAAGTCCTCGATCATAAACTTTTTGTACATACTCATTGCCTCACTCTGATGTTACTTCAGCCATATATGAAGACATTTTTGACCAACTGAACATATTTTCTGCAAAGCAGTCCTCGATCCTGAACTTTCTATACTGACTCATTGGCTCCTGATGTAACATCAGACAGACAGTAGTCTATATTAGACCTAATCAACATATTTCTTGCCCAAGAATACTCAGTCTTGAACTTTTTATACATATTCATTGACTCCTTCTGATGATACGTCGGCCATAGCATATTGCATATTTGACCTAATCTGGCAAATTAGTCCTCAAACATGATCTTTTTATACATACAAATTAATTGCTTCTGATGATATGTCAGCCATAGAGTATGGCATATTTGACTTAATGGACATATTTCTGGCCAAAGAGTACGCGATCTTGAACTTTTTATACCTAATTATTGACTCCTTTTGATGATACGTCAGCAACATTTGACCTAATGGACATATTTATGGAAAATTATTCCTCAGTCATGAACTTTCTATACATACCCATTGACTCCATCTGATGTTAGATCAGTACAGACAGTAGTCCATATTTGGCTGACAGAACACATTTCTGACCAAACAGTATGTGATATTGAACTTTTTACATATATTCATTGAATCCTTCTGATGTCACATCGGCCATATTTGACCTGATGAACATATTTCTGACTCAAGGGTCCTCGTACATGAACTTTCTATGCATACTCATTGTCTCACTATTATGTTATTTTTAGCCATACAAAAGCCCATGTTTGACTTTTTGAACATATTTCTGGCAAATTAGTCCTCAATCATGAACTTTGTGTACATACTCATTGACTGTCTCTGATGTTGCTTCAGCCATATATGAAGACATTTTTGACCAACTGAACATATTTTCTGCAAAGCAGTCCTCGATCCTGAACTTTCTATACTGACTCATTGACTCCTGATGTAACATCAGACAGACAGTAGTCTATATTAGACCTAATCAACATATTTCTTGCCCAGGAATACTCAGTCTAGAACTTTTTTTAGCGACTCATTGACTCCTTCTAATGTTACATCAAACATACAGTGGTCCATATTTGGCATATTGAACATATTTCTGGCCCAAGAGTACTCGATCTTGAATTTTCTAAACACACTCATTGACTCCTTCTGATGTTAGATCAAGAAGAACGGTAGACCTACTTAATTATTTTCTGTCCCAAGAGTCCTTGTTCATGAACTTTCTATACATTATTATTGACTCATTCTGATGATAATACATCGGCCATAGAGTATTGCATATTTGACCTAATGGACACATTTCTGTCAAATCAGTCCTCAGTCATGAACTTCCTATACATAATCATTGACTCACTCCGATGTTACATCAGCCATACATGAGCCCATGTTTGACTGAACATATTTCTGGAAAATTAGTCCTCAAACATGAACTTTATATAAATGCAAATTGACTACTTCTCATGATACATCAGCCATAGAGTATTGAATATGTGATAGACATAGAATTGATGATGGATTTTTTTTTTTGTCTTAAGAGTCCCTGATCGTGAACTTTCTATACACACTCAATTCTTCATTCTAATGTTACTTCTGGCCCAAGAGTCCTTGATCATTAACATTCTATACATACTCATTGACTCCTTCTGATATTACATCAGCCATAAGGAAGTCCATATTTTACCTACTGAACATATTTCTGACCCAAGTGTCCTCGATCTTGAACTTTTTATACATACTCATTGCCTCACTCTGATGTTACCATATATGAGACCATGTTTGACCTTCTGAACATGTTTCAGGAAAATTAGTCCTCAGTAATAAACTTTTTAGACATTGACTCCTAATGATGACACGTCAGCCATAGAGTATTGCATATCTGACCTAATGGACATTAATGCTCAGTCATGAAATTTCTATACATACTCATTGACTCCTTCTAATGTTAAATCAGACAGACAGTAGTCCATATTTGACATAATGAACATATTTTTGGTCCAAGAGTAATCAATCTTGAACTTTCTTTAGCGACTCATTGACTGTTTCTAATGTTAAATCAGACAGACAGTAGTCCATATTTGGCATATTGAACATATTTCTGGCCCAAGAGTATTCGATCTTGAACTTTCTAAAAAGACTCATTGACTCCTTCTGATGTTACATTAGAAGAACGGTAGTCAATATTGGACCTACTTAATTTTTTTCTGTCCCAAGAGTCCTTGTTCATGAACTTTCTATACATTATTATTGACTCATTCTGATGATAATACATCGGCCATAGAGTATTGCATATTTGACCTAATGGACACATTTCTGTCAAATCATAAGGAAGTCCATATTTTACCTACTGAACATATTTCTGACCCAAGGGTCCTCGATCTTGAACTTTTTATACATACTCATTGCCTCACTCTGATGTTACCATATATGAGACCATGTTTGACCTTCTGAACATGTTTCAGGAAAATTAGTCCTCAGTAATAAACTTTTTAGACATTGACTCCTAATGATGACACGTCAGCCATAGAGTATTGCATATCTGACCTAATGGACATTAATGCTCAGTCATGAAATTTCTATACATACTCATTGACTCCATCTGATGATAAATCATCCAGACAGTAATCATACTGAATATATTTTTGGCCAAAGGGTACTTAATCTTGAACATTTTATATATTACTATTGACTCTTTCGATGATACCTCAGCCATAGTGTATGGCATATTTGAACTAATGGATATATTTCTGGCCCAAGATTATTCAAATCTGAACTTTTTATCACTCCATCTGATGTTACTTCACCCATACAGCAGTCAATTTTAGATCTACTGAACATATTTCTGGCAAATTAGTTCTCAATAATGAACTTTTTTTATACATGCAAATTGACTTCTTCTGATGATACATCAGCCATAGAGTATTGCATATTTGACACAATCTGGCAAATTAGTCCTCAAACATGATCTTTTTATACATACAAATTGATTGATTCTGATGATATGTCAGCCATAGAGTATGGCATATTTGACTTAATGGACATATTTCTGGCCAAAGAGTACGCGATCTTGAACTGTATATAACTAATTATTGACTCCTTTTGATGATACGTCAGCAACATTTGACCTAATGGACATATTTATGGAAAATTATTCCTCAGTCATGAACTTTCGATACATACCCATTGACTCCATCTGATGTTAGATCAGGACAGACAGTAGTCCATATTTGGCTGACAGAACACATTTCTGACCAATCAGTATTTGATAATGAACTTTTTACATATACTCGGTGAAGTCTTCTGATGTCACATCAGCCATATAGAAGTCAAATTTGACCTACTGAACATATTTCTGACCCAAGAGTCCTCGTACATGAACTTTCTATGCATACTCATTGTCTCACTATTATGTTATTTCAGCCATACAAAAGCCCATGTTTGACTTTTTGAACATATTTCTGCCAAATAAGTCCTCAATAATGAACTTTTTTCATACATGCAAATTGACTTCTTCTGACTTCTTCTACTCATTGTCTAACTATTATTTTATTTCAGCCATACAAAAGCCCGTGTTTGACTTTTTGCTTCAGCCATACATGAAGACATTTTTGACCAACTGAACATATTTTCTGCAAAGTAGTCCTCGATCATGAACTTTCTATACTGACTCATTGACTCCTTACATCAGAGAGACAGTAGTCTATATTAGACCTAATCAACATATTTCTTGCCCAAGAATACTCAGTCTTGAACTTTTTATACATATTCATTGACTCCTTCTGATGATACGTCGGCCATAGCGTATTGCATATTTGACCTAATCTGGCAAATTAGTCCTCAAACATGATCTTTTTATACATACAAATTAATTGCTTCTGATGATATGTCAGCCATAGAGTATGGCATATTTGACTTAATGGACATATTTCTGGCCAAAGAGTACGCGATCTTGAACTTTTTATACCTAATTATTGACTCCTTTTGATGATACGTCAGCAACATTTGACCTAATGGACATATTTATGGAAAATTATTCCTCAGTCATGAACTTTCTATACATACCCATTGACTCCATCTGATGTTAGATCAGTACAGACAGTAGTCCATATTTGGCTGACAGAACACATTTCTGACCAATCAGTATTTGATATTGAACTTTTTACATATATTCATTGAATCCTTCTGATGTCACATCAGCCATATAGAAGTCAAATTTGACCTACTGAACATATTTCTGACCCAAGAGTCCTCGTACATGAACTTTCTATGCATACTCATTGTCTCACTATTATGTTATTTCAGCCATACAAAAGCCCATGTTTGACTTTTTGAACATATTTCTGGCAAATAAGTCCTCAATAATGAACTTTTTTCATACATGCAAATTGACTTCTTCTGACTTCTTCTACTCATTGTCTAACTATTATTTTATTTCAGCCATACAAAAGCCCGTGTTTGACTTTTTGCTTCAGCCATACATGAAGACATTTTTGACCAACTGAACATATTTTCTGCAAAGTAGTCCTCGATCATGAACTTTCTCATTGACTCCTTACATCAGAGAGACAGTAGTCTATATTAGACCTAATCAACATATTTCTTGCCCAAGAATACTCAGTCTTGAACTTTTTATACATATTCATTGACTCCTTCTGATGATACGTCGGCCATAGAGTATTGCATATTTGACCTAATGGACATATTTCTGGCAAAATAGGTCCTCAGTCATGAACTTTCTATACATACCCATTGACCCCATCTTATGTTAGATCAGTATAGACTAAACAGCATATTTCTTGCCCAAGAATACTCAGTCTTTAACTTTTTATACATATTTATTGACTCCTTCTGATTTTATTTCAGTTGACAGAAGTCCATATTAGACCTACTTAATTTTTTTTTTATGTTCCTCAAGTCCTTGTTCATGAACTTTCTTTACATATCCATTGTCTCACTCTGCTGTTACTTCAGCAATACTTTTTTTTGTAACCTACTTTAGATAATTCTGGCAATTCAGTCCATCATCGTGATTTTTCTTTATAGACTCATTGACTTCTGATGTAATATCAGATAGACTGTAGTCCATATTGAACCAACATATTTCTGGTTCAAGAGAACTTGGTCTTGAACTTTCTATATTTTCCATATTAAACCTTCTCAAATGTGTTTGTCCCAAGAGTCTTCGATCATGAATTTTCTATACATATTTTTTGCCTCACTCTGATGTTACTTCAGTACTCTTGGCCAAAAATATGTTTAGTAGTTCAAGTATGGACTTCTGCATGGCTGATGTAACATCTGATGAAGTCTAGAAAAATGTTCATTAGGTCAATAGGGACTATTGTATAGGGACAATCAGTATTACTGATGTAACAGCAGAAGGCGTCAATTAGTATGATTTGAAAGTTCATGTTTAGGGACCCTTAGGCCAGAAATATGTTCAGTAAGGTCAATGTTGGACTTCTGTCTGGCTGATGTAACATCAGAATGAGTCGATAAATGTGTAAAGAAAGTTCAAGATACAGTACCCTTTGGCCAGAAATTTGTTCAGTAGGTCAAACATGGACTTCTGGATGGCTGATTTATGGCTAAAGGGAGTCAATTTGTATATATAAAAAATTCAAGATCGAGGACCCTTGGGTCAGAAATATGTTCAGTAGGTAAAATATGCACTTCCTTATGGCTGATGAACTATCAGAATGAGGTATTGAGTGTGTATAGAAAGTTCACGATCAGGGACTCTTAAGACAGAAAAAAATCCATCATCAAATCCATGTCCATCAAATATGGATTTGGCTGATGGCTGATGTATCATGAGAAGTAGTCAATTTGTATTTATATAAAGTTAATGTTTGAGGACTAATTTTCCAGAAATATGTTCAGTCAAACATGGGCTCATGTATGGCTGATGTAACATCGGAGTGAGTCAATGAGTACGTATAGAAAGTTCATGACTGAGGACTGATTTGACAGAAATATGTCAATTAGGTCAAATATGCAATACTCTATGGCCGACGTCAATAAAAATGTATAGAAAGTTCATGAACAAGGACTCTTGGGACAGAAAACAATTAAGTAGGTCTTAAGAAAGTACTGTTCTTCTGATGTAACATCCAACATATGTATGGAAAGTTCAAGATCGAGAACTCTTGGGCTAGAAATATATGTTCATTATGTCAAATATGGATCACTGTCTGTCTGATGCAACCTCAGAGAGAGTCAATGAGTCTGTTTAGAAAGTTCAAGATCGTGTACTCTTGGGCCAGAAATATGTTCAATATGCCAAATATGGACTACTGTATGTTTGATGTAACATAAGAAGGAGTCAATGAATCGCTAAAGAAAGTTCAAGTTAGAGTACTTCTTGGACCAGAAATATGTTTATGATGTCAATTATGGACTACTGTCTGTCTGATTTAACATTAGAAGGAGTCAATGAGTCTGTACAGAAAGTTCATGAACGAGGACCTTTGGATTATAAATATGTTCAGCAGGTCTATATGGCCAATGTGACATCAGAAGGCTTCAATGAGTACATGTAAAAAGTTCAATATCACATACTGTTTGGTCAAGAAATATGTTCTGTCAGCCAGTTATGGACTACTGTCTATACTGATCTAACATAAGATGGGTATGTATAGAATGTTCATGACTAAGGCCTCATTTGCCAGAAATGTATAGAAAGTTCATGACTGAGGACTAATTTGCCCCAATGCAAAAATGTCATATACTCTATGACATTTCATCAAAAGGAACCAATAGTTTATGTAAAAATGTCAAGATCGAGTACTCTTTAACCAAAAATATGTCCATTCAGTCAAAGATGCAATACTCTATGGCTGACGTATCATCAGAAGCAACCAATTTCTATGTATAAAATGTTTAGTTTAAAGGACTAATGTTCAGAAAGTCAAACTAACTAGAATGAACTAACTAATCCATTATGAATTTTAGAGACAACTTTTAACGTGCATTGCATTGCAGTAACTTAATCCGTTGTGCAGTGTGAAGAGATAAATCATGACAGGTGCTGGTTGCACTGCATTGCTTACAAGAATGAACACTTTCCTTTGTGCACTGAAGAGAATACAAATCACATATGCTGTTGCATTGCAATGCATCAAGTATACTAACGTATTCCTCATGCATTGAAGAGATAACATAACACGGGTGCTGTTGCATTGCACTAAATACAAAAACAAAATAATTTTGTTTGTGCATTGATAAGATAACATAGGAGGAACATATGTGAAGAGATAACACATACATATATACATTCCACTGCAGTACATTCAAAATCCTAACTAACTTATAAACATTTCGTTGCAAATTAAAGAGGTAACACATATGTGCTGTTACGTTGAAATGCATAAAGGAATACAAATAAGGTATACGCTTCTTCTTTGCATTGTAGAACTAACATCGTTCTGCATTGAAGAGATAACACATAAAACATCTCAAATTAATGCGTTGTGCAGTGATGAATAACACACTTATATAAGCTATGTGATTCTCTTCAATACACAAAGGAAAGAGTTAGTTCTTGTATGCAATGCGGTGCAACAACCAAAACGGAATAACTTAATGCAATTCAATGCACAACGTTGTGTTGTATCTCAGCGCATAAAGGATGAGTTAGCTCATTTATCGCAACACCACTGTGATATCTCTTCAATGCCTAAGTTAGTTTTTGTATACAGTGCATAACTTTCATGTTGCAATGAAACAGCACATACATTATATGTGTATATATATTAGTTAACTCTTGCTCGCAATGCAATAAAGCAGTACATAACATACATGTTAGTTCTTGTATGCATTGCACAAGAAATGTTGCAATAGCACATTGTTATTTTTTTTCTTCTAAGCACAATACAAGTTAATTATTGTATGCATTGCAACAGTTCTAGATGCATTGCAATGCAAAGGCATATGTGATATGTATTCTCTTCAACGCACAAAGGATATAGTTAGTTCTTGTATATAAAGGCAGTGAAACGAGCTCCTATCATGTGTTATCATTTCACTGCAAAACGGAACAACTTTCTGCAATGCAATGCATCTCTTCAATGCATTAGGAATTATTTAGTTTTTGTATACAATGTAAGGAAAAGGTGCATAACTTACATGTTAGTTCTTGACACATTGCAATGCAATGCACGTTATGTGTTATATCTCAATGCATAAAAGGAATACGTTCGTTTTTGTATACAATACAAAGAAGCAGTGCATAACTAACATGTTTGCAATGCAACAGAACGTTATATTAATTTCTTCTGTACCTAGCGTAATTTTAACTATTGTATGAAATGCACTGAAACGGTTCTTGATGCATTGCAATGTAACAGCATATGTGATTTGTTTTCTCTTCAATGCACAAATGAAAGAGTTAGTTCTTGTAAGCAATGCAATGCAACAATCATCTCTCATGTTATCTCTTCATCGCAAAACGGAATAACTTACTGCAATGCACATTATGTGTTATATCTCAGTGCAAAACAGAGAAATCAGTTCGTTCATCGCAACATATTTTGTTATCCCTTCAATGCATTAGGAATAAGTTTATTTTTGTTACTGTTTGCAAGGAAACAGTTGCATAACTTACATGTTAGTGCTGTTGCAATGCAACAGCATGTATGATTTGTTTTCTCTTCAATGCACAAAGGAAACAGTTAGTTCTTGTATGCTATAACTGCAATGCAATGAACAATGCAAGGAAACAGTGCATAACTTACATGTTAGTGCTGATGCAATGCAACAGCATGTATGGTTTTTTTTCTCTTCAATGCACAAAGGAAAGAGTTAGTTCTTGTATGCTATGGTGACATACTGCAATGCAATGAACAATGCAAGGAAACAGTGCATAACTTACGTGTTGCAATGCAATATATGAATTTTTTTCTATACAAAGCATAATACGCATTGCACGCAACGCATAACATGCATGTTAGTTCTTGTATGCAATGCAGTGCAACAACCAATACGGAATAACTTGATGCAATGCAATGCACAAGGTCGTGTTGTATCTCAAAGCATAAAGGATGAGTTATCTTATTGATCGCAACACCATATTTGTTATGTGATATCTCTTCAATGCCTTGAGTTAGTTTTTGTATACAGTGTATAACTTACATGTTGCAATGCAACAGCACATACATTATATGTATATATATATATATATTAGTTAACTCTTGCTTGTAATGCAATAAAGCAGTACATAACTTACATTTTAGTTCTTGTATGTATTGCACAAGAAATGTTGCAACAGCACATTTTTATTTTTTTTCTTCTAAGCACAACATAAGTTAATTATTGTATGGAAT
Source organism: Elopichthys bambusa (assembly GCA_037101425.1). Classification (NCBI taxonomy): domain Eukaryota; kingdom Metazoa; phylum Chordata; class Actinopteri; order Cypriniformes; family Xenocyprididae; genus Elopichthys; species Elopichthys bambusa. Next base: position 19,299,667 of record CM074436.1, read on the forward strand.
GCAACAGTTCTAGATGCATTGCAATGCAAAGGCATATGTGATATGTTTTCTCTTCAACGCACAAAGGATATAGTTAGTTCTTTTATATAAAGGCAGTGCAACAAGCTCCTATCATGTGTTATCTTTTCACTGCAAAACGGAACAACTTTCTGCAATGCAATGCTCAATGCATTAAAAATTATTTAGTTTTTGTATACAATGTAAGGAAACGGTGCATAATTTACAAGTTAGTTCTTGATACATTGCGATGCAATACACATGTTATGTGTTATATCTCAATGCATAAGGAATAAGTTCGTTTATGAATACAATACAAAGAAGCAGTGCATAACTAACATATTTGCAATGCAACAGAACGCTAGATTAATTTCTTCTATACCTAGCGTAATCTTAACTATTGTATGAAATGCACTAAAACGGTTCATGATGCATTGCAATGTAACCGCATATGTGATTTGTTTTCTCTTCAATGCACAAATGAAAGAGTTAGTTCTTTTATGCTATGGTAACATACTGCAATGAACAATGCAAGGAAACAGTGCATAACTTACATGTTAGTGCTGTTGCAATGCAACAGCATGTATGATTTGTGTTCTCTTCAATGCACAAAGGAAACAGTTAGTTCTTGTATGCTATAGTAATATACTGCAATGCAATGAACAATGCAAGGAAACAGTGCATAACTTACAGGTTGCAATGCAATATATGAATTTATTCTATACAAAGCATAATACGCATTGCACGCAACGCATAACTTACATGTTAGTTCTTGTATGCAATGCAGTGCAACAACCAAAACGAAATCACAATGCAATGCAATGCACAACGGTGTGTTGTATCTGAATGCATAACGGATGAGTTAGCTCATTTATCGCAACACCACATTTGTTATGTGATATCTCTTCAATGCTTTGAGTTAGTTTTTGTATACAGTGCATAACTTACATGTTGCAATGCATTATATTAATTTCTTCTGTACAAAGCATAATACGCATTGCACGCAACGCATAACTTACATGTTAGTTCTTGTATGCATTGCAATGCAACAGCACATATGTTATATTAATTTCTTCTATAAACAGCATAATAAGTTAACTATTGTAGGCACTGCACTAAAATAGTTGTTGATGCATTGCGCTGCAACAGCATATGTGATTTGTTTTCTCTTCAATACACAAAGGAAAGAGGTAGTTCTTGTGTGCAGTTCGCACTGCATCAGGAATAAATTACTGGTATGCACATATTATATGTTATCTCTTCAATGCATAAGGAATACGTTTCGTTTTTGTATACAATACAAAGAAGCAGTGCATATCTAACATGTTTGCAATGCAACAGAACGTTATGTTAATTTCTTCTATACCTAGCGTTAACTATTGTATGAAATGCACTGAAACAGTTCTTGATGCATTGCAATGTGACAGCATATGCGATTTGATTTCTCTTCAATGCACAAATGAAAGAGTTAGTTGTTCTATGCAATGCAGTGCAACAATCATCTCTCATGTTATCTCTTCATCGCAAAACGGAATAACTTACTGCAATGCACATTATGTGTTATATCTCAGTGTAAAACGGACAAGTCAGTTCGTTCATCGCAACACCACATATTTTGTTATCTCTTCAATGCATTAGGAATAAGTTTATTTTTGTTACTGTTTGCAAGGAAACAGTTGCATAACTTACATGTTAGTGCTGTTGAAATGCAACAGCATGTATGATTTGTTTTCTCTTCAACGCATAAAGGAAAGAGTTAGTTCTTGTATGCTATGGTAACATACTGCAATGCAATGAACAATGCAAGGAAACAGTGCATAACTTACATGTTGAAATGCAATATATGAATTTCTTCTATAGAAAGCATAATACGCATTGCACGCAACGCATAACTTACATTTTAGTTCTTGTATGCATTGCAATGCAACAGCACATATGTTATATTAATTTCTTCTATAAACAGCATAATAAGTTAACTATTGTAGGCATTGCACTAAAATAGTTGTTGATGCATTGCGTTGCAACAGCATATGTGATTTGTTTTCTCTTCAATACACAAAGGAAAGAGGTAGTTCTTGTGTGCAGTTCGCACTGCATCAGGAATAAATTACTGGTATGCACATATTATATGTTATCTCTTCAATGCATAAGGAATACGTTCGTTTTTGTATACAATACAAAGAAGCAGTGCATAACTAACATGTTTGCAATGCAACAGAACGTTATATTAATTTCTTCTATACCTAGCTTTAACTATTTTATGAAATGCACTGAAACGGTTCTTGATGCATTGCAATTTAACAGCATATGTGATTTGTTTTCCCTTCAATGCACAAATGAAAGAGTTAGTTCTTGTAAGCAATGCAATGCAACAATCATCTCTCATGTTATCTAATCATCGCAAAACGGAATAACTTACTGCAACGCACATTATGTGTTATATCTCAGTGTAAAACAGAGAAATCAGTTCGTTCATCGCAACACCACATATATTGTTATTTCTTCAATGCATTAGGAATAAGTTTATTTTTGTTACTGTTTGCAAGGAAACGGTGCATAACTTACATTTTAGTGCTGTTGCAATGCAACAGCATGTATGATTTGTTTTCTCTTCAATGCACAAAGGAAACAGTTAGTTATTGTATGCTATAGTAACATACTGCAATGCAATGAACAATGCAAGGAAACAGTGCATAACTTACATGTTAGTGCTGTTGCAATGCAACAGCATGTATGATTTGTTTTCTCTTCAATGCACAAAGGAAACAGTTAGTTATTGTATGCTATAGTAACATACTGCAATGCAATGAACAATGCAAGGAAACAGTGCATAACTTACATGTTAGTGCTGTTGCAATGCAACAGCATGTATGATTTGTTTTCTCTTCAATGCACAAAGGAAAGAGTTAGTACTTGTATGCTATAGTAACATACTGCAATGCAATGAACAATGCAAGGAAACAGTGCATAACTTACATGTTGCAATGCAATATATGAATTTATTCTATACAAAGCATAATACGCATTGCACGCAACGCATAACTTACATGTTTGTTCTTGTATGCAATGCAGTGCAACAACCAAAAAGGAATCACTTAATGCAATGCAATGCACAACGTTGTGTTGTATCTAAATGCATAACGGATGAGTTAGCTCATTTATAGCAACACCACATTTGTTATGTGATATCTCTTCAATGCCTTGAGTTAGTTTTTGTATACACTGCATAACTTACATGTTGCAACATGTTTCAGTGCAACAATCATCTCTCATGTTATCTCTTCATCGCAAAACGGAATAACTTACTGCAATGCACTTTATGTGTTATAGCTCAGTGTAAAACGGACAAGTCAGTTCGTTCATGGCAACACCACATAATTTGTTATCTCTTCAATGCATAATACGCATTGCACGCAACGCATAACTTACATGTTAGTGCTTGTATGCATTGCACAAGAAATGTTGCAACAGCACATTGTTATTTTTTTTCTTCTAAGCACAACATAAGTTAATTATTGTATGCAATGCACTGAAACAGTTCTAGATGCATTGCTATGCAAAAAGGCATATGTGATATTTTGTCTCTTTAACGCACAAAAGATATAGTTAGTTCTTGTATATAAATGCAGTGCAACAAGCACCTGTCATGTCTTATCTTTTCACTGCAAAACGGGACAAATTAGTGCAATGCAATGCGTCTCTTCAAAGCATTAGGAATTATTTAGTTTTTGTATACAACGCAAGGAAACAGTGCATACATGTTGCAATACATAGTTCTTTGTAAGCAATGCAGGGCAACCATTACCTGTCATGTATTATCTCATCACTGCACAACGGATTAAGTTACTGCAGTGCACATGTTATAAAGTTATCTCTACAATTCATAACGGATGAGTTATTTAATTCATCGCAACACCACAGGAGGACTAAGTTATACAATTCAGGGAAACAGTGCATAACTTACAAGTTTTAGTGCAACAGCACATATGTTATATTAATTTCTTCAAAACACAGCGTAATAAATTAACTGTTGTATGCAATGCAATCAAACAGTTACTTGTATTTATTGCAGTGCAACAGCATATGCGATTCGTTTTTTCTACAGCGCACAAAGGAAAGAGGTCGTTCTTGTATGCAATGCAGTGCAACAACAGTACTACATGAGTTTACTGCACAAAGGATTAAGTTACTGCAATGCACGTTTTATCTTTTCAATGCATAACGGATGAGTTAGTTCATTCATTGGAACACAACATAATATGTGTCATCTTTTTAATGAATAAGGAATAATAAGCATGCACGAAACAGTTCATGTATTCGTTGCAATGCAAACAGCATATATCATATATTTTCTCTTAAATGCACAAAGGAAGGTGTTTGTTTTTGTACAACAGCAATGGCATGGCATGTTTCCTTCTTGTGTTATCTCTTCATTGCAAAAAGATTACGCTTGTATGCAATGAAATGAAACAACGCATGCTATATACATCTGATGTTAGATCAGTAGAGACAGTAGTCCATATTGGGCTGACAGAACACATTTCTGACCAAACAGTATTTGATAATGAACTTTTTACATATACTCAGTGAAGTCTTCTGATGTCACATCAGCCATATAAAAGTCAAATTTGACCTACTGAACATATTTCTGACCAAAGGGTCCTCGTACATGAACTTTCTATGCATACTCATTGTCTCACTATTATGTTATTTCAGCCATACAAAAGCCCATGTTTGACTTTTTGAACATATTTCTGGCAAATTAGTCCTCAATCATGAACTTTGTGTACATACTTATTGACTGTCTCTGATGTTGCTTCAGCCATATATGAAGACATTTTTGACCAACTAAACATATTTTCTGCAAAGTAGTCCTCGATCATGAACTTTCTATACTGACTCATTGACTCCTGATGTTACATCAGACAGACAGTAGTCTATATTAGACCTAATCAACATATTTCTTGCCCAAGAATACTCAGTCTTGAACTTTTTATACATATTCATTGACTCCTTCTGATGTTAGATCAGTACAGACATTAGTCCATATTTGGCTGACAGAACACATTTCTGACCAAACAGTATGTGATATTGAACTTTTTACATATATTCATTGAAGCCTTCTGATGTCACATCGACCATATGGAAGTCCATATTTGACCTCATGAACACATTTCTAACCCAAAGGTCCTCGTTCATGAACTTTCTGTACAGACTCACTGACTCCTTCTAATGTTAAATCAGACAAACAGTAGTCCATATTTGACATGAACATATTTTTCGTCCAAGAGTAATCGATCTTGAACTTTCTTTACCGACTCATTGACTCCTTCTAATGTTAAATCAGACAGACAGTAGTCCATATTTGACATAATGAACATATTTCTGGCCCAAGAGTACTCGATCTTGAACTTTCTAAACAGAATGATTCACTCCTTCTGATGTTACAATAGAAGAACGGTAGTCAATATTAGACCTACTTAATTTTTTTCTGTCCCAAGAGTCCTTGTTCATGAACTTTCTATACATTATTATTGACTCATTCTGATGATAATACATCGGCCATAGAGTATTGCATATTTGACCTAATGGAAACATTTCTGTCAAATCAGTCCTCAGTCATGAACTTTCTATACATAATCATTGACTCACTCCGATGTTACATCAGCCATACATGAGCCCATGTTTGACTGAACATATTTCTGGAAAATTAGTCCTCAAACATGAACTTTATATAAATGCAAATTGACTACTTCTCATGATACATCAGCCATAGAGTATTGAATATGTGATGGACATAGAATTGATGATGGATTTTTTTTTTGTCTTAAGAGTCCCTGATCGTGAACTTTCTATACATACTCATTGACTCCTTCTGATATTACATCAGCCATAAGGAAGTCCATATTTTACCTACTGAACATATTTCTGACCCAAGGTCCTTGATCTTGAACTTTTGATACATACTGACTGACTCCATATGATTTTATTTCAGCCTTACGAAGTCCATATTAAACCTACTTACATTTTTTCTGTCCCAAAAGTCTTCGATCATAAACTTTTTGTACATACTCATTGCCTCACTCTGATGTTACTTCAGCCATATATAAGACCATGTTTGACCTTCTGAACATGTTTCAGGAAAATTAGTCCTCAGTAATAAACTTTTTAGACATTGACTCCTAATGATGACACGTCAGCCATAGAGTATTCCATATCTGACCTGATAGACATTAATCCTCAATCATGAAATTTCTATACATACTCATTGACTCCATCTGATGATAAATCATCCAGAGAGTAGTCATACTGAATATATTTTTGGCCAAAGGGACCTTAATCTTGAACATTTTATACATTACTATTGACTCTTTCGATGATACGTCAGCCATAGAGTATTGCATATTTGACCTAATCTGGCAAATTAGTCCTCGAACATGATCTTTTTATACATACAAATTAATTACTTCTGCTGATATGTCAGCCATAGAGTATGGCATATTTGACTTCATGGACATATTTCTGGCCAAAGAGTATGTGATCTTTAACTTTTTATACCTAATTACTGACTCCTTTTGATGACACGTCAGCAACATTTGACCTAATGGACATATTTATGGAAAATTATTCCTCAGTCATGAATGTTCAATACATACCCATTGACTCCATCTGATTTTAGATCAGTACAGACAGTAGTCCATATTTGGCTGACAGAACACATTTCTGACCCAAGAGTCCTCGTACATGAACTTTCTATGCATACTCATTGTCTCACTATTATGTTATTTCAGCCATACAAAAGCCCACGTTTGACTTTTTGAACATATTTCTGGCAAATTAGTCCTCAATCATGAACTTTCTGTACATACGCATTGACTGTCTCTGATGTTGCCTCAGCCAAACATGAAGACATTTTTGACCAACTGAACATATTTTCTGCAAAGTAGTCCTCGATCATGAACTTTCTATACTGACTCATTGACTCCTGATGTTACATCAGACAGACAGTAGTCTATATTAGACCTAATCAACATATTTCTTGCCCAGGAATACTCAGTCTAGAACTTTTTTTAGCGACTCATTGTCTCTTTCTGATGTTACATCAGACAGACAGTAGTCCATATTTGACATAATGAACATATTTCTGGTCCAAGAGTACTCGATCTTGAACTTTCTTTTGCGACTCATTGACTCCTTCTAATGTTACATCAAACATACAGTGGTCCATATTTGGCATATTGAACATATTTCTGGCCCAAGAGTACTCGATCTTGAACTTTCTAAACAGACTCATTGACTCCTTCTGATGTTAGATCAAGAAGAACGGTAGACCTACTTAATTTTTTTCTGTCCCAAGAGTCCTTGTTCATGAACTTTCTATACATTATTATTGACTCATTCTAATGATAATACATCAGCCATAGAGTATTGCATATTTGACCTAATGGAAACATTTCTGTCAAATCAGTCCTCAGTCATGAACTTTCTATACATACCCATTGACTCCATCTGTTGTTAGATCAGTACAGACAGTAGTCCATATTTGGCTGACAGAACACATTTCTGACCAAACAGTATTTGATAATGAACTTTTTACATATACTCAATGAAGTCTTCTGATGTCACATCAGCCATATAGAAGTCAAATTAAACCTACTGAACATATTTCTGACCCAAGGGTCCTCGTACATGAACTTTCTATGCATACTCATTGTCTCACTATGTTATTTCAGCCATACAAAAGCCCATGTTTGACTTTTTGAACATATTTCTGGCAAATTAGTCCTCAATCATGAACTTTGTGTACATACGCATTGACTGTCTCTGATGTTGCCTCAGCCATATATGAAGACATTTTTGACCAACTGAATATATTTTCTGCAAAGTAGTCCTCGATCATGAACTTTCTATACTGACTCATTGACTCCTGATGTTACATCAGACAGACAGTAGTCTATATTAGACCTAATCAACATATTTCTTGCCCAAGAATACTCAGTCTTGAACTTTTTATACATATTCATTGACTCCTTCTGATGATACGTCGGCCATAGAGTATTGCATATTTGACCTAATGGACATATTTCTGGCAAAATAGGTCCTCACTCATGAACTTTCTATACATACCCATTGACCCCATCTTATGTTAGATCAGTATAGACAATAGTCCATAACTGGCTGACAGAACATATTCCTGACCAAACAGTATGTGATATTGAACTTTTTATGTATATTCATTGAAGCCTTCTGATTTCACATCGGCCATATGGAAGTCCATATTTGACCTGATGAACATATTTCTAACCCAAAGGTCCTCGTTCATGAACTTTCTGTACAGACTCACTGACTCCTTCTAATGTTAAATCAGACAGACAGTAGTCCATATTTGACATGAACATATTTTTCGTCCAAGTGTAATCGATCTTGAACTTTCTTTCGCGACTCATTGACTCCATGTTAAATCAGACAGACAGTAGTCCATACTTGACATGAACATATTTTTCGTCCAAGAGTACTCGATCTTGAACTTTCTAAACAGACTCATTGACTCCTTCTGATGTTACATTAGAAAAACGGTAGTCAATATTAGACCTACTTAATTTTTCTCTTTCCTAAGGGTCCTTGTTCATGAACTTTCTATACATTATTATTGACTCATTCTGATGATAATACATCGGCCATAGAGTATTGCATATTTGACCTAATGGACACATTTCTGTCAAATCAGTCCTCAGTCATGAACTTCCTATACATAATCATTGACTCACTCCGATGTTACATCAGCCATACATGAGCCCATGTTTGACTGAACATATTTCTGGAAAATTAGTCCTCAAACATGAACTTTATATAAATGCAAATTGACTACTTCTCATGATACATCAGCCATAAAGTATTGAATATGTGATGGACATAGAATTGATGATGGGTTTTTGTTTTTTGTCTTAAGAGTCCCTGATCGTGAACTTTCTATTCACACTCAATTCTTCATTCTAATGTTACTTCTGGCCCAAGAGTCCTTGATCATTAACATTCTATACATACTCATTGACTCCTTCTGATATTACATCAGCCATAAGGAAGTCCATATTTTACCTACTGAACATATTTCTGACCCAAGTGTCCTCGATCTTGAACTTTTTATTCATTGCCTCACTCTGATGTTACCATATATGAGACCATGTTTGACCTTCTGAACATGTTTCAGGAAAATTAGTCCTCAGTAATAAACTTTTTAGACATTGACTCCTAATGATGACACGTCAGCCATAGAGTATTGCATATCTGACCTAATGGACATTAATGCTCAGTCATGAAAATTCTATACATACTCATTGACTCCATCTGATGATAAATCATCCAGACAGTAATCATACTGAATATATTTTTGGCCAAAGGGTACTTAATCTTGAACATTTTATACATTACTATTGACTCTTTCGATGATACCTCAGCCATAGTGTATGGCATATTTGAACTAATGGATATATTTCTGGCCCAAGATTATTCAAATCTGAACTTTTTATCACTCCATCTGATGTTACTTCACCCATACAGCAGTCAATTTTGGATCTACTGAACATATTTCTGGCAAATTAGTTCTCAATAATGAACTTTTTTTATACATGCAAATTGATTGATTCTGATGATATGTCAGCCATAGAGTATGGCATATTTGACTTAATGGACATATTTCTGGCCAAAGAGTACGCGATCTTGAACTGTATATAACTAATTATTGACTCCTTTT